>JAWHQI010000076.1:3275000-3905177 GCA_033032865.1 Dactylorhiza incarnata | reverse complement strand
GCTTTGTAAACTCGAATATTGTGATGTTGTTTGTTGAAATGAATGTTTCCTTGTTGTTCTTCATGGTTCGGTTGTGATTCACTCCATTTCCACTCACTCACTCGCACGCGCACGCAAGGTGTTTGTTCCGTGTTAGCAAGAGCTAACGACGGTTGTGAAGAGGTGTTTACGACCCTCACGCTTTCGCGCTAGAACACACTCCATCCGCCTCACGAAGCACGGCATCGCAGCCGTTGCATCCATCTCACCTTGCGAAGCGGTGCTTTCGACCCGCATCTCTTTTACTGTTGTTAAGATTAGGACAAACCAACCAAAAACCCCCTTTTTCATGTGTGTTTCGTTCGTGTAACAAGAGTCACGCTACGCGTCTCGTTCACCCAACCTGCATTCCTCAAGAGACCGACATTCGGGGAGGCCACTCTCCACATTTATTACTTGACAGCGACCGGTGCACTTGCCGACACGCATCATCCAGCGCCTATATATATGCCTGTTCCGATTTTAGGGCGGGATTGAGCCATCGGGAGCGCGATTGGCAGTCCGTACGCGGGCTATTTCCATCCCTGGACACCTCCACTTCATCTCCTACGCAAGGGGAAGTCCTCTCCAACCATTCCAAGCATTTCTCCATTGTCCGGGAGCATTCTCCACCATCCGCAAGCCCTCAAGCAGCTGTTTTTCCACTCCAGTCCGGTAAGAAGAAGAGGAATCCTGAGGTAGAAGACGACGGAACCAAGTGGAGAGATCGTGACAGTTTCTCTACACCGGAAGCACAGTCCGCCCGAGCCCGGAGGTAGCTTGACAAACTACCATTCCGGCCGTGAACGACCGCTAGTCTTCATCCATTGGTTATCTCTTTCCTCTCTCCTTCGTTGTATTCTTTGAATCTTTTAAACTTGAATATCATGATGTTTAGTTTAAATGAAATGAATGTTTCTTCTCTTTTCATCATTACTTGCTTGTGAATCGCTTCGCCTCCACTCACTCACTCACGCACCTAAGTTGTTCGATCCGCGTTAGCAAGAGCTAACGGCGTTTGTGAAGAGGTGTTTGCAACCCTCGCCTTCCCTCACTAGAGCACGCCCCATCCGCCTCACGAAGCACGGTATAGCGGCCGTTGCATCCATCTCGCCTTGTGAAGCGGTGCTTTCGACCCGCATTTCCTTCATCGTTGTTAAGAGTAGGAAAACCCAACCAAAACCCCCCTTTTTGTGTGTTTGTTTACGCTTGTGTAACAATAGTCACACAACACGATTCGTTTACCCAACCTGCAATCCTCAAGAGACCGACACTCGGGGATCCTATTCCCAAACTTTATTACTTGCGCGACCAGTGCACTTGCCGAAATATCGCATCACTCACACTCATTTGTCTCCAAAGAATTCGTGGACGATCTGGACCAAGTCCAGCACTTCGAGGGCATTCACAGGAGGGTGGGGTTCCCGGACGGATTAGAGATAAAAGTAATAAACACAAAGTGCAACATGAATGTGGATATTGGAGGGAAGTTGTTCGAAGCACCGGCGACGCTCTTGAAGATGAAGGACTTTGATCTGATCCTATGCATGAATTGGCTGTATTTGAATAATACACGGATTGATTGCCCGACAAGGAGGATTTTCCTGAAGCACAAGGACATGGAAGTAATATTTGAAGGTATCAAACCTCCCTCCCATATCTGATTATCATCTGTCCAGGCCGTCAAGTCCCACCTACAGGGAGATGAGGTATAATAGGTGCTGTTCAAGGCAATCGAGGCGAAGGATTCTGTGGCTAGTATCCCAGTAGTGCGGGATTTTGCCGACGTATTTCTGGAGAAGTTGCCAAGGCTACCACCGCACCGCGAGAAGGATTTTCAGATCCAACTGGTGTCGGGGGCTAAGCCGGTATCTAGAGCTCCCTATCGGATGGCCCCGAAGGAGCTAGCAGAGTTTCGGAGCCAGCTGCAGGAGCTGGTGGAAGCTGGGTTGGTCAGACTGAGTTCCTCACCTTGGGGAGCTCCAGTTTTATTTGTGAAGAAGAAGGATGGGTCGCCCATACTCTGCATTGATTATAGAGCCCTAAACAGGCTGATGGTGCAGAATACGTATCCGCTACCTAGGATTGACGAGCTATTTGACCAGCTAAAGGGAGCCCACTGCTTCTCGAAGCTGGATTTGAGGTTAGGATATTATCAACTGTGGATACAGGGGGAGGACATCCCAAAGATGGATTTCAGCAGCCGATACGGACTATTTGAGTTCACTGTGATGTCGTTTGGGCTCACGAATGCACCATCAGCATTTATGAGCCTGATTAACCGGGTGTTCGAGCCATATCTCGACTTCTTTGTCATCGTGTTCATCGATGACATCCTCATCTATTCGAGGATGGAGGAGGAACATGCGCGTCATTTGGCACTAACATTGGAGAAGCTTCGGGAACACCGCCTATATGCAAAGTTCAGCAAGTATCAGTTTTGGTTGAAGGAGGTGGCCTTCCTGAGCCACATTATCAGTGGAGCTGGTCTAGTAGTAGACCCAGCAAAGATCCAGGCAGTACGGGACTGGCCACCGCTGAAGACGCCACCGACGTGCAGAGCTTCCTAGGACTTGATGGTTACTACCGGAAGTTCGTACAGGGGTTTTCCCAGATAGCCCTACCCCTCACATCCCTGATGAAGAAGGATACTGCATTCATTTGGACGCCGCAGTATGAGGCGGCCTTCCTGTAGCTGAAGGGTTGGATTACAATGGCCCCCATCCTTGCCCTTCCATTGGGAAAGGAAGGTTTCTAGGTGTACACATATGCATCATACTAGGGGATGGGTGTCGTTCTGATGCAGAACGAGCACGTGATAGCATACGCTTCCCGCCAGTTGAAAAACCATGAACAGAATTACCTGGTGCATGACTTGGAGATGAGAGCGGTTGTGTTTGCTCTGAAGATCTGGCGGCACTACCTCTATGTAACACCCCAAAATTCTTAGTTCAGCGAAGTAGGCGGAGTGGTAGTGTTGCGCTCGGGATAGGCTAAAAATTCCACAACAGTTCTCTACGCACAACCATTGTCCTCTTCGCGCACGACCAGTGATCGTGCGCCAATGATCGTGCGTTCATTCGCAAGGAATCGGAGTTCTATCTCGGCTTATCGCACGACCATTCTCCTCTTCGCGCACGACCAGTGATCGTGCGCCTGTGATCGTGCGCCCTGTTTATTTTGCTCCGCGATTTTGAGCGGAGAAGACGATCCGGCCGTCCAAATCTTTTGGAATCCGATCCAATGGCTAGGATTAAATGCTGGAGGGTCTTAGGGCTTGTGAGAGGAGATTAATCCTCATTCTCTTGAGGTGTTTCTCTCTCCTAGGCTAGAGGAAGAAGAAGGAGGTAAGGAAGAAGAAGGAGAGATCCCGCCATTGACGGAGCTACGGAGCTCCGTTTCGCGAGCCGTTTCCAGATCTGGAGAGTGCAGCCCGGTGCGGTCGTTTCCCTCCGTCTAGAATCTCGGATCCATGGAGAAGAAGAACGCTCCTAGGGTAACGATTCTTCCTCTCGATTCTTTGGACTTGTCATTTGTCCTCTCCTTCATTTCTCTATGCTTGCATGAGGAATCCCTTTCACCAAATGGGTGAAGTGTAGGATTTTCCTCAAGTTCTTCGGAACTCCGGGTCGATTGTGTCCGTCCCCGGCATATTGCATGTAGAAAATCCGGTAGTCGTGTGGATTTAGGCATTTTGTGTGAAGCCTATTCGTGGTCATGAGCCCGAATCGGTGATGCTTGGTTTGCGACGTTGCATTTAGGTTAAGCCTAGAATGCGTGCCGGAGAATGACTCCGTGAAATCATCTTTAGTATTGCGGGATTTAAATTGTAGGCGTCTTGTGAAGATCCTAACGAAAGCCCCATGCTTTGAGATTGGATGAAGGCAAACCTTCACCACGAAATTGATGCGGAGTGTATTGTACCTCCTTTGTTGAATATTTGTGGAGCCTAGAACCCTGCGAAGGGGTTAGGTGCATAGCTTATATTTTGTGTAGCACGTGAAAGTGCTAAACTCTTACGGGCCGAGGTGAAGTCGTACCCGCGTCGTGCGATAGATCGCGATGATTAGAGCACTGGCAAAGCTAAACCGAACCCGTTTTCATGCAGATCGGTAAGAGGTCCCTACCTCATGTAAGCCGTGTGATCATGGGAGAGGTCGTGGAAGGTGATTTACCTAGACCGACCAAAAGCTCTTTTTCCCACCTAAGGCGATGGCCCTTACGGTGGAGTGTTTTGTGGAATTGATGTTGTTAGCCTCATGCAGTTGTTTAGGCGGTTGTGGGGAACCTTCGGGTGAACCCAACCAACATCATGTGCATACCTAGGTTCCCTCCTTTTTGATGCTCAACCTAGAAGATTGAATGTGCTTGAAACCTCACCTTGTGTAGTTGCACCTTCTTATATTAGTACTTGTGCTAGTATGACTTGCTTGCAGGGTAGAAGCTCCGCCACCTCGGTAAAGGGGTGGGGTCGTTATAATTTGGTCAGCTGTGCTGACCGTTACTTTGTTTGCCACCGCTTGGTGGAATGTTCTTATGCAGGTGCAGGTGAGCCTAGTGGGAAATTGCGGGCGGTGGCCCCTTTGCTGAGTTGGCCCATGAAGGCCAACCCCCCCCCCCCCTTTTTAGCTTTCTCATGTATTGCCGGCCTGCGTGCCGATGTATGTTTTGGAGTTTTAGTACATTTGTTAAATGTAAGGCCTTAAGGCCATAACTCTATTTCATGGTTTCATTCCTATGATAGTGGACAATTCTAATGAAAATGTTAAATCTTTATGCTTCCGCTAGTGTTTAGTATACTCTGTTGTAGTTTCTTTCTGTTTATCACCTTTTAACTCCTAGCTAGTGTGGTTTGTATGGCGTGGGGTCCCGGCCAGACCTACTGTTATACTATTCGTACTGGCAGGGTGTTACAATTTGGTATCAGACTTAAGGCGTCGATCCGTAGTTTAGCGAATTCGGGACGAATTCCTTTTAAGGGGTGGTGCGCACGGGTTGGGCATTCACCTAAAATGAAAAAAAAAACTAATAAGAATGTCCACTTAGGAATGAAAAAACATACTTGTTTGCGGAACCTGAGCGTTCCATGATTGATGTTTGATATGTTGTGGGTCACTAAATCTTGCCTTGCATGATTATAGGTGACTAGAAGTGTTGCGGGGCAGTCTCGACCCCGTAACACCGCTGAATGTAGTGGGTCGGCTGAAGTGCCAGCGACCACTCCTTCGGCTGAGATGATCAGAATGGTCGCAGAAGCGGTCTTCGCGATGATCAATGCTCAACCGCAAAGGCTTGCGCAGCTTGCTACGCCTACTACAGCTGCGGCCCCGGTGTTCGAACCTGCAGTGGAACCTGCGGTGGAACCGAGGGTTGAGGCCCCTGTGCCAGTAGCTGCAGTGGAACCTGCGGTAGCGCCAAGGGTGGAACGTCAAGTTGCGTAAGTAGCTGTGGGGTGAGCGCGTGACCAGCAATTAAAGCACTTCCTGAGCTTTAATCCTCCTACCTTCTCGGGATCTGAGTCCCCAACGGAGGCAGAAGACTGGTTGTCAAGAGTTAGAAGAACTCTGAGGGCGACAGCGACGGACGAAGCCATGATGGTCACCTTAGCCACTTTCCTTCTTGATGGAGAGGCTGTGCTGTGGTGGGAAGAGCAGGAGCTGCATTAGTTCTGCGGTAGAGATATTACTGAAATCACAATGGCTGAGTTTTTAAAGTCGTTCCTCCAGAGGTTTATCCCCTCTGCCCAGCGCATTGCGTTACAAAACCAGTTCTTGAGGTTGACACAATGTGATCGCTCTGTTGACGATTACTTGCATGAGTTTACCAGACTAAGTCGCTATGCGGGGTCCTTGGTGGAGGATGAGGAGACAAAGACAAATAAGTTCTATGAAGGGCTTTGGGACGAGTTGAGGCTGCTCCTCGCAGGCCCCATGACGTTTGGCTTCCAGGTGATGGTCCAAACTGCAAGATCCCTAGAGTTGGACATGAAGAGGGTACAAGCAAAAACCGTGGCAAAGAAACCTGAGTTTCATGCGCCGGCCTCTCAGTCCAAGTCGGAGTTCAGAAAGAACAAAAGGAAGTTCAAACCGGTGGAGCAAACCCGCTCAAATGTTTCGGGAGCAACGACTGTGCGGGGTCCTATCACGTGTTTCACCTGCGGGAAGGTGGGACACAAGGCCGCAGTGTGTCGAAGTGGTCCCCCGAAGGCAGAGAATCGAGCATTGGACTATGCTCGTGCTGCGGAAAAGGGTAAAGCTGCGGAGTCTTCGGCTTCCCAACACATTATTCCGACTCAGCCGAGAGTCTATTCGCTTGGCCAACAAGAAGCTATACGACAAACTGATGTCGTCACAGGTACGAATTAGAAGTTAGCTTTTACAGCTATATATATATATATATAATTCATACTATTGTACGACTATATGCTTTATTTGTGTACGATTAGTTTTTGTCCTAATTTTCAACTATCCGGCGAGAGCTCTATTTGATACGGGTGCATCACACTCTTTTCTGTCTGAGGACTTCGTGGTGCGAATCGGAGTGCCGTCTACCTTTGTAGAGGATAGATTGGAAGTAGTGCTACCCAATGGATCTCGAATGAGTGCGGATAGGAAGAGCCGTGTGAAGGTGCGGATCGGAAATCAGGATTTTGATTTGGAAGCATCGTTATTACCGTTAGCTGAATTCGATGTGATCTTCGGCATGGACTGGCTCTCGGAGCAGCGAGCACGCATTGATTGCAATTCAAAGGAGATCACTCTGGGAAAGAACACCGAAGGAGAAACCACATTCGCCGGTATGCGAGGAGTGAGCAAGACGCTGATGTCTGCTCTCCAAGTGGTTAAAGCGGTGAGAAAAGGCGCCGAGTTGTTCTTCACTTTGTTGGAGGCTTCAGAGCCAAAGCCCAGGTTATGTGATGTCCCAGTTGTAGCGGAGTACGCCGACGTGTTTCCTAAAGAACTCCCTGGGGCTCCGCCTCATCGGGAGATTGATTTCTGTATCGAGTTGGTGCCAGGTGCCAAACCTGTGGCCCGCTCACCGTACCGGATAGCGCCAAAGGAACTGGCAGAGCTGAAGGTCCAATTGTAAGAGCTGCTAGAGCAAGGCTACGTACGTCCAAGTTCATCGCCTTGGAGTGCACTGGTCCTCTTTGTGAAAAAGAAGGACGGGAGCTTGCGTCTATGTATCGATTATCGAGAGCTAAACAAGTTGACCGAGAAGAACCGATATCCGATACCAAGAATCGATGATCTATTCGACCAGCTGGTTGGGTCGACGGTTTACTCCAAGCTGGACCTAAGGTCCGGCTATTATCAACTGCGAATAAGGGAATGTGTCATTCCAAAAACAGCGTTCAGTACCCGTTTTGGGCACTATGAGTTCACGGTGATGCCGTTCGGTCTGTTTAATGCACCATCGGTATTCATGGACTTAATGAACAGGACGTTTCGAGAGTATTTGGATCAATTTGTGATCGTCTTCATCGACGACATTTTGGTATACTCTCAGTCGAAAGAGGAGCATGTAGGGCATCTGCACGCAGTTCTGAGCACCTTGAGGAGGAGTCAGCTATATGCCAAGTTCTCCAAGTGCGAGTTTTGGCTATCGTCAGTAGCATTCCTTGGTCATGTTGTTAGTGGAGAAGGAATTGCAGTTGATCCGTCGAAGATAGAAGCGGTCCGAGCGTGGCCTTTGTTGAAAAATGTAGCGGAAGTCCGAAGTTTCTTAGGACTTGCCGGCTATTATAGGCGCTTTGTGGAAAACTTCTCAAGGATTGCACTCCCTCTCACTAAACTGACTACGAAAGATCATAAGTTCGTTTGGTCGCCCGAGTGCGCACGAGCTTTTGAAGAGCTGAAGAGCCGTCTGACCACGACGCCCATTCTATGCTCGCCATGTGGTACGGAAGGCTACGAAATTTATAGCGACGCCTCGGGGAGTGGTTTGGGTTGTGTCCTAGTGCAGTTCGGAAAGGTAATTGCCTACGGCTCCCAGCAACTGAAGGTTCATGAGAGGAATTACCCGGTTCATGATTTGGAGCTAGCGGCCGTGGTATTTGCTCTTAAGCTGTGGAGGCATTATTTGTATGGCGTGAAGATCGACATCTTTACCGACCACAAGAGCCTCAGGTACCTGCTGGATCAAAGGGAGTTGAATATGCGTCAAAGGAGGTGGATGGAGTTCCTTGGGGACTACACCTTCGACATCAAGTATACTCCTGGAAAGGGAAATGTAGTTGCGGACGCGTTGAGTCGTCGGGCTCCCGCCCAGGCAAATTGGATTTTGATGCACGATGAGCGTCTAATCCGCGAGCTGGAAGAAATGGAGATCATTTGCGTTGATCGAAGAGCGTCTACTTCAGCATGCTTGAACTGGACGGAGGTTCAATACCACCTTGCCGACCGAGTTCGACAGGCATTGGAGCTGGACGAGAGCATGAAACGCTATAAAGCGGAAACCGTTGATGGGTTAAACGCTGATTTCTCTTTCGAAGATGGCCTTATGTGGAAGAATGGTAGTTTGTGCATCCCAAACGTTGGTACTCTACGGGCGGAGTTGATGTACGAGGCTCATCATACCAAGTACTCGATCCACCCTGGGAGCACGAAAATGTACATGGACATGAAGAAACTTTTCTGGTGGCCGGGTATGAAGAAAGACATTGCCCTCTATGTGGCCAAGTGTAACACTTGCGCGTTGGTGAAGGTGGAATGTCAACGTCCCGGTGGATTTTTGAAGTCCTTGCCGATTCTGGAATGGAAGTTTGACGATATTTCGATGGATTTCGTGCACGGATTACCGAGATCGCAACAGGGAAACGACGCCATCTGGGTGATCGTGGACCGATTGACGAAGGTATCGCATTTTATTCCGAACCGGAAGGATGATTCTGTAGAAAAGCTAGCGAAGCTCTATGTCGATAGTATTGTGAGGCTGCACGGTGTCCCTCGTAGCATCGTCAGCGATCATGACGGGCGTTTCACATCAAAAGATTGGAGGCTTATCCATGAACTGTTGGGCACTAAATTGAAGTTCAGCACGGCCTTCCACCCGCAAACGGATGGACAGACCGAGAGGACCAACAGGACTATGGAGGATATGCTCTGAATGTGCGCTCTAGATTTTGGAAAGAAGTGGGAAGATCATCTCTATATGATCGAGTTTGCCTACAATAATAGCTACCAAGCCAGTATAAAGATGGCTCCTTTCGAGGCCCTCTATGGTAAGAAGTGTCGCACGCCGTTGTCTTGGGCAGAAATGGGCGATACTAAGCTATTAAAGCGAAAGGATGTTGAGGAAGCAACTTCGACGATCCGAACTATACGTGAAAGGCTATTGATTGCCCAGGATAGGCAAGCAAAATATTTCAACGCCAAGCATAGGAACCTAGAGTTCGCCGTCGGTGATCGGGTTTACTTGAAGATCAAACCGTTCAAAGGGGTATCAAGGATCCGACGCTTGAAAAAGCTCAGTCCAAGGTACTTAGGACCGTTTGAGATAGTGGAGCGTGTTGGTGCTGCGGCTTATCGGCTTGCACTATCTGCAGAGCTGAGCGGTCTACACGACGTGTTTCACATTTCAGTTTTGAGAAAGGCGGTGCAAGAGCTTACTCACATCGTTGCAGTTGGCAAAGTGCCGGTTGATAGTGGGTTGTCGACGAAAGTCAAGCCCTTACGCATCGAAGATACCGAAGTAAAGCAGTTGCGGAACAAGTCCATTCAGATGGTGAAAGTCCGGTGGGATAATTGCGGCCGAGAGGAGCTATCTTGGGAGAGAGAGCAAGCGATGCTTGCCGAGTACCTCGAGCTATTCCTCTCAGGTAATTTTTAACTGTAATTCCTGCTATTACTGTTTTCGAAATTTCGGGACGAAATTCTTTTAAGGGAGGTGGAGTTGTAACACCCCAAAATTCTTAGTTCAGCGAAGTAGGCGGAGTGGTAGTGTTGCGCTCGGGATAGGCTAAAAATTCCACAACAGTTCTCTGCGCACGACCATTGTCCTCTTCGCGCACGACCAGTGATCGTGCGCCAATGATCGTGCGTTCATTCGCAAGGAATCGGAGTTCTGTTTCGGCTTATCGCACGACCATTCTCCTATTCCCGCACGACCAGTGATCGTGCGCCTGTGATCGTGCGCCCTGTTTATTCTGCTCCGCGATTTTGAGCGGAGAAGACGATCCGGCCGTCCAAATCTTTTGGAATCGGATCCAATGGCTAGGATTAAATGCTGGAGGGTCTTAGGGCTTGTGAGATGAGATTAATCCTCGTTCTCTTGAGGTGTTTCTCTCTCCTAGGCTAGAGGAAGAAGAAGGAGGTAAGGAAGAAGAAGGAGAGATCCCGCCATTGACGGAGCTCCGGAGCTCCGTTTCGCGAGGCGTTTCCAGATCTGGAGAGTGCAGCCCGGTGCGGTCGTTTCCCTCCGTCTAGAATCTCGGATCCATGGCGAAGAAGAACGCTCCTAGTGTAACGATTCTTCCTCTCGATTCTTTGGACTTGTCATTTGTCCTCTCCTTCATTTCTCTATGCTTGCATGAGGAATCCCTTTCACCAAATGGGTGAAGTGTAGGATTTTCCTCAAGTTCTTCGGAACTCCGGGTCGATTGTGTCCGTCCCCGGCATATTGCATGTAGAAAATCCAGTAGTCGTGCAGATTTAGGCATTTTGTGTGAAGCCTATTCGTGGTCGTGAGCCCGAATCGGTGATGCTTGGTTTGCGACGTTGCATTTAGGTTAAGCCTAGAATGCGTGCTGGAGAATGACTCCGTGAAATCATCTTTAGTATTGCGGGATTTAAATTGTAGGCGTCTTGTGAAGATCCTAACGAAAGCCCCATGCTTTGAGATTGGATGAAGGAAAACCTTCACCACGAAATTGATGCGGAGTGTATTGTACCTCCTTTGTTGAATATTTGTGGAGCCTAGAACCCTGCGAAGGGGTTAGGTGCGTAGCTTATATTTTGTGTAGCACGTGAAAGTGCTAAACTCTTACGGGCCGAGGTGAAGCCGTACCCGCGTCGTGCGATAGATCGCGACGATTAGAGCACGGGCAAAGCTAAACCGAACCCATTTCCATGCAGATCGGTAAGAGGTCCCTACCTCATGTAAGCCGTGTGATCATGGGAGAGGTCGTGGAAGGTGATTTACCTAGACCGACCAAAAGCTCTTTTTCCCACCTAAGGCGATGGCCCTTACGGTGGAGTGTTTTATGGAATTGATGTTGTTAGAATCATGCGGTTGTTTAGGCGGTTGTGGGGAACCTTCGGGTGAACCCAACCAACATCATGTGCATACCTAGGTTCCCTCCTTTTTGATGCTCAACCTAGAAGATTGAATGTGCTTGAAACCTCACCTTGTGTAGTTGCACCTTCTTATATTAGTACTTGTGCTAGTATGGCTTGCTTGCAGGGTAGAAGCTCCGCCACCCCGGTAAAGGGGTGGGGTCGTTATAGTTTGGTCAGCTGTGCTGACCGTTACTTTGTTTGCCACCGCTTGGTGAAATGTTCTTATGCAGGTGCAGGTGAGCCTTGTGGGAAATAGCGGGCGGTGGCCCCTTTGCTGAGTTGGCCCTTGAAGGCCAACCCCCCCTTTTTAGCTTTCTCATGTATTGCCGGCCTGCGTGCCGATGTATGTTTTGGAGTTTTAGTACATTTGTTAAATGTAAGGCCTTAAGGCCATAACTCTATTTCATGGTTTCATTCCTATGATAGTGGACAATTCTAATGGAAATGTTAAATCTTTATGCTTCCGCTAGTGTTTAGTATACTCTGTTGTAGTTTCTTTCTGTTTATCACCTTTTAACTCCTAGCTAGTGTGGTTTGTATGGCGTGGGTTCCCGGCCGGACCTACTGTTATACTATTCGTACTGGCAGGGTGTTACACTCTATGTCGTCCACTGTGACATATTTTCAGATCACAAGAATCTGAAGTACGTAGATATGCGGAAGGAGTTGAACATTCGATAGAGACGCTGTGTGGAGTTCTTGTCCGACTACCAGTATACCATGCATTACCACCTGGGGAAGGTGAATGTGGTGGCAGACGCACTGAGTAGGAGAGCTACCACGTCAGGAGTAGAGCCTCAGTTTATGGTCATGGAGCTAGTATGGATGTTCGAGGACATGCAGATCTCCTTAGTGTCCGAGGATGATCTGGAGCTTTATGAGGAGTACCTGACGGCGATGAGTACCACATATGACATTCGAGACCGCATCTGGGATGGGCATAGGCAGGATGCCAAATTGGAGCTGATATTCAGAGCCTTGGAGGCAGGCTCAGCCAGAGACTATTCGTTGAGGGACGGCCTGTTGAGTTTTAGAGGTCGAGTGTATATACCAGCAGGAGGCCGGATTCGGTAAGACATCATGACAGAGGCTCACTGCAGTAGGTATTCGGTGTACCCGGGTATCACCAAGATGACAGCAGACTTGAAGAGGACCATGTATTGGCCGGGCATGAAGAGGGACATCACTTCTTTTGTGACCCACTCCGAGTCTTGCCAGCTCGTGAAGGCGAAATGTAAGAACCCAGGCGGATTATTGTAGCCACTCCAGGTGCCGGAGTGGAAGTTCGACGACATCGCGATGGATTTTATACACAGCCTTCCTCGATCACATTAGAGGAATTACTCGATATGGGTGATCTTCGACAGATTGACGAAGGTGGCCTGATTCATTCCAGTCAGAAAGGACACATTGGTCGGTGATTTGGTACGACGGTTCGTGGAGCAGTTTGTTCAGTACCATGGCGTGCCTAGGACGATTGTGTCAGATCGGGATGGACGATTTACATCGAAGGAGTGGAGAGCGGTGCAGGCTTACTTAGGCACACGACTGACATTCAGCACTGCATTCCACCCCCAGACAGACAGGCAGACGGAGCGTACCAACTGGACCTTGGAGGATCTTCTACGTCTATGCATTCTGGACCGCGGGGAACCGTGGGAGAGACTATTGCCGTCGGTTGAGTTCTCATACAACAATAGCCACAATGTTAGCATAATCATGGCACCCAACGAGGCATTATATGGACGAAGGTGCAGGACCCCTTTGTCTTGGATCCAGGATGAGGATCCCAAGGAACTTGGCTCAGAGTTTGTAGAGGACACGGAGGCTTAGGTGAGGTTGATTCAATTCAAGACAGTATGCTAGAGGCACAGAGCAGGCAGACCAAGTATTATGATGCGCGGCATCATACGGTAGAGTTCCAGCTGGGAGATTGGGTATTCTTGAAGATACGTCTGATGCATGGAGTCTTGCGGGTACGCTGGCGGAAGAAGCTCAGTCCGAGATATATGGGGCCCTATAGGATCCTAGATTGGATCGTCCCCTTGGCTTACAGACTGGAGCTACCACTGAAGTTAGCAGGATGGCACGACGTCTTCTATGTCTCCTCACTTAGGAGGGCTCTACTACGTCCAGAGTAACAGATAACTACTACAGAGGGGCCGGTAGCTACTGATCGGTCAGTTAACCTAGAGCCGGTCTGGATAGAGGACATGGAGATGCGAGTCCTGCGGCGCAAGAAGGTTCTGTTGGTCAAAGTCCTATGGAGGAATCATGGACAGGAGGAGCACACCTGGGAGCCACTGGGCTTGATGCATCAAAAGTATCCGGAGCTCTTTACGACAGGTATAACTTAATTTCTGCTTGGGATGTTACATTTAATCACTTGTTATAGGAACCCCACAGGCCTAACCTGAATTTTGGGGATGAAATTTTTATTTTTATGTATTGGGATTTGTAACATCCCCCAAACAACTAGACCCCCAAGTTAGTTTTGTCATGACTAGGTCATGACAAAACCATAGGAAGAGCTTAAGACCATATGAACTTAGGAAAGAAGGAGAAAACACAAGTGGTCTGCTAATAGCAATTTTCAGATACCAAGCCTAGGGTTGGATTTTAGGGCCTCACTTTGATCCTTTGACCCCACCATAACATCCCTAACCCATTAGGTGTCCCCTAAGAGCACCAGGGACCCATTGGGGTCAACCAAAGAGGCTAAATTGACCAAAGTCAACCATAACCCTAAATTGGTAAAGTAGCTTAATAAGAGCCAATTGGCCTTGCCCCTATGCTTATAAGGTTACTGGGGACCCAATGGACCAAAAAGCCCCATCAAGGGGCCTACAATTTTGCCAATTTTACCAAAGTCAACCATCGCCCTATTTTTTTTAAAGTGGCATATTAAGGATCAATTGACCCTCACCTTGCCAAATTGACCCTACCTAGACCTTCCTGTCCCTTAAGGTAGGCCAATGGGTGACTAGCCACCCATTGGGGTCAACCCAAATGGTAAAATTAACCAAAGCCAACCTTATGCTAAATTTAGGTCAAAATGACCAATTTTGACCTAATCAAGCCCAATTCACTTGAGCTAGACCCAATTGAGGTGGTCCACCACCTAATGGGTTGGGTGCTACTGAATTGGCCATTCAATTTCAGGAAATTCGTCCAGGAGAGAGAAAGCCCCAATTTCAGGAAATCGGGCTCGAATCAAGCTCCCGAAAGGTCTCATTTCGAGCCCTCTTTACCCCGCTAGAACACCTTATTCCGGCCACCTCCGGCCGGCCAACCACGGCTAATCGCCGGCCACAACCTCAACGGAGGTGGTGGTGGCATTGGCCGGCCGGGGCGGCGCTCAGGTGGCAGAGAAAATGACTTGCAAGGCAGCCCAGGACGGGGGCATCCCAGCCATTGGTTGGAGGAGGAAGATGAGCAGGAGCCGCTCATCTTGCTTCGAGATTCGTGCAGGAATCATTAAGATGAATGAAATGATTATTTCATTTGTGTCACATATTATGCAGTATTTTGTTTTAATTATTAAAAATACTTAGCTCCTCTGATGAAAAAGTGGCCAACATTAAAGTTGTAGCCCTTGATGTGAACTTCATTTTAAAATTTGTTTCAGCCCAAAAAGAGTATTGTAGCTCCTTGTAGAGCCATTTTGGTTGGACTAGTCCCTAGGATAGGAAAGCCACAAATTTTTGAATAACTTTTGATTGGGTCATGGGATTGACTTGAAAATTGAATCATATGCTATTTGTACCCACACCCTTGATATATCCAAAGATGGGAATTTTAGGAGAACATTTCACTACGGTGTTTGTAATAATTTAATAATTCATATATTATTTAATTATAGGGTCTAATGACCTCCAATCCCCTCCAAATTTTGGTGGGTGCTCTTTAGTGTTATTATATGACCCTGGTAAAAATTTCAGCCCAATGGGGACTGAATTGGTTGGGTAATTTCTTAACCCAAGTTTGGTCAAACTAGGTCAAACTAGGTTAAAAGTGCACATGATGGAGTTAGGTGGTCAAATCTCATCCAAGTGGTGTGAAAGTTTTACCACTGGTTTAGGATCACCTAAGACACCCCCATGATTAATTTGGGGTGATGTGGGGTGGATATACTCTAGGACCCTAGTTTTTACCTTAGGGTTACACTTTAAGCCATGTGAAGGGCATAGGGGCATATATCCTTGGATGGTCATGAAACTTGGTAGATAAGTTCATAGGGTGTAAATATTCCCTAGGAAATTTTAAGAGAATTTTATGACCACTTATCCCCTCTGATTTTAGGTTATAACCATTTTTTGGAACCTCTCTATAAGAGAAATTTACATACACAAATGATCTTCGATGTTGATGAAAACTTGGCGGTACACTCATAATCATGTAATAGATCTCTGGTAATTTTTTTGTAATTATTGAATTAATTAAATTAGCACTTCATTCACAAGTCATGTTTTTGGTCTTAAGAATATAATAAATAATTAAGGGTCAAATACCCTCTGGAAAATTATGAAACTTAGTGGCAGGATATTTTAGGGCTATAGAGAGCTCTCTAAATTTTTGTACAATTTTTGGAATTATTTATCAGTAGGTTCCTTCATAATTTTCCCCAGTATGGGTTTACTTTGAATGTTTATTTATGTAATTAATTAGTCTTGATAAATTCTTAAATTTGGCCAGTGGACTTTCCTGATTATTATGAAAGTCTCGTAATTTTCCCATAATTTTTAGGCAAGTATGTTTGGTGGTTCTTTCTTTAAATTCTAATTTGGGTAATTGTTCAATATTATAATTAGAGGCTAACCCCTTACTGCAAAATTGTGATATTATGCATTTACTGTTATTTTGACTTCATAGATTTTTCATAATTTTGTGGAGGTCATATCATGAGAGGATTTTATACTTCATGTTCTATTTCATATTGGGTCAATGCTGAGGAAAATTATAATAAATGCCAATTAAATAATGAAAAATATGATCCTCTGGATTTAGTCTTAGAAAATCATGATAGACTCCCAGTAATAATCTTGAGTCAGTTGGATGAATATTTGGGGTACCTCCCTTTATGCAACTCATATAACTCTTTTGGTCTGCGTATAGTAAAACTGTAATACCTGAGTAATTCATGGATCATTAGGTGGGAATGAAAGTAAGATTTTGTACCTAGTCTGTTAGAGAGGATGTGAGGTTACCATTAGGGATCTATATGTTGGGTGTACCCGATAAGCTAAGGGGTAAGGTCGTGTTTGGGACCGACGAAAGATCGCCTTTCCCCTTATAAGGTCATAAAATACGTAGGGTAATTCAAGTGTAAAGATAAGAATGGTATACTTATGGGTAGACACTAATAACATTAAGTGCCTTGGAAAAGGAGCTTTACGGTGTCATCCCACTATAGTTCCTAGTACCGTAGCGAGACCATCACAGGGTAGTCCTCGGGAAGCCCATGGTTAACCCTAAAGTGTAGGAATAAATGACGGTGTAGGATTAACTTAATAATGCACACACCCACACTCCATGGTTAAGAAGGCTAGATAGGTTTGGTTTTACGAGCGGTAGGCTCGGTGGTTGTGGCAGCGGACTAGTTAGTCCGATGAGCTTGTGACTCAGTAGTGCTTGTTGGTACGGACGGGTTGGTCCGGTGAGCCGGTGGCTCGGAGGGTTATAGTAACAGGCAAGTTAGCCCGGGGTGCTTAGGACTCGGGATATAGTTGGATATTACATGTGCATAAGGTGGTGGGTCATTAGTTTCGACTGTCGTCACACTGATGTCGATACTTTGGCTCGGTAAGTGTGGATTGCACTTAACCAAAGAAAAGTCTGGTTGACTATCCAGTAAGAGTACGCATGAGCTCCGCTGTTGTGTTCTTAGCGTTGAGGCGTACGATAGGTTTAGGTTAGGTAGTGTAGATATCAACCTAGAGGTGGGAGAGGCCCAACCGACCGCTTCTGTTTGCAACTACGGAAGTATCCTGGGAGTTTTGCTAGCTCCAAAAAGGGGGAACTAAAGGTTTGTGCGCATAAAGTCATAGTTTGTGAGTTACACTTGTATGACCATAACATTTAAACTGCATATCTTGCATGACATAGCATAAACATTGCATTTCAACCCCTACCCATATCGTATAAATTGGTTATGGGACTTTTTATATGGTAGGCCCTGCTAAACGAGCCCTTGGTCTATAAGTTTGTGTGGGCATTCCTATAAATTAAGGTTACTTATTCTTATTACTGTTTTTCTTAGTGCCTTTCCTTACTATTGCTTTACTTATCACTTCTGCTTACTTGCTACTGATTTACTTCCTACTGCTTTACTCATTGTATTATATATTTCTTACCGATAGACCCTTCTGTAGTTAGGCTCACTGTCACCTGCTTTTGATTTTACCCCCTGATGTCCTCCGCTTCATCCTTCCCGCTCGGTGCCTAGGAGTCACCGGAGGAGGGGTGGGGGGTTGTCTGAGTCAATTTTGACTGACGGTCAGTGGACCTTATCATTTTAGGGTACCGAGGAGACGCTGCAGCACCAGAGGCCGGTGCAGATGGAGGCGGGATAGTCTAGCACTGGAGCACAGATGACAGGATCCGTGAGTGTCTTCTAGCTTTAGTAGATTAGGATTCCGCGAGTGAAATTGTAGTGAGGAATTGATGTACAGGGCATGAGCCCTATATTATTACCGTATCTTTTATTCAGTTATTCCATGTGGACCTCTTCTATTTTGAGATATTATATTCATGTGATGTGGACTTGATTTCTAGTTAATCAATTGTATACTTTTCTTCTATTGTGATCGATATGACCGGCAGGATCGTCATTTTGTAGTGGCGACCTTCCCGAGCGAGGGTGTCACCGCAAAGCGGCGGTTCTGGGCACAAGACCCAGGTTTTTGTAAGAAAAAAATGGGGTCTTACAGCTGAATGGGACAAACTCCCCAATTGGGGCATTAGGTCCTCTCCCTGAGGGAGTTAACATAATTCCCCAATTGCGAAGTAGGGGCACTCCCCAATTGGGGAGCGCCACATTGGGCATTGACCAAGTCAGTATTGAAGGGGTGCAGACTTGGTCAGCGCCCCTGCATGGGAAAAGAAAGGAGGGGTGGCACCCTCCCTGACCTGCCAGCCACCATGCGTGAAAGTGCATAGTTAACCTCACTAGAATTCTCTAGAGGGGGGGGGGGGTGAATAGAGATTTAAAAGTACTTTGTGCAAAGTTAACAAATATATATATATATATATGTGTAATAATCTCAGATTTAAGCTTCCCACACACACCAACAAGAATTAAGTAAATAAAGAAAGAAATAGAAAAATGAAAATCACAGCACAACACAAAGAAATATAGTGGTTCCCCAAACTTTGGGTAGTCCACTCTTCTACCCCCTTGGTAGGAATTCACTATCTTGTACTGAGTCTTTTGATAAGGAGACTCTTAGAACCAGCCTGAGTCTTTTGATAAGGAGACTCTTAGAACCAGTACAACTGAATTTTTTGAAGAGAGATTCTAAAAACTCTTTTACACTGTTTGAAAATGAAATGAAATAAGAAGAAGTAGAAGAAGTAATTTTAAATAAGAAAGAATCTTCTTCCTAGCAAGAAGATTAGAAGCACAAGAAATAGTGAATGAAATCTCTCTTCTATAGTGAGAAGGAGATTGTAGGTCTTTTTCTCTTTCAATGAGAGCTATCAGAGAATGCAGCAGTATGGCTTTAGAAAGAGGAGAAGGAGAAGGCTTGTTGTTGGCTTCAGCACACTATCACTTCTCTCAGCTTTTCTCACTTTTCTCTTGCGAGCTTTTCCTCTATTTCAAATGTATGGAGTGGATCACTTCTCTTGTTCTTCTCTGCCGACTTCCCTCTTATTTATAGCTCTGTTTATTCAAAGAATACTATAGGAGAATAATCAATTAGCAGTTAGAGAAATGGTAAGTTAGAAAAGATTCCATAATCAATATTTCTGTAGAAGGAAAGAGATCATTCTGATTTCATATAATATCCATAATAAACTTAATCAATTTAGCCAAGAATCAATTAGAAGGAAAGACTGATTCAAAACGGCTAGAAAAGAATAATATCATTCCATAAAATTCAGATCTACAGATAGAAGGAAAGAAATCTGGCGTGTTTTGAATTTGACATAGAAATCGACGTACGTCGATTACTATTCGACGGAAGCGTCGATTTCAGACTGGCTGGACGTCGAGAGGAGAATATGGAAGGTGCGTCGACTAAGATACGCCGACTTCACTAGATACGTCGACTAGAAGTCAGAGTTACGTCGACATAGGTTACGTCGAATTTTTTTTAGAGCTACTTCGACTCATTCTGAGAGGAACGTCGACTACACTTCGACGTTGCATCGAATAATATTCGACGCATATTTACTTAGACTAATTTTTCATTCTTAGGATTTATATTCTACTCATTTTTAGGGGTTAAGATAAATCATTTCCCCAACAATGCGGATTCTCTACGCGTGGCAGTGGCACGCGGAACTAATCTGCGCGGCTGTTATGTGGTCTATTCCGCGCGGCTACCACAAGGACTATTTTGTGTGGTCGCATGCCACGCAACACTTTGCACTATACGACAAATGCATCGCCTTGCATAGTGTCATGCGCAGTTTTTCCCGCAGTGTCGTGCGTGGTACATGCATGCTCGGCGGGGCATGGCTTGCTAATAAAGGTCTTCGGGCATTCCGATGTTCATTTGGGGGAACAAATGGACTCGAAATTGCGTGTGGACAGTTCCATTGAAATCTAGTCGTGATCGCATCTCGAAATCCCCAGTTTGACTGTATGATTGTTGGGGGAACCCCATCTAAAGCCCCTAAACTTTTGGAGGTCACTTTTCGCTAAAGACGCCCGAATTTGTTTTCCTAACGATCATATATCTTTAGATGTGTGAGCTTGCTACTAAGAAAAGCCACGTTCTGAGTAGTTATGGGCTTGCCACTTTACCCAGGTGTAGGGAGTAAATGTTTGAGCTACATGCCCATTTTGTTGTATTAGTTGTTGTGGACTTGTTGTTTGATATTGATGACGAAAGTTGGTACTTGATTCATGGCATGGACGGATCTTTGTCCTCTTCCACAAGTTGCGAGTGAGCTTGTTTCTCGATATTGACACCAGAGGTCATTGATGTGATTGTAAGCATACTGCCCAAAGGTGATTGATATAATTATGAGAGTGTTTCCCAGAGGCAGTCATTGTGATTGAGAACGTGCTACCCAGAGACAAGTGCTGCAATTATGAGCGAGCTGCTCGGAGGCAATGTTGTACTTGTGAGTATATTGCCCGTAGGGAGTTGCTGTATTTATGAGCGTGCTACTCGAAGGCAGGTGTTGTAATTATCAGTGCACTGCTTGGAGGTACATGTAGTAATTATGATTGCACTGCTTGGAGGCAGGGGTTGTAATCGTGAGCGCACTGCTCGGAAGCAGGTGCTATAATTGTGAGCATGTTGCTCGGAGACAGGTTTTGTAATTGTGAGTGCGCTGCATGGGGGCAGGTGCTGCAAATGAGCGCACTGCCTGGAGGGTTTTTGCTGCAAATGAGCGCACTGCCCAGAGGCAAATGCTTTAAATGAGAGCACTGCACAGAGTCAGTTACTGTAATTGAGGGCGCTGCCCGAAAGTGGTTGCCGTAAATGAGAGCGCTTCTCAGAGATAGTTGTTATAAATGAACGCATTGCCCTAACGCAGTTGTAGTAAATGTGTGCGCTGCCCGGAGGTAGTTGATGTAAATGACCACGCTGCCTAGAGGCAGTTCTTGTAAACGAGCGCATTGTATGGAGGCAGTTGTTGAAATTCTTTGATATTTGTTTTCGGATAACCGTAATGAAGTTCAGGAAATGATTACAGTGATATTGAAGTTATCGCGCAAGTTTGAACTCGCGGCTCATTGTCTTGAAGAAAATAGGAAAATTAGAAATTGCTGATAGATGAGTCGCAGGCACTACACATTCTGGGTGCTGGGAAGAATTCTTCCGCCGGGGATGACCATTCTCAGAGATGCCCCATGGGCTTGCTCAAAGCTATCTAACACAATACTTGTGACTACAGAAGTTTTTCATGGAGACCTTGATGGACTAGGTGCTCAATCTCTTTCTTTAGTCGAGAATAATCTTCAGTTTTGTGTCCACGCCCGCAGTAAAAGTCATAACATTGCGACTAGTTGTGGGTTTTTGGAGGAAGAGGCATGGTCCTCGTAATAACGACGTTGTTACGGATAGCATGGAGTATATTTGTCCAAGAGGTGTTGAGGAGAGTGAAGTTCTAACATTGTTAGTGCACCCGAGCCGACGAGAGTCGTTGTGGTGTCCGTTACTTTTCCTGGGAACCAATGATGATGGAGACTCTTGCTCCCACTGCCTCTTCGAGCTCCCCTCAAACTGCTGGCAGTGCGCTTCAATTGCCTCATCAACTACAATCTGGGCTTCAACACGGCGAATGAGATCTGGTTAGTTGGGAACAATCTCCTGCATCGGTGCAGAGTAGAAACCATTGGGGCAGAGCCCTCCATGAAAAACTCCTCATATAAGCTCGGGGTCTACCCATGAAATTTATCGTGCCTTAGTAGTGAGGCAGCGGAAGAAATCCTTGAGGGTTTCTCCCTCGCTCTGGCATATCCCTGAAAGGTTGGATGGGTCCGGAATGATTCTACGGTTGGCAATGCATAGTTCTGCAAATTGTTGAGCCAGTTCTGCAAAGCTGTCGACAGAGCCCTTATCTTAGAGATTGGAACCAGATTCGTGTTTCCCCTTTCACTGTTGTTGGGAATAATTGGCACAGTAGTTGGTCGGTGGCATTATTAATCCTCATGATGGTGGTGAAGTGGTTGACGTGATCTAGCGGATCATCCGTTCCGTCGAACGTCTCGATGTTCGGGAGCTTGAAGACGTGCGAGATTAGGTGTACCAGAACCTCTAGTGCTAACGACAAACCATGGTGAAGAGGGTGGTGGGCGATAACGACCTATCGGCCAACTTGTATGTATTCTTTGGCGATCACCTCACGAATCTCCTCTCGGGTGAACCTTCCAATTTTAGTCCCGAAGTATGCTACTCCCGGGGGTCGGTGATAGCGGTGAGCTTCGAGTTCTCTGATCGGCTGGATTAGGCACGTGGAGTCGGCCGTGTTATGGCATTCTTCTTCGGGGGGTGATGCTCGCGAGCAGCATGCTCGGTCGGAGCATGATCTGGAGTTGGCAGAGGCAAATTTCCTTAATCGGGGGTGATATTTGGAGCCTATGGTCCTCCTGTGTTCCTTAGAAGTGCGAGCATTTCAGTTTGGTGCTCATCGATCTGGTGCATGCGCCCCTCCATCGTAGTAATGGGTGAAACCATACCCTCTTGCGTGAGTAGTACACTGATGAGTGAGTGGGAGTGGGCTATCTCTGAATTCCCCCTAGAGGTAGATCCCTCGGTAGTTTGGGTTCCTTTCCTTGCCATGGGATTGAGTCACGAGTACTACCATGATTACTGTCTTGAGCATTTTCTAAGAGCTTGAGGGAACTTGGCTGTCAGTCTTGAGTAGTCCTGTAAGGAGAGTACTGTCTTGAGAGTTTTTTGAGAACTTTGGGGAACACGTTCCCATAGATGGCACCAAACTATTGTGGGTCACCCGATGCTCCGCAGACCGGTCGAGATGAACCGCCTTAGCTCGATAGTTATTCGGATGCTGCACAGAGTCAAAGTAGAGAACTGACAATTGGAGAGAAGACTTTTCAGCGGAGGAAAACCTGGAAATGATGAAAAACCACATGGTTGAGCGGGTGCTAGCCAAATTGCACAATATCTTGGTGTGTTACAAGTAAATTAGAGAACTCGAGGGTGAAAGACCACCACTTGTTACAGTAAGTAGAAGAATGCCCAAGGGTGAGAGACCATCGCTCGGTGCATTAAGTGTTTGATGGTGGAGGAAGCGGAATCTTTGAATTGCCTTGCGGGAAGAGAGCGATCTTCAAGTCGCCTTCAAAGGAGATCTTCTCGGGAGTCGTCGAGCGCCGAAGGAGAAATCTAAAGAATTCTTCGAATGAGCACTCTCTGGTGTTGAAGGCCAGTTGTACTCTGAATGATGTCTCGGAGCTCCTTTTATAATTTTTGATATGAGCGGCTTGGTAATTGTGTTATTGTAACCACCATAACTACCAGACAAGCGAATCGAATTCCTCGATCTGGAGCATACGGATCATCACTTTTGCTGATATGATGGTTCTTCCCCTCCCCCCACCCCCAGAACTTTGGCGTGCTCAGAAATGAAAGGAGCTTTTGCGTGCTCAGAAGAGACAGGAGCATTGTCGTGCTCGAAAGTGATGCAAGTTTTATGCCGCGAGAGCTTTTAGCAATGAGAGCTTTAAGCTACGGGAGCTTTACATGATGAGAGCATTAAGAAACCGGAAATTAAAGCGACGGGAGCTTTCTCGTGCTCGGACGTGATGGGATCTTTTTTGTGCTTGCAAACAGTGGGAGTTTTGGAGTGCTTGGAAGCGATTAAAGCTTTGGTGTGCTCAGAAGCGACGGGAGATTTGGCATGCTCAGAAGCGATGGGAGATTTGGTGTGCACGGGAGCAATGGGATCTTTGGCCTCCTTGGAAGCGACGGGAGCTTTGGCGTGCTCGGAGGACGGGGCTTGATGAGTTCTTTGAGCTATCTTCGAGGGGACCTTTGAGGAGCGAAGGAGATCTTTGAGGCTCCAAAGGAATCTATAAAGGTCGAAGGAGATCTTCGAGCCATCTTCAATGGCCGAAGGAGATCATTGAGCCTTCTTCAAAATACGAAGGAGATCTTCGAACCATTTTCAAGGAATCTTCGAACTCTGAAGGAGATCTTCGTGTGTCAAAAGAGATCTTAGAAGGGATCTTCAAGCGCTGAAGGAGAACTCAGGGAGATCTTCGAAGGAATAATTTAGAGTTCTCTCAGGCGTAGAAGACAAGGTCCTTTCAAATGAGGACTCGGGGTCCCTTTTATAGATTTTGAGAGGGGCATTTTGGTAATTAAGCCGCTAAAGAGTCTTCTTATCCTCACACCCATGTTTATAAATTTAATTATATGCACCCACTTGATGGGAATTTTGCTATGCGCACACGAATGCAGAGGATTTTACTATATACACCAAATGATGGGGAATTTTACTATTCGTAACCTGTTGGCACAAAAATTGTACCTCGAAAGCTCAAACTACAAAGAGACGGGGGAGACTGTTGAGTGTCGGTTACTTGGGCTTGAGAATGCTAAAAGGGGGTTGCTAAGCAATGAGGCCAGACTGACCGCAATGGGAACTCTTGTCACGGGTGATCTGATTGATGGAAAGAGGGTTATAGAGGAGTCTAAAATAGGTCAGGAGATGAGACCGAAAAGAGACTGAATTCGAGACCACTTAAACAAGTAATAAGCTTGGGGCTTGAA
Organism: Dactylorhiza incarnata; assembly: GCA_033032865.1. Lineage (NCBI taxonomy): Eukaryota > Viridiplantae > Streptophyta > Magnoliopsida > Asparagales > Orchidaceae > Dactylorhiza > Dactylorhiza incarnata. Next base: position 3,880,462 of record JAWHQI010000076.1, on the reverse strand, counting down.
TCCAAAGTCTTTTATGGCTACCCCACCCCTCTATTTATAGACATGAGGGCCTGCCCAAATGGTCGGGTCTAAAAATAACGGTTTGCCCGGGGTACAGGAGAACCGGGGCAAGGGAAAGAGGATACATAGAGTGCAAATAGTAAAAAGTGGAAAAACACTAGACCGCACGGACATGCGGACTCGCTGGAGCTAGTTCACCCGTGCCTTAGAAAATATGTTGAAAACGGGGCAGACAATCTAGGCAGACTTCGAAATCTGTGATAGATGGGGCCGATAATCATGATCGAGAACTGAGGTCGAGGACTTCCGGACTAACATGATCCCCACACATTTTCATGTTTTGCTGAAACTTCGAAAATGTTCTCTTTGACCGCGGATATCGCGACCAATTTAAAAGCTGCAATGGCTATAAATACACCTGGAGATTTCAGAATTCAGAACTTTCTGGAAAGAACTGCGAGTTATTCCCTTTTGCGATCAAACTTCTTCAGGTCGTCGCGATCACAAAGATGGATTTGATAATATCCTTTAACAAGGAGGTAAAACTCGATTTTTGTCTAGGCGTCCTACTCCAAAGAAAAATACTGATAGCGAAGCATTGTCTATCTCTAAGAAATATATCACGGTCAAGCCCTCCAAAGTGATCTTTAAGGGAGAGGATTCAAGCAAAGAGGTCATTGATGCTTCTGCGAAGGAGAACCAGATGAATAAGCCTGAAGAACATGTGAAGAAAAGTGGAATGACCTCGGTGGTCTCGAACCAGGTCGATGAGACGAACACTTCTTCAGGACCGGTCGATCTGAAGCTTCCTGAGGGCACGATCACCTTTGACAATGAGAAATATGTTAAAGCTTTTGGTCAGATTGATATTTAGTTCAGTCAGGCTGCTTCTATCGAAGTTATCAAGGCTGGGATGCAGCAATAGAAAACCTCAGCAGAGAAGCTCAGGAAGCATATTGGGGAGTAGTAGGAGGCTGAAAAAAAAATAAAAGAGACAGGATCTTCCACCAAAACCGTTAAGCGCATGAATAAGAATGAAGAGGAGATGAAAGAGTTGACCGCCAAGACTGATAACGATTTTATATAGTTTTAAAAATAATTCCAACTAATATCCCGATGTAGGCAAGTATACCTATTGAAATATAGTATAGAAAGGATGTCGTATTTGCCCGATGCCTGTCGAGTAATCTTACTCACGTAAATTAATATTATTTTATCGGAAAAATATTTAAAAGGTTTTTATAAAAGAAATAATAAAAGAAAGGAAACATTTGATCGAGAATCCTTCTTAAGTAAAATACTTCATAAATCTAGAATTCATAAGAAATAGATTTAGACAAACTTGACCATGGAGTTTCCCAAAATATGATAAAGCCTCTCTCGAGAGAACTACCACCTAACCTTAGGTTGATCGATTAAGACCCCTCGGCCAGTCGAAACCCCTAAGCTTGCTTTATGAGGTGAGCCTCACTATTGGATTTAACTCCAATCCGGAAGATTTGTGCTACCCTCTCTCTCGAGGAATACATGTAAATTTTTTTATCTTTGAGTGATCTCCTCATTCGCATGGATCTCTCGATCACTAGCATACAGATCTTAGATCGAGAAACATATTCGCGACATATGAATTCGAAACAATTAAATTCAAAGATAAATCCTAGTTTTCCAAAACCAAACTATGAAAAAGAGATTACTAAATACCACTACTTAAAATTCATTGGTCAAATGTAATAAAATTAGCTACTCATGATTAAAGAAAAAAACATTTTATAACTATGAAAAGAGAAGTACAAGTGGGAGTAAAGTAAATCTAAGCTATGAATTGGAATTGCAAAATATAAAGTAAAATTGCATAAATAAAATACAATAAGAAAATGCAGAAAACCACTCTAAAATTGACCCAATCTAAGCATGGAATGGATCCCCATCACTTTGGCTGCAGTTGTCTTTTATAGGCAGAAAATTAGTGAGTCACGCTGTGACCAAGGGCGTGTAAGCTGCGTAACTGTGTCATGAAAGCCCGGGAACATTGGGGGAGAGAAACTGCCAAAATTGATCATCTCGACGGGTCACGGCCTAGGTCACGCCTGTGACCTAGGGCGTGTCTTGACCGAGTCAGGAAACAGAGGGAAATGGTGCGATCTGGAGTTAATATGGCAGTTTTGGGAGAGGTCACGCCCCTTGGTCACGCCCGTGACCAAGGGCGTGTAAGCTGGAATGGCTCGGTGGCAGAAACTGCTTTTATTGAATGCTTGTTGGGCGAGTCACGCCCGTGACCTGAAGGTCATGCCCCTGGTCACGCCCGTGACCTTGGGCGTGTAATTATAATCCGACGTGGCAGCGATTTCTGGGAGCTGAAAGCGGAGCACGGCCGTGACTATGGTCACGCCCCCAGGTCACGCCCGTGACCTGGGCGTGTACTTTGGGAGTTTTGCAGAAATATCCCAAAATTTCCCCTGAACATGACTATAGACTTTTAAATTGCTATTAGCACCCCAAAGTTCCAGAAAACACAAAACAAAGCAAATTAGATATATATTAAACTAAAATTATATAAAAACTAATTAATTACTACTAAAATACTATATAAAAATAACTATAAATAATGCACTATCAAATACCCCCATACTTAAGTTTTTGTTATTCCAGAGCAAAACCAATTCATAAGTATGAGAATAAAATTTATATGACATTTCAAAAAAATAAAAGAATTTACTCCTAATTATGCATTTAAAATTATACATGACTCATACATAAATGAGTTTTGAAATAAAATTTAGATTCATAAGAAATAAATCATGATTCATAAGTTGACATGCGTAGAATAAAAATTATTTTCAAAAATTCTCTAATTAAATTTTCATAAACAAAATTGTATTGAATTAAGCAAAATAATCTAAGATTAGAATTATAGAAACTTTTATTATCATTCGAAACTTTACAGAAAACCTAAAATATTAACTAAGCTCTCTCAAAAATATCTTGAATATGAAATGATATTGGTTAAGTTTGGGTAAAATTGGCATATAAGAGATTTTTAATTGTGAAATGATGAATTTTATCCTCTCATTTCCATTTTTTTAGATACTCTTCTTTTTTAATACCCCAAATATATATGTTTAGGAGTGATGAATTTTATCCTCTCAGCTCCATGACATATAATCTTTTACAAATTTGGGTGCATATGTTTAGGAATGATGAATTTTATCCTCTCATTCCATGGCATATGATCTTTTATATTTTTTTTTATTTGCCAATCAAAAGGGTAAAGTAAAAGGAGGGGCTAGGGTTCAAAGGCTATAAAATTTTCAAGATAACCATTTTGAGAGCATAGAAAATGAATTAAGAAATCTTTAAGAATCTATGAGTTAAAGTTAATATAATAAAAATCTAAAGATCTTAAGCACAATTGCTACAAAATTAATTCATGATATTTTAAGGAGAGAAAACAAAACTAAGAAATATTCTAATCAAATCAAAATAATGAAAAATTCTTTAAATCAAATTTGTCTAAAAATTAAATCTAACAAATTATGAAGAGACACATAAAATAGAAAACACATAAAAAGAAAACTTTTGTTTTTTTAAAAGTCATATAAATAAAAGCTCATAATTAAAATTGGTTGGACTCAAATAAGAAGTAAGGAAGCATCTAATAATACAAAATTTATAAAAACATTTTTTTTAAATCAATTTTGTTTTAATTAATATTTTTATATTTGCTTGAATAAGAAAAATAAAACAGAAATAAATTTTTTTGTTCTTGGACTTCCCAAGGACTACCCAATGACGGGCTCGCAAGGTACTAGGCGGTTTTGTGGGATGAAAGCAACACGGCCCTTTCGCAAGAAATAATTTTTAATTGTTTTTTAATTTTTTTTTTGTAATTTCCATATTTTAAAAACAAAATTGAAAAAGAACACAAAAGAAGATTTTTCTAGGATTTTTAAATATTTTTGAATTTTTTTGCATTAAAAGTGTTTTTCTAATTTTTTTGAATTTTTTGAATAAAAACAAACATTAGAGAACACCCCCCCCCCCCCCCCCCCCTCCCCATACTTAAAAATAAACATTGTCCCCAATGTTTATAAACAAGGATGAAGAGGGAAAAACTTGAAAAGAAAAGGTAGATAAAGAAAAGAAAAATTGCAAAGAAGATTTGCAAGGGGTGCCTCCCAAGAGCTCTTTCTTTTTCCCGTCTTTAAGCTAGACGGTTATTGTTAGGAAAAAGGAAAATAAAATTGAAAATGCACATGCAACTCCCTTAAGTCACGCTCAGGTGAGCATGCCGAAGTCGGTCGCCCGGCTACTCCTCCGCTATGCTCTTGACTCTTTTGTTTTCCGTTAGCTCGAAATTGTGAATCCAAATTACCTATACAAACCTTAGGTAATTTGGATTGTTGGAGAAGAGCGGCAAATGGATCAGAGAAAATGTGTGATTGCAACGGCTCATCCTCTATATGAAAATCGTTAGAATAAAAAAATCAAGATTAAGCGAGTCAGAAAATTTGTCACAAGGAGGAGTTTCTTGTGAAAAAACATGATTAAGCTCCGGTTGTTTATTTTCAAGAATAAAATTATGATCAGAAAAATCAATACCAAGGGGAGTAAATTTATGGGCTACAAAATTTTCATGAATTTTGATTCCAAAATATTTATGTGGTGGGTTTAAAAATTCATTAGAAATCGGAATAGAGTCGGGCGAAGTAGAAGATGAAATATGTTCTTCTTCTATTTCGCTTGGTACACCCATTATGTTAATAAATTCTTGGTATAAAATAATATTTACTTCTTGGGAATAACTATTCAAAGTTTGAATTGGAAGATTCGGAGAATCACCAAGAGAAGAAAATTGATCAAAAGAATTTTGCGGATAAAAAGTGGAAGAATAGAAATTTTGATCAAAAGAAATTTCTTCATTGCACCGTAAACTATCGGGTGATCTTGCCACCACGAATAATTATTATCGGAGCAAGAAGGAACTTCAGAAGAATTATAATCTTGAGAAAAATTATTTTGATCAAAAATATTTTGAGAATAAAAATAAGAATAACATTCCTCGCTAGAATGATTTGCACCACAAAAATAACAAATAATTTGGCGCTTTCGTGCAGCTTCCAAAAGGTTTGCCTTATGTTGAAGCTCGACAACTTTTGCGGCCAATTGCGATAACATTATTTTTTTGTGAAAAAGAAAATTAAACAACTGTTACCTAATAGAAATGAATTTTAAAAGAAAACGCAAAAAAGAGAAATGGGGGCGGAGAAAGAGAATGATAAAAGTAATAAAATTCACGCTTTCAAAATATCAACAAAAATAGTCCACGGCAACGGCGCCAAAAACTTGGTAAGGATTTTATATAATTTTAAAAATAATTCCAATTATTATCCCGATGTAGGCAAGTATACCTATCGAAATATAGTATAGGAAGGATGTCGTATTTGCCCGAGGCCTGTTGAGTAATCTTACTCACGTAAATTAATATTATTTTATCGGAAAAATATTTAAAAGGTTTTTATAAAAGAAATAATAGAAGAAAGGAAACATTTGATCGAGAATCCTTCTTAAGTAAAACACTTCGTAAATCTAGAATTCATAAGAACTGGATTTTGACAAACTTGACCGTGGAGGTCCCCAAAATATGATAGAGCCTCTCGAGAGAGAACTACCACCTAACCTTAGGTTGATCGATTAAGACCCCTCGGCCAGTCGAAAGCCCTAAGCTTGCTTTATGCGGTGAGCCCCGCTATTGGATTTAACTCCAATCCGGAAGATTTGCATCACCCTTCTCGAGGAATGCATGTAAATCTTTTTATCTTTGAGTGATCTCCTCGTTCGCATGGATCTCTCGATCACTAGCATACGGATATTAGATCGAGAAACATATTCGTAACATATGAATTCTAAACAATTAAATTCAAAGATAAATCCTAGTTTTCCAAAACCAAACTATGAAAAAGAGATTACTAAATACCACTACTTACAAATTCATCCGATTAAATGTAATAAAATTAGCTACTCATGATTGAAGAAAAAGAACATTTTATAACTATGAAAAGAGAAGTATAAGTGCGAGTAAAGTAAATCTAAGCTATGAATTGGAATTGAAAAATATAAAGTAAAATTGCATAAATAAAATACAATAAGAAAATGCAGAAAACTACTCTAAAATTGACCCAATCAAAGCATGGAATGGATCCCCATCACTTTGGCTGCAGCTGGATTTTATAGGCAGAAAATTGGTAAGTCACGTCCTTGGTCACGCCCGTGACCAAGGGCGTGTAATCTGCGTAACTGCGTCATGAAAGCCCGGGAATGTTGGGGGAGAGAAACCGCAAAAATTGATCATCTCGATGGGTCACGGCCTAGGTCACGCCCGTGACCTAGGGCGTGTCTTGACCGAGTCAGGAAACGGCGGGAAACGGCACGATCTGGAGTTAATCTGGCAGTTGCGGGAGAGGTCACGCCACTTGGTCACGCCCGTGACCAAGGGAGTGTAAGCTGGAACAGCTCGGCGGCGGAAACTTCTTGTATTGAATGCTTGTTGGGCGAGTCACACCCGTGACCTGAAGGTCACGCCCTCGGTCACGCCCGTGACCTTGGGCATGTAATTATAATCCGACGTGGCAGCGATTTCTGGGAGCTGAAAGCACAGCACGGCCGTGACCATGGTCACGCCCCCAGGTCACGCCCGTGACCTGAGGCGTGTAGTTTGGGAGTTTTGCAGAAATATCCCAGAGTTTCCCCTGAACACGACTGTGGACTTTTAAATTGCTATTAGCAGCCCAAAGTTCTTGAAAACACAAAACAAAGCAAATTAGATATATATTAAACTAAAATTATATAAAACCTAATTAATTACTACTACAATACTATATAAAAATAACTATAAATAATGCACTATCAAAGACCGATTCGGTCAATCCAATTACTTTGCATGAAGAAGGCGAACTCAGGATTATCCTGAGAAGAATGAATATGCAAAGGTAGGTCACCGGTCCAACTTTATTCCTTCCCTTGCGATCTCAATATCTTCGAGGGGGAGGATCCGGAGTTGGTTGCTTATCTTGACAATCTTTCTTCTGATAGCCTTTCTTGTTCGATCTCGCAGATGATCGATCCTTTTAAAGCTGAGTGACTTCTAGATGAGGAAGAGAAGAGAGAGGTTGAAGAGGAGAAGAGGAAGATCGAGGAGAAGAAGAGAGAAGAGAAAGAGGAGGAGAAGAGAGTAGAGAAAGAGGAGAAGAAGAGAGAAGAGGAAGAGAAGAAGAAGAGAGAAGAGGAAGAGAAGAAGAAAAAGCTGATCGCGGAGGAGAAGAAGAAGTGAAAGTGCACAGAGAATCCTCTGAGTATTCTCTAGAGGGGGTGAATAGAGTTTTAATACTTTTCTTATTTGTTCTGCACACATAATAAAAAATACTTCTAATAACTAGGCATTCAACAATCCAACCCAGAATAAAACAAACACAGATTGCAGAAATTAAATAAATGGACAACACAGCAAATCACAGCACAATGAGACAGGAGCTATAGTGGTTCCCCAAAACTTATTATTGGGAAATGTGCCTTGCAATGTTCCTAATTTAAAGAAGCACTCGGCTCAATGATAAAAGCAGGGTGTATTTAATGTTATATCAAGTTCATGCTTGCAGAGATCAAGCAATATGTCAAGTACTTCAATAATTTGCCTAAGTACAATATCATCGAAAAAGGCTAGACATATCATCGAAAAGTGTATGCATGTTGTTGAAATGATGTGCAGAGCAAAGCAGAATGATCATATCAGCTATCGTCGAGACAACATGTGTATGATGATATCGTTGTGACATTAACACTACAACACCTCACAATGATGTCGGAAATCCGAGATGAAGAATGAAGACTTAAGTACAAACACAAGACAAACTGTCGACGATATCATTGTAAAGAAATTTTGTCGTCGATAAGGCTAAGCAAGACAAACATCATCATAAAGAAGCCTTGTCGTTGGAAAGGCTAAGTAAGACTGATGTCGATGATATCGTCGTAAAGAATACTTGACGTCGAGAAGACTAAAGAAGGTCATATGAAGACAGGCAGTTGCTGAAGATTAGTCTGTCGATATGATATCGATTATGTTGTCGACAAGATAAGGTGGTTACAATGATATTGAGCTGTCAAGAAGATTACGCCGACATCAGGTACATGACTTCATGTCGTCTTAAGTGCAAGTGCAGAAGGGATGTCATGTATCGTCGAGATATCACTATCTGAAGAAGAAGGAAGAAGACTTGAAGAACTACCCTAGTCCAAGTCAACGACAAGTCATGTCGTTGAGATATTGTCCATATCATCGTAGCAATGGAAATATCGTCGAGACAAATTCAAAAGTTGTCAGACGCGCTGTCGGCATTTAATGTCGCCACCTGATTATCCAATCAGCGCGTGCTCTTAAGGTATGGGCGTCTGTCAGTGAAGGACATCATAGGAGACCGTTAAGCAGCTTCTCTATCCTATAAAAGAGGATAGTGGATGCCCTAAAGAAGTGACAAGAACGAAGAAACAAAAAAGAATCCCGTCGAGCAATACAACAGTAAAAGCTGCGGAGAAGAATCGACATCAAGAAGAGGAGCACAAAAATGCACATTCAGTGTTCTCCAAGTTGCACTCAAGCCACATCGACTGATAAGAATCGTTTAAGTCAAAAAGCCAGTCAACATCATGCTAAAGAAGAAGGCTTGAAGAAGATCTGTACTTTCAAGATTAAAATCAGAGGCATCTTCTTCAAGACAAGAAGCCAATCTCCACCAGGCAGAAGAACAAACATTGTATATCTTTCTTTGTAAGGCTTGTGGGCCAAAACTATAAGATCTATTTTCAGATCTGAGTGTCGAGCTTGAGGGCTGGAGATCTGTGAGGCTTGAGGGCCAGGGTAGAGGACTTGCAGGTCCAACTGTGTCGAGCTTGTGGGCTTGGGTGCAGTAGGGGATTGCGAGCCTAGGCTGCAGGTCTTGCGGGTCCAAGGGGCAAGACTTGCAGGTCTGTGTTGTATAGGGCTTGAGGGCCTGAGTGTCGAGCTTGTGGGCTTGAGTGCAGTAAGGGCTTACGGGCCTAGGCTGTTGACGCCTGAATTCCTACACCGCTTATAGGCGGGAGCAAATTTCTGTCTGAACGGCAGTGTACCGGTCGTTGTTAAGAAATATAAAATGAGGAGCGAATCCCCGAGTATCGAATCTCTCAAGGAACACAGTAAGTTGGAGTTAACTTTCGATGAGGGACTTGAGATTAAAGTCCTTATGTGCGGATGGATTGCGGAAAAGGGGGGTTTGGTTTATGAAAAATAAAATAAAATAACTACAACTACTCCTATGCAATGTCGCTATGCAATGCTTCGCCAGGCGAGATGGAAAACTATGTAGGCCTTGAACGCACTACTTCGCAAGGGCGGATGGACGAGAAGGCTTGCGGATGGAATGGTTCGCACCGGCGGGGTCGAGGTGGATTACACAGGTCGTTAGCACCGTTTAGCTTGGCGGATGGAAGAGTAGGCACACGTAATGGGCGAGTAGGCTAGCGGAATGAAGTGGAGGGTGGAGTGGATTTGGTGGCGCACCTCATACACACATATAAACTTAAAGGAAACTTCACATAGACATGAAATAACATTACAAATCAGAGTTTATAGTGCACATCATCAAAATATAAGAAATCTAGCTTATACAATCATCAAAATAAAAGGGGAGAAAGCAAGGAATTGACCCAATCCGAAGCCTTGTCGAAGATTCATGGTTGGAATCGTTGGGTTGTCAATCCGCGTCCAAACTCGGTCCTCAGCTGCTTCCAGGGTAAAGGAGGGCTGTCACTTCCTCCCAATGGCCCGTCTTCTTCGTGTCACAATCTGGCCGCATAACCTAGCTTCCTTCTCCTTGGATAATGGTGGATGTAGGGCTAGATCCCTCTCCTTGGAGCTTGAGGATGATGGAGGAGGCCAAAAGGGGCGGAAACCTGCGAAAATGGCGGAAAACGGCGGAGCGGGTGGAGTTCGGGAGAGCCTCCTGACCTAAAATCATGCACATGTATTTATAGGCAGTGCATAAATTAATAGTCCGCACGGTCAGGCGCACGACCAGTGGTCGTGCATGAAGAAATGCCTCTGATCGTGCGCGAAGAACCTGTAGCATAGTCCTGAACTGCAAAATAGCGCACGGTCAGTGGCGCACGACCAGTGGTCATGCGCGAAGAAGGTCAGCGATCGTGCGAACTTCTCTGTTTGATAGGGGGAATTAACGCACGATCAGTGGTCGTGCGCCTGGTCATGCGCGAAGGAAAATGCACGACCAGTTGCTTTTTCGGCCGAAAATCCCCAGAACCAATCCCGAGTGTCGCACAACACTTGAACCTTCATGAAAATATCCAGGACCACTGGAATACAAGGAATCACACCAAAATGGGCATAAATGTGCACTAAGAGTGGAAATACAAAATGTGATCAGTAGAAGCATTTATGAGTAGTAAGTGTGCATTGGCGAGAAAAATGACCCAGATGAGTCCGGAAATCACTATATAAACCGAACTCATCAGTTGTAGGACTTGCGGGTCTGAGTTGTAAGTCTTTTGGGCCAGAGACATTGCCGGAGTTTGCCTAGCCAAGCACATTGCTAGGTAGGTGCAAAGGGGCAGAGGACTACTCAAGACACCCTGTCTTGAAGAACCTCTATAAATTCTTGTGTGTTTTTTGTGTAGTGCATTTAATCTCTAAATCTGTTAACCAAAAATCAAGAACACCAAAAGGGGAACAAAATAATTTAAAATAATTATTCACCCCCCACCCCCCTCCCCTCTAGGTGATTTGTTGGCACCTAATAACTAACAAGTGATATCAGAGGTAGTTTGTTCAAAGAAAAGCTTAACAGCTTGAACAGATCTGTCAGTGGGTGTCCATTCATCATAGCTATGGAATCAAGAATAACTATTTATTCTAGGGAGAACTTTGCCCTATGGAATGTAAGAGCTAAAATATTCATGGAGGCTATGGATCTTAGAATGTTCCTAATTGGTTAAGAAGGGCCATATGTCCCCATGATAGCTTCCAATTGATGTTCTTATGAGATGGTGCCCAAGAAAGCTTCTGAGATGACTGAAGATTAGGTTACTCTGGTCAATTTAGACAAGGAGGCCAAAAACATCCTAGCTGGTGCAGTTGACATTTCTATATTCCAGCAACATGCTCACTGCATAACAGCAAAGGAGTTGTGGGACTATTTAGCAGTTCCTATGGAAGGATCAAAGGAAGAGGGAACTAACTTTGGACTGACTGCTTTGTCGAACTCAGAGGAGGAAATTCAAGATGAAGTCTCTCATGAACGGGTATGCATCACGGCTCCTCTATCAGCCACAGATTTAGAATCTGATACGATCTCATCTAGAAATGATGACTGGTCCAAGCCATATGATGACCTTCTAGAAGATTTGAAAGTGCACATGGTGCCCCTGAGATATACTCTAGAGGGGGTGAATAGAGATTTAAAAATATTTTTATCCTATTGGTGCAAATACAATAAAAACACTAAGTGTTATGCTCTATAATTCCACACAAAGAATAAAATATAAGTATTTTAAGTAAAGCAAGCAAAACAGTAATAGAAAAGGTAAACTATATGGGACATGACAGAAAATAAGCAACCAGAAGACACAAAGATTTAATAGAGGTTCCCAAAAATGTGGGTAGTCCTCTCTTCTACCACCTGGTGGGAATGCACCACCTGTGCCTGAGTCTTTTGATAAAGAGACTGTTAGAACCACTGATCTTTTGATAAGGAGATTATGAACCAACCAGATCCGTTGATAAGGAGATCTTGAACCAACCAGATCTTTTGATAAGGAGATCTTGAACCACTGAATCCTTTGGAAGAGGGATTCTTAAAACTCTTTTACAGTTGGGAATGAGAAGGAGAAATCAGAAGAGGAAGGAAGAAGAATTCTATTTTCAGAATTCATATGAAGCCTGTCTAAAGAACAACTTCTTAAATTCTTTCACTGGATCTGCTGATGATGAACTCCTGCTTATGATTATGATGTTTTGCAGGAGCTGTGAATGTCAGATCCTTTATCTTCCTTTTGGCTGCTATATGATATTGATGATGAGTAGCCTTCTGTTGTTCTATTCTAAGAGAGGGAGAGTAGCTCTTGTTTCTTCACTCTGTTTTCTCTATTAGGGTTCCAGGAGGAAGAAGAAGAGGAAGCCCTAATTGAAAAAGTTTAGCCGATTGTGATGAATACTCTTGGTTTCTCTTTCTTCTTATGACTTTTATTGTCCCTCTTTAATTTGAATTAATTTCCTTTTCTGGTAGGTCCTGAAAAGGTATTTGCACTGGACAATTTCTCTTCCTTTCCTTCTTTAATTCATGACCCATCCACCAACTGTAAGCTTGTTTCCAAGAAATCTTTTCATTCCTCCTTTAATTATTCTTTCTATTTGAGGCAATTAATGAGCCATTGGATAATGGTCTATAGTATTGTGGGCCATTAGAGAGGGTCCAAAATGACATCTGAAAAGATTTCCTTTTCAGACTGTATTATACGCAGCGTCGAGTTCTCTTCCTCTCTTATCGACGCACCTTCGATTCCTTGTAGGAGCAGCTTCGAATTCATTCTTGCTCTGATTGACATCTGCTAGTCGACATTGCATCGATACCTAATCTACGTAACCATCGAGTTGAAGGCATGGCTCTGAACTTCATTATCAGCGTCGAGATGAAGTCGACGTTGTGTCGACTTTAGATGGCTTCAACAGATTCTTTCTTCTACGCTGAGTTGAAATAGAAGCTGCATCGACTGCTCTAGTTACTTCGACAAGTCCAAGGTCTCTATGTTGATATCTATTCAATGTAGCGTCGACTTGATCTACTTTGACAGAAGGAGTGAGTTACTTGGACTTCTTATTAGAGTAGCATCGACATTAACTCGATGTTGCATCGATTTCTATTCGACGCAAATGTTAACTTTGCCCAATCGTGCTTCTCTTGATCTGGCCTTGACACCCTAGGTTGAGTGTGAAATCCTAAGACATCTAATGACTATATTACCCTTACTGTACAATGGGTAATTTAACCTAAGGAATAAAAGCACTTTTAAGTAATTTGTTAAGTTAAATCAAAGGGGTTTTTCCCAACAATCTCCCCCTATTTATCTTAACAAATTTTACAGATTGATTAAAGTGATTTTACACTTCCTTTTTTATAAACAAAAATACATTCAAGACAGCATAGACATAAGATATACCAAAACAAACAGCTGAATAGACAGACAAATAGGAAACATCTGATTAATTATCAATAAGTGTTTATCAGAGTTTTACCACAAAAAGAATCTACTTCCTTCTTTTAAGAAAAGTAGATAGGTCCTCATAGACCATCCTTAATTTCCTTTCCACAAATCTGAAATTTGCAGGAGAGGCTCTCTCTGGATTCTTCTGTATTATTTCATGACCTTTGAACAGTTTCTCCAAATCCACTTCAGTATTAGGATGAACATCCTTGAGTGTGAAGCTAAGACCAAAACCTTTTGTTGTCATCAAATTTATGATTTCAAGATTTAACTCACCTGAATCAGATTCTCCATCAGGGTTTGATTCAGCAGCAGTTGCTTGTGCTTTCCCAGAGGCTGAAGCTTTTGTGAACATAATCTTCTTTTTCTTCTTCTCCTCTTCAGATGACTTTTCTCCTTTCTTTCTTTTCTGAGGAAGCTGTACTGTATCCTCTGGATTGCACCCAATGCTTCCTCTGTGGTGTTTCCCTACTCCCTCTAGCATTTTGGCCTGGGGATTCTTTGCAGTATACATTGGATAGTCAAATAGAGTATATTCCATTGGAATTGTTTTGGCCAACTCTTCCTTTTCAACAACATTTTTTCCTCTTTTCAGAATATCAATGAACCTATTTTTCTTATCTTCAAACTCCTTTTGGGCTGCCTCATATTCATATCTTTCTCTATCACCAATCTCCTCTAAAGCTCTGTCAAGCTCTGGATTAGTGTAAGTTATCATTGTGTTCTATGGAATCTCAACCTTCTCAAATGTTTTGTGATAGTATTTGTTTTTCTTGTACTCCTTCCTTTGTTCTTTTGAGTACATCTCCCCAATAGGCACTCTTCATCTTACTCTTCCTCTACCTCTATCTCTATATGGATATCTACCCCTGAAGACAGGTGTTGGAAGAATTGATTGGTGAATTGGAGACAGTGAAAATGAGACCTGAGCTGAAGGTGGAAGTTGAGGTGAAGGTGGAAGCTGAGCTGTAGGTATTGGTTGAGCTGGTGCTGGATCAGATGAAACGGGATCCTGATCAGCCACCTTGATTGGAGAGGGTGCTGTAGAGGAATCTTCAAAAGACACTATGAATGAAAGTGGATCATGGATAGATGGTTTAGTGTCTTCATGGAATCCTTGTAGAGAATTGAGGTAGGCCTGATCATCTAAAATTAGAGGAATCTTACCCTGAATTGAGGACTCCCCCTGAGCAACAGGCAGGATCCTTGGAAGGATTAGCTCCCCCTGAGTTGATGAACTCTCATGCTGCAGCCTAGATGTGATGGTTGGATCTCCTTCAGAAACAAAAGAGATAGGAAGTGTTGTTGTATATACTGAGTCTGGGAGAGGCTGCCTGCTGATACCCTTCTCCCCCCGATTTATATCTCTAACGAGAGATATAAAGACATTGGCAGGCATAGCCAACGATCTGATCTCTGCGTCAAGAGCCTTTCTTTTAGAGTTAAGGTCTTTCAATCTTTTGTGTTGGGCGCAGAACTTGCGATAGAAATAGTTTGAGAAGTCCAGGTATAGAGAGAGGAACTGTGAGAGAAGAATTTCCATGGCTTGATCAACTACCTCGGCAACGTCTTAAAGAGATGCCATTGCTGCGCTGCGAGTACCTGCACAACACGAAGAAAGAGATAAAGAAAGGGAAGATAGGGAGAGCAAGAGGGAGAAAATTCGAATAGCACAATAGAAATATCCGCATAAGTTGCTTTGAGTAGAGGAATCGTCGCAACTTAGGGATTTATTCAAAGCAACGTCGAATCGAGCAAAATTCAGCACACCAAAACATGTCAATGCGCGCGACCTATCAAATTGACAAAGCATTGAGTTGCAGTCGACGTGGCTTCGAAATATATTTATCAATGATGATGTCGGTGTGAGCGTCGATAAGTATTCAATGTTATGTCGAGTGTTATTCGCATGATCCTTCCCAAGATGCTCTCGAAGCTGACGTCGAGTAGAAGTCGATTGTACATCGATTTGAATTTGACGTGGCTCTGATTAAACAATTATAATTTTCTTTAAAATCCTTGCTGTTTTTCTCAGCAATAATTTTATATAGAAAATAGGTCTTTATACATAATATGTGTGACCTACAATGCTCCATCAAGCATACCTAGTGCATTGATGAAGAACTTGTGCTTACTTTCATCAAGAGGCTTAGTGAAGATGTCAGCCCTTTGAATGTCAGTAGATATGTATTGAAGGTTGATCTTACCCTTCTCTACATTGTCTCTGAGAATGCGGTGCCTTATCTCTATGTGCTTAGTTCTACTGTGAAGAACTGGATTGGAAGCAATTGAAATAGCACTAAAGCTGTCACAGTAAATTGTGGAGTTATTAAGGGAAAAATTGTAATTCAACAACTAATTTTGCATCCATAAAATTTGTGAACAGCAGCTTCCTGCAGCTATATACTCAGCTTCAACTATTGAAGTGGAGACTATAGTTTGCTTCTTGCTAAACCATGAGATCAGTCTAGCACCCAAAAACTGACATGTTCCTGATGTGCTTTTCTTATCCAGCCTGCATCCAGCATAGTCTGCATCTGAATAACCAACCAATTCAAATCCAAATTCAGTTGGATACCATAAACCAAGCTCAGGAGTACCCTTCAGATATCTAAGAATTCTTTTGATAGAACTCATGTGGGATTCCTTTGGGTCAACTTGAAATCTTGCACAGATACAGGTAGCAAACATAATATCAAGTCTGCTAGATGTTAGGTAGAGAAGAAATCCAATGGCTGCTCTGTAAGTCTTTTGATCAAAGGACTTACCTTTTTCATCTCTATCCAAAACAGCATTGGTAGCCATGGGGGGGTTTCATGACAGAGGAATTTTCCATCCCAAATCTCTTGATGAGTTCTCTGGTATATTTGGATTGGGATATGAAAATGCCATCTGCATTTTGTCTCACTTGAAGACCAAGAAAATAGATAATTCCCCCATGCTACTCATTTCAAATCTAAACTGCATTAGGTTGGCAAACCTTTTGTAGAGAGATTGATCAGTAGATCCAAATATGATGTCATCTACATATATTTGTACAAGTAGTGGCTGATTTTTATGTGCTCTTGTGAAAAGGGTTTTATCCACCTTTCCTCTTTCAAAGTTGTGTTCAAGGATAAAAGTGGATAAGGTCTCATACCAAGCTCTTGGAGCTTGCTTGAGACCATATAGTGCTTTACCTAGTCTATATACACAAGAGGGAAAAGTTGGATTGACAAAACCTAGTGGCTGCTCCACATACACCTCTTCTTGAAGTTTTCCATTGAGAAATGCACTCTTGACATCCATCTGGTATAATTTGATTTTCATGTGGGCAGCATATGCTAGGAACATTCTGATTGCCTCCAGCCTTGCCACTAGAGCAAATGTCTGGTTAAAGTCCATTCCTTCCTCTTGCATGTACCCTTGGGCCACAAATATAGCCTGATTCCTAATTATGACTCTTGTTTAGTCCATTTTGTTTTTGAACACCCACTTGGTGCAAAAAACTGGGTAATTCTTTGGTCTTTCAACCAATGTCCAGACCTTGTTCCTTTCAAACTATGTCAGTTCCTCTTGCATGGCAGATATCCAGTGAGGGTCACTATCTGCTTCTTCAAACTTCTTGGGTTCATATTGTGACAGGAAACATTGTAGCATTGTCTCACTTGTGAGTTGTCTCCTTGTCTTGACTCCAGCTATCAAGTCTCCTAATACTTGTGTTGGAGGATGATCTTTTTGAGTCATCCTGGATCTTGTGGAGTGATCTAGGAGATTCTCTTCTTCCTGAGGTATCACTTGCTCAGTGACAGTGGGGGCTTCATCCTCATTTACTGGGATGAAGTCTGTGGCTGGTAGCCCAGGTGTTGCTGTTTTCCCCTTCATCTACTGCAGAATCTTCACCCGAGTCAGTGTCACACTCCTATTGTCCTTTTTCCTAACACACATATGGATGGTCCACTATGTTCATTCTTTCAACTTGTTCTGCTAGCTGGTCTTCTACATGTAGAATAGTACTGGTGGAAGTTTCCTTCCCAATGTTAAACATGTTAGTTTCATCAAAAACCACATGCACAGACTCCTGAATTTTGATAGAGCTTTTATTGTAGCATCTATAGGCCTTGCTTGATGATGAATATCCTAGAAATATCCCATCATCAGCCTTCTTGTCAAATTTGGCAAGATGGCTTTTCCCATTATTGAGGAAAAAATAGGTACACCCAAAATTTTTAAAGTAAGTAACTATGGGTGCCTTTCCCTTCAAGAACTCATAGGGAGTCTTTAACTTAGTCTTGTGAATGAGACTTCTGTTCAGAACATAGTTGGTTGTATTCACTATCTCAGCCCAAAAGGACTTTGGCAAGTTGGATTCAGCTAATAATGTTCTACCAGATTCAATTAGAGTTCTATTTTTCCTTTCGGCCACCCCATTTTGTTGGGGGGGTTCTAGGAGCTGAAAAGCATTATCTGATCCCTTCATCCTCACAGAATCTATACATTAACTACTTTTCAAACTCAGTGTCATGATCACTTCTGATCATAGCAACCTGGGTGTTGAATTCAGATTGAATCTGTCTAATGAATCTTGAGAGGATCTTGAAAGTGTCTGACTTTGCTTTCAGAAAGAACACCCAGCTGAATTTAGAAAAATCATCCACAATGACTAGTGTGTAAGACTTACCTGCTAAGCTTTAAGTGGAGATGGGACCAAATTGATCCAAGTGCAACATGAAAAGGATTCTAGGGGAATCATTCTTACCAATTGGTTTGAATGATGCTTTAATCTGCTTTCCTAGCTGGCAGGCTCTACAAGGGATGTCCTTATTGAATTTACCAGTTGGTAAACCCCTAACTAGGTTAAGTTTGGAGAGTTTGGCAATGGTCTTAAGGTTAAGATGACTAAGTCTCCTATGCCACAGCTCACTATTTTCTAATTAGGAATTGAATAAGCAGATCTCAGACTTTGTGTACTCAAAATTTACAACATGGACCTTACCCTTTCTGAGACCAGTCAATACTATTTGATCAGTCTTAGGACTGACAATATGATACGGAGATTTGGTGAATACAACTTTGTATTCACCATCACAAAGCTGGCTAATGCTAATTAAATTATGTTGAAGTCCTTCAACATAAGCTACTTTAGAAAAGGAGACTTCCCCAATCCTGACCAAACCATATCCTCTGGTTTGACCAGAATGGGAATTCCCAAAAATTACCTTAGGCCCTTCCTTGGCCTTGAAATTCTAATTCTCCAGCAGTTCTTTTGCTCCTATCTTATGCATGGAGCAACCACTGTCCAAATACCACTGCTGATTTGTGGTTGAACAGTCACCCTTTTACACATTAATTTAAACATTAGTATAGACCATGTTGGAACAACCCTATTACTTATTTGGGCTAGGATCACTATCTGTTGATTAGGACTAAGTTGACCCCATTGTATAGTCTAAGGGTCAAGGTCTAGGCTGTTTAAGTTAGCTAGAACTTAGGAAAATTTCCAAGTTTCTGCGTTCGACGAACTCCATTCTGTGTTCGACGAACTCCATCCTATCAGCAGTTGTTTGTTTTATGCTTTGTTGTTTGTTTGTTTTATTATTAGAATTTGTCAAATAGTATCCTAACACAAATAGGGGGAGATTGTTGGAACAACCCAATTACTGATTTGGGCTAGGATCACTATCTGTTGAGTAGGACTTAGTTGACCCCATTGTATAGTCTAAGGGTCAAGGTCTAGGCTGTGTAAGTTAGCTAGAACTTAGGAAAATTTCCAAGTTTCTGCGTTCGATGAACTCCATTCTGCATTCGACGAACTCCATCCTGGGTTCGATGAACATCGTATTTCAGTTTGACGAACTTCCTTCTAAGCTCAACGAATTCAGTTCTCCAGACAGTTTATCAGATTATCTTTCAGTTCGACGAACTCAGCCTTTCTGCTCGACAAATGCTCTGTGTTCGACGAATGCTTTCAGTCCTTTTTTCTGTCAGATATATATGCTCTGTTGTTTGTTTGTTTTATTATTTGAATTTGTTAAATAGTATCCTAACCCAAATATGGGGAGATTGTTGGAACAACCATATTACTGATTTGGGCTAAGATCACTATCTGTTGATTAGGACTAAGTTGACCCCATTCTATAGTCTAAGGGTCAAGGTCTAGGCTGTTAAGTTAGCTAGAACTTCAGAAAATTTCCAAGTTTCTGCGTTCGACAAACTCTAATTTACGTTTGACGAACTCCATCCTGGGTTCGACGAACATCGTATTTCAGTTTGACGAACTTCCTTCTCAGCTCGACGAATTCAGTTCTCGAGATAGTTTATTAGATTATCTTTCAGTTCGATGAACTCCAGTTTGAGATCGACGAACTCAGCTCTGTGTTTGACGAATGCTTTCAGTTCGATGAACTCAGCCTTTCTGCTCGACGAATTTTCTCCTCAGCTTGTCAAACTTCTGATAGATCAGTTATCTATTTTCTCTGAACTTAGCTCGACTATTCAGCAACGGATCTATTCAATTATTTGAACTTATTCACTTATCAGATAAGTCAAGATTTGATCCTTCCTTTTATTATTTCCTTTCCATTCTCTTCTCTCGAGAAAGTAGTCGTTGAAATATTTTGGAAAAGGATAGTCTTATGGAAAAGGAAAAGGAATTAATTGTTATTGCTGAATCAGATTGAAGTTCCAAGAAATATCTTTTCAGAATATTTTATTCCTTATCCAGAAGATTTGAATTTCAAATCTGTGATATATTCTAAAAAGAAAAAGGAAGCAGGAGAGTAGTGCAATAGCAGAGAAGAAACAGTCGAGAGAGAAATACAGAAAGTCAAAAAGAATTACAGAGTTCATCCAAAATAGCAGCATTTTCATTCTCTGAGAACATCAACAATCATTCTCTCAGTTTTCAGCTGCTAGTTCTTGATCTTCAAAGAGCAACAACAATCTGAGAAACATTTCCTCTCAGATTCATTTGCTATCAAGGAAGATATTATACATTCAAGAGAAAGCTCCATCCTTCAACTGTCAAGAATTTCTATCAGAGAGGGGGAGCTTTACAACACAATAATCCACTAGTCTTCTCTCAGCTTGTTGACAGAGAAGAATTTCATAAACCTTTTTGTTTACCCTTTTTACCTCATCTTGTACATGGTTCTAACTCCCTTCAAAAGTTAAAACTTTGGTGGCAGGGCACCTGATCAAAAACCTGTGTTTTGGTTTGAGCACCTGATCAAAAGCTTAGTGGTGTTTGGGCACCTGATCAAAAATCCTAGTGGTGTTTGGGCACCAGATCAAAAATCCCAGTGGTGATAGGGCGCCAGATCAAAAACCTAGTGGATTCCTACCAAGGGTGGTAGAAGAGTAGATGTATCCAATTTGATTGGGGAACTACTATAGATCCTTGTGTCTTCTGTGATTGTGTTTTTCTTTCTGTACTGTTGATGCGCAAATCTCGCACACCGCTAGAGGCGGTAGCTAGACTGCGGCACGAAACGGTAGTGTACCGATCGTTCAAGTAATATAAAACGAGGAGTAATCCCCGAGTATCGAATCTCGAAGGAACACAGTAAGGTGGAGTTTATTATCGAGGAAGGACTTGAGATTGAGGTCCTTTCGAGCGGATGGATGCGGAACGAGGGATTTGGTTTGTAGAAAATAAAGAGAAAATATTACACTACTCCTATGCAATGCCGCTATGCAATGCTTAGCTTGGCGAGATGGAGACTAGGCAGGCCTTGAGCGTGCTGCGTCGCAAGGGCGGATGGATGAGTAGGCAAGCGGAAGCGAACTATGCAGGCCTTGAGCGCGCTGCTTCGTAGGGCGAGTGGATTACACGGGCCGCTATGCCACGCTTCGCTAGGTGGATGGACGAGTAGGCAAACGGAGTGAGGGTCGTAAGCACCTCTTCGACAAGCACGCCACTAGCAATTGCTAGTGCGGCGACGAACGTGATGGCGGGATGGAGGATGGAATGGGGCGCGCCTCAAGCAACATAAACCACAAAGCATTTCATATAGACATGAAATGTAAAGAAATACAAACAAGTTTATGTACTCTACTTCATCAAAATGTAAGGATCTAACTACATATACATAAATAAGAGGAGAACAAAGCAAGAAATCGACCGAATCCGAAGGCTCGTTGGAGATTCATGGTTGGAATCGCTGGGTAGTCAGTCCGCTTCCAAGCTCGGTCAGCAACTGCATCCGGGGTAGAGAGAGCTGTCACTAATCTCCAATGGACCCGTCTTCTTCGTCTCACGATCCGGTGGATGTTGCAAACTTCCTCTTGCTTGAAGGAAATGGTGGCTAGATCTCCCTTGAAGCTCTAGGATGAAGGAGGAGGCCAAAGTGACGAAACCCTGGTGGAGATGGCGAAATCGGCGCAGCTGTACGGCGCGTACCGAACTCCTCGTTTTAGGTCAAAGCTGCAGCTTTTATAGAAAAACGTTAGAAATTTGGTCACGCACGGTCGAACGCACGACCGTGTGTGGACCGTGCGATACTTAAGCTCAGCAGGCGTGCAGGGGAAGAAGGCATGCGCCCGTGCGTTTTGCTCACGCACGACCAATCCCACCCGTGCATCCAAACACACGAGTAAACTCTGACGCTCCGTTTTCTTCCCAGACACAAACGCACGACCGCACAGACCGTGCGTCAAGGAAACGCACGACCGTGCGATATGCACAGAAATTACATTGGGGAAAATGGGACGATAAGGTCACCTGCATACAAGAGACACAAGCTGGGAAAGTACAACCAGCAGCACAGAGATAAAGAGGATACAATGGGGAGCACGCAGTGCTTACCCCCAACAAGAAAGTGCGCAATTGCACACAAAAACAGGCATACTAAGTACTACCAATAAAAGCATGAATAAGGGAAATATGAACAAAACTGAAGCACAAGAGCAAGAAAACTAGCCTAAATGAGTCCGAAAATATATATATAATAGGGACTCATCACACCCCCAGACTTACCTGTTTGTGCGTCCCGAGCAAACAATTCCTACGCAAGCGGGAATATGAAATAGCTAACTAAAAATTACAAAATAGAATACCATGCGAAGTCGCATGCTCATGTTCGTATAATAAAACTAGAGAAGATTTCTAATTATACACAGAGTTTATGAAGTTTAAAAACATAAATAATTGTTACTTCTACTTAAAATGAGAATCACGGTGAATCATCCGGCCACGCATACGGAGAAAGTAAACTGAACGCTGAGGCGAGCATTGCCAAAGATCGGGGTGCCGTAAAAACTCCACCGAAATCCATCGGTGTCGGTGACCATAGGCTTGCCCGGTCAGATTCTCTCCACGACACTAGATTGGCTCAAGGCGTGAGTCAGTAGGACTTTAGGTTAGAGATGAGGCTTGGGTTACGGTGAGGTAAACAAAGATAAACCTGGAGGCTAAGCACACCTAACCCAACATGAGCATAAGATAGAGCTACCCGCACGACTATAATAAACAAGTGCACCACACCCCCAGACTTGGACTTTTACAACAGGTGTGTGCACCGCCCACTCCCAATACCAAAACTTTCAAAATTTTCAATTTAACTTTTTCATAACAATCCTTTTTTTTTTTTTCTTTTTCTTCATCATTCTTCTTTTTCTTTCTTTTCTTTTTCAGCAAAATTTTCAATGAATACACCCACAATTTCCACTATAAAAATTACCACATCAACACCCCCCAAAATGTAAATATAACTATAACTAAAGCTCAGATTTGGGTGTGCGGTTAGTAGGTTTTTTAAGCTTTTGGTGAGATAAAAGCGGAGCTGAATCAAGAGGAAGGGGTAGGCACAAAGGGGCTAGCAAGGGTAGATGATAGGCATGAAATAAAAAGCTCAACCGGGCCAAAATAATGGCCTACGTCATTCTCACACACTAGAACTATCCTATGCCAATGCTTCAAGAATCGCTTGGGGCAAGTTCTAGCCACCGAGAAAGATTCTCCTTTCTCCCGACTCAAGCAATACGAGTCTAGCGATCGTTTACACACATCCCTATGCTACTGTTTGATTCACAATGGGTTCATCATTTGAGTATAGTAAACAATATTTATACTAATAAAAATGCATAAAACTAATGGTATAAAAAGAAATCTAATCTACATGAATTACTATACTTGCATGAGTACTTGACTAGAAACAATGGAGCCGACATTTTATTCCACTACATAGTTTAAAAGTGAGCATAAACATTTTCTCATATGCAAAAAGGAATGAGTTATACTCGTGACGCGCTAAAGGTAAAGTACACTCTCAAGTGGGTGCTAAGTGTACAGACAAAATGAACAAAAATGATTCTTAGATAAAGATGCTTTTAGCATGCTAAATAACTGTGCATGTGAGTGGGTATACAAACAGGTCTCCCCCAAACTTAAACTATGTATTAAGATATTCTAAAACAAACAGGTACCCAATGCTCAGCAAGTAAGCATTCCAGAAGCCTGTAGTGAAGCTCTACGAAGAATCACGACCACCGCCTTCACAAATAGAAAATACCTGCAAATGGTGGTCTCCACATACGGAAACTAAAATAGCACAAGATAAGCTAGTTTTTACAGAGGATAAATTAAAAGATAAGAAATATTAAGATAACTACTGGGGTTATTGTCCTCCCATCACGACTTATTTGGCTTTTGTACAGTTCTAGCTAATGGGCCTATGAAAAGAAAAGTGAACAGGCAGTTGTTCTAATATGCGTGTCGGTAGAGGGTACCGATATGGCGATAAAACAATTATTCCCCTACCTAAATAACGATACCTGCTGAACACGGGTAGCAGGAATAGGAAGTAAGAAGAGGAGGAGGCCTGGCCCTCACTCATCTCACCACAAAATAAATCCTTGCCTAGCAAGGTGTCATCTCCAGGGAGGCAGCAGGAGAAAGAGATCAATGGGGGAGCTTCCTCATTGGAGGAGGGATCAACCTCCTCGCACATGGGGATGCTATCATCATTGACCTGAGCTGGAAGCTCCAAGTCCTCCCGATGTACCTGTGGAGACTCAACCTGCACAGGCTCAGATATAGCAGAAGGGGGGTCAAGAAATAAAAGAGAAGAAGAACATAAATAAAAATCAGGCGGGGGAGTGGTCCCGGACTTACTCCCATCAGGTTGGGAAAGTAAAATAATGTTGGCATTGTCATCAATGCCACAAGATTCGGCGGGATCGGCAGTGGCCAAGCTAAGGATTTGGACTTCCTCCACCAGTGCTGAGGAAAGCTCCTCTTCACCTAGAAGGTTGTCCTCTTCCATAGGAGCAGGCACACTTAGATCGCCAGCCTCATCCTGCGACACGTCCTCAACAATGTCGTCAGAAACGAATGTAGTAGAATGCACAAAAGGGGGAGGAATAGTGCTTGGATAAAAGTCAAGCATTGGTTCCTCACAAAGAATCAAATCTACGCTAGGAGATGGATGTACAAGGGAGATGGGCTCTGTCATGTCAGTGCCCAGATTAGCCACACATCTGGTGACCGTGTCCACATCATACCCTTCATAAGATGAAGGTAATATGGGCACATAACCGGATGTTGAAGGTGTGCTGCCAGAAGTAGGAGTCGGAACGATCCGGATATACGGCTCGTCATCCTCGTCCAATTGGCGAAGATACTCGGCACAGTCCTTCAAGGCATGATCCATGCTCTGACAAAACAAGCACTGCCTTACACGCTTCTTTGGCACATCGGGTGCTGAAGCTGAAAAGAAGATTGACGGTAAAGGCGTGGCAGAATAGCCATAAGACTTCCGCGCACCATATGGAGTACCAGACGAAGTCGGTGCTCTATATGCTGGGCTGGGAGTGATAGGGCTACTATCTCCCTTGGGACATCTATCACTAGCATGAGAGATATCTCCACAAAAACGGCAACGAATATTGAATGAAGACCACATAGTTTGAAGATAAAATGATTCAAAATAAAGACACGATTGTGCACAACACTACACCTAACAGTAAATTACTAAGCAACCTAATAATAAAAGGAAAATATAATAAGAAGAACTGAAATAAAATAAAAGATGCAATTTACAAATGAAAAGGGCTTAAATCTCAGATTCTACCTCTCCATAAAACTCACACGACTGTGTTCCCCGGCAACGGCGCCTTAAACTTGATGCGCAAATCTCGCACACCGCTAGAGGCGGTAGCTAGACTGCGGCATGAAATGGCAGTATACCGATCGTTCAAGTAGTATAAAATGAGGAGTAATCCCCGAGTATCGAATCTCGAAGGAACACAGTAAGGTGGAGTTTATTATCGAGGAAGGACTTGAGATTGAGGTCCTTTCTAGCGGATGGATTCGGAACGAGGGATTTGGTTTGTGGAAAATAAAGAGAAAATATTACACTACTCCTATGCAATGCCGCTATGCAATGCTACGCTTGGCGAGATGGAGACTAGGCAGGCCTTGAGCGCGCTGCGTCGCAAGGGCAGATGGACGAGTAGGCAAGCGGAAGCGAACTATGCAGGCCTTGAGCGCGCTGCTTCGTTGGGCGAGTGGATTACACGGGCCGCTATGCCACGCTTCGCTAGGCGGATGGACGAGTAGGCAAACGGAGTGAGGGTCGTAAGCACCTCTTCGACAAGCACGCCACTAGCAATTGCTAGTGCGGCGACGAACGTGATGGCGGGATGGAGGATGGAATGGGGCGCACCTCAAGCAACATAAACCACAAAGCATTTCATATAGACATGAAATGTAAAGAAATACAAACAAGTTTATGTACTATACTTCATCAAAATGTAAGGATCTAACTACATATACATAAATAAGAGGAGAACAAAGCAAGAAATCGACCGAATCCGAAGGCTCGTTGGAGATTCACGGTTGGAATCGCTGGGTTGTCAGTCCGCGTCCAAGCTCGGTGTAACGACCCGCCCCGACCACCACACCAGAGGCCTACGGCACCGCCCCATCCCTGGTGGGCCGGCTAACGCGGTCGGACAAGGACTGCAGTCCGGTGCACCCCACCCATGGCTGAGCCTGTTTCTCAGCTACAGTGGGATGTTGAGGCCGGGATTCGATCCCGCGCCCCCTTGATAAGGCACCTTCAACAGTCCTCATCACCAACTGAGCTGCAGCTCAGTTGGTGATGAGGACTGTTGAAGGTGCCTTATCAAGGGGGCGCGGGATCGAATCCCGGCCTCAACATCCCACTGTAGCTGAGAAACAGGCTCAGCCATGGGTGGGGTGCACCGGACTGCAGTCCTTGTCCGACCGCGTTAGCCGGCCCACCAGGGATGGGGCGGTGCCGTAGGCCTCTGGTGTGGTGGTCGGGGCGGGTCGTTACAAAAAAGTGCACTTTTTTGTAACGGCCCAGCCCCGACCACCACACCAGAGGCCTACGGCACCGCCCCATCCCTGGTGGGCCGGCTAACCGACCGTTAGACAAGGACTGCAGTCCGGTGCACCCCACCCATGGCTGAGCCTGTTTCTCAGCTACAGTGGGATGTTGAGGCCGGGATTCGATCCCGCGCCCCCTTGATAAGGCACCTTCAACAGTCCTCATCACCAACTGAGCTGCACTGTAACGCCCCGGAATTTCGAGCGGATTATTGGAAACGAAAATAATAACAACTATTCTAGATCGAATGATTAATTTCGTCGTAGTAGGGGCGTTACCGTCGTAGGTACGTCGCCGTAGTCCGTCTCAGGTGTTCGCGAGGTCGCATTCGATAAAAATCTTTATTTATCCTGGTATGAAATATTCAATTAGCATATAAAATCAATTTTATAAGAAATTTTATCAATTCTGTACAAATCTATATATATATACTCTTATAAGATTTGTACAAATCTATATGTACAAATTTTTATCAATTCTGTAAACATAAATTTTTATGAGATCTGCTTATAAAATTTAAGTGGATTTTGAGGAGGTTATGGGTGGGATCCAGCTATGAACCCCCGGGTGGCCTTTATTTCGATCTCTTCTTTTCTCTATTTCGAGAGCTCCATCTGAGAGGAGAAGAAAGCTTCAGGCGAGGGTTTAGCATCGGAGGTCCTCCCGGTGGCGGTGGTGATCGGGGCTCTTGCCGTGCGGGGGAATCGGAGAGCTCTCGTAGGGCTTTCCTAGGAGAAGGTCGTGTGGTGGCTTTGGGCCTTGGTTAAGGCAAGAGGACTCTTCCCCTTCCTCCTCCCCCCTCATCTCTTTAAGTTGCTCTACCGATCTTGGGGTTTTCTTTGCTAGCAGTTTTCCTAGTATGTTGGCAGATTCTTCCTAGTGTTGTTAACAAATTTTGGGATTATTTTTGCTAGCAGTTTTTCCTAATTATGTTGGTAGATTCCTCCTAGTTTTTGTTAACAAATTTTGGGGCTTTTGCTAGCATTCTTCCTAGTATTCCTAGCAGTTTTCTCCTAACTGTTGGCAGTTTTCTCCAAACTTATGCTAACGAGGCTTGTTTGATTTATGCTAATTGATCCTTGTTGGGTATTAGCTAATTCCGGTATTGAATCAAATTTTGGTTTATGCCGAGTGGGGGGATTTAGTTGGAATTTCTCCCAGCTCGTGTTCACTGGTTATGGGGTTTATGCACTTAGTTTCTCAGCTTTCTTGTTAGCTAATTTGGGAGATTTATATTGGTGTTCCTTTCAGCTTTTGTTAACTGATTATGGGGATTTATACTTGTGTTTCTCCCAGCTTTCGTTAACCGATTAATTGGAGTTTATGCAAGTAGTTTCCTAGTTTTTTTGTTAACTTAGGTTTGAAGTTATGCTAGCAGTCTACCTAGTGCTTGGTATAGGTTGCGCCGGCAGCTTTCCTAGTTGTAGACATTAGGATTACGCTAGTGAAATTTTGGAATCCTGTTTTGGTGGGGTTGCATGCCCGGTTCATGTTGGCGTTCCTAATTTCGTTTCTTGCTAAATTCTGCACACCTTAAATGTTTAGTGGCTAACTCTGCGCATCTCTTTAGCAACAAAACAAAAAAAGGGTGTATACGTTTGTATAGCCGGCTATAGGCTTGGAGGGTCGGCTAACTCCGGGATATAATTATCGGTATATATATATATATGGATGGTCTTGCGGCTAAAAATTTATGAAACATTGCTTGTTAATTTCTTTGCGATTTGTTGAACCAGATTTTAAATTCCCGAGAATTTGTTTCCAAGCTCCTGGCAGGTAGGGGGAAATTGGAGACTGAATTCCCTTGGAATTTATTTTGCTAGTTCCCGATGTTTTCCCAAGACTAGTAGTCGATGACCGAGAAAACTTTGTTGTGCATCTGCAATATGAGCTCCAATCCAGTTTTGGCTTGAGTAGCTTACTTCTTGTGTTAAGGGGGGTGCCTTATGCTCTTGCATAGCCTTATACTTTTGGTGTTTATGCTAAAGTCCCTTATGCTATTATTTATGCTTGCACCTCCTAGAGCGTCAAACCCCGTAGGCTGCCAACGAGTCTCGTAGGATTTGGTTTGAACTGGAGTGTGGGTGGACGTAGGGGCCCCCAACCCAGTGGTTTGAACTGGAGTGTGGGTGGACGCAGGGGCCCCCAACCCAGTGGTTTTGGACTGGAGTGTGGGAGGACGCAGGGGCCCCCAACTCAGTGGTTTTGGACTGGTGCGTGGGAGGACGTAGGGGCCCCCAGCACAGTAGTGTTGCTTGGAGTGTGGGTGGACATAGGGGCCCCCACCTCAGTTCCTTGACTTGTTGTGCAGCATCTTGGTTTGACTCGTGCTTTCTTTCTGCTTACCTTTCAGCTTCTCCTTTACTTCTGCTGTTTCCTTGCACCCTTTGGGCTGAGGCATTCTTTTCTTATGAATGCCTCAGGTTCAGGTTTGTAGCGGCCGCCGGAGTTCGAGTGGGTTCGTACTGTTCGCTGTTGAGGCCTTCCCTCTCTAGTGGGTAAGGATGCTGTTGGTTCAGTTTCTGTCGTGTAGCTTTTCTTTTGGACTGTTGACCTTTCCCTGCGGGTTCGTGTCAGATGTTGACGCCCGTACGGTTTTGCTTAGCTTACTTGCTCATGCTGCTGCTAGTTTCTTTCTTCTACGTAGTTATTTTGTACTTGTACACTCTGGGAAAAGCTTATTTTGCTGGGTATTCATGAAGTTCTTTTAGCAAAGAAAACAAATTTGTTCTTTTAGTTGTTTTGTCACTCTTACTATTAAGTATCACATATTTGCAAAACTTAAACCAAAATAAAATGATATTTCCTTATTCTATACTAAAATTAGTCCTACGTTCGCCCTGGAGACGTCTCTGGTCTTCAGCGTCGTTAGGAATAAAATGAACTTATTTTCTTCCGTTGTGTACGCGCATCTTTTATACAGAGCGGCTATGTAAACCGCAGGGCCGAGGGGCACGGCTTCCTAACCTAATGAAAATAATCTTAAAAGATAATTCCTTTTGTTATGCACATCTTTTCTCGTTAAAATGTTCGTTAAGTGCTCGCCTGAACGTCTGTAGTTGTCCCCTACAGGACGTGGCATCACGACGCGTGTTTTCCCCTTCGCTCTGATAATATAAATTATTTCGGGAAAATACGGGTTGTGACAGTTGGTATCAGAGGTAGGTTAGCCGGGTTGCTGGGAATGTTCTGGTTGGCCCGGTTAACTGTCCAGTGAGAATCGTTAATCATTGCATACACTCACCGATGGGTCATCGGTAGATCTCGGCTGAAGCACGAACACTACACTCATAAGCATGAAAGAAGTATACGGGGCATATTATGTAGTATGGGATGCATAATATGTGTCTGTATATGGATCCTCATAGGTGACAACATGCGACTGTTATGTAGTATGGGATGCATAACGTAGGTCGCATGCGTGTCCATTAGATTTTTCTTTTTGTTGCATGCGATAATATGTAGTATGGGATGCATAAGATCGCATGCGTACGCCGCTCATAGCATGCATTAAGGCATTTTCTTAGTTTGCATAGCACTGCATGCATAGCATAACATTGCATAAGCACACGTGCCAAGCCAGAGATCTACACAATGACACATGTACACCCATGATTTCTAAAGATGAGATTTTAAGTTTATGTGCATACGGGAGAGGTGCACGAGAGGTAAGGGATGGTACACCATCCTGAGTATAGCGTGATTTTATGTATTTACTTTTCCCAGAGAAAAAGCAGTAGCAAAAGCAAGTATTTGTATGTCTTCCTTTCCTAGAGATCTGAATCCAGTCTTATCTTGCTGTTTGTTGTTGTTCCAGTGGGTATGGCTCCTAGGCGTCGACCCGCGAATCCTGTTCCCCAGTCTGAGGGCGAGACCTCGGGTGCGCATAGTGAAGCAGCGATTGAAGAGCTGCGTCTGAATAACGAGACCTTGGCGCGGCAGCTGGTCGCGATGCAGGAGCAGATGCAGACGTTGTTGACTGCCACTCAGCGGCAGCAGCCCGTGGCTAGTCAGCCGGAGGCTGCCCGTCCTGCACCCCTGGTTCCCCCTGCTACGTTGCCGCCAGAAATGAACTTTATTACGCATTTTCAGAGGCTAGGACCCCCGACTTATGACGGGAGGGCGGACTTCATGGCGCTTGATGATTGGATCCTGGCGATGGAGGAGTTGTTCTCGTACTCTGGTGCGACGGCGGACCAGAGGGTGATGATTGCCGCCTTTCAGCTGAAAGGTTTGGCAAAGAGTTGGTGGATTCGGGAGAAAGAAGCGCTTGCAGGAGGTTGCTCGTGGGAGCAGTTCAAAGGGAGACTGCTGAAGAAATTTCTTCCTTCAGTTGAGCAGGACCGCCTGATGAATAGCTTCTTGCATCTGAAGCAGCGACAGCTTACGGTAGGGGAATATGAGGTCGAGTTCTCCAAGCTGAGCAGGTTCGCCCCGGATTTGGTTGCTTCTGAGGAAAATCGGGTGAAGAGATTTTTGGGAGGTCTTCGCAGCGAGATCCAGCAGTTGGCCAGCGCTTACAGGTCCGTGAGCTTTACGGATGCGGTGGAAGCTGCGCTGAAGGTGGAGGCGATCGAAAATGCCAAGAACAGAGGAAAAGAACTTAGGAAGGAGAAGAGAAAGGCGGGTGATGGGGGCAACTCCGCCCCGAGTAAGAAGGGGAAGATTGTGTGCGGTTTCTGTGGCCGTGCGGGCCACCCCTTTGAGAAGTGCTTCAGGAGGCAGGGTGTGCAGGAGCATCAGCAGCTGATGGCGCTTCAGGGTGCCCCGAAGAAGCCCCTCCTTTGCACCTTTTGCAATCGGGCAGGGCATGATACCGCTCAGTGTTGGAGGAAGGACAAGGTATGTGGGCACTGCGGGCAGAAGGGCCACGATGCGGCTCTGTGCCGGTTTAAGGACAGGTCCTGTTACCAGTGTGGTCAAAGGGGCCACTTGAGGTCTAAGTGCCCGCAGCTCCAGTCTGTCGGCCAGCAGTTTGCGCTCCCAGCCGCGGCACCGCCGCCACCGCCTCAGCAGCAGCTGGTAGATCGAGGAAAGGTAAGGCTTAACGCAGTGACAAAGGAGGAAGCGCAGTGCTCGAACCAGGTGATATCAGGTTCGTCTTCGTTCTCGTTATAGTTTAACCTCGTTATACTAAAGTAGTTGCTATATTTATGCCTCATCCCTGTGTTGTTGCGTGTCCATACTGCTTTGTTAGGCGAGTTTAAGGTTCGAGATTGTTGGGCGCACGTTCTTTTTGACTCTGGTGCCACTCACTTTTTTGTGGCCAAGAGGTTTGTTGATCGGCATCGCTGGGCTTTGGAGCGAGTTGATGGTCCGTTTCGTGTCAAGTACCCGTCCGGTGATTCTGTGGTGTCAGATCTGTGCGTGAGGCAATGTCCGATTGTGTTGGATGGATTTTTGGGGCATGCAGATCTGAAGGTGATCGACTTGGAGGACTTTGACGTGATCTTGGGCATGGATTGGCTAGCCCGCTATGACGCCGTGATTCAGTGCAGAGATAAGCGTCTAGATTTCCTGATGGATGATGGCCAGCCCAGGAGTGTGTTCGGTTTTCCGCGTCAGATTTCCTCAGTTCTGTCGGTGGTCTGTGCCCAAGCTTTGGCAGAGTCTGATGGAAGGATCTGCATTGTTTCTGCTTTGCTTGCGGCTTGTGCATCGGGGCCCTGTGTAGAGGACATCCCTGTGGTGCGGGAGTTCCCGGACGTCTTTCCCGATGACCTTCCTGGTCTCCCTCCTGAGCGAGAGATTGAGTTTGCGATAGATTTGGAGCCCGGGACCCGCCCTATTGCGAAGGCGCCCTATCGTATGGCACCACGGGAGTTGGAGGAGCTGCGCACTCAGTTGGATGAGCTTCTGCAGCTTGGATTCATTAGGCCGAGTTCGTCGCCTTGGGGTGCGCCGGTTCTGTTTGTGAAGAAGAAGGATGGGTCGATGAGGCTGTGCATCGATTACAGAGAGTTGAACAAGGTCACTATTAAAAACAGGTATCCGCTTCCACGGATTGATGACTTGTTCGACCAGTTGCAGGGTAGCTGCGTGTTCTCGAAGATCGACCTCCGGTCCGGTTACCATCAGCTGAGGATTCGCGACTCAGACGTTCCACGGACTGCTTTCCGGTCGCGTTACGGACATTTTGAGTTCCTGGTGATGTCCTTTGGGCTGACGAATGCTCCCTCTGCTTTTATGGATCTGATGAACAGGGTATTCCGGGATTTTCTGGACCAGTTCGTGGTGGTTTTCATTGACGATGTGCTGATTTATTCTTCGAGCGAGGAAGAGCATGCTCGACATTTGCGGTTGGTGCTGTCTACCTTGAGGGCGCACAAGCTGTATGCCAAGCTTAGCAAATGCGAGTTCTGGCTTTCGGAAGTATCCTTTTTGGGTCACGTCGTGGGCAAGAGTGGCATCTCTGTGGACCCAGCGAAGGTCGCTGCTGTTTTGGACTGGAAGAGGCCGGCATCGCCTAAGGAGATCCGCAGTTTCCTGGGTTTAGCTGGCTACTATCGAAGGTTTGTGGAGGGTTTCTCAGGCATTTCCGCGCCTCTGACCAAGCTGACGCGGAAGGAAGCGGCTTTCGTTTGGAGCGAGCAGTGCGAGGAGGCCTTCCAGGAGTTAAAGAGGAGGCTGTGTTCTGCACCGGTTTTGGCTCTCCCGGTTGAGGGAGTGGAGTTTCAGGTCTACGTCGATGCTTCGCTGTTAGGCCTTGGGTGCGTCCTCATGCAGGAGAGCAAGGTCATTGCGTACGGGTCGCGACAGCTAAAGGTTCATGAGCGGAACTACCCGACGCATGATTTGGAGTTTGCTGCGGTGATATATGCCTTGAAGTTGTGGAGGCATCTCTTGTTTGGAGTGGAGTGCAAGATCTACTCAGATCACAAGAGCTTGATTTATGTGTTCTCGCAGCGAGAGCTGAACCTGCGCCAGCGTCGATGGATGGAGTACGTTGCTGATTATGATGTGGAGATCCTCTATCACCCCGGCAAGGCAAACGTAGTGGCGGATGCCCTGAGCAGGAAGTCAGCTTCTGTTTTCGGACTCTCTGTGCAGTCCCTAGTAGAGGAGTTCTTTCTGATGAGCATCGCGGTGAAGCCCAGTGGTGGTCCGTCTCGTTTAGAGGTTGAGGAGCCGTCCTGGATTGTTTTGGCGAGGTTGCACCAAAAAGATGATCTGGATTTGCAGCACCTACGGAGCAGAGCTGAGAGAGATGAGTTGCCAGATTTCTCCATTGATGCGGAGGGTACTTTGAGGTTCCGTGGCAGGCTGTGCATACCCGCGGTGGAGCAGATTCGTGCGAAGATTTGTGACGAGGCTCATGACTCCAGCCTATCCTATCATCCTGGCTCTACCAAGATGTATCGCGACCTGAAGCAGTTTGTGTGGTGGCCCGGCATGAAGGGCGATATTGCGAGATTCGTGGCGCAGTGCTACACTTGTCAGCGCGTCAAGGCGGATCACAGGAGGCCCGGAGGCAAGTTGTCGCCGTTGGATATTCCCCTGTGGAAGTGGGAGAGCATCTCCATGGATTTCATTACCGGATTGCCGAGATCCCCGCGGGGGCATGATGCAGTGTGGGTTATTGTCGACAGGTTGACCAAGTGTGCTCACTTCGTGTCGTACAAGACTGGTTATTCGATGGAGAAGATTGCGTCTCTGTATGTGCAGGAGGTCATCAGGCTGCATGGGGTTCCAACGAGTATAGTGTCTGATCGTGATTCCAGGTATACCTCCCGTTTTTGGCAGAGTCTGCAGGGGGCTTTGGGCACCGATCTCAGGTATTCCACAGCTTATCATCCGCAGACGAATGGGCAGACAGAGAGGGTTAATCAGATCGTGGAGGATATGATCCGGTGCTATATTCTAGAGCATGGCGGAGCTTGGGATGAACGCCTTGGGCTCATGGAGTTTGCGTACAATAATAGCTACCAGGAGAGCTTGCAGATGGCTCCGTTTGAGGCGTTGTATGGGAGGAGATGTCGGACTCCCCTGTTTTGGGCTGAGGTGGGCGAGAAGCCTGTTCTGGGTCCTGAGGCCTTGGAGGAGATGGGTTCTGCTGTGACGCAGATCCGAGAGAAGCTGCGGATAGCGCAGGAGCGCTACGAGAAGTACGCCAACCGGCGTAGGAGCGATCTGGAGTTTGCAGTAGGGGACATGGTGTTCCTTAAGGTGTCCCCGATGGCAGGTGTCAAGAGGTTTGGGAAGAGCCACAAGCTGGACCCCAGATATGTAGGCCCATTCGAGATCGTCGAACGCATCGGTACTGCTGCTTACAGGTTGATGTTACCGGCCTCTTTTCCCGGTGTGCACGACGTATTCCATGTGAGCCAGCTGCGGAAGTGCGTCCGTAGCGATCGCCATGTTCTGGATTCTGTGCCAGTGCTGCAGCCCAATCTATCGTTTGTAGAGCAGCCCGTTCGCATTTTGGAAAGGCAGGATCGAGTGTTGCGGAGGAAGACCATTCCTATGGTCAAGATCCTCTGGGACAATCAGGATGTTCGAGGTGCGACCTGGGAGCTAGAGTCAGCTATGAAGGAGTCTTATCCTATTCTTTTCGGCTAGTGTTTCCCCGGTAAGTCTTCATCTCTTGCGCTTTTAATTTATTTCTTTTTTTATCGTTGACGTAAAGTTTCGGGGCGAAACTTTTTGTTAGGAGGGGTGGCTGTAACGCCCCGGAATTTCGAGCGGATTATTGGAAACGAAAATAATAACAACTATTCTAGATCGAATGATTAATTTCGTCATAGTAGGGGCGTTACCGTCGTAGGTACGTCGCCGTAGTCCGTCTCAGGTGTTCGCGAGGTCGCATTCGATAAAAATCTTTATTTATCCTGGTATGAAATATTCAATTAGCATATAAAATCAATTTTATAAGAAATTTTATCAATTCTGTACAAATCTATATATATATACTCTTATAAGATTTGTACAAATCTATATGTACAAATTTTTATCAATTCTGTAAACATAAATTTTTATGAGATCTGCTTATAAAATTTAAGTGGATTTTGAGGAGGTTATGGGTGGGATCCAGCTATGAACCCCCGGGTGGCCTTTATTTCGATCTCTTCTTTTCTCTATTTCGAGAGCTCCATCTGAGAGGAGAAGAAAGCTTCAGGCGAGGGTTTAGCATCGGAGGTCCTCCCGGTGGCGGTGGTGATCGGGGCTCTTGCCGTGCGGGGGAATCGGAGAGCTCTCGTAGGGCTTTCCTAGGAGAAGGTCGTGTGGTGGCTTTGGGCCTTGGTTAAGGCAAGAGGACTCTTCCCCTTCCTCCTCCCCCCTCATCTCTTTAAGTTGCTCTACCGATCTTGGGGTTTTCTTTGCTAGCAGTTTTCCTAGTATGTTGGCAGATTCTTCCTAGTGTTGTTAACAAATTTTGGGATTATTTTTGCTAGCAGTTTTTCCTAATTATGTTGGTAGATTCCTCCTAGTTTTTGTTAACAAATTTTGGGGCTTTTGCTAGCATTCTTCCTAGTATTCCTAGCAGTTTTCTCCTAACTGTTGGCAGTTTTCTCCAAACTTATGCTAACGAGGCTTGTTTGATTTATGCTAATTGATCCTTGTTGGGTATTAGCTAATTCCGGTATTGAATCAAATTTTGGTTTATGCCGAGTGGGGGGATTTAGTTGGAATTTCTCCCAGCTCGTGTTCACTGGTTATGGGGTTTATGCACTTAGTTTCTCAGCTTTCTTGTTAGCTAATTTGGGAGATTTATATTGGTGTTCCTTTCAGCTTTTGTTAACTGATTATGGGGATTTATACTTGTGTTTCTCCCAGCTTTCGTTAACCGATTAATTGGAGTTTATGCAAGTAGTTTCCTAGTTTTTTTGTTAACTTAGGTTTGAAGTTATGCTAGCAGTCTACCTAGTGCTTGGTATAGGTTGCGCCGGCAGCTTTCCTAGTTGTAGACATTAGGATTACGCTAGTGAAATTTTGGAATCCTGTTTTGGTGGGGTTGCATGCCCGGTTCATGTTGGCGTTCCTAATTTCGTTTCTTGCTAAATTCTGCACACCTTAAATGTTTAGTGGCTAACTCTGCGCATCTATTTAGCAACAAAACAAAAAAAGGGTGTATACGTTTGTATAGCCGGCTATAGGCTTGGAGGGTCGGCTAACTCCGGGATATAATTATCGGTATATATATATATATGGATGGTCTTGCGGCTAAAAATTTATGAAACATTGCTTGTTAATTTCTTTGCGATTTGTTGAACCAGATTTTAAATTCCCGAGAATTTGTTTCCAAGCTCCTGGCAGGTAGGGGGAAATTGGAGACTGAATTCCCTTGGAATTTATTTTGCTAGTTCCCGATGTTTTCCCAAGACTAGTAGTCGATGACCGAGAAAACTTTGTTGTGCATCTGCAATATGAGCTCCAATCCAGTTTTGGCTTGAGTAGCTTACTTCTTGTGTTAAGGGGGGTGCCTTATGCTCTTGCATAGCCTTATACTTTTGGTGTTTATGCTAAAGTCCCTTATGCTATTATTTATGCTTGCACCTCCTAGAGCGTCAAACCCCGTAGGCTGCCAACGAGTCTCGTAGGATTTGGTTTGAACTGGAGTGTGGGTGGACGCAGGGGCCCCCAACCCAGTGGTTTGAACTGGAGTGTGGGTGGACGCAGGGGCCCCCAACCCAGTGGTTTTGGACTGGAGTGTGGGAGGACGCAGGGGCCCCCAACTCAGTGGTTTTGGACTGGTGCGTGGGAGGACGTAGGGGCCCCCAGCACAGTAGTGTTGCTTGGAGTGTGGGTGGACATAGGGGCCCCCACCTCAGTTCCTTGACTTGTTGTGCAGCATCTTGGTTTGACTCGTGCTTTCTTTCTGCTTACCTTTCAGCTTCTCCTTTACTTCTGCTGTTTCCTTGCACCCTTTGGGCTGAGGCATTCTTTTCTTATGAATGCCTCAGGTTCAGGTTTGTAGCAGCCGCCGGAGTTCGAGTGGGTTCGTACTGTTCGCTGTTGAGGCCTTCCCTCTCTAGTGGGTAAGGATGCTGTTGGTTCAGTTTCTGTCGTGTAGCTTTTCTTTTGGACTGTTGACCTTTCCCTGCGGGTTCGTGTCAGATGTTGACGCCCGTACGGTTTTGCTTAGCTTACTTGCTCATGCTGCTGCTAGTTTCTTTCTTCTACGTAGTTATTTTGTACTTGTACACTCTGGGAAAAGCTTATTTTGCTGGGTATTCATGAAGTTCTTTTAGCAAAGAAAACAAATTTGTTCTTTTAGTTGTTTTGTCACTCTTACTATTAAGTATCACATATTTGCAAAACTTAAACCAAAATAAAATGATATTTCCTTATTCTATACTAAAATTAGTCCTACGTTCGCCCTGGAGACGTCTCTGGTCTTCAGCGTCGTTAGGAATAAAATGAACTTATTTTCTTCCGTTGTGTACGCGCATCTTTTATACAGAGCGGCTATGTAAACCGCAGGGCCGAGGGGCACGGCTTCCTAACCTAATGAAAATAATCTTAAAAGATAATTCCTTTTGTTATGCACATCTTTTCTCGTTAAAATGTTCGTTAAGTGCTCGCCTGAACGTCTGTAGTTGTCCCCTACAGGACGTGGCATCACGACGCGTGTTTTCCCCTTCGCTCTGATAATATAAATTATTTCGGGAAAATACGGGTTGTGACATGGGTGGGGTGCACTTTTTTGTAACGACCCGCCCCGACCACCACACCAGAGGCCTACGGCACCGCCCCATCCCTGGTGGGCCGGCTAACGCGGTCGGACAAGGACTGCAGTCCGGTGCACCCCACCCATGGCTGAGCCTGTTTCTCAGCTACAGTGGGATGTTGAGGCCGGGATTCGATCCCGCGCCCCCTTGATAAGGCACCTTCAACAGTCCTCATCACCAACTGAGCTGCAGCTCAGTTGGTGATGAGGACTGTTGAAGGTGCCTTATCAAGGGGGCGCGGGATCGAATCCCGGCCTCAACATCCCACTGTAGCTGAGAAACAGGCTCAGCCATGGGTGGGGTGCACCGGACTGCAGTCCTTGTCCGACCGCGTTAGCCGGCCCACCAGGGATGGGGCGGTGCCGTAGGCCTCTGGTGTGGTGGTCGGGGCGGGTCGTTACACTCGGCCAACAACTGCGTCCGGGGTAGAGATAGCTGTCACTACTCTCTAATGGACCCGTCTTCTTCGTCTCACGATCCGATGGATGTTGCAAACTTCCTCTTGCTTGAAGGAAATGGTGGCTAGATCTCCCTTGAAGCTCTAGGATGAAGGAGGAGGCCAAAGGGACGAAACCCTGGTGGAGATGGAGAAATCGGCGCAGCTGTACGGCGCGTACCGAACTCCTCATTTTAGGTCGAAGCTGCAGCTTTTATAGAAAAACATTAGAAATTTGGTCACGCACGGTCGAACGCACGACCGTGCGTGGACCGTGCGATACTTAAGCTCAGCAGGCGTACAGGGGAAGAAGGCATGCGCCCGTGCGTTTTGCTCACGCACGACCAACACCGCCCGTGCATCCAAACGCACGAGTAAACTCTGATGCTCCGTTTTCTTCCCAGACACAAACGCACGACCGCACAGACCGTGCGTCAAGGAAACGCACGACTGTGCGATATGCACAGAAATTACATTGGGGAAAACGGGACGATAAGGTCACCTGCATACAAGAGACACAAGCTGGGAAAGTACTACCAGCAGCACAGAGATAAAGAGGATACAATGGGGAGCACGCAGTGCTTACCCCCAACAATAAAGTGCGCAATTGCACACAAAAACAGGCATACTAAGTACTACCAATAAAAGCATGAAT
This sequence comes from Dactylorhiza incarnata, assembly GCA_033032865.1. Lineage (NCBI taxonomy): Eukaryota > Viridiplantae > Streptophyta > Magnoliopsida > Asparagales > Orchidaceae > Dactylorhiza > Dactylorhiza incarnata. Next base: position 3,841,063 of record JAWHQI010000076.1, on the reverse strand, counting down.
AAGGGAAATATGAACAAAAATGAAGCACAAGAGCAAGAAAACTAGCCTAAATGAGTCCGAAAATATATATATAATAGGGACTCATCAACTATGATGTGATGTGTTTATTATATTTATTTAGCTTTTATACTCACTCTGTTACATATATATATATATCACTATTTTAATTCCACTATAAAATAAGTTAAAACCTTTTAATACACTATTCACCCCCCCCCCCCCCCCCCCCCCCTTTAGATTAAATCTAAGATCTAATAGCTCACTTTCAGACCCTCACATTCTGGGGTCTCTTTCTTCTGTCATCATATGAGGATATGAAAAAATGAGATGGTCTTCCATTGTTCCCCCTTAGGTGAAGAAGTGCTGGATTATTATGCCAGCAATATTTGGCAATATGTCCTAGTTTAGAGCAGCAAAAATATCTAGGTATAGAGGTAAAAAGATGTTTTGATGTTTGGTAATTTTGTGCTGAAAATATGCGCGAGAAGAAATCGACGGATTTTTAGAGTTGCGTCGAGTGAAATTCGACATACCTGCATAGCCTCGTCGATAGTCCTTCGAGGCATGATATTGGTTGCGTCGATATCTTATCAACGCACCCTCATAGTTTCTTCGAAATGATGTCGACGCATATGCTGGAATCCATCGAGTTGCATTCGACGCATTCTTAAAATTGCGTCGAGTTCTATTCGACGTATAATTATTATCATTAAGTTTTTCATTTGATTTTTCCAAGGGATATGTTTTCCTAAGATTCCTGGTTGATCATTAATATTTACCCTGTTAAATATGGTGAGTTTATTAGGGTTATAATTATTATGATCTTCACATGATTCTAAAATATTATTAGGTTGATGAGTCCCAATTATATACACTTTTATGGACTCATCTGGGCCGATTTTATAGTCTTTGCACCACACTTTAGGCATGTTTTCGTACATATTTACATTCATATTTGTTATTCCCTGTTAGGTGCATTCATAGGCCGTTTTGGTGCGCAATTGCACGCTTTGCTGTTGGGGGCAAACACTTGGTGCTCCCCAATCTATTTTCTGTGTTTATTGGGTGTTGGAGGTATTCCCAGCTGGGTTGCTTTGTATGCAGGTGACCTGATCGTCCTGTTTTCCCTAGAATTCATGTCTGTGCATATCGCACGGTCGTGCGTTTCCTTGACGCACGGTCGGTTGCAGTCGTGCGTTTGTGTCTGGCAGAAAACGGAGCGTCGGAGTCTACTCGTGTGTTTTCACGCATGGGCGGTTTGCCCGTGCGTGAGTAAAATGCACGGTCGACCTGTGTATTCTTGATTTCTGAGCGTCATATTTTGCTCGTGCGTTTGTATGCACGGGCGGTGTTGATCGTGCGTGAGCAATTCGCACGGGTGGCGCAGCGTCTTCCCCAAGTCAAGATTATCATTTAATAATGCACGGTCTACGCACGGTCATGCGTTCGACCGTGCGTGACCATTTTCTGACAGAATTTCTATTTAAGCCGCAGGTCTTGCCCTATTCCAATCGATCGTTTTTCCCGCTCCCAGAGCTCCAGTTCCGCGCCCTTTTCTCCGTCCATCGCCGCCCACCTTCAGGAGGTGCTCCGGGCTTGTTCTTCAAGTCAATCTTGAGCCCGGAGATCATCTCTACCTCCTCATTCATCCTAGAGCTTCAAGGAAGATTTAGCCGCCATTACCATCAAGCAAGGGGAAGTTTGCAACCTTTACCAGAACGTGAGACGAAGAAGACGGGCTCATTGGAGAGTCGTGACAGCTCTCTCTACCCCGGACGTAGTTGCGGACTGAGCTTGGACGCGGATTGACAACCCGGTGATTCCAATCGTGAATCTACAACGAGCTTTCGGATTCGGTCGATTTCTTGCCTTGTTCATCTCTTATTGATGTGTATGTAGTTAGATCTAAATATTATGATGAAGTGGCACATAAACTTGTTTGTATTTCTATATTTCATGTCTATGTGAAATGCTTTTGTGGTTTATGTGATTTGAGGAGCGCCCCATTCCATCCTCCATCCCACCGTCGCGTTCGTTTGCCGCACTAGCAATTGCTATTGGCGTGCTTGTCGAAGAGGTGCTTGCGACCCTCATTCCGTTTGCCTACTCGTCCATCCACCCTTACGAAGTAGCGCGCTCAAGGCCTACCTAGTCCCCATCCCGCCAAGCGAAGCATTTTATAGTGGCATTGCATAGGAGTAGTTGTAAGTGTTTTTCTTTATTTTCCACAATCCAAAACCCCCATTTCCGCATCCATCGGACCTAAAGGACTTCAATCTCAAGTCCTTCCTCGATAGATAGCTCCACCTTACTGTGTTCCTTTGAGATCGATACTTGGGGATTTACTCCCACATTTTATATTACTTGAACGATCGGTACACTGCCGTTTCGTGCCGCAGTCTTACTACCGCCTATAGCGGTGTGCTAAGATTTGTGCATTAAGTTCTTGGTGCCGTTGCCGGGGAACACAGACGTGTGAGTTTTCTGGAGAGGGAGAATCTGAGATTAAAGCCCTTCCATTTGTGTATTGCATTCTTTTTGTTTTATTTCTTCTTATCCTGTTTTACTTTTTATTAGGTTGTTTAGTAAATTTTTGTAGGGTGTATTATTTTGCACAATAGTGTTTTCCATTTGAATCTTGTTATCTTCACATTATGTGGGCTTCATTTAATATTCGTTGCCGCTTTTGTGGAGATATATCGCATGCTAGTGATATATGCCCATCGGGAGATCATAGCCCTAGCACTCAAGGCCCAACATATGGAGCACCGACTTCGTCTGGTACTCCATATGGTGCGCGTAAGTCCTATGGCTATTCTGTTGCGCCTTTACCGTCATACTTCTTTTCGGCTTCAGCACCTACTGTGCCAAAGAGGCCCACAAGGCAGTGCTTGTTTTGTCAGAGCACGGATCATATCTTGAAGGACTGTGCCGAGTATCTTCGCCAATTAGACGAGGATGACGAGCCGGATATCCGGATCGTCCCGACTCCTACTTCTGGCAGGACACCTTCAACATCCAGTTTTGTGTCCATTTCCCCTTCAAGTTTTGAAGGGTATGATGTGGACACAGTCACCAGATGTGTGGCTGATCCAGGCTCTGACATGATTGAGCCCATCTCCCCTGTACATATATCACCATGCATAGATTCGATTCTTTGTGAGGAATCGGTGTCTGATTCTTTTTCAAGCCCTATCCCTCCCCTATTATGCATTCTATTACATTTATTTCTGATAACATTGTTGAAGATGCATTGCAAGAGGAGGCTGGCGATCTTTGTTTTATGCCTATTCCTATGGAGGAGCACAACCTTCTAGGTGAAGAGGATTTTTGGACAACACCGGTGGAGGAAGTGCAAATCCTGGAGAAGGCCACCATTGATCCCATCGAACCTTGCGGCATTGTCAACAATGCCGACATTATTTTACTTCCCCAACCTGATGGGAGTGAGACCGGGACCACTCCCCCGCTTGATTTTTATTTAAGTCATTCTTCTTGTTTATTTCTTAATCCCCTTTCTTCATCTGAGCCTGTGCAGGTTGAGTCTTCACAGGTACTTCAGGAGGACTTGGAGCATTATGCTCAAGTCAATGATGAGAGCATCCTCTTATGTGAGGAGGTTGATCCCCCTTCCGTGGAGGAAGCCCCATGCATTGCCTTCTCCTCCTGCTATCTCCCTGGAGATGACACCTTGCTGGGCAAGGATTTATTTTGTGGTGAGACGAGTGAGGACCAGCCTTCCTCCTCTTCTTACTTTTTATTCCCTCTACCTGTGAAGAGCAGGTATTATTTATATTCGGGTAGAGGCATGACTGTTCTATCGCCGTATCGGTACCCGCTACCGACACGCATATTAGAACAGTTACATGTGCATTTCCTTTTTCATAGACCCATTAGTTAGAACTGCTTTAAATTTGAATAAGTCATGCTGGGAGGACAATAACCCCAGTAGTTATCTTACTTTTCCTGCATTTTTATTTCTTCTAATCATGTTTAGTTAGCAGTAGTTTATTTTAGTTTGTCTTTTTCTTTTGTTTTTGCGGAGCTCACCCCTGCAGGTCCTTCTTCTGTATGGCGGATGCTGCATCTTTTTCTTGGTTTCGACGCCAATCTTCTGGTATGCTCATTTCTGAGCATTGGGTACTCTCTTCCCCTAGCTCTTTTCTGAATTTCATAGATATATATTGTGTGTATTGTCTAGTTTAAGTCTGGGGGAGAGTAATTCTGTATGCCCACTCACGTGCACTATAGCATTGCATGCTAGAAGTATTTCTATTTCATTTATTTAGTATTGTTCATTATCTTTGCACACCACAACACCCACTTGAGCGTGCGCTTAGCTGTTGGCACGTCGTGAGTCGAATTTGTCTCTTCTGTGTGATTTGAAAAATCATCATGCTGGCTTAGGATTATGAGGCGGAGTAAGATGTTGACTCCTATAGTGCTCCTAGTCTAGTGCTCATGCCTCGCATAAAAATTCGTGTAGATTCAATTTCTTTTTATGCTTTTAGATTATATTTTTCTATTAGTGTAGATATTGTTTACTTTACTCAAAAAAATTGGTGAATCCGGTGTGAATCAAACGGTAGCATAGGGATGTGTGTAAACGATCGCTAGACTCATATTGCTTGAGTCGGGAGAAAGGATTATCTTTCTCGGTGGCTAAGAACTTGCCCCGAGCGACTCTTGAAGCATGGGTATATGGTTAGTCAATTGCGTGAATGTGATATAGGCCATCATTTTGGCCCGGTTGAGCTTTTGTGCCCATTCCTATCGCTCTATCCTCGTTAGCCCAGTTGTGCCTACCCGTTCTTTGATTCAGCCCCACTTTTATCTCACCAAAGACTAAAAGCCAATCCTAGTCGCACACCCACAGTTGAGCTTTAGTTGTTTATTATTTTCATGATTGGGGTGTTGATGTGGTGATATTTTTTGTGAAAATGTGGATGCGCTTCATTGCTATCTTGCTGAAAATGTGTTGAAAAGAAAAGAAAAAAAAAATGAGAAAAAGAAAAGAAGTAAAAAGAAAAGAAAAAGAAGCAGTGCTTATGAAAATCTTTATAGATTTGTGATTGGGAGTAGGCGGTGCACACACCCATGTAGTCAAGTCCAAGTCTGGGGGTGTGGTGTACCCACGTATCTTTTTGTGGTGCTTGAGGATAGTTTTCCGTGCTAGCTCATTTGGGTTTAGTGCTTGAGCCGTCGTTTTTATCATTGTATACCTCACCTAAACCCAAGCCTCATCTAAAACCTAAAGTCCTATAGATTCACGCAGTTGAGTCAAACCTGTGTCGTGGAGAGAGTGCGAACGGGCAAGCTTATGGTCACCGACATTGATGGATTTCAATGGAGGTTGTCTCGAGCCCCGATCTTTGGCAATGCTCACCTCAGCGTTCAGTTTACTTTCTTCCTATGTATGACCTTATGATTCACCGTGATTCACTTTTTGAGTAAATGTAACATATAGATACGCCCCTAGAAAAGTATAAACTAATATGTATAATTAGGAATTTTGTCTACTGTATTTCTAAGCACATGAGCATGCGACTTCGCGTGGTACTCCGCTTTATAATTTCTATGTCAGCTTATGTTTTTCTTATCCGCTTGAGGGATTTGTTTGCTCGGGACGCGCAAATAGGTAAGTCTGGGGGTGTGATGAGTCCCAATTATATACACTTTTATGGACTCATCTGGGCCGATTTTATAGTCTTTGCACCACACTTTAGGCATGTTTTCGTACATATTTACATTCATATTTGTTATTCCCTGTTAGGTGCATTCTTAGGCCGTTTTGGTGTGCAATTGCACGCTTTGCTGTTGGGGGCAAGCACTTGGTGCTCCCCAATCTATTTTCTGTGTTTATTGGGTGCTGGAGGTATTCCCAGCTGGGTTGCTTTGTATGCAGGTGACCTGATCGTCATGTTTTCCCCAGAATTCATGTCTGTGCATATCGCACGGTCGTGCGTTTCCTTGACGCACGGTCGGTTGCGGTCGTGCGTTTGTGTATGTCAGAAAACGGAGCATCGAAGTCTACTCGTGTGTTTTCACGCACGGGCGGTTTGCCCGTGCGTGAGTAAAACGCACGGTCGACCTGTGTATTCTTGATTTCTGAGCGTCGGATTTTGCCCGTGCGTTTGTACGCACGGGCGGTGTTGATCGTGCATGAGCAATTCGCATGGGCAGCGTAGCGTCTTCCCCAAGTCAAGTTTTATCATTTAATAACGCACGGTCTGCGCACGGTCGTGCGTTCGACCGTGCGTGACCATTTTCTGACAGAATTTCTATTTAAGCCGCAGGTCTTGCCCTATTCTGATCGATCATTTTTTCCGCTCCCAGAGCTCCAGTTCCGCGCCCTTTTCCCCGACCATCGCCGCCCACCTTCAGGAGGTGCTCCGGGCTTGTTCTTCACATCAATCTTGAGCCCGGAGATTATCTCGGCCTCCTCCTTCATCCTAGAGCTTCAAGGAAGATTTAGCCGCCATTACCATCAAGCAAGGGGAAGTTTGCAATCTTTACCGGATCGTGAGACGAAGAAGACGGGCTCATTGGAGAGTCGTGACAGCTCTCTCTACCCCGGACATAGTTGCGGACCGAGCTTGGACGCAGATTGACAACCCGGTCATTCCAACCGTGAATCTACAACGAGCCTTCGGATTCGGTCGATTTCTTGCCTTGTTCTTCTCTTATTGATGTGTTTGTAGTTAGATCTAAATATTATGATGAAGTGGCACATAAACTTGTTTGTATTTCTATATTTCATGTCTATGTGAAATGCTTTTGTGGTTTATGTGATTTGAGGAGCACCCCATTCCATCCTCCATCCCACCGTCGCGTTCGTTTGCCGCACTAGCAATTACTAGTGGCGTGCTTGTCGAAGAGGTGCTTGCGACCCTCATTCCATTTGCCTACTCATCCATCCGCCCTTACGAAGTAGCGCGCTCAAGGCCTACCTAGTCTCCATCCCGCCAAGCAAAGCATTGCATAGCGGCATTGCATAGGAGTAGTTGTAGTTGTTTTCTTTATTTTCCACAATCCAAAACCCCCGTTTCCGCATCCATCCGACCTAAAGGACTTCAATCTCAAGTCCTTCCTCGATAGATAGCTCCAACTTACTGTGTTCCTTTGAGATCGATACTTGGGGATTCACTCCCACATTCTATATTACTTGAACGATCGGTACACTGCCGTTTCGTGTCGTAGTTTTACTACCGCCTATAGCGGTGTGCTAAGATTTGCGCATCATAGGTCTAGACCTAAATGATGCCACAGATTTTTCCCAAACATGTGTATGGTTTATTACGATGCTAGTGGATGGTTGTGATTCCTGATCAAGATGATCAAATCTCTTGATGAGATTTTCTGAGATATCTTTAATCTTTTGACTCCTTCCATTTAAGGAGTCCTCAAAGGATTTTGCCTTTGTGAGTTCTTTCTTTAAGTATGAGTTTTCAATATCTAATATGTATATTTCTTTTTCTTTTCTAAACAGTTCACCTCTCTTATTGTAGTTAACTGAGAATTGATTATTTGTCGTATGTTCTTCTAGTTCTGATCTGATTGTATTAAGTTCCTTTTGGTTGTTAATAAAGTCTTGGCAGAATTCTTCAAAACAAATCTTAAAATAACATGATGAAAAGTCAAAGTCATTAAAGATTGTTACCTCATTTTCTGCAGAGGAATCTTCTAGGGTCATTAGACAGGCTTCTTCGGGTTCATCATCTTCATCATCAGATGAGGAGCTTGATTTAGTGTCTGAATTACTCCAAGTTTCAGCTATGAAACCTTTCCCGTCTTTCTTATCCTTTCTCATGAAGGATTATTTCTTGTGCTCCTTCCTCTGCTGGTTTTTCTTGTTCTTTTATTCCTCAGGACATTTAGTAGAAATATGTCCTGGCTTTCTGCAGGAAAAACAAATAATCTCCCATTTAGGAGTATTATCATACCTTGGCTTGCTTGAGCTCCTCTCTCTCCTTCTAGAATCTTCTGTCCTGACCCACTTTTTGAATCCCTTAGCCAAGAGATTAAACATTTCTTCTTCAGTGGTGGAGGACTCTGCTTCTGTAGTCTTTAATGCAAGAGTCCTTTCTTTAGGAGTTTGTGTTCTTTCTTGGGCTTTTGACTCAGCCCTGCTTTTCAGTAGAAGCTCATAGGACTTGAGCTTTCCTAGGAGGGCATCAGTTGAAATCTCTCTAAGGCATCTAGAATCTCTAATGGCCCAGAATCTAGAGTCCCATGTGCTTGGGAAGCACATGAGGAGCTTGTCATTAATTTCTGTCAGAGAAATTTCCTTGCCAAGCCTTCTCAGCTCATTTATGATGAGGCTGAATCTGTCATACATTTCTCTTATGCTTTCATCAGCCTTTTTCTTAAAATTCTCGTATTAAGATATGAGAAGTGCCTTTTTGTCTTTTCTCTCATCAGAGCTTCCTTCTACAAGTCTAGAGAGAGATTCCCAGATCTCTTTTGCAGAGTTGCAATCAGCAACTTCCTGGAATATCTTATCAGACAAGGTTGAGACCAGTAAGTTCATGGCCTTGGCATCACATGCCTTGACCTTCTTCTTATCATTAGTCCATTCTGCTCTGGGTACTGAAGTTTGTATGACCTTTCCACTAGTCTCTTTCCTTATTAGGACTAGGGGACCTATGAGGATGATATTGAAAATTTCCTCATCAATTAGATTCATATAAAGTTTTATTCTGGCCTTCCAAAGTGTAAAGTTATTCAGATTACACACTGAAGGTCCCTTAGAAGAATAATCCTTAGAACTCATTTTTCTTTATGAAATATATTTGTAATAAGGAAATAAGTGTATGAGGTCTTTTTGATCAAGGTATTGACCTTTTAATGATCAACCTCCCTCTGATACCAATTGAAAGTGCAGAGTGCCCCTGAGATATATTCTAGAGGGGGGTGAATAGAGATTTAAAAACATTTCTATCCTATTTGTGCAAATACAATAAAAACACTAAGTGTTATGCTCTACAATTCCAAACACGGAATAAAACACAAGTTGTTTAAGTAAAGCAAGAAAAGCAGTAATAGAAAAGGTAAACTATATGGGATAGCACAGAAAATAAGCAACCAGAAGACACAAAGATTTCATAGAGGTTCCTCAAAATATGGGTAGTCCTCTATTCTACCACCTGGTAGGAATGCACCACCTGTGCTTGAGTCTTTTGACAAGGAGACTCTTAGAACCACTGATCTTTAGATAAGCAGATCATTAACCAACCAGATCTTTTGATAAGGAGATCATGAACCAACCAGATCTATTGATAAGGAGATCTTAAACCACTGAATCCTTTGGAAGAGGGATTCTTAAAACTCTTTTACAGTTGGGAATGAGAAGGAGAAATAAGAAGAGGAAGGAAGAAGAATTCTATTTTTAGAATTTTAATGAAGCTTGTCTAAAGAACAGCGTCTTAAATTCTTTCACTGGATCTGCTGATGATGAACTCCTACTTATGATTGTGATGTTTTGCAGGAGCTGTGATATTCAGAGCCTTTCTCTTCTATTTGGCTGCTATATGATATTGATTATGAGCAGCCTTCTGTTGTTCTGTTCTAAAAGAGGGAGAGCAGTTCTTGTTTCTTCACTCTGTTTTCTCTATTAGGGTTCCAGGAGGAAGAAGAAGAGGAAGCCCTAATTGAAAAAGTTTAGCCGATTGTGATGAATGCACTTGGTTTCTCTTTCTTCTTCTGCCTTTTATTATCCCTCTTTAATTTGAATTAATTTCCTTTTCTGGTAGGTCCTGAAAATGTATTTTGCACTAGACAATTTCTCTTCCTTTCCATCTTTAATTCACGACCCATCTACCAGCTGTAAGCTTGTTTCTAAGAAAGCTTTTCTGTCCTCCGTTAATTCTTCTTTCTATTTGAGGTAATTAATGAGCCATTAGAGAACGGTCTTCAGTATTGTGGGCCATGAAAGAGGGTCCAAAATGCTTGCTGAAAAGAATTCCTTTTTAGACTGTATTCGACGTAGTGTCGAGTTCTCTTCCTCTCTTATCGACGTACATTTGATTCCTTATAGGAGCAGCTTCAAATTTATCCTTGCTCTGATTGACCTCTGCTAGTCGATGTTACGTCGATACCTTATCGACATAACCATGGAGTTGAAGGAATGGCTCTGAACTTCATTATCTGCGTCGAGATGAAGTCGGCGAGGCGTCGACTTTAGATGGCTTCAACAAATTCTTTCTTCTATGTTGAGTTGAAGTAGAAGCTGCGTCGACTTCTCTAGGTACTTCGACCAGTCCAAGGTCTCTACATAGATATCTATTTGACGTAGCGTCGAATTGATCTACTCCGACAGAAGGAGTGAGTTGCTTGGACTTCTTGTCAGAGTAGCGTCGACATTAACTCAATGTTACGTCGATCTCTATTCGACGCAAATGTTAACTTTGCTCAATTGTGCTTCTATTGATCTGGCCTTGACACCCTAGGTTGAGGGTGACATCCTAAGATGTCTAATGACTAGATTACCCTTACGATACAATGGGTAATTTAACCTAAGGAATAAAATCACTTTTAGGTAATTTGTTAAGTTAAATTAAAGGGGTTTTTCCCAACAAGATTTCAAAAATATCAAGTGTAACATCCCCCAAACAACTAGACCCCTAAGTTGGTTTTGTCATGACTAGGTCATGACAAAACCATAGGAAGAGCCCAAGACCTTGTGAACTTAGGAGAGAAGAAGAAAACCCAAGTGGTCTGCAAATAGCAATTTTCAGATATCGAGCCTAGGGTTAGATTTAAGGGGCCCCACCTTGAACCTTGACCCCACCATAGCATCCCTAACCCATTAGGGGTCCTCTTGGAGCACCAAGAACCCATTGGAGTCAAATTAAGAGGCCAATTAGACCAAAGTCAACTTTAACCCTAAATTGGTCAAACTAACTCAATTAGTGTCAATTAGCCTCCACCATGCCAAATTAACCTTACCCCTACCCCAATAGGGCTACTAGGGACCTAATGGACCAAAAAGCCCCATCATGAGACTTGCAATTTGACCAATTTACCCTTAAGCCTAATTTAGGTCAATTTACACCCAATATAACCTAATCTAGCCCAATCCATTTGGGCTAGGCCCAATTAAGAGATCCATCATCTAGTGGGCCTGCTGATTTCTGGATTTTTCCTCTTAATTTCTGTAATTGCTGAGTAGGAGAGTGAGAAATTGGAGTTTTCCCCAAAATCGGAGAGAGAGAAAGAGAGCATTCATGGAATTAAATGCAATTGATCCTTCATTTCCCTCCCAATAGTTGTGCATTCATTCCCCCCTTCAGTTACAATTGTTTTTATGGAGTTTTCTATGGCCAAGGAGGCTGATTAAGGGAATTTTTAGAGTAACCGAAATTTAGCTTAATGGCCATTAATGGCTTTTAGAAATAAAGCCATCCTAGTCGATTGAAACCCCTCCCATTTCCTTCAGTGCTCAGAGAGGAAGAGTTTTCCCAATTTTCTAGTGAGAATCGTGCAGAGAAATCCTAGATCGGCATGGCACCGAATGCTCCAGCACCATCAATGGCGACTCGTCGGAATTCACGACTTCAAGTCCCTACTCAGGTCCGATCCTCTTCTCCTCCCCTGGTGCTAGATCTCTTCAAAATTAGGGGCTTGATCTGTGCTCAAAAGAGCCCGGATTGTGCTTCCGAAAGGGTGCGGAATGTACTCTTTTTCCCTCCTCAAAAATCACGATCCAACCACCTCCGGCCGGCCAACCACCCCTATCGCCGGCCACCACCTCAACAGAGGTGGTGGTGGCATTGGCTGGCCGGAAATAGGCGTAGGTGGACGGGAAATCACCCTGTAAAGAGGCCCAGGACGGGCTGTCGCGAGCCGTCCAAAGATTGGGGACGATTATAGAGAGCCGTCGGATCTTTATATTAATGTTTACGGTTATATCATTTATTTCATCGAGCGCTGTAAGAAATTCCTCGAACGAATAATTCGTCGAACGGGAGGTGTTCAGCTTTCGTCGAGCGCTGTATATCTTTCGTCGAACGCAGATTTAGTTAATAACTAAATGTTTTATTAATTTCTGTTACACTTTATGCTGAAGTTTATTTTAAATTATTAAAAATACTTAGGGCCCTCTGATGAAAAAGTGGTCAACAACAAAGTTGTAGCCCTTAAGGTCTACTTTAGTTTAAAATTAATTTCACCCTAAAATGAGTACTGTAGCTCCCTGTAGAGCCAAAATGGTGGGACTGGTCCCTAGTGTAGGACAGCCACCATTCCTTGAATAACTTTTTACTGGTAGTAGATATGGCCTTGATACTTTAAACATAGGCTAGCTAAATATACCCACACAACATACAAAAAGATAGGATTTTTAGGAGAACCTTTTTTTAAGGTTTTTGAAATAATTTCATAAATTATCTAATAATTAATTAGTGGGTTAAATGACCTCCAATGCCCTCCGAATTTCGGTGGGTGATCCTTAGGGTTACTGTATGACCTTGGTAAAATTATCAGCCCAATTGGGACTGTTTTGTTTGAGTATTTTGTAAACCCAAGTTAGGTCAAATTGGGTCATAACTAGGGCATGGTGTTTTTCTTGGAATTTTGTGGTCAAATCTCCTCACCATGAGATGGAACCTTGTCCACTGGTTTAGGATCACCTAAAGTATCTGCATGAGTGGTTTGAGGTGGTGTAGAGGTGATTAAGCCCTAGAACACTAGTTTTATTCCTAGGTGTGCATTTAGAACCTTGTGAAGGCCATGTGGTCAAAAGTCCCTTGATGGTTATGAAACTTGGTGGATAAGTTCATAGGATATAAATAGGCCTTGGGTAATTTTATAAGAATTTTAGGAGTCAATATTCCCTTTGAATTAGGACATAACCCCTTTAGGGAAACTTCTTGTAAGAAACATTTACATGCTTAAAATGTCTTGGATGATGATGAGACTTTGGTTGTGCCCTTATAATCATGGTTTAGACCTCTGGTAATTTTTGTGTATTTTATTAGATGATTTAACTAGTACTTCATTCTTAAGGCACCTGTTTTGATTTAGACTTAAGAAAAATATTTGAGGGTCCAATACTCATTGTTAAATTGTGCAAATTGGTGATAGGACATTTCACAGCATTAGGAAGCTCTGTGAATTTTTATAGAATTTTTTAAGACATAAATAAGTAGGCTACTTCACAATTTATTTAATTTGAGGTTTTATTAAAGTATTTATTTTAGTGAGAAAATGATTTCCTTAAATCCTGAAACTTAGTCAGTAGCCTTTTCTGATGAATAAAAGAGTTTGGTAATTTTCCCATAATTTTGGTGTTGATCTTTTTGGTGGTTCCTTCATAGAATTACAATTTTGGATGGATGGTAAATAATTAAATTAGAGGACAATTTATTACTGTAAACATATGATATGTTGTTTCTGATGTTATTTGGTCATCATAGATTTATTATAGTTTTTGGAAAGACATATCATAAGATTTACTTACACATCATGCTCATTTTCATACTTGGCAAATGTTTGGAGAAATTAAAATAAATGCTAAATAAATTAGGAAAAATATCATTCTCTGGATTTAGTCTTATAACACCATGATAGACCTCCAGTAATTATCTTAAGTCAGTTGGATGAATATTTGGAGTACCTCTAGTTATAAGCTTCATATAGTAAGATTGGTCTGTGTTTAGTAAAACAGTGAAAGTTAGATTTTTAGTGACCTACTAGGTGGAAATGGTGTGCAGATGGTGCACATGGGTTGATTAGATAGTTAAAAGTCCACCCCAGGAAGTGTATGTGAGGAAAGTGTACTTGGTGGGTTAAGAGTAAGGTTGTCCTGGGGATTGACGTAGATCGTCTTGCCGCTGGTGTGTCTTAAAGCACTTAGGTCTAATTCAAGTGAAACGGTAGAAGCGAATTCTTAAGGGTAGATACCAATAACAGTAAGTGTCTTGAGAAGGGGAACTTTGGGGTGTCAACCCATTACAGTTCCTAGTACCGTAGCGAGCCCCTTACAGGGTAACCCTCGGGAAGCCCAATATTAACCATAAGTCGTAGGAGTTCAGAAGATGCTCAAGACTAACTAATAATACATTCACTCACACTCCGTTGTCATGGGAGTTTAGTTGGTTTGGTACCCCGAGTTGTAGGCTCGGTGGTGGCTGGTGCGGATTATGGATCCGGTGAGTTGTGACTCATTTTGGTTCATGGTTGGGCAAGTTAAGCCCAGGTGGTTTATGTTTGGAGTTTGTAGATAGATAGTAGAACATGTTGCATGTGCACAAGGTGGTGGGTCCTTAGTGTCGACAGTCGTTGCACCGACGTTGATACTCGGGCTCGGCAAGTGTGGGATTTGCACTTAGCCATAAAAGTCTGGTGGTCCAGCCAGTAAGAGTACGCAGATGCTCCGCGGTTTTGCGTTGAGGCGTACGATAGGTCTAGGTTAGGTAGTGCATATACCAACCTAGAGGTGGGCGAGGCCCAACCCACCGCTTCTGTTTGCCACTACGGGAGTATCCTGGGAGTCTAGCTAGCTCCAAAAAGGGGGAACTAAAGGTCTATGTGCATAGAGTCGAAGTGGGTGAGTTGTACTTGTATGAACATAGCATAACTGCATACCTTGCCTGTCATAGCATAAACATTGCATTTCAACCCCTACCCCTATCGTATAAGTCGGTTATGGGACTTCTTATACGATAGGCCTTGCTAAACGACCCCTTGCTCTATTGGTTTGTGTGGGCATTCCTATAAATCAATGGTTACTTTTCTATTATATACATGTCTTTATTTACTGCACTTTACTTATTCCTTACCTGCTCTTGCTATGCTTATTAACTGTTTTATTTATAAACAAAACTACTTGTGTAGTGGTAGATCCTTTCCTGTAGATAATACCATGTCATCTGCTATTGTTGTTACCCCTTGTTTGTCCTCCGCTTCATCCTTCCCGCTCGGTACCTAGGAGTCACCGGGGGAGGGGTGTGGGATTGTCTTAGTCTTTTTGACTAACGATCGGTGGACCTTATCATTTTAGGAGACCACGATGACGGAGCGGCACCAGAGGCCGGTGCAGATGGAGGTGGGGCAGTCTAGTACGGGAGCACCGATGACAGGATCCGTGAGTGTCTTTTAGATCTAGTTGTTTTGCTTCAGCGAGTGAATTTGTAGTGAGGTTTTGATGTATCGGGCAGGAGCCCTTATATCTCTTTCATTTCAATTATATTTATGTGGACACCTCTTGTGGTTGTTATACCTTTTATATGCGATATGGACTTGGCTTTCTTTTTAGAATATCTTTCTTTGCTTCTTCGTGATCGATTTGGCCGGCAGCATCGGCGTTTTGTGGTGGCAACCTTCCCGAGCGAGGGTGTCACCGCAAAGCGGCGATTCTGGGCCTAAGACCAGGATGTTTGAAAAAAAATGGGGTCTTACATCAAGATGCTCTGTAAGGAGCAAGCTGCAGAGATCTCCTCTCTTCAAGCAAGAAACCATGATCTCTAAAAAAAATTGAAAATCTAACTCTAGAGAATACAGAGTTTTGTCAACTCAAAAAGGACTTCAAGGTAAGCTCCAACCTTGATCTGATAAGAAAATTTAGGAAAACTCTGAAGGCATTGATTGACAGTAAGGAGTTGTGCTATTCTCTAACCAAAGAGGTTGTACTTCTATTGAAGGATAGAGAAAAACCTAGTACCTTGAAATCTAAGAATAATAAAGTCAGAAAGGTGGAGGATAAATCACTCATTTCAAGGAAGCCTGTAACAAGCTCCTCCAAACCCAAGAACATGCCAAAAACCTCAAAGGTACCTCATGAAAAGATGATCATGAGGAGGCATGAAGTTACTGGGTCTAGAGAAGAGAAGAAATCATTAAAGAAGACTGACTCCAGATGGAAAGCTGTGGATGGTGATAGCCAACATCACACTCACAATCAGTATTGATCAGTCTCCTTCAAATATCCTTCTGTTCACACACAAAGGACTCATGCTCACACTGTCAGCCAAAAAGGAAGATACAACAGGTTTGAATGATGGTGTTGTAGAAAGACTGGGCACTTTGCAATTGATAGTTGGTACAATCCAACTGCTCCAAGGGTAACAAATGCTAAACTTGCAAATAACCTTGTTCATCATCACTATGCATATCCTGGAGCAGTTAGATCCAGTATGACCTTTAAAGCTAACAATGTCCTAGGACCCAAAGCTACTTGTGTACCTAAGGGCTTGTAATCTCATTTTGCAGGTAGTCCAAGAGCCCGCCAGAAGCAAATCTGGGCCTTGGACAAGATGGCTGTTCTGGCCCAAAGGTTGGAATAGCAAAATTAATTCATTAACAATCTTAGTGCAGGTCATCCTATTAAAAAGGCCAAAAGAAGTCAGTAGGATTACAAGTTAGAATTGACCAAAACACCCTTGGAGAACTCTCAGGGTTGGTGCCAAAAGATGTCTCCCAAGAAGGGCCGAATGTTGCCCTAGGCTGACAAGTTTAAGAAATCTGTATTGTCGATACAATAAGTTGTTACGACGACATAGGAGATGTTGCGACGACAAATGGATCAAGGTGGAAGGATAAGTATCCAAGAACCATTTTGACGACAATCAGAAGTATCGTCAAAATAGAGTTCGACTATTTAACACGGCACTAGATCGATCCATCAGAGCCGTCTGATCATTTTCACCGACACAGTCAAAGGTACATGCCCCCTCACCTACCTACACTATAAATAGAGTGAATGCTCGAGAATAAAAATTATGCTATCATTTTCCCAAAGCTATTCCTTCGACAAATCACTGCTTCGTCTCCGACGTACTGCCTCCTCTCTTGCTCTGGATCGATGGCTCCCAAAAGAGAAGAAGTAATCTCAGGTTGTGAACTCCAGCACGGGGGCTTCAACTCGTGCTCTGAAGAAATCAGGTCAGTGCTAGGGCTCTTAGAATCCACCAACCTAGAATATCTGCTGAGCGAGCCCTCAATTCTTCTCCACCGAGAACTGACAAAGTTCTTCGCTGAAGCCAGGCTCAACCACTCGGAATCTCAGATCAAGTCCACTGTAGCTTGTAAGAAGGTCAAGATATCCGCAAAGAGTCTCAGGAAGACGTTGCATCTGCCGAGAATTGAAGGGAGAGAGGAAGAAGAGCTGACAACGAAGGATGTGATGCGCAAATATAGCACACCGCTATAGGCTGCAGCGAGACTGCGGCACGAAACGGCAATGTACCGATCATTCAAGTAATATAAAATGTGGGAGTAAATCCCCAAGTATTGATCTCGAAGGAACACAGTAAGGTGGAGTTAACTTTTAAGGAAGGACTTGAGATCGAAGTCCTTTAGGTCGGATGGATAGCGGAAAAGGGGGTGATTTGGATTGTGGAAAATAAAAGAAAAAAACTACAACTACTGCTATGCAATGCCGCTATGCAATGCTTCGCCAGGCGGGATGGAAAACTATGTAGGCCTTGAACGCACTACTTCGCTAGGCAGATGGACGAGTAGGCAAGCAGATGAGGTGGATAAGTGCAGAATCGAACTGTGCAGGCCTTGAGCGCACTGCTTCGTGTGGCGAATGGATTACACGAGCCGCTATGCCATGCTTCGCTAGGCGGATGGAAGAGTAGGCATACGGATGGATTGAGTCGCACCGGCGGAGTAAGGGTGGATTACACGGGCCGTTAGCACCGCTTAGCTTGGCAGATGGAAGAGTAGGCACACGGAATGGGCGAGTAGGCTAGCGGAATGGAGTGGAGGGTGGAGTGGATTTGGTGGCGCACCTCATTCACACATATAAACAAGTTAATTTCATAAAAATGAAATAGACATTACAAACCATGGTTTATAGTGCACATCATCAAAATATAAGAAATCTAGCTTATACAATCATCAAAATAAAATGGGAGAAAGCAAGGAATCAACCCAATCTGAATCCTTGTTGAAGATTCACGGTTGAAATCGCTGGGTTGTCAATCCGCGTCCAAGCTCGGTCCTTAATTGCGTCCGGGGTAGAGAAGGCTGTCACTACCTTCCAATGGCCCGTCTTCTTCGTGTCACGATCCGGCCGCACGATCGAGCTTCCTTCACCTTGGGTAATGGTGGATGTAGGGCTAGATCCCTCTCCTTGAGGATGATGGAGGAGGCCAAGAGGATGCTCCGGCTTGAGATTTGCAAGAGAATGGCGGCCGAAGCTCCTCCCAAAGGTAGGCAGTGATGGAGCTGCGAAATGCGCGCGGAACTAGAGCTCTGGGAGCGAGAAAATTGATCGTCCTGATTAGGGCGGAAATCTGCATTTTTATAGAAAACAATCAGAAATTTGGTTACGCACGGTCGAACGCACGACCGTGCGTGAACCGTGCAATATTAATTAAGAAGAAATGCCAGGAAGACGACCCAGAGCGCCCGTGCGTTTTACTCACGCACGTTCTAAGTCGATCGTGCGTAAGAACGCACGTGTAAATTCGGAAAGCTTGAAATCCAGCAAAGAACAGGAAGTCGTGCATTTTCTTCGCGCACGGTTGAGTCCAACCGTGCATGAAAAAAATGCACGAGCGGGGCAAATCACCATATTGACCAGCCGATCATAGTGCACGATCGCAGCCGACCGTGCATCAAGAAAATGCATGACCATGTGATTCATACGGGATGAATTATGGGCAATATGGACTATCTGCCCACCTGCACAACACATCCAAACGCTGGGCACACACATCCAGCACAAATATAAAAGCATAAAAAGAATGGGGAGCACATTGTGCTTGCCCCCAACAATAAAGCGCGCAATTGCACACCACAATGGGCCAACAAGTGTACATCGTGAAGAATGAAGTATAGAGAACAAATATGAGTGATTATGGATCTAATATGCAGTGCATTGACTAAAATACCGGCCCAGATGAGTCCAAAAAATAGTGTAAATATCAGACTCATCACACCCCCAGACTTACCTGTTTGCACGTCCCGAGCAAACTACTCTCGGCGGACGGGAAAACAAGGGTTAGAAAGGTGATTGTGGCTAGGAGTAATATGCGAAATCAAATAATCATGTGCATAAAACTCTTGTGCAATGCTTCGCCAGGTGGGATGGAAAACTACGTAGGCCTTGAACGCTCTACTTCGCTAGGAGGATGGACGAGTAGGCAAGCGGATGAGGTGGATAAGTGCGGAATCGAATTATGGAGGCCTTGAGCGCACTGCTTCGTGAGGCGAATGGATTACACAGGCCGCTATGCCATGCTTCGCTAGGCGGATGGAAGAGTAGGCACACGGATGGAGTGAGTCGCACTAGCGGAGTCGAGGTGGATTACACGGGCCGTTAGCACGGCTTAGCTTGGCGGATGGAAGATTAGGCACACAGAATGGGCGAGTAGGCTAGCGGAATGGAGTGGCGGGTGGAGTGTGTTGGAACCTTAGCTTTTGATTTGAGTTAGGATCCATCCCTTTTGACAATAAGTCATCTAATAACTCAGATCAATTTCACTATGTAAGAAAACCAAGGAAACATAAATTAAATATGATGCGATCGAATCGGAGAATATATATAAGAAAATAATATAAGCTCTCTGCGTTCGACGAATGTCGAACAGCGCTCGACAAATTCAAGCTAGGCAGCGCTCCACAAATTTCTATCAGAACAGCGCTCGAC
This sequence comes from Dactylorhiza incarnata, assembly GCA_033032865.1. NCBI lineage: Eukaryota > Viridiplantae > Streptophyta > Magnoliopsida > Asparagales > Orchidaceae > Dactylorhiza > Dactylorhiza incarnata. Next base: position 3,821,463 of record JAWHQI010000076.1, on the reverse strand, counting down.
GAATTAAGTCAGAATAGCCTCAGCGGCCAGGCATTCTCTGAACGGCCCTCGACAAACTCAATCCAGTGGTCGACAAATCTTTTTCAGAACAGCGCTCGACAAAAATGTTGTCAGCAACATTATATCACATAGTTCGACTAACATTATTATTATTTTCTGATATAGCCGTTGCAGGCAATAAAGAATTTAGCCATTGCAGAAGAGTCAAAGGCGGTATATTATATTCCCAAGGAATTAGAATTAATGAGCCTTTATCTCTTTCCTTTTTCCCGGGCAATAATTCAAAAGGACCTCTCTCCAAAAATTATATATAGAGAGAAGAGCAGGGAAAAGATAGGATGCACATATAGAAGACAACAGAAATACAAAGCACATCTATTCTTCATTCTTGCTAATTTCTTCTCGCAGATCACATACATCCTGAGACATCAATCACTACCATTTGCTCAGGATCATAACTTCAGAAGAAAAAGAAGTCTTTGTACAATCTAGAGAAGAAGCTCTATCCACAAGCTGTCGTCAACCTCAAACAGATAGGGGAGCCTTCTTCATCATCACAATTGAGATCCATAATCAACTTCAAATCAGGATCTTCAAGAGTCTTCTTATACAGAGAAGAACAACATAATTTTGTTTTCTTTTATTCCTTAACTCCACCTTGTACAGGGTTATAACTCCCATCAAAAGTTAACTCCCGGTGATAGGGCACCTTAGCAAAAACCTGCATCTTGGTTAGATCGCCTTATCAACAGCTCACCTGGTGTGTGGACACCTTATCAAAATCACCTTGGTGTGAGGGCACCTAATCAACAACCTCCTAGTGGATTCCTACCAGTGGGTAGAAGAGTAGATGTACCCAGTTGAGGGGAACTACTATACATCTTGTGTCATCTGTGGATTGCTTGTTTGTTTTATGTTTTTACTTTCCTGTGCTGTGTTATTTATATGCACTCTAACTGTTTGATTTTATTACTCATACAGAAATCAGCAAATTCACTTGTATATATAAATAGATATATCACTTACTTTGAAATAAAAAAAGTTTAAGCAAGATCTTTTAAATAAGATAAATAAGAACTAATCCTCCTCTTTCAATTGGTATCAGAGGGTGTTGATTTTTCACACAGGCTAACACCTGAAATCACAAAGATCACCTAGTTCTTAAATTTGTTTTAAAAGGTTTTTCAAAATGGCACAAGCAGATCTTCTATTCTTAGATCCACTACATGTAATTTGGGTTGTTTTTCTTTATGGCAATTTAGAATTAAATTATATATGAATGTCATAGATGAAGACATTTACAAATCTATTTTGACAGGATTTTCTTCCCAAATCTCTTCATCTGATCAAGAACAACTCAAAAGTGCCAATGCAAAAGCTATGCAGATATTGCCCCAATCAATGCCAAAAGACATTTTTCAAAAAATCGATGATTGCTCCTCAGCAAGAAGCATTTGGAACTCCCTCTCTAGGATGGTAAATGAACCCTCTTCTAATTCTTTCACTAACTGTATTTATGATGCAGAACCATCAACCAAACTAAGTGAAGAAGAAAATGAAGAAGAGCACAGAGCTAGAGCTTTCTGCATGATGGCCCTATATGGTTCATACCAAAATCCAGATACAAAAGCTGAAACAGAAAAGGTAAATGAGGTAATTTCAATTCACAACCCTACCTCTAAAAATTACAAATCTGTCCTTAAGATAATATTTACAGATTCAAACAAAGAAATTAAAAAGAAGTTAACAAACATAAACTATTTAACTTCTGTAAATAATAAATCTGAAGAAAATTCAAAAGCACAAAATACATCAATTAAGGCTAAATTGCATAAAGATTATCAAGAAAAATTTAAAATAATATCAAACATATATTTTAATGACTACAAAAGAAAACTTTCAATAAGTATCAAAAATCAGATTTTAAAGCTCTTAAAACATAAGTTTCAAATGGTTTCAAAAAGTTTTTCACCATTAAACTCCATTCCTAATTAAATGAGCAAACATAAAATTCATTTGAATATTAATGTCAGATAACTTCAATGTTCTTACAGATCTTCTCCAAATTATTTTAAGCATTCTACTGTAGTTGCATTGATTAGAAATAATCAGAAGCACTGCGTGTGAGTCTCTTCTGATAAGGGGATTCTTAAAGAAGGAAGGTATCAGACAAAATCCTTATTCCTTAAAATTCATTAAAGATTGCTGCAATTGAAAATTTTAAATCAGAACTTAAGAAATCAAAATCTAGGAAAGCAGAGCTGCTCAAATAATTTTAAAAGGATGAAAAATTATTAAAACCAAGTGAGAGAGAAAAGGAGAATATAAAAATTAAAACAATCGGCATCATAAACCAAATAGGGGGAGACCAACAGGCCACTAGTTTTAATTTGATTTAGGATCCCAACTTAAATAGGGGGAGATTGTTGGAACCTTAGCTTTTGATTTGAGTTAGGATCCATCCCTTTTGACAATAAGTCATCTAATAACTCAGATCAATTTCATTATGTAAGAAAACCAAGGAAACATAAATTAAATATGATGCGATCGAATCGGAAAATATACATAAGAAAATAATATAAGCTCTCTGCGTTCGACGAATGTCGAACAGCGCTCGACAAATTCAAGCCAGTCAGCGCTCGACAAATTTCTATCAGAACAGCGCTCGATGAATTAAGTCAGAATAACCTCAGCGGCCAGGCATTCTCTGAACGGCGCTCGACAAACTCAAGCCAGCGGTCGACAAATCTTTTTCAGAACAGCGCTCGACAAAAATGTTGTCAGCAACATTATATCACATAGCTCGACTAACATTATTATTATTTTCTGATATAGCCGTTGCTGGCAATAAAGAATTTAGCCATTGCAGAAGAGTCAAAGACGGTATATTATATTCCCAAGGAATTAGAATTAAAGAGCCTTTATCTCTTTCCTTTTTCCCGGGCAACAATTCAAAAGGACCTCTCTCCAAAAATTATATATAGAGAGAAGAGCATGGAAAAGATAGGATGCACATATAGAAGACAACAGAAATACAGAGCACATCTATTCTTCATTCTTACTAATTTCTTCTCGCAGATCACATACATACTGAGACATCAATCACTACCATTTGCTCAGGATCATAACTGCAGAAGAAAAAGAAGTCTTTGTACAATCTAGAGAAGAAGCTCAATCCATAAGCTGTCATCAACCTCAAACAGACAGGGGAGCCTTCTTCATCATCACAATTGAGATCCATAATCAACTTCAAATCAGGATCTTCAAGAGTCTTCTTATACTTAGAAGAACAACAAAATTTTGTTTTCTTTTATTCCTTAACTCCACCTTGTACAGGGTTATAACTCCCTTCAAAAGTTAACTCCCGGTGACAGGGCACCTTAGCAAAAACCTACATCTTGGTTAGAGCACCTTATCAACAACTCACCTGGTGTGTGGACACCTTATCAAAATCACCTTGGTGTGAGGGCACCTTATCAACAACCTCCTAGTGGATTCCTACCAGTGGGTAAAAGAGTAGATGTACCCAGTTGAGGGGAACTACTATAAATCTTGTGCCATCTGTGGATTGCTTGTTTGTTTTATGTTTTTACTTTCCTGTGCTGTGTTATTTATATGCACTCTAACTGTTTGATTTTATTACTCATACAGAAATCAGCAAATTCACTTATATATATAAATAGATATATCACTTACTTTGAAAAAAAAATTAAGCAATATCTTTTAAATAAGATAAATAAGAACTAATCCTCCTCTTTCAGAGTGGATTTGGTGGCGCACCTCATTCACACATATAAACAAGTTAATTTCATACAAATGAAATAGACATTACAAATCATGGTTTATAGTGCACACCATCAAAATATAAGAAATCTAGCGTATACAATCATCAAAATAAAAGGGAAGAAAGCAAGGAATCGACCCAATCCGAAGCCTTGTTGAAGATTCACGGTTGGAATCGCTAGGTTGTCAATCCACGTCCAAGCTCGGTCCTCAACTACGTCCGGTGTAGAGAAGGCTGTCATTACCTTCCAATGGCCCGTCTTCTTCATGTCACGATCCGGCCGCACGACCGAGCTTCCTTCACCTTGGATAATGGTGGATGTAGGGCTAGATCCCTTTCCTTGGAGCTTGAGGATGATGGAGGAGGCCAAGAGAATGCTCCGACTTGATATTTGTAAGAGAATGGCGGTCGAAGCTCCTCCCGAAGGTGGGTGGTGATGGAGCGGTGAAATGGGCGCGGAACTAGAGCTCTGAGCGCGAGAAAATTGATCGTCCTGATTAGGGTGGAAATCTGCGCTTTTATAGAAAACAATAAGAAATTTGGTTACGCACGGTCGAACGCACGACAGTGCGTGAACTGTGCGATATTAATTAAGAAGAAATGCTAGGAAGATGACCCAGAGCACCCGTGCATTTTACTCACGCACGGTCTAAGCCGATCGTGCGTAAGAACGCACGGGTAAATTCGGAAAGCTCGAAATCCGGCAAAGAATAGGAAGTCGTGCATTTTGTTCACGCACGGTGGAGTCCAACCGTGCATGACGAAAGCACACGAGCGGGGCAGATCACCATATTGACAAGCCGATCAATGCACACGATCGCAGCCGACCGTGCGTCAAGAAAATGCACGACTGTGCGATTCATATAGGATGAATTCTGGGCAATATGGACAATCTGCCCACCTGCACAACACATCCAAACGCTGGGAACACACCTCCAGCACAAGTATAAAAGCATAAAAAGAATGGGGAGCACATTGTGCTTGCCCCCAACAATAAAGCGCGCAATTGCACACCACAACGGGCCAACAAGTGCACTTCGTGAAGAATGAAGTATAAAGAACAAATATGAGTGATTATGGATCTAATATGCAGTGCATTGACTAAAATACCGGCCCAGATGAGTCTGAAAATAGTGTAAATATCAGACTCATCAGGATGTCTCCGCTAGTTATACCTGGTGCGGCCACACTAGGAAGACCTATGGGTCGATCAAAAGAAATGAGTTCAATCAAAAAAGAAAACTGCTGGCCGATGTCGTGGGGAAGGTGCTGCTATGCAAACCTGGTTCGCATGACCGAATCTCCAAGGAGATGTTCATTGTCATGGCCCAGATAATTCTGTCCAAAAAGTCTGACTGGAGTGCGTTTCTCTTCCAAAAATGAAGAGCACCCTGAAGACTCCATCATACGGAAGAATACTGTCCCTATACCTCCCGAATACCCTCGATGAAGTTCTTCATAAGAGAATGGGAGTGACCCTGCACTACTCCAAATGGTTGGATGCCAAGATGCTTAACCGATGAGATAGGTTAATTCCCAAAGCATCCTTTGATGCAGCACCAGCCCCAAAGAAGCAAAAGAAGAAAGCCGCCCAAGCCGTCCTTTCTGAAGAAGAAGAGTCATCAAGGAGCTCTGATGACAGTTCCCCACCCCAACAAAACCCTCGGGAGACATCTACTTAAAGAGATGCTCCAGCATCAGTATCTGAACCTGCTTTCAAAGAGGTTATTGAAGAAGGTAGCACCCCCAAATTGGGGAGTTCCTTCTGAGGGGGAGTCCCAACTTGGGAGCTCAGCCCATGATACAGAGATGATTGATGGGGAGCTCCCGGCAGGACACTCAGCCCAAGGTGATGCGCAAGTTGAGGGGGAGACCCAACTTGGGTACTCTACCCTGGAAAGTCAAGGGAATGTGCCCGAGCCAATGGAAGACACCGCCCCTTCATCTTGCCATGAATTGGCAATAGCAAGTAAAATAGTAATTACATCTCCGAGTGAGATAGTACCAGGAGTTTTCAAGGAGAAGGCCAAAGTAACAGTCCATATCAGTGAGGAATTGTTTGAAGGTACCCCTGATGTAGCTCCACAGGAAGAAAGAGATCAAGAAGAAGAAGCTGCTGAGCCATCTTCGGTTGAAACAGGCTCTCTCTATTACATGATATCGGCTCTACTGACTGCTCAGCGGAAACGATTGGAAACATTCATTGTAAAGACTGTGGATGGCCTAAGGAATGAGATGAAGGTTGAGATTAAGACAGTGAAGAGATACATACTTGATCTCAACACCCAGTGCGCCCACTTCTACACTCTGGCAACTCCTGCAATAGAACACATGGGTGAGGAAGTAAACAAGGTGGGACATCAAACCCATAAGATCCTGACAAATCAAGTAACATTCTCAAAAAATGTGGAGTATGCCTTTGGGCAAATAGAAACAGCTACTAATAATAATAAGAATCAAGCTTTGAACAGGGTTAATGAGAATGCTCACACAATAGATGCACATCTACTAGAAGTAAGGAACAATCTGGATGTTATTGAACAGCACATGCATGAGCAGTTAACATTAGTCAGAGAAGCTCTTGAAGAATGCATAATTGAACAAGTCCTAAAGGGGGGGAATGAAATAATAAATGTCGGATCCCATCAAGCGATGTGGATAACAAATTAAGTGAAGCAGACAATGCAAAAAACCCCCCATCAGTGTATGAAGCAACTGATCCATCAGTAATTACTGATTCAGCGGAGTATGGTATTGAATTCAGAGAATCAGCAACCGCCAGGAAGAGAAAGAAACTCCAGAGCAACAACTATAGGCAGAAGAGGCTGAGGGATGTTGAGCAGGATCCACAATAAGGAAGGTGGAGTCCTAATTCTAGATAAATAATTATAGAATCATGGATACAGTTTGGATACCCCCAAGAAGGCCATCAAAGAGCATATTAGTCGATTGAGTGGAATAAGCATCTAGAGCAACTAGAAAGGAGGAAGAATCACAAGCTAACGTTCCCACATAGCCTTCCTCCTTCTCCCAAGAAGATTCTGTTGGAACAAACCTATTTGTGATTTGGGCTAGGATCACTATATGTTGACTAAGGACAAGTTGACCCCAATGTATAGTTTATGGGTCATGAGTTTAGGAAGAGTTTTGGCTGTTAGAATTAAAGAATTCATTCAGATTCTGCGTTCGATGAATGGCTAGCTGCGTTCGACGAATGGAGAGCTGCGTTCGACAAATGGCAAGCTCTCTGCGTTCGACGAACAGGTTGTTCTCAGCGATCGACGAACCCTTCTCAGCGGTTGAAGAATTTGTCTAAGCTCAGCGGTCGACGAATTTATCCAGGATCAGCGGTCGACGAATCCTTCCGTTCGACATATTCCAGCCAGCGTTCGACGAATTTCAGCAAATGTTCAGAACAGTAAATCACATGTTCAGGTCGACGAAGCAAATGTTGTGTTCGACGAAAATATTGAGGTCGACGAATCTGAGTTCGACGAATCTTATCCAGATCGAAGAATTATTATTTAAGTGCAGATTTATTTCAGAATATTATATTTATTCATTCTCTGATCTCAGATTGACGATAGTAACGGCTCATTTCTTCAGATCAAGTAAGGAAATATATTTCCTTTATTATTTAAGTTATATCCGTTGACACCTCCTCGGAAAAGGACATATTCATGGAAAAGGAAAGAGATAAAATGGCACAACAGATTTATGTTTCCAAAGATATCTCTTCAGAATAATTTTCTCCTTAATATAATGGATTTGCATTTAATAGCTGTCAGATATTTGAAAACTGAAAAGGCAGAAGATATACAGCAGATTTTATACAAGCCTTCACGACAGATCAAAAACAGAATAATTTACATATTTGCTGTACAGGAAATCGACATAAAAGGAAGAGAGAGATATACAGGAAGAATAAAAGAATAGATCTTCATCTTCCTCCTGCCAAGCATTATTCAGAGCACAGAACTTCATCTTCTTCTCCTTCAGCAGCACATACTTTCTGAGAACAGCTACACCACCTCTCAGTATTTTCCTGCTGCAAGAATCAAGAAAGAAAGAAGAAGAAGAACAAGCATTCAGATCTTCAAAAGAGCAACAACAAATTGGAGAACTTGTTCTCTCAATTTAATCAGCTACAGGAACATTATTTCTTCAAGAAAAGATCCAGCAACATCAACAGTCAAACAAATCCATATCAGACAGAGGAGCATTTCAACATCAAATCCACTAGAGTCTTCTCTATACATCTTTATAGAGAAGAACATCTAAACCCATCTCCATTCCATTCTGTACAGGGTTAATACTCCCTTTAAAAGTGTAACCAACTGGTGGCAAGACACCTTATCAAAAATCCTTGTGTGGTTTTTAAGCACCTTATCAAAAGCTTATCGGTGATTTGGGCACCTGATCAAACTCCCATTGGTGTGTGGACACCTTATCAAAAATCCCTTGGTGTGAGGGCACCTGATCAAACCTCCTAGTGGATCCTACCAAGTGTGGTAGAAGAGTAGACGTACCCAGGTTTTTGGGGAACAACTATAAATTCCTTGTGTCCTCTGTGATTGCTTATTTCTTTGTGTTGTGCTGTGTGATTTTATTTATTCTGTTCTTGTTAGTCACTCTCTTTACACATATATATAACACTATTTTAATTCCGCTATAAAAACTAAGGAAAATTTTTTAATACTCTATTCACCCCTCCCCCCTCTAGAGTAACTTAAGATCTAACCTCCACTTTCAATTGGTATCAGAGGGCTGTTGGTCTTATTTACAGGCTAACACCTGAATCACAAAGATCAATTAGATCTTAAATTATTTTACAGTTTTTATTTTATTTATTTTCTGTTAAAAACTCATGGCACAAAACAAGGAGTATTCAAGCACAAGACCTCCTATGTGCACCCTCAGAATGTTTGCACTGTGGAAAGCAAGGATTAGGCTTTATATGAGCTCTATTGTTTAAGAAATCTTTAATGTCATATTGATAGGACCTCCTGCCCCCTCAGCATCAACAAGTACTGATGCAGCAACAAATAACACTGCTGTCCCACCTCCTGAGTGGACAGAAGCACAAAAGAAGCAAAGGAGTGCTGATGTAAAAGCCATGAATATCCTGGCTCAAACAATGTCTGATGACATATTTCAGAAAGTGGTGGATTGCACCTCAGCTAGAGAGATATGGACCTCTCTCAACAATATGGTTGCTGGCTCTACTGATGAAAGAAAAGACAGAAGATCTCACTTGATCTCTCTATATGAGAACTTTAAAAAGGGTGAAAAAGAATCAATTGCAGATATGTACACTAGATTAAGTGTAATCATAAGTGAACTCAGAACACTGGACCAGGAAATCTGATTAACTGAGATCAATGACAAAATCCTAATGTGCTTCCCCAGCACTTGGGACTCTAGGATCTGGCCTATCAGGGAAGCCAGGAGCCTTAATGAGATAACTACTGAGACACTGCTAGGAAAGCTCAAATCTTATGAGCAACTCATCAAGACAAGGGAAGCTGAATAAGTGAGCACTTCCTCTCCAACAAAGAAGGACAGGAACATTGCCTTCAAAGCTACAGAAGAAGAAGGAAAGACTTCTGACAATGAGGAGTTCATGAGCCTTATAGCCAAGAGATTCTACAAAATGGCTAAGAAGTACTTCAGAAAGAAGGACTCCAGATCATGGGAAAAGCCAAGGTATGACAAAAACAATTCTAAAGAAATTATATGCATTGGTTGCAGGAAACCAGGACACATAGCACCTGATTGTCCAGAAAATCAAAACAAGAAGGACAAGAAGGAAAAGAGAAAAGAAAAGGAAGAAAGAAGAAACTCCAGCAAATCTTCCTCCCACAAACACAAAAAGAAGGGAAGAGGATTTGTAGCTGAAACTTGGAGTGAAACTGAATCAGATTCATCATCTAGCTCTTTTGATGATGAAGATAATGAAGAAGAAAGAAGTCTCTGCATGATGGCTATCAATGCCTCAGCAAGCAATTCAGATGAAGAATCAAAATCTGAAGCTGAAAATGATGCAGATCAGGTAATATCTGACTTTGATTTTACTTCAGTTGAATTCAAAGATGAATTCAAGGTTCTTTGCTTAGACTTAATTAAATTTGAGAAAGAAATAATCTCACTCAGATAGAAGCTAGCTGAAATGAAAAATATAAGTGAAGAAAATGTAAATCTTAAGAAAGATTTGGCTGCCTCTAGAGAACAAACTATTCTCCTTGAGAATAAACTTTCTGAGGCCAAGAAGTTTGAAGAATCCCTCAATGGGAGAAGCATCAAACTGATGAACTTTACAAGCACAGTAAATGCTAGACTTAATATCAAACTAGGCTTGGGTGCTTCATCAAGTGAGCCACCTCTAATTAAGAAGAACATATTATCTACACCTATAAAATTCATCTCTGCTAAGAGCAAAGAGGTTGTAGATAAAAATAAAAACATTTCAAGTAAGACTGTCGAGAATAGCAGAATTCAGCAGAATTCGTCGAACGGAGCTCGACGAAATGCATCCATTTTGTCAAACGGAGCTCGACGAACTCTGAAGACAGATTTTTAATATAGTTATTATATGAACAGGGCTCGACGAAATGTTAGTCATTTGTCGAACGGAGCTCGACGAACTCAGGCCAGTTCATCTAACAAAAACTATACAGCAAATCTAAAAAATTCTCATTCTTCACATTCTATCAATCCTTTCACTGAATGGATTATACCTCCAAGGAGATATCATCCACAAGGTTATAAGGACCATTCTAAAATCTCTTTTATTTCAGATTTTTGTGGAAATACAAAAAGACCCAAGGTAGTCGTCTAGGTCAGGAACAAATAGTTTTTTTTGTTTTTTTTTTGCAGATACACAACTGTCCAAGAATAAATGAAAAATGATATTTGGATAGTGGATGCTCAAAGCATATGACAGAAATTAGATTTTGATGATCTTAATTAGTATCAGAAATTAATTCTCAATTGGTAAAAGAAATTTTCAATTTGGTAATACTTTAATAGATAAGGCCAATATATTTAGCTATAAGATAATGCTTAAACTTATTGAAATATTTTTAACTCCAATTGTAATAAACAAAGGTTGTAGGATTTAATTGAATTTTCTCATCTTAAGAACACAGTTAGATAACTTCATGTTCCTACAGACTTTCTCAGGTTCATCAAGATTTGAGTATTCTACTCTAGTTGCATTGATCAGAAATGATCTTGGCACTGAGTTTTTGAATCTCTCCTGATAAGAGAATTATGTAAGAAGGAAGGTATCAGACAATGTATCCTTGAGAAGATAAGAATTCCTTAGAATCCATTAAAAGTTGTAGTAATTCATCATATTAATATAATCCTATTGAAACAAAATCTAGGAAAGTTAAAAGAAGAAGAGAAATTAAAAGAAGAAGAAATTTAGTAATTTATGATTAAATGCTTTCAAAAGAACAACTTAATTTTACTATATGTTCATTCTATATATCTGTTCATTCTAGGATATTTTCCTTCTAATAAAGCATAAAGGGTTTATAACAAATCCTCTCTTAAAATAGAAGAGTCCATGCATTGTTGGAACTAACCCATTAAATGAGGAGAGGAACACTACCTCTACCAGAAACATTGTGCAGGTACCAGAAGTCACTTTCAATTGGTATTCAATTGGCATCAAACTATCAGAGACCTCAAGTGATATTAGAGGACTTTCAATTGGTATCAAAGCAGAACATAGATACTCAATTGCACTTTCAATTGGGATCAAACTATCAGTTGCAGAAATAAAAAAAAGGGTTTACATTCTCAAGACAACGAATGCAAATGAAATTGCAAGTTCAATATCAGAGAACCAGAACTTTCATTTAACTGAATGCCTATAGAATTATTTCTCTTTCTAGTTCCCTTTGCACTTGATCTCTACTTTATTATGCAGGAACAACAACAATAAATCTTGCATCCTTCCCTACCTCCATCAAATGTCCCTTCTTCAAGGGGCCTAGCTTCAGGCGTTTCCTGAAACTAGGCAGGGGGAGAAGTTTGTATGAACAAGCTCCATTTGATGCACTGTTTTGCTCAGGGGGAGTTGTTCTATAAACTAGGCAAGGAGAGAAAGCTGAAGAACCTCCAGTCTCAGGGGGAGACACTCTCAGGGGGAGTAGCTGTATGAAGAAGCTTGATAAAGCTTACAGCAGTTTACTGATTACAGTTTTCTGTTTCAGAAAAATTCAAATAAAGTTCAGTTCAAGTACAGATGTAGATACAGTACAGTTCAGAATAAGTAATCTATTATAGCAAAATTTAGTATCAGGTATTTCTATAGCTCAGCTTATCAAAAATTCAGAAATCAGTTAAATATTCAGATCAGAATTTAGAACAACACAAATTAGACAAAATCAGAATTTCAGAATTCAGAAAAATCAAGGTTCTGTTTGTATTTTCATTTCTGTTTTTATTGAAATGTATTTTCAAAACTCAGAGTACTTTTCATTTTATATCTGATAAAATATTCAAAATAATATCAGATATATTCATGCTCTGTTGTTTTTGATGTTTTAGTATTTGTTTATTTTCAATATTTGTCAAATAGTGTCCTAACCCAAATAGGGGGAGATTGTTGGAACAACCCTATTTGTGATTTGGGCTAGGATCACTATATGTTGACTAAGGAAAAGTTGACCCCAATATATAGTTTATGGGTCAAGAGTTTAGGAAGAGTTTTGGCTGTTAGAATTAAAGAATTCATTCAGATTCTACGTTCGACGAATGGCTAGCTGTGTTCGACGAATGGCAAGCTCTCTGCGTTCGACGAACAGGATTGTTCTCAGCGGTCGATGAACCCGTCTCAGCGGTCGAAGAATTTGTCTAAGCTCAGAGGTCGACGAATTTATCCAGGCTCAGCGGTCGACGAATCCTTCCGTTCGACAAATTCCAGCCAGCGTTCGACGAATTTCAGCAAATGTTCAGAACAGTAAATCACATGTTCAGGTCAACGAAGCAAATGTTGTGTTTGACGAAAATATTGAGGTCGACGAATCTGAGTTCGACGAATCTTATCCAGATCGAAGAATTATTATTTAAGTGCAGATTTATTTCAGAATATTATATTTATTCATTCTCTGATCTCAGATCGACGACAGTAACGACTCTTTTCTTCAGATCAAGTAAGGAAATATATTTCCTTTATTATTTAAGTTATAGCCGTTGACACCTCCTCGGAAAAGGACATATTCATGGAAAAGGAAAGAGATAAAATGGCGCAGTAGATTCATGTTTCCAAAGATATCTCTTCAGAATAATTTATTCCTTAATATAAGGGATTTGCATTTAATAGCTGTCAGATATTTGAAAACTGAAAAGGCAGAAGATATACAGCAGATTTTATACAAGCCTTCACGACAGATCAAAAATAGAATACTTTACATATTTGATGTACAGGAAATCGACAGAAAAGGAAGAGAGAGATATACAGGAAGAATAAAAGACTAGATCTTCATCTTCTTCCTGCCAAGCATTATTCAGAGCACAGAACTTCATCTTCTTCTCCTTCAGCAGCACATACTTTCTGAGAACAGCTACACCACCTCTCAGTATTTTCCTGCTGCAAGAATCAAGAAAGAAAGAAGAAGAAGAACAAGCATTCAGATCTTCAAAAGAGCAACAACAAATTGGAGAACTTGTTCTCTCAATTTAATCAGCTACGGGAAGATTATTTCTTCAAGAAAAGCTCCAGCAACATCAACTGTCAAACAAATTCATATCAGACAGAGGAGCATTTCAACATCAAATCCACTAGAGTCTTCTCAATACATCTTGACAGAGAAGAACATATAAACCCCTCTCCATTCCATTCTGTACAGGGTTAATACTCCCTTCAAAAGTGTAACCTACTGGTGGCAAGACACCTTATCAAAAAAATCCTTGTGTGGTTTTTAAGCACCTTATCAAAAGCTTATCGGTGATTTGGGCACCTGATCAAACTCCCATTGGTGTGTGGACACCTTATCAAAAATCCCTTGGTGTGAGGGCACCTGATCAAACCTCCTAGTGGATCCTACCAAGTGTAGTAGAAGAGTAGACGTACCCAGGTTTTTGGGGAACTACTATAAATTCCTTATGTCCTCTATGATTGCTTATTTCTTTGTGTTGTGCTGTGTGATTTTATTTATTCTGTTCTTGTTAGTCACTCTGTTTACACATATATATAACACTATTTTAATTCTGCTATAAAAACTAAGGAAAAGTTTTTAATACTCTATTCACCCCCCCCCCCCCCCTCTAGAGTAACTTAAGATCTAACCTCCACTTTCAGATTCCAAAGCCCATCAACTACTATCAGAATCAAAGGAGGAAAGACAAAGATGCAAGCAGCAGCAGACCTTGAGGAGCGTCGAATCGAATCGAAAAATAGAATAGGGCAAATGAATGTTAATTCTTATTCAAGAACATTTAATATATCTATCTGATTGCTGATATATTGTCTTAATGTTAAATCTTTATATGTGCGGCATTTATCATTGAGGTGAGTTAGGACTTCTTCAAATAGGGGGAGATTGTTGGAAAATGTGCCCTGCAATGTTCCTAATTTAAAGAAGCACTCAGCTCAATGATAAAAGCATGGTGTATTTAATGTTATATCTAGTTCATGCTTGCAGAGATCAGGCAATATGTCCAGTACTTCAATAATTTGCCTAAGTACAATATCATCGAAAAAGACTAGACATATCATCGAAAAGTTTTTGCATGTTGTTGAAATGATGTGCAGAGCAAAGCAAAATGATCATATCGGCTATCATCGTGACAACATGTGTATGATGATATCGTTGTGACATCAACACTACAACACCTCACAACGATATCGGAATTCCGAGATGAAGAATGAAGACTTAAGTACAAACACAAGACAAAATGTCGACGATATCGTCATAAAGAAATCTTGTCGTTGATAAGGCTAAGCAAGACAGAGATCGTCGTAAATAAGCCTTGTCATTGGAAAGGCTAAGTAAGACTAATGTCGATGATATCGTCGTAAAGAAGACTTGACGTTGAGAAGACTAAAGAAGGTCATATGAAGACAGGCAGTTGCTAAAGATTAGTCCGTCAACATGATATCGATTAGGTCGTCGACAAGATAAGGTGGTTACAACGATATCGAGCAGTCAAGAAGATTACGCTGACATCAGTTAGATGACTTCATGTCGTCTTAAGTGCAAGTGCATAACGGATGTCCCGTATCGTCGATATATCACTATCTAAAGAAGAGGGAAGAAGACTTGAAGAACTGCCCTAGTCCAAGTAAACGACAAGTCATGTCATCGAGATATTGTCCATATCATCGTAACAATGGAAATATCGTTGAGACAAATTCATAAGTTCGCGTTGTCAGCATTTAATGACGCAGCTTGATTGTCCAATTAGCACGTGCTCTTAAGGTATGGGCGCTGTCAGTGAAGGACATCATAGGAGACTGTTAAGAGGCTCCTCCATCCTATAAAAGGGAACAATGAAAGCCCTAAAGATGTGATGAGAACGAAGAAATTATAAAGAATCCCACCGAGCAATACAATAGTAAAAGCTGCGGAGAAGAATCGACATCAAGAAGAGGAGAACAAAAACACACATCCAGTGTTCTCCAAGTTCCTGTCAAGCCACATCGACTGATAAGAATCATTCAAGTCAAGAAGCCAGTCAACATCAGGCTAAAGAAGAAGGCTTGAAGAAGATCTGTACTTTCAAGATTCAAATCAGAGGCATCTTCTTCATGACAAGAAGTCGATCTCCACCAGGCAGAAGAATAAACATTGTATATCTTCCTTTGTAAGCCTTGCGGGCCAAAACTGTAAGATCTATTTTTCAGATCTGAGTGTCGAGCTTGAGGGCTTGAGATCTGTGAGGCTTGAGGGACAGGGCAGAGGACTTGCGGGTCCAACCATGTCGAGCTTGCGAGCTTGGATGCAGTAGGGGCTTGCGGGCCTAGGCTGTAGGACTTGTGGGTCCAAGTGGCAAGACTTGTGGGTCTGTGCTGTGTAGGGCTTGAGGATCTGAGTGTCGAGCTTGCTGGCTTGAGTGCAGTAAGGGCTTGCGCGCCTAGGTTGTAGGACTTGCGGGACCGAGTTGTAAGGCTTACAGGCCGGAGACATTGGCAGAGTTTGGCGAGCCAAGCACACTGCTAGGTAGGCGCAGAGGGACAGAGGACTACTCAAGACACCCTGTCTTGATGAACCTCTATAAATTCTTCTGTGTTTTCTGTGTAGTGCTTTTAATCTCTAAATCTGTTAACCAGAAATCAAGAACACCCAAAGGGGAACAAAACAATTTGAAATAACTATTCACCCCCCCCCCCCCCCCCCGCCCTCTAGGTGATAATTTGACACCCAATAACTAACACTTATGGGTACATCCACTCTTCTACAACCTTGGTAGGAATACACTATTCAGTGTCTGCGTCTTTTACTAAGGAGACTTTCAGCACCACTGAGTCTTTTGTCAAGGATACTCTTAGAACCAACTACTGAGTCTTTTGACAATGAGACTCTTAGAACCATTGAGTCTTTTGGTAAGGAGAATCTTAGAACCACACTAGATCTTTTGTTTAGGAGATCTCGAACCAACTGAATCCTTTGGAGAAGGATTCTTAGGAATCTTTACTCAGATTCAGAAAGAGTAAAAGAGAAAATAAAATATTTAGAACATGTTCTTCTGGTTGAATCCTCCTTCAGCAATCACTTAGGATTCAGGCACGTGTTGTTGACAAATCTATAATCTAGTAGATGAGTCCTTACTGAGAGAAAAAGATGCAAGGACTGTTCTGGCTTTGATTCACAAAGATCTCTATCTTTCTGTTGGCTTCTTGCTGTGTGAGATTGAAAGTGCACAATGTGCCTCTGAGTATTCTCTAGAGGGGAGTGAATAGAGTTTTAACACCTTTTACCCAAATTATGTACACATAATAAAACTACTATGTACTATGCAGTCAACAACACCAAAACAAAATAATGTAGGCACATGAAATATAAAACAGATAATAGTAAACTAGGACAACACAGAAAAGCAACACAGAATACACATAATTTTTATAGTGGTTCCCCAAGATGTGGGTAGTCCACTCTTCTATCACCTTGGTAGGATTGCACTAAATGTGTATGAGTCTTTATATAAGGAGACTCTCAAAACCAGTACTGAGTCTTTTGACAAGAAGACTCTCAGAACCACTGAGTCTTTTGATAAGGAGACTCTTAGAACCACTAAGTCTTTTGATAAGGAGACTCATAGAACCAACTGAATCCTTTGGAGAGGGATTTTTGGACTCTTTTACAATTACTGAATAAGAACAGAGGAAAGAAGAAATAAGAAGAAGACTGTAATTCTGTTGTATGAATCCTATAGCAGCTATCACACTGGATGTTGTATTTTGGTATTCTTCAGGATCTGTAAATGATGAACCATTGCTTATAAAGAGAAGAATGCGAAGGTTAAATGCTTGTGATCCTATCAATCTATGTACTCTTATTTGCTTATTGATGTAATATGTGAGGAAGAAGAACCAGCAGCTATGTATATCTGTACAGAGTAATTCTTCTGATTTCTGTCTGAGAAAACTTGAGGAAGAAGAAGAAAAACTGCATAATGATTAAAAAATCATTTTGTTGTCTTTCTTCCTCAGCTTATTTATTCTCTGACCATTAGTATTTGAATTTCTTTCTTCTTCTGGACTCACCTTAGAAGGAATCTCCATTGGAAGATAAATGTTTCCTTCTATTTCTGTTCCCGACCCGTTAGGTCTAATTTGAATAACTTCCAAGAATGTCTTTGTTGTATATTTGAATACTCTATTCCATTCTTGGCAATAAACGAGCCGTTGGAGAACAAATTTTAGCCTTGTAGACCATCTGGAAACCATGAGAAAGGATAGAAGAAAACCTTCCCTTTTCCATTTGTATTCGACGTTGCATAGAATTCATTATCCTTCATATCGACGCACATCTAAGTTCTTATAGAAGCAACTTCGAATTCCTTCTTATCTCTGACTAAACTCAGATGTTGACGTTGCATCGAGTTCTTATCGACGTATCCGTCGAGTTGAAGACTTGGATTTGAACATCATCTTCTACGTCAAATTGAAATCAAAGTTGCGTCGACTTCTAAGATGGCTTCGACTAGCTCTTCCTTCTACGTCAAGTTCATTTCGACGTTGCGTCGAATTCACTTAATACTTTGACAGGCAGCCTGAGTTACTTTGACTTTCAGTCAGCATTGCGTCAACTTCTAGTCGAAGTTGCGTCGACTTCTATTCAACGTAAGTTTAACTCAGCTATATTTTGTGCTCATTTTGACCTAGTCTTGACACTCTAATGTGAGTGAGATATCCTTGGACATCTAATGACCAAATTACCCTTTCTATACAATGTGGGTAATTCATCTGAACTGATGAAATCACATTTATATAATTTGTTTAGATAAATCAAAGGATATTTTTCCCAATAATCTCACACCTATTTATCTCAACAAATTTTACAATTTGAAAAAACTCCAATTTGATTTTGAACCTCACGAGGGAAAATGGCAAAATGGCTTGATTTGACTCAGTTTTCTGCCCACGGTTGGAAAGCCTTTGACTCAGGTTCAAGAGAGTTTTCGGCGACTTGCTTGATGAAAGCTGTGAGAGTTTGACAGCTAAGCCCACGGAGCGGTCGGAAAGGAAGAATGGGTGGGCTTACAGGCTACCTCTTTCCTCAAGTGATTTCAGTCATACATAAATGAAAAATAGGGTACAATCATACAAATGTATCATACACATATACAATAACCCAATGACATGGTAAACTAAAAACTTATGATTAATATAAATAGATGTTTATCAGAGTTAGTTACCCAAGAAATAATTTACTTCCTTTCTTTAAGAAAAGTAGATAAGGCCTAATAGACCTTCCTGAATTTCCTCTCCACATATTTGAAGTTTGCTGGCGTGTCTTTCTCTGGATTGTTCTAAATTCTTTCATGTCCCTTGAAGAGCTTTTCTAGATCAGTTTCTGCTTCAGAATAGACATCTTTTTGTTTGAAACCCAGACCAAAA
This sequence comes from Dactylorhiza incarnata, assembly GCA_033032865.1. Classification (NCBI taxonomy): domain Eukaryota; kingdom Viridiplantae; phylum Streptophyta; class Magnoliopsida; order Asparagales; family Orchidaceae; genus Dactylorhiza; species Dactylorhiza incarnata. The sequence goes on along the minus strand of JAWHQI010000076.1, from coordinate 3,802,603 downwards.
ACTTTAGCTATCATCAAGTTGATTTCTTCCAGATCTAGTTCTTGAGCATCAGGCTCTGGTACAATGAATGTTGACTGTGGATTGTCAGAAGATGGAGCAATCTTGAATATAATCTTTATTTTCTTTTGAATGGCTGCTTTATTTCATCCAGATCACATCCAAGACCTCCTTTATGAATTTTCCCTCTATTTTCAAGAATTTTTGCTTGAGGAAATGCTACAGTATAACCCTGTATTTGTCGAATAGGGCCCCAGGCTTGAGATAGGCAAATGATCAAGCAAGGAGGGCATTCGCCCATGTCATGAAAGGGCAAAAGGGGTTCCGAACGAGTGCAGCCTCTCTCGCAGGGCACTCGCGGGACACTCGCGCGAGAGTAGCACGGATGTAACAGCAATTGGGCGAGTAAGGGGAGGGACCCTACTCGCCTAGAGGCCCAAGGACCCTGCGAGTGGCTCCCTCAAGGGCCACTCGCCCGGTGGGTGCCGGGAGGTCTGGTACACGAGAGGTTAGGCGAGAGGTGCCTTCACAGACCACTCGCCCAGGGGGTTTTGGGGAGTAAAATTACCTAGATACCCTTCTTGGGCTGCCAATAGCCCTTATGAACAGCGGAGTTTGGCTGTTAGCAGGTCAATTTGGGGTGCGTTTAGAACAACCAAAAGGCGGGATTACGATATTAGCAGACCAGACTAGAAAAGCTATATATAGACCTTGAAGGGCACCTTTGGAGAGGATTCCAATTTCTGGCTTCTTCCTCCCTAAGTTCTTTGGTTAGCTCCTCAGGCTCTCCAAAGGTGCCCATCTTCAGCTTTGGCTTGGGAGGGGAAGCACTCTAAGATCTTTCGGGTGTGTGGTGGGACCACCATGTTGTAACCAAGGGTTTGTGTTGAGCTCTTAGTCTCTGGTCCACTTCTTCCGCGGGATCAGTAGGTGTTACCTGCCCCCTCTAAGGGGTCTGATCTCTTCATTGGGGCTAAGTCCTGGTTCCAACATTTTTGGTGCAGTGAGCGTGGAGACTAGTTAGTACAAAATAGTCTCAAGGAAGTGGCATGACAGGAGAAGATGAGCGAGACGCCAGCTTTGGCGGTTCGCCACCACCCAGTGCGTCAGTGATAGTTGAGAAGCTGGCGGACCTCCGAAGGGACTTGCTTGGGGTGATCCAATAAGCATTCACCGCGGCACGGGGGATCTCGCAACCCCGGTGCCAGAGGTGGTCCCGCCGCCAGTAGTTGGCGAGAATGCCCCAAGGAAGAGGGTAGGAAAAGAAGTGAATGACGAAGTCCTGGGGCGAGACCTCGCTGGGCGGGAACTCTTCCCCAGCCCAGCGAGTGCGAGTATGGTCCCGGCGAGTGCCATTATGGCGAGCGGTACCCCAACAAGCATGAGGCAGGCAGGAGCAGGCCCGACCGGAGATCTCGTGGGGTGAGTGGAGAAGGCCAGGAGGGCGAGTGTGGGAAGCCCCTTATGTGAGTTGGTGCTCTCAGCACCACTCCCCGAAGGATTCAGTGAGCCGGCATGCAATTCTACACCGGCAACGATGACCTCGTCTGGCACTTGTAGTGGTTCGAAGATATGGTCTCCCTCAGACCCATGTCAGACGCTTTAAGTGCCAAATCTTTTCCACCACTCTAAAGGAGAAGGACCGAGACTGGTTTCACCATCTCCCAGTGGTGTCGAATTATGCTTTCAAAGGCCTGCGTTGCAGCTTCCAGCTGCGCTTCTCGACTTCGAAGAAGAGGAAGAAGGATCCCGAGGCTTTCTTCAATATCAAGAAGAGGCCGGGGTTGTCTTTGGCCCACTACATGGATCGGTTTCACGAGGAGGTCCTCCTCATCTAGGAGGTGACAGGGTACACCCTCTAGATCGCATTTACAGTAGGGTTGCGGGAGGGGTTCTTCAAGATGAACCTTAAGAAGAAGGCTCCTCTGTCCTTCGAGGAGCTGATGGAGAGGGTGGTGGAAGAGATAGAGGGGAGGCGGCTAACCCAATGTTCACGAAGAGGCTAGCAAAGCTCGGTGAGCTGGAGGTCAAGCAGCAAGAGGTTCGGAGAAGGGAAGAGTCGAGGGCCCCGGAGTTGGGGTGGAGGCAGCAGGGAGGAGGCAACTTCCAGGGGTCCAAGGAAGACCTCATCAGCTCAGGTGGAGGCAGGGTCTGAGGTCGTAGGCTCCCCCACCTAAGAAAGCTATGGCGATCGGGCGAGGTGGAAAAGGAAGAGGAGGAAGAGGAGCAGGAGAGGGAGCGGGAGTGAGAAGTGGAATTGTGGCGTGGAGGCCGAGAGAAGGGGGTGGCATTGCCCTATTATGACTTCCACCAGGAGGAAGGTCACGTGGCGTCCACCTTCCTAGAGTTCCTAGAGATGAGAGAGGCCAGGGTGCCAGCGCAGCGAGAGTAGCAGTCGGTGAGGATCGAGGAGGTCCTACCCTGAGAGGAGGAAGAAGAAAGGTGATGCGCAAACCTATATCCGCAAACGACAATGGTTAGTGTACCATATTTAAAGTAGTATAGGTTTATAAAACCAAGGTCGTATTAGACTCGGGGCAATTGAGTACTCTTACTTCAAGAAAGTCTCTATTATTTTATCAATAAATCTTTGAGTAGGATTTTGCACTAAAGAGGATTTAAAATAATGATTAAAACAATAACAAGAGAGATTAGCACTTGATCTTTGAATAGCCTCGTAGATAAAAATAAGAAGAAAGGACAAAATCACATTTTCTTAATAAAATGCTTTGACCGTGGGGATTCCCGAATTATGAATGCACCTTGGGTCGAGGATACGCCCAACTAAGTTTAGGAAATATCAATCGAATTCTCATTCTATAATCGATAACCTAATACTTGCTTTACGGGGTGAATCCCGCTATTGGCTTTTACGCTAATCCGGAAGAGTAACGTCATCCTCTCTCGAGGATTGCATTCTACTCTTTTTTTATCCTTGAGTGATCAATTCGCATTACGAGCCTCTCGGCTAACTAAAGTACGAAAACAAGAACGAGAATTGTATATCGAAAATATAACCTCGTTATATTAAAATCAAGGATAAATCTTAAGCATTTTAGAAAAGAGAAATAGCAACTATGAATTATTTCAAGACTTATATCATTCCTTGGATCATCTCGATCGAGTACTAATAGAAATTTAGCTACTCATGGAGATGATTGAATCAATAAAAATAAAAGAGTTAATAATGAAAAACTGAATATAATAATAAGAAGAAAGAACTAATTTTATTAAAATTGCAAGGAAGAGAATCACAAGCTATTAAAATGAAAATTACAACTATTAAATTGAAAGAACAATTGCAAGAAAGAAAAGAGTACAAGAATTACTAAAATGCTAAAAACAAGAAAATAAAACAAAAAAAGGAGATTTGAAATCCAAAAATTCCTCCCCGATCATCTGGAGAAGCTCCCTTTAAATAGCTGAAAATTTGGTGTTACACGCCCTTGGTCACGCCCGTGACCATTGCGCGTGTACTTGACAATTTTGCTCAGAGCGCCCAGAAAATCTGAAAAATACAGAAAAAGCTTAAGTTAGTTTATGAAATAAAAAAAAGGATTATTTATATGATATAATTCATATAATTATATAATTTCATATTAAAAATATATTAAAACTACACTACAAGATGAGTATATACACTACTCATCAAATACCCCCATACTTGAGCTTTTGCTATTCCAGAGCAAAAGAATGAGGAAAGAATTACAAGACATCGATATTATTTTTAATTAACTAAAATTTCGTTAAACCAAGAGTAAGTTTAAAGTAAATTCTAGAAATTCAATAATTAAGTCATAAGTTATGGTGATAATTTAAAAAGAGAAATCTGTTTAGCGAAATACTTCTCAAGATAACTATTTAGCAAACGAAATCATAGAAATTTTCAAACAGAATTAGATTGAAATTATAAACACTCTAACTTAAAAGAAACTAAAGAAAAAGACACCTACCAAAATATTGCTCTCTTAATAATTTAGTTTAGGACTAGAAACAATGAAATTGGCTAGGGATTGGCTTTAATGAAATGGCAAAATGAAGAGATACTAAAATAAAGGTGATGAATTTTATCCTCTCACCTTATTTGAATACGAAATTGTATATGTTTAGGAAAATAATGAATTTTATCCTCTTATTTTCCATGCCATATAATCTTTTTTTTTTATTTCTCTTCGACCAAAAACCCAAAATGTGTATGTTTTAGATGTGATGAATTTTATCCTCTTACATCATGACATATAATCTTTTAAATGATTTTGGGTGCATATGTTTAGGAAATAATGAATTTTATCCTCTTATTCCCATGACATATGATAATTTTTCTACATTTATTTAATTTGCCAACAAAGGGTAAGTGTAAAGAAATACTTCTAGTTTATAAATTAAACAATTTTGAGAGCAACTTTTTTTTAGTGGAACAAAATTTCCTAAGATCTTAAAGTTAATAGAAAATATAATCAAAATCTAGAGATGTTTAGCCAATTTACCACAAAGTGAAGCTATTTAAAATTAAAATGAGATGTGGTGCTAAATAGATTCTCTAATCGAATTAAAAACATAAAATGTTTCTTAAAACAAAATTACTTCAAATTTAAATTTAACAAATTCTGATAAAACAAAATATTAGCCAAATCAAAAATGTAGGAATACTTATAATCAGACCTCAAACTAGATAAAAACAACAAGTAAAAGGGAGATATATCTATAAATATATTATTTTTATTTTTATTCTTGGACTTCCCAACGTCTACCCGGTGAAGGGTTCGCAAGGTACTAGGAGGTGCGATGGGAGTTCAAGCCCAAACCTCCCTTTCCAAGATACTAGATTTTTTTTATGATTTTTATAAATATATATTTTTTCTTTTTTTAGATTGTAAAGAAAGCCTAGAAAGCTATTCTACACCCCCATACCTAAAATTAAACATTGTCCCCAATGTTTAAAACTAAGGATGAAGAATAAGTGAAAGGAAAATGCATAAAAAATCCATGAACATTTAAAGATAAGCAAGGGGTGCCTCCCAAGAGCGCTTTCTTTTTCCCGTCTTTAAGCTAGACGGTTATTGTTAGCTAAATGGAAATTGAAAAGATAAGTGCACAGGCAACTCCCTTATTTCACATTTAGGTGAATGTGTCGTCATCAGTCGTCCGGCTACTCCTCCATTTATCATGTGATTCCCCTTTTGTCCTTAAATTTGAATATGTAAATCCAAATCACCTATACATACCTGAGGTGATTTGGATATATAAAGATGAGCGACATATGGATCATTGATTATTTGGAGTGGCAACGGCTCATTTTCAACCTGAAAATTATTTGTATAAAGAGAATCACAAATAAACGAGTCAGAAAATTTTTCACAAGGAGGAGGCGCTTGCGAAAATATATGATCAAGCTCCGATTTTTTATTTTCTAAATAGAATTTTCTTTAGAAGAATCTAGTGCATTACCAAGCGGAATAAAATTTTCGGACACAAAGTTTTCATGAATTTTTGGTTGAACTAAAATTGGGGAAATTTCTGAAAATTCATGACGAACAAAAGAAGATCCGGGTGGAGTAGGGGGAGAAACTTGTTCTTCTTTTATTTCATCCAGGGTGCCCAAAACATTAAGGAATTCTTGGTACAACAATTTTTCTTCATTTTTGGTAAAAGAAACTATGGGATTACATGAAACCACATGTTCCTCCATAACTAAGTTATCCAAAGTTGGAGAAAAGCACTAGACGAAATAATATTCACATCTAAATTTTGGGGGGTAGTATCAAATTGAATTGGTGGAAATTCCCCAAAATTAGAGTACAGAACTTGCGGCGCAAAAGAAGATGAACAAAAATTCGGATCTAAAGATTTATCTTCATTGCTCCGAAAACTATCTGGGTGAGCTTGCCACCAAGAATTATCTACTTCGGAGGTAGAAGAAAATTTATTAAAAGCCGAAAATTTATTATCGTGGAAATTAGAAGAAACATTATCATCAAAGTTGGAAAAATTATTTTCTTCAAAAGAGAAAAAATTATGATCGTAATTTTTATTAAAATAATTTGCATAAGATTGAGAAAAATCATTTTCATAATATAAATTTTGAGAATAAGAATGAAAATCACTTTGATGAGGCACACCACAATAATTGTAACTAATTTGGCACTTTCGTGCGGCTTCCAAAAGATAAACTTGGTTTTGAAGCTCGGCAACTTTTACGGCCAATTCAGATAACCTCATTTAATAAAAAGAAAACAACCTTCACTTAAATGAATGGAATTTTTAGAGGGGGAATAGAGAAGAGAAATAATTTATATAAAATATTTTTTTTCTTCAAAACACGGCTTAAATTAGTCTCGAACTTCCCGAGGTCTACCCTGTGAAGGGTTCGCAAGGTACTAGGAGGTGCGATGGGAGTTCAAGCCCAAATATCCCTTTCCGAGAATTTAAATTACGCTTCATAAGATTTTTAAAAATTTAAGAGAAGGGGAGAAGAAATAGGACGATAAAATTAATAGATATTTCTTTTTTCGAAATATCAACCTAAACTCCCCGGCAACGGCGTAAAAACTTGATGCGCAAAACTATATCCACAAACGACAATGACAAGTGTACCATATCGAAAGTAGTATAGGTTTGTAAAACAAAGGTCGTATTAGACTCGAGGCGGTTGAGTACTCTTACTTCAAGAAAGTCTCTATTATTTTATAAATAAATCTTTGAGTTGGATTTTCACTAAAGAGGATTTAAAATAATGATTAAAACAATAACAAGAGCGATTAGCACTTGATCTTTGAATCACCTCGGAGATAAAAATAAGAAGAAAGAACAAAATTGCATTCTCTTAATAAAATAGCTTTGACCGTGGGGATTCCCGAATTATGAACGCACCTTGGGTCGAGGATACGTGATGAGTCCCAATTATATACACATATATGGACTCATCTGGGCCGATTTTCTAGTCTATGCACTGCACTTTAGCCCTGTTTTAGCTCATATTTGTTATTCCATGCTATGTGCACTTCTAGGCCCGTTTTGGTGTTATTTCTTATTTATCTTAGCTTTTAGTTTTCATGCATTGTTAAGCGCCACCTTCAGTGGCTAGATTGGTGTTGTATGCTGGAACAGGAGTCATGCAGGTGTTCCCGGTACAATTCTGTACAGGAACACTACGCACGATCACTGGTTCTATTGCGCACGACCACTGGTCGTGCGCTACTGATCGTGTGCACTTAACCCCTGAAAACTGAGTTCTGTCTTCCTTATCGCACGACCACTTACGATAGCGCGCACGACCACTGGTCGTGTGCCACTGGTCGTGCGAACATTGTATTTTATAATTTTCTTACCTTGCAGGCTCCGTCCAGGCAGGCGCACGATCACAGGATTCTAGTGCGCACGACCACTAGTCGTGCGCCAATGACCGTGCGCACTGTTTATTCCAGCGTCTATAAATTGACCTGCTCTCGAATTAGGTCGGGATCGACGCATTTTCTTCCGCCCAGCTCTGTCGTTTTCGCCCCTTCCCCAGGTTTTTTGCCCCTCCATCACCGCCCACCATATGGAGGTGCTCCGGGCTTGTTCTTCACGCCAATATTGAGCCGGAGCTTCCTCTCGGCCTCCTCCTTCATCCTAGCGCTCCAAGGGAAGACCTAGCCGCCATCACCATCAAGCAAGAGGAAGTTTGCAACCTCTACCGGATCGTGACACGAAGAAGACGGGCTCATTGGAGAGTAGTGACAGCTCTCTCTACCCCGGACATAGTTGCGGACCGAGCTTGGACGCGGATTGACAACCCGGCGATTCCAACCGTGAATCTACAACGAGACTTCGGATTCGGTCGATTTCTTGCCTTATTCTTCTCTTATTGATGTGTATGTAGTTAGATCTATGTATTAAGATGAAGTTGCACTTAAAACTAGTCTGTATTTCTATATATTTCATGTCTATGTGAAATGTTTGTTGTTTGAGTTGCCTGAGGTGCGCCCCATTCCATCCTCCATCCCGCTGTCACGTTCGTCGTCGCACTAGCAATTACTAGTGGCGTGCTTGTTGAAGAGGTGCTTACGACCCTCACTCCGTTAGCCTACTCGTCCATCCGCCTACCGAAGCGTGGCATCGCGGCCCGTGTAATCCACTCGCCCTTCGAAGCAGCGCGCTCAAGGCCTGCATAGTTCGACTCCGTTAGCCTACTCGTCCATCCGCCCTTGCGACGCATCGTGCTCAAGGCCTGCCTAGTCTCCATTCCGCCAAGCGTAGCATTGCATAGCGGCATTGCATAGGAGTAGTCATAGCATTTTCTCTTTATTTTCCACAATCCAAAATCCCCGTTTCCGCATCCATCCGCTCGAAAGGACTTCAATCTCAAGTCCTTCCTCGATAATAAACTCCACCTTACTATGTTCCTTTGAGATTCGATACTCGGGGATTACTCCTCGTTTTATATTACTTGAACGATCGGTACACTGTCGTTTCGTGTCGCAGTCGAGCTACCGCCTATAGCGGTGTGTGAGATTTGCGCCATCAAGTTTTTGGCGCCGTTGCCGGGGAGCACAGTCGTGTCAGTTTTCTAGAGAGGGAGAACATGAGAGAGAAGCCCTTCCATTTTTAAATTGCATTTCTTTGTTTTATTTCTTTTTATTCCATTTTCCTGTTTTAATTAGGTTGCTTTAGTAATTTTTGTTAGGTGTAGTATTTTGCACAATAGCATTTTTATTTTGAATCGTGTTATCTTCACACTATGTGGGCACATCTTAATATCCGTTGTCGTTGTTGTGGAGCTACCTCCCACTCTAGTGATGAATGCCCTACGGAGGATAGTAGGCATAATTCTTATAGCCCAGCATATGGAGCACCGACTTCGTCTGGTACTCCATATGGTGCGCGTAAGTCTTATGGCTACTCTGTTGAGTCTTTACCGTCATACTTCTTTTCGGCTTCAGCCCCCGCTGTGCCAAAGAATCCCGCAAGGCAGTGCCAGTTCTGTCGAAGCACTGATCATGTCTTGAAGGACTGTGCCGAGTATCTTCGCCAATTGGGCGAGGATGACGAGCCGGATATCCGGATCGTCCCAACTCCTAACTCTGGCGGCACACCTTCAACATCCGGTTATGTGTCTTTGTCACCTTCACATCTTGAAGGGAATGGCATGGATACGGTCACCGGATGTGCGGCTGATCTATGCACCAACATTGCTGAGCCTATTCTCCATGTGCATCCACCACCCCTAGTGGATTCGATTCTTTGTGAGGAATCGGTGCTCGACTTTTATCCGAGCACTACTCCTCCCCCTGTTGTGCATACTATACTCGTCTCCGACGAGATTGTTGAGGATGTGTCGCAGGATGAGGCTGGCGATCTATGTGTTGTGCCTATTCCTATGGAGGAGGACAACCTTCTAGGTGAAGAGGAGCTTTCCTCAGCACCGGTGGAGGAAGTCCAAATCCTAAGCCTGGCCACCGTTGATCCCGCTGAATCTTGTAGCATTAATGACAATGCAAACACTATTTTACTTCCCCAACCTGATGGGAGTGAGACCGGGATCACTCCCCCGATTGATGTTTATTTATGTTCTTCGTCTTCTTTCTTTCTTGACCCCCTTCCTTCATCTGAGTCTGTGCAGGTTGAATCTTCACAGGTACTTCAGGAGGACTTGGAACTTTTTGCTCAAGTCAATGATGAGAGCATCCTCTCATGTGAGGAGGTTTATTCCCCCTCCGTAGAGGAAGCTCCACTCATTGTCTTCGCCTCCTGCTGCCTCCCTGTTGACGGCCCCTTGCTAGGCAAGGATATTTTTGGTGAGTTGAGTGAGGATATCTCCTCCTCTTCTTACTTTCTTTTCCCTCTACCTGTTTCAAGCAGGTATTATTATTTAGGTAGAGGGGTGACTGCCTTATCCCCGTATCGGTACCAGCTACCGAAACGGATAATGGAGCAGTTACCTATGCATTTTCTTTTTCATTGGCCCATTAGCTAGAACCTTTATGTTTTTAAATAAGTCGTGCTGGGATGACAATAACCCCAGTAGTTATCTTTCTTTTCTGCATTTTCATTTCATCTAATCATGTTTAGTTAGCTGTAGTTTATTTTAGTTTGTCTTTTTCTGTTATTTTTGCGGAGCTCACCCTTGCAGGTCCTTCTTCTGGATGGAGGATGCTGTAGTTTTTTCATGGTTTACACGCGTCTTCTGGTATGCTCACTTGCTGAGCATCGGGTACTCTCTTTCCCTAGCTTTATTCTGAATTCTATAGTCATATTCTGCATTAGATTGTTTAGTTTAAGTCTGGGGGAGAGCAGTTTTTGTGCCCACTCACGTGCACGATTGCATAGCATGCTAGAAGTACTTTTATTTTAGTTTATTGCAAATTGTTGTTCACTCTCTTTGCACACCACAACACCCACTTGAGCGCGTACTCGTTTGTATGCGTGCTCTGTAGTGAATTTAATTCTTCTGCTTATGTGGGAAAGTCTAGGTGATGGCTTAGGACTATGTAGCAGAGTAAAATGTTGACTCCAGTAGTGCTCCTAGTCGAGTGCTCGGTTGCATAGAAATTTGTGTAGATTAGATTTCTCTTTATACTTATGGTTTTATATTTTTCTCTATTAGTGTAAATGTTGTTTACTCTACTCAAATGGTGAATCTGGTGGAATCAAACGGTAGCGTAGGGATGTGTGTAAACGATCGCTAGACTCGTATTGCTTGAGTCGGGAGAAAGGAGAATCTTTCTCGGTGGCTAGAACTTGCCCCAAGCGATTCTTGAAGCATTGGCATAGGATAGTTCTAGTGCGTGAGAATGACGTAGGCCATTATTTTGGCCTGGTTGAGCTTTTTATTTCATGCCTATCATCTACCCTTGCTAGCCCCTTTGTGCCTACCCCTTCCTCTTGATTCAGTCCCACTTTTTTTCACACCAAAGCCTAAAAGCCTAACCTAGTCGCACACCCAAATCTGAGCTTTAGTTATAGTTATATTTAGATTTTGGGGGGTGTTGATGTGGTAATTTTTATAGTGGAAATTGTGGGTGTATTCATTGATATTTTTGCTGAAAAAAGAAAAGAAAGAAAAAGAAGAATGAAGTAGAGAAAGAAAAGAAAAAAAGGGGGGATTGTTATGAAAAAGTTGAATTGAAAATTTTGAAATTTTGGTATTGGGAGTGGGCGGTGCACACACCTATGTTGTAAAAGTCCAAGTCTGGGGGTGTGGTGCATTTGTTTATTATCGTCGTGCGGGTAGCTCTATCTTGTGCTCATGTTGGGTTAGGTGTGCTAAGCCCTCTTATTTATCATTGTTTACCTCACCGTAACCCAAGCCTCAATTAAAACCTAAAAGTCCTACCTCACGCTATGGACCAATCTAGTGTCGTGGAGGGAATGTGACCGGGTGAGCCTATAGTCGCCGACACCGATGGATTTCGGTGGAGTTTGTCCGACACCCCAATCTTGAGCAATGCTCATCTCAGCGCTTAGTTTACTTTCTCCGTATGCATGACCGGATGATTCACCGTAGTTCACCATTTTGAGTGGTTGTAATATGCTTTTACTCTTTTAGAAATATATAAACTGTTTGTGTATGATGAGAAATCTTTTCTACTATTTTTCTTATGCACGTGAGCATGCGACTTCGCATGGTACTCTGTATTGTAATTTTAAGCCATCTACTTTTCTTTCCTCGTTCGCGTAGAATTTGTTTGCTCGGGACGCGCAAACAGGTAAGTCTGGGGGTGTGATGAGTCCCAATTATATACACATATATGGACTCATCTGGGCCGATTTTCTAGTCTATGCACTGCACTTTAGCCCTATTTTAGCTCATATTTGTTATTCCATGCTATGTGCACTTCTAGGCCCGTTTTGGTGTTATTTCTTGTTTATCTTAGCTTTTAGTTTTCATGCATTGTTAAGCGCCACTTTCAGTGGCTAGATTGGTGTTGTATGCTGGAACAGGAGTCGTGCAGGTGTTCCCGGTACAATTCTGTACAGGAACAATGTGCACGATCACTGGTTCTATTGCGCACGACCACTGGTCGTGCGCCACTGATCGTGTGCACTTAACCCCTGAAAACTGAGTTCTGCCTTCCTTATCGCACGACCACTTACGATAGCGCGCACGACCACTGGTCGTGCGAACATTGTATTTTATAATTTTCTTACCTTGCAGGCTCCGTCCAGGCAGGCGCACGATCACAGGATTCTAGTGCGCACGACCACTGGTCGTGCGCCAATGACCGTGCGCACTGTTTATTCCAGCGCCTATAAATTGACCTGCTCGCGAATTAGGTCGGGATCGACGCATTTTCTTCCGCCCAGCTCCGCCGTTTTCGCCCCTTCCGCAGGTTTTTCGCCCCTCCATCGCCGCCCACCATATGGAGGTGCTCCGGGCTTGTTCTTCACGCCAATCTTGAGCCGGAGCTTCCTCTCGGACTCCTCCTTCATCCTAGCGCTCCAAGGGAAGACCTAGCCGCCATCACCATCAAGCAAGAGTAAGTTTGCAACCTCTACCGGATCGTGACACGAAGAAGACGGGCTCATTGGAGAGTAGTGACAGCTCTCTCTACCCCGGACGTAGTTGCGGACCGAGCTTGGACGCGGATTGACAACCCGGCGATTCCAACCGTGAATCTACAACGAGACTTCGGATTCGGTCGATTTCTTGCCTTATTCTTCTCTTATTGATGTGTATGTAGTTAGATCTATGTATTAAGATGAAGTTGCGCTTAAAACTAGTCTGTACTTCTATATATTTCATGTCTATGTGAAATGTTTGTTGTTTGAGTTGCTTGAGGTGCGCCCCATTCCATCCTCCATCCCGCCGTCACGTTCGTCGCCGCACTAGCAATTGCTAGTGGCGTGCTTGTTGAAGAGGTGCTTACGACCCTCACTCAGTTAGCCTACTCGTCCATCCGCCTACCGAAGCGTGGCATCGCGGCCCGTGTAATCCACTCGCCCTTCGAAGCAGCGCGCTCAAGGCCTGCATAGTTTGACTCCGTTAGCCTACTAGTCCATCCGCCCTTGCGACACAGCGCGCTCAAGGCCTGCCTAGTCTCCATTCCGCCAAGCGAAGCATTGCATAGCGGCATTGCATAGGAGTAGTCATATCATTTTCTCTTTATTTTCCACAATCCAAAATCCTCGTTTCCGCATCCATCCGCTCGAAAGGACTTCAATCTCAAGTCCTTCCTCGATAATAAACTCCACCTTACTGTGTTCCTTTGAGATTCGATACTCGGGGATTACTCCTCGTTTTATATTACTTGAACGATCGGTACACTGCCGTTTCGTGTCGCAGTCGAGCTACCGCCTATAGCGGTGTGTGAGATTTGCGCCATCAATATGCCTAACTAAGATTAAGAAATATCAACAGAATTCTCATTCTATAATCGATAACCTAATACTTGCTTTACGGGGTGAATCCCGCTTTTGTCTTTTACTCAAATCCATAAGGGTAACGTCATCCTCTCTCGAGGATTGCATTTTACTCTTTTTTTATCCTTGAGTGATCAATTTGCATTACGAGCCTCTCTACTAACTAAAGTATGAAAACAAGAACGAGAATTATATATCGAAAATATAATCTCGTTATCTTAAAATCAAGGATAATCTTAAGCATTTTAGAAAAGAGAGATAGCAACTATGAATTATTTCATGACTTATATCATTCCTTGGATCATCTCGATCGAGTACTAATAGAAATTTAGCTACTCATGGAGATGATAGAATCAATAAAAATTAAAGAGTTCATAATGAAAAAGAGAATATAATAATAAGAAGAAAGAAATAATTTTATTAAAATTGCAAGGAAGAGAATTACAAGCTATTAAAATGAAATTTATAAATATTAAATTGAAAGAACAATTGCAAGAAAAAAAGGAGTACAAGAATTACTAAAATGCTAAAAACAAGAAAATAAAACAAGAAAAGGAGATTCGAACTCCCAAAATTCGTCCCCGGTCATCTGGAGAAGCTCCCTTTAAATAGCTGAAAATTTTGTGTTACTCGCCCTTGGTCACTCCCGTGACCTTGGGCGTGAACTTGACAATTTTGCTCAGAGTGCCCAGAAAATCTAAAAAATACAGAAAAAGCTTAAGTTAGTTTATGAAATAAAAAAAGGGATTATTTATATGATATAATTCATATAATTTATATAATTTCATATTAAAAATATATTAAAACTAAACTGTTGAAACCAGAGAACTGGTCTCGACGTTCGAAAGGAAGATGCAGCTAACCCTTACTTGACCCGAGCGAGACCCTTGACTAGTCACTAAGAACCGGAGAACCTTACCCTTGAAGAACACCTAAGTCCATGAATGGACCCCTTAAGCTGCAGCGTGGAGGTCTCACCACATACCCGGAAGCTCGCAAGGAACTTCCCCTCCCAAGACAATACTGAGCCTAGGCATCTTGGAGGGCACTAAGGATCACACGCGAGGGAGGGGGTATCAACATCCCTTCCCAATGTGCCCATGGGGGTCTATTTATAGACTTCCCAAAATTGGGCTGCGGATAGCCAAATATCTGTTATCCGCAGCTCAACCACGAACCTGGATGATCAAAACGAGAGAGGGGGCGAGTGGAGGATGAGACGTCCACTCCCTCCCCCCCCCCCCCCCCTTGGCGGGGGTCGAACAAGTGGATCGAGGTCCGCCGCCCTGATTGGGCGAGTGGACCTCACGGTCCACTCCACTCTTCGGGCTAGTGGACCCTTGGTCCACTCACCCAACTACATAGGGCGAGTGGACCAAGGGTCCACTCGCCCAACTACATTGGGCGAGTGGACCAAGGGTCCACTCGCCCACATCCTTGGGCGAGCGGACCCTTGGTCCCCTCGCCCAATCGCATGGGGCGAGTGGACCAAGGGTCCAATCGTCCACATCCTTGGGCGAGTGGACCCTTGGTCCACTCGCCCAAATACATGGGGCGAGTGGACAAAGGGTTCACCCACCCACACCCTTGGGAGAGTGGACCCAATGTCCATTCGACCAAGGGAATTTGCACCCCCCCCCTCGGGCCCTCTATTTTTTGTCTTGAAGACCTCCGCTGGCTCGGTTTGCTAAGTCGCGATCACCTTTTCCGTCACGACCTCATTCGTGTCGGGTCACACCGACTCGAAAAATATGAGGGTTGTACACAATCCTCGCTCTTTTTGAGCTTGTCTTAAGCTCGGAAAGAAAGTCCAACCCACCTATTTGACGAGTAGGTGGGACCTTAGGAGAATCCACGAAGGGCCCTGCCAACGGGATACTCCTGCCGAGTTTTTCAACTGAACCTAACTTGGGGCGGAACACGAACCTTTCTCCACTTAACAACCCTCCTATGAGCCGAGCTCAACGAGAGGTGGAGAAAGCTCAACACCTTAGGTCGAAATGATCTTGACCTTAGGTGGAGAAAACTCAACACCTTTGGTCGAGCCGAACTTGACCTGAGGTGGAAGGCAAACCTTTCTCCACTTAACAACCCTCATGTGAGTCGAGCTCAATTGGAGGTGGAGAAAGCTCAACACCTTAGGTTGAATTGAACTTGAACTGAGGTGGAGAAAAAATCAACACCTCTAGTCGAGCCGAGCTCAACCTGAGGTGGAAGGCGGGAACTCCTCACCTACCAAGGAGCCGAGCTCACCTGGAGGTGGAGTAACTCAACACTTAACAGGGAGCCAAGCTGACCTGGAGGTGGAGGGAACTCAACACCTAACAGGGAGCCGAGATCATCTGGAGGTGGAGGAAACTCCACACCTAACAGGGAGCCGATCTCACTTGGAGGTGGAGGAACTCAACACCTAACAGGGAGCCGAGCTCACCTGGAGGTGGAGAAACTCAACACCTAACAGGGAGCCGAGCTCACCTGGAGGTGGAGGGAACTCCACACCTAACAGGGAGCCGAGCTTACCTGGAGGTGGAGGAAACTCCACACCTAACAGGAGCCGAGCTCACTTGGAGGTGGAGGAACTCAACACCTAACAGGGAGACGATCTCACCTGGAGGTGGAGGGAAATCCACACCTAACAGGGAGCCGAGCTCACATAGAGGTGGAGGAAACTCCACCGCTAACAGGGAGCCGAGCTCACCTAGAGGTGGAGGAACTCAACACCTAACAGGGAGTCGAGTTCACCTGGAGGTGGAGGGAACTCAACACATAACAGGGAGCCAAGCTCACCTGGAGGTGGAGGAAACTCCACACCTAACAGGGAGCCGAGCTCACCTGGAGGTGGAGGAACTCAACACCTAACAGGGAGCCGAGCTCACCTAGAGGTGGAGGGAACTCCACACCTAACAGCGAGCCGAGCTTACCTGGAGGTGGAGGAAACTCCACATTTAACAGGAAGCCAAGCTCACTTGGAGGTGGAGGAACTCAACACCTAACAGGGAGCCGAGCACACCTGGAGGTGGAGGGAACTCCACACCTAACAGGGAGCCGAGCTCACCTAGAGGTGGAGGAAACTCCACACCTAACAGGGAGATGAGCTCACCTGGAGGTGGAGGAACTCAACACCTAACCAGGAGCTGAGTTCACCTAGAGGTGGAGGGAACTCCACACCTAACAGGGAGCCGAGCTCACCTGGAGGTGGAGGGAACTCCACACCTAACAGGGAGCCGAGCTCACCTGGAGGTGGAGGAAACTCCACACCTAATAGGGAGTCGAGCTCACCTTGAGGTGGAGGAACTCAACACCTAACAGGGAGCCGAGCTCACCTGGAGGTGGGGAGAACTCCACACCTAACAGGGAGCCGATCTCACCTAGAGGTGGAGGAAACTCCACACCTAACAGGGAGCCGAGCTCACCTGGAGGTGGAGGAACTCAACACCTAACAGGGAGCCGAGTTCACCTGGAGGTGGAGGGAACTCCACACCTAACAGAGAGCCGAGCTCACCTGGAGGTGGAGGAAACTCCACACCTAACAGGGAGCCGAACTCACCTGGAGGTGGAGGAAACTCCATACCAAACAGGGAGCCGAGCTCACCTGGAGGTGGAGGAACTCAACACCTAACAGGGAGCCGAGCTCACCTGGATATGGAGGGAACTCCACACGTAACAGGGAGCCGAGCTCACCTAGAGGTAGAGGAAACTCCACACCTAACAGGGAGCCGAGCTCACCGGGAGGTGGAGGAACTCAACACCTAACAGGGAGCCGAGCACACCTAAAGTAGAGGAACTCAACTCCTACAAGGTAGCCAAGCTCACCTGGAGGTGGAGGAACTCAACACCTAACAGGGAGACGAGCTCACCTATAGGTGAAGGGAACTCCACACCTAACAGGGACCCAAGCTTACCTGGAGGTGGAGGAAACTCCACACCTAACAGGGAGCCGAGCTCACCTGGAGGTGGAGGAACTCAACACCTAAGAGGGAGCCGAGCTCACCTGGAGGTGAAGGGAACTCCACACCTAATAGGTAGCCTAGCTCACCTAGAGGTGGAGGAAACTCCACACCTAACAGGGAGCCGAGCTCACCTGGAGGTGGAGGAACTCAACACCTAACAGGGAGCCAAGTTCACCTGGAGGTGGAGGGAACTCAACACCTAACAGGGAGCCGAGCTCACCTGGAGGTGGAGGAAACTCCACACCTAATAGGGAGCCGAGCTTACCTGGAGGTGGAGGAAACTCCACACCTAACAGGGAGCCGAACTCACCTAGAGGTGGAGGAACTCAACACCTAACAGGGAGCCGAGCACACCTGGAGGTGGAGGGAACTCCACACCTAACAGGGAGCCGAGCTCACATGGAGGTGGAGGAAACTCCATACCTAACAGGGAGCCAAGCTCACATAGAGGTGGAGGAACTCAACACCTAACAGGGAGCCGAACTTACATGGAGGTGGAGGGAACTCCACACCTAATCGGGAGCCGAGCTCACGTGGAGTTGGAGGGAACTCCACACCTAACAGGGAGCCAAGCTCACCTGGAGGTGGAGGAAACTCCACACCTAACAGGGAGCAGAGCTCACCTGGAGCGGGAGGAACTCAACACCTAACAAGGAGCCGAGCTCACATGGAGGTGGAGGGAACTCCACACCTAACAGGGAGCCAAGCTCACCTAGAGGTGGAGGAAAATCCACACCTAACAGGGAGCCGAGCTCACCTGGAGGTGGAGGAACTCAACACAAAACAGGGAGCCGAGTTCACCTGGAGGTGGAGGGAACTCCACACCTAACAGGGAGCCGAGCTCACCTGGAGGTGGAGGAAACTCCACACCTAATAGGGAGCCGAGCTCACCTGGAGGTGGAGGAAACTCCACACCTAACAGTGAGCCGAGCTCACCTGGAGGTGGAGGAACTCAACCATCTTATCAAAGCAATTGGGGGCAGAGAACCAGTCCGCGTCCTAGGTGCTTACCTTCACCTGGAGGCAGGGGGAACTCAACCATCTTATCAAAGTAACTGGGGGTAGAGAACCAGTCTGCGTCCTAGGTGCTTACCTTCACATAGAGGCAGAGGAACCCAACACATCCTCAGACCGACTTCTCTTCTTGGAGCCTTACCAACCTAAATGAATCTACCCGATGAGCCTCCCAGCGACAGGCATCAACAAGCCCAGGCGAGTGGTCTCCAGTCGAGGACTCGACCTAAAACGAATCCACCTGACGAGCCTCCCAGCGACCGGCATCAACAAGCCCGGGCGAGTGGTCTCCAATCGAGGACTCGGCCTAAAACGAATCCACCTTACGAGCCTCCCAGCAACCATCATCAACAAGCCCAGGCGGGTGGTCTCCAATCGAGGACTCAACCTAAAATGAATCCACTCGATGAGCCTCCCAG
Source organism: Dactylorhiza incarnata (assembly GCA_033032865.1). Taxonomy (NCBI): domain Eukaryota; kingdom Viridiplantae; phylum Streptophyta; class Magnoliopsida; order Asparagales; family Orchidaceae; genus Dactylorhiza; species Dactylorhiza incarnata. Next base: position 3,783,882 of record JAWHQI010000076.1, on the reverse strand, counting down.
CGACTGGCATCAATAAGCCCAGGCGAGTGTTCTCCAATCAAGGACTCGACCTAAAACAAATCCACCCGACGAGCCTCCCAGCGACCGGCATCAACAAGCCCAGGCGAGTGGTCTCCAATCGAGGACTCGACCTAAAACAAATCCACTCAACGAGCCTCCCAACGACCGGCATCAATAAGCCCAGGCGAGTGGTCTCCAATCGAGGACTCAACCTAAAATGAATCCACCCGACGAGCCTCCCAGCGACCCGCATCAACAAGCCCAGGAGAGTGGTCTCCAATCGAGGACTCGACCTAAAATGAATCCACCCGATGAGCCTCCCAGCGACCGGCATCAACAAGCCTGGGCGAGTGGTCTCCATTCGAGGACTCGATCTAAAACGAATCCACCCGATGAGCCTCCCATCGACCGGCATCAACAAGCCTGGGCGAGTGGTCTCCAGTCGAGGACTCGACCTCGATGCTATCTTTAACAACTACAGATATACTATAAATAGATTACATACCATTACAATGTGCTTCCTTGCGCTTACTCAACCACCTGCACCTTGGTCATTTCCCTCATCACTTCCTTCATCTCCTCAGCTTCCTCCTGGTCCTTCCAGGTAGAGTTATCTCTTCTCTGTCGGGGTTCTTCCTCCTTCCCTTACCTCCAGAAACTCCGGGCATGTGGTTGTCGCGTGGCCCTCCTGCTGATGGAAGTCACAGTACGGCAATGCCATCATCCTTGCTTCCATCCCTACGCGATCCCTCTTCTTATTTCCTCTTTTTTGGTCAATCGTCATGGACTGCAGGGGTTGGGATTGCAATGGCCTTGGGTCCGGCTACCACCCTGCAGGGTTGAACCTTCCATGCTCCCCCTACAAGTTTCCTCTCCATTGGAAATGGCCTCTTCCTTGGCCTTGAAGGGGTCCTCCTGGCGGCTTCTAGGTCGGTCGGGCGACTAGTGGTTGAAACCCCCAGCCTCGCTCCTGCCCAACGGGGCGTCCCTGGTCTCCCTGACTTCTTGCTTCCTCCTTCCCCTTCCCTCCTTGCTCTTTCTTCTCCTCCTTCTCCTCTTTCTCACCCTTGGCCAACCTTACCATGAACTCCTGGTTTGTGGCCTCACACTCAATTTCTTGAGCAGCGTGCTCCATCAGTTCTTCGAAAGACAGGGGAGGGTCCCGAGTCAAGCTCATCCTGAACAGCCCCTACTGTAAGCTGAGAGTGTAAGCCAGCTGCAGGGTATGCCCGGGCACCTCAATGATAAGGAGGACTTCCTACTGGAATCTATCCAGGTAACTACCCAACGTCTCCCCTGGACTTTGCCGAACCAAGAATAGGGCCTTCGCCCCTTCCTCCTCTTCTTTGAAGCGGAGAACCTTAGCAAGAAACTTCGGCGTAGGTCCTTAAAGCCGTAGATGGTTCCCACTGGGAGTTGGTGGAACCAGTCTCTTGCCTTCCCCCTGAACGTGATGGCGAAGAGTCTGCATTTGAAGGCATTCGACATTTTCCTGATCGATGCCATGTCTTTGAACCACTGGAGATGCTGAATAGGGTCGTCCTTCCCAGCATAGTAAGACATGTCAGGCTCGTTGAACCCATATGGAACGGGGGCTGAGATGATCAGCTTGCAGAAGGGACTTCCCCATCCTCCCTGGCGAGTCGAAGGCATTCTCTCTGCATCCATACTGGGCTAGCCGGTCCCAGGACAGCTATTGAAGAGCACTCTTGCTTGAAGACTCGAGTCTTCCCCTGTGGCCAGCTCTGTCCCTTGCCGATGTGTTTGCTCCTCCTCCATTGGGGGATTGCGAGGCGAGCGTGGGTGCGGGTGGGGTAGAGCACTCGCCGTTAGGGGGGAGTGTGACCCGTAAGAGTTCCAGGATCGAATTCCTGAACTCGTCAAAATCACCCTTCTTAACGTACTCGCTGGTAGGGTTGAGTCCCCTAGCTCATCGCTTCCAGCCATGAGACTTGCCCAGAGCTTTCCGAACTAGCTGCTTCCATGCTCACCGCACCAAAATGTTGAAACCAGAGAACTGGTCTCGACGTTCGAAAGGGAGATGCAGCTAACCCTTACTTGACCCGAGCGAGACCCTTGACTAGTCACTAAGAACCGAAGAACCTTTCCCTTGAAGAACACCTAAGTCCACGAATGGACCCCTTAAGCTGCAGCGTGGAGGTCCCACCACATACCCAGAAGCTCACAAGGAACTTCCCCTCTAAAGCCAATGGTGAGCCTGGGCACCTTGGAGGGCACTAAGGATCGCCTCACCGTCCACCTTCAATGACAGGGGGAGGGGAGGGGTAGTGCTTGCTCACACGCGAGGGAGGGGGGTATCAACATCCCTTCCCAAGGTGCCCATGGGATTCTATTTATAGACTTCCCAAAATTGGGCTGCGGATAGCCAAAAATTTTCTATCTGCAGCTCAACCACGAACCTGGACGATCAAAATGAGAGAGGGGGCAAGTGGAGGACGAGACGTCCACTCCCCCCCTTGATGTGGGTCGAACAAGTGGATCGAGGTCCGCCACCCTGACTGGGCAAGTGGACCTCACGGTCCACTCCACTCTTCAGGCGAGTGGACCCTTGGTCCACTCGCCCAACTACATGGGGCGAGTGGACCAAGGGTCCACTCGCCCAACTTTAAGGGGTGAGTGGACCAAGGGTCCATTCGCCCACATCCTTGGGCGAGTGGACCCTTGGTCCAATCGCCCAACCGCATAGAGCGAGTGGACCAAGGGTCCACTCGTCCACATCCTTGGGCGAGTGGACCCCCAACTACATGGGGTGAGTGGACCAAGGGTCCACCCGCCCACACCCTTGGGCGAGTGGACCCAAGGTCCATTCAACCAAGGGAATTTGCCCCCCCCCCCCCACCCCCCCTAGGCCCTCACTTTTTGGTTTTGACGACCTCCGCAGGCTCGGTTTGCTGCGTCGCGATCACCTTTTCCATCATGACCTCATTCGTGTTGGGTCACGCTGACTCAGAAAATATGAGGGTTGTACATACACTAAAAGATGAGTATATAAACTACTCGTCAATAGGTTTGAAGACCAGGCCGATGTGAGAACCCGATGGGGGATCAGAGTGATCCATTAGGGTGTGGGGATTGAGGAGACCCAAAAGGCGAGCCTCCATGTCATGTACTGTCAGAGCGTGGCTTCGACGTCTCAAGCCCCACCCACAGCGGAAAAGATCACCTTCTCTCAGAAGGATATGTCGGGTCATGAGGACCCGTTCTACGATGCGCTGGTTATCCAGACAGACATCGAGAACTTGACCGTCTCCCAGATCCTTGTGGATAACGGGAGCCCGGTCAACGTCATCTTCAAGAAGGCATTTGACGAGATGAAGGTGTAGGCCAGAAGGGTGTTGGCCTCAGATGGCCCGTTGTTTGGATTCTCTGGGGAAAGAAAGGAGGTGGAAGGAGTAGTGGGGCTCCACATCGTCCTAGGGGGGCAATCCTGTAACTGCTGGTTCATCATTATGGATTCTCCGAGCATCTACAGTGCCATCTTCGGGCGACCCCTCATCAGCACATTCAGATGTGTCCTCTCCACTTTCCACCAGTGCCTCAAGCTCAGTGTAGGAGGAATCTAGGTTCGAGTGAGGGGTGACCCGAAGGTAGCGAGTCAATACTACGTCATCGCAGTCAACACCACCTAGCAAGCCAAGGTGGAGGGGATGGATCGGGAGATGGAGAGGCAAGAGAAAGCAGGAGGGGTCATGGGAGGACCTGGGATGGAAGAGAAGAGGGAGAGAAGGGGAGAAGAAGGGGGAGCCCAGGTAGGAGTGGCGGAGGAATCGCTGGAAGTTAAAGAAGAAGGGATGGAGGAAGGAAGGGCCGAAACGCTTGCTTGTGGTGAAAGGAAGGATGGCGATTGGGGGGAGTAGTCCCGGCTGGAGGCCACGGATGAGGTCGTAGAGATGGAAGTCACTTCCCTGGCGGGAGTGATATAAAAAGTAAAGAACAGCAGGGAGCTCAGCCCGTAAGAATAAGATAAGATCCTGGCATGCATCCAGGAAAATGTGGACATCTTTTTCTGGAGTGCGGCAGAGATGCCCGGGATGGACGCGGATGTGGATTGTCATTGCCTCAAACTCGACCCCGAAACTTGCCCCATCCATCAGAAGAAGAGGTCCATCGCGGACAAGCTGGAAGGACCCATCCGGGAGGAGGTGGGCAAGCTCCTCAAGGAAGGTTTTGTATTCGAGATCCATTACCCAGGCTGGGTCTTTTACGTAGTGATGGTAAAAAAGGGGGATGGTAGGTGGAGAATATGTGTAGACTTTTCTTTGCTAAATAAATCATTCCCTAAATATTATTACCCCCTGCCTCGAATCGACACGCTGGTTGACTCAGTCGTCTGTTTTTCTCTAATGAGTTTTCTAGATTCTTTCTCAGGTTACCATCAGATCTGCATGCACCCTCTCGACGTCATGGATGTATCATTCATCACAGGAGATGGGTGCTACTGCTACAAGATGATGCCCTTTGGGCGAAAAAATGCAGGGGAAACATATCAGCAGATGATGGACAGGGTCTTCCGAGAACAGAAGGGGAGGAACTTTGAAGTTTACGTCAATGATCTCATGCTCAAGAGCATGGACCTCGAGTCCCACCTTTGGGACCTCAAAGAAACTTTTGGGACCTTGCAAAAATTTAAGATGAAGCTCAACCCCCAGAAGTGTGTCTTCGGGGCTAGTTGAGGGATGTTCCTAGGCCACATGCTCACCCCAGCCGGGGTGGAGCCTAACCCCGACAAAGGTAAAGGCAATCTTGGAGCTAGAATCGCCCAGGAACGCAAAGGAGTTTCAGCTCCTCATCAGGAAGCTGGTTGGGCTAAGCAGGTTTCTCTCCTAGGCAGGTGAGAAATGTGCATCATTCTTCAAGGTTCTAAGAGGGAATCAAAAGTTTGAGTGGACCCAGGAGTGTGAGGGGGATTTCCAAATATTGAAGAGGCCACTAACTCAAGCTCCCTTGCTCCAGGGACTGTGGCAGGGAGAGGACCTATCCCTATACTTGGGGGTAGGGTCCGAAGTGGTGAGTTTTGCGCTGGTACGGGAAGAAGGGACGAAACAGCTCCTGATCTTTTATGTTAGTCGGGTCATGTGGAAGGCCGAGCTTAGGTATCCCATTTTAGAGAAGCTGGCCTTCGCTCTCGTGGTGTCATCCCGAAAGCTTCAGCCTTACCTCTAGGCGCATTCAATTAGGGTGGTGACCGATCACCCTCTTTGCAACATCATGGAAGGGGTGGAGCACTCAGGAGGGTTGGCTAAGTGGTTAGTAGAGCTAAGTGAATTCGACATCTCATTTGTGCCCAGGTTATCGATAAAGGTGCAGACAATGGAGGACATCTTGGCAGACTACGTGACCGGAGTAGAAGAAGCCGGACCACCCTACTTGGTAGCCTGGAAGATGTTGGTTGATGGAGCATTAGGGAAGCATTCCTTTGGGGGGGAGTCGTCCTAGTGATCCCCCAAGGGACAAGGATCGAGCAAGCCATCAACATTCACTTCCTGATCACCAACAACTAGGCCAAGTACGAGGCAGTAATAGTAGGCCTGCGACTAGCCCGGGAGTTTGGTGTGCAAGACATGAATGTCTCGACAGACTCCATGGTGGTGGCATGTCAGATCAGGGGGGATTTTGAGGCAAAGGAGCCAACCCTCCAATGCTATCTGGAGAAGGTCAAGGGGGTCATCAGACAGTTCCGCACCTTCTCGATCCAATACGTGTTGAGAGAGGAAAGCATCCTGGTTGACCTCCTAGCTAAGTTCGGTACCCTGGCAGGGGGCGGTGTCCAACTCTTCTGACCATCCATCGAGGAAGGGGAGTTGATGGAGATAGATCAATGAGCATCATTGACGGATCCCATCATCACCTTCCTGACATCGAAGAAGTTCCCGGAAGGGGATGTGGACAAGCGACGGTTCAGGTATAAATCGGCATACTACTCCCTACATGCAGGTGGACTATATCGAAAGACCCTCTCGGGACTCCTAGCCCATTGTGTGTCAGAGGAAGAAGTCCCAAAGGTCTTGGAGGATATCCACTCGGGGAAGTGTGGCAGCCACTCGGGGAGCAGGACCTTGGAAGGAAGGGTGAGAGGCAGGGATACTTCTGGCCCACCCACAACAAGGATGTGGCGGAGTTCGCCAAGAAATGCTCCAAGTGCCAGCTATATGCTCCCCTCCAGCTCCTTCCAGCCCAGAGGCTCCGGACCATCACAGCTCCGTGGCCTTTCGCAATATGGGGATTGGATCTGGTGGGTCCCTTCCCCCAGGCAAGCGGCCAGAGAAAGTTCCTGCTAGTGATGATCGATTATTTCTCCAAATGGCTGGAGGTGAAGGCACTATCTAAGGTAACTTCTCAGGTAGTTAGAAATTTTATTTGGGGGGAGATAATCTGTCGACATGGGCTACCACTAGCCATGGTCACAGACAATGGGCCGCAGTTTGTCAGTGATGAGTTTCTCAGTTTTTGCACCTAGTTAAGCATAGATCTTCGGTTCGTGTCGATCCATCATCGAGGGTGCAATGGGCAGGTGGAGGCGTGAAGAAAATAATTGTCAACTTGTTACAGAAGAAGGTCAAAAATCTAAGGGGTGACTGGGTAGAGCAGCTGCCCTTAGTCCTCTGGGCCTTGATAACCACACCAAATACAGCCACACGGGAGACTTTGTTCAAGCACTCTCACGGGTCCGAGGTCATTCTCCTGATGGAATTCAAGGTAAAGTCACGCAGGGTAATCACCGCAGGGGAAGGAGATGAATAATGGCTAGTGGAAAATGAAGGGGAGCAAAGGCTGGCCTTGGACCTGGTGGAACAGCTACAGGACCTGGCTACCATCCGACAGGAGGAGGTCAAATGGTGGGTGGCTCGGTACTTTGACAAGCATATCCGAGTGAAGAAGTTTGAGAAGGGGGATTTAGTCTTGAAAAAGGTCAATGCGCCTGGGAGAGGGGCCATAGTGGGAAAGCTCAACCCCAACTGGGAGGGCCTTAAATTGTAGATGAATGCTCAAGTCGGGAGGGTACCACCTACAGGATGTGGAAGGGGTACCTCTCAGCCGCGCACGGAGTGGGGATGACCTAAAGCATTTCTATCGTTGAACTTTTTGTGTTGATTTGTTATATGATTGATTCATTATTAGGTTGATTTCAATGTCTCTTTTTTAATCATGGTCCCTCAGGGAAAGTATGAGCTGGAATGCCCCAGATTAATTCCGTTGCTGGGCTCTCATTAGATGGCGAGTCAGGTTGATCTCTGGAGAGGCTAGCTAGGGAAAGTATGAGCCGGAATGCCCCATATAGATTCCACTATCGGGCTTTCATTAGACAGCGAGTCAAGTTGATCTCTCTGGCTAGGGAAAGTATGAGCTGGAATGCCTCAAATCGATTCCGTTGTTGGGCTCTCATTAGACGGTGGGTCAGGTTGATCTATGGAGAGGCCGGTTAGGGAAAGTATATGGTGGAATACCCCAGATCGATTCCGCTGCCGGTCTCTCATATACGGCAGGTCAGGTTGATCTCTAGAGAGGCTGGCTAGGGAAAGTATGAGCTGGAATACCCCAGATCGATTCCTCTGTCGGGCTCTAATTAGATGGTGGATCAGGTTGATCTCTGGAGAGGCTGGCTTGGGAAAGTATGAGCTGGAATGTCCCATATCAACTCCGTTGTCAGGCTCTCATTATATGGTGGGTCGGGTTGATATCTAGAGAGGCTGGCTAGGGAAAGTATGAACTGGAATGCCCCAGATCGATTTTGTTGTTGGGCTCTCATTAGACGGTGGGTCAGGTTGATCTTTGGAGAGGCTGGCTAGGGAAAGAATGAGCTGGAATGCCCCAGATCGATTCCGCTGCCAGGGTCTCATTATACGGTGGGTCAGGTTGATCTCTGAAGAGGTTGGATAGGGAAAGAATGAGCTGGAATGCCCCAGATCGATTCCGTTGTTGGGTTGTCATTAGACGGTGGTGTAGGTATACGGCGCAACCAACTGCACCAAAAGACCGGCCTGTTGGTCAAAGCGCCTACCGCTCCTTTATAGAGTCGGCTATCCTCGGGCGGATCCACGGGGCAGTCAGTTAGACCCACGGGGGACACACCCTTCCGCTTCAAATAGCACCGCAGCGCCGGGGGCAATTCTGGCACCCCAAAAATCCCCCCCCCCCCCCCAGAAACGACCCCGGGTTTTCGAACTCGCGACCCCCTCTGATACCACCTGTAGGGATACGGCGCAACCAACTGCACCAAAAGACCGGCGTGTTGGTCAAGGTGCCTACCTCTCCTTTATAGGGTCGGCTATCCTCGGGCGGATCCATGGGGCAGTCAGTTAGACCCACGGGGGACACACACTTCCGCTTCGAATAGCACCGCAGCGCCGGGGGCAATTCTGGCATCCAAATAGGTGGGTTAGGTTGATCTCTAAATAGGTTGGCTAGGGAAAGAGTGAGCCATAATGCCCCAGATTGATTTCGTTGTCGGGCTCTCATTAGACGGTGGGTCAGGTTGATCTCTTGAGAGGCTGGCTAGGGAAAGAATCAGATGGAATGCTCCAGATCGATTCCGCTGTCGGTCTCTCATTAGACGGTGGATCAGGTTGATCTCTAGAGAGGCTGGCTAGGGAAAGAATGAGCTGGTATGCCCCAGATCGATTCCGCTGTCGGGCTCTCATTATACGGCGGGTCAGGTTGATCTCTGGAGAGGCTGTCTAGGGAAAGAATGATCTGGAATTCCCAATATCGATTCTGCTGTCGAGCTCTCATTAGACGGTGGGTCAGGTTGATCTCTGGAGAGGATAGCTAGGAAAAGTATGAGCTGGAATTCCCCAGATCGATACCGCTGCCGGGATCTCATTAAATGGTGGGTCAGGTTGATCTCTAGAGAGGCTGGATGGGGAAAGAATGAGCTGGAATTCCTCAAATTGATTCCATTGTTGGGCTCTCATTAGGCGGTGGGTCAAGTTGATCTCTAGAGAGGCTGGCTAGGAAAAGTATGAGCTGGAATGCGCCAGATCGATTCCGCTGTCGGGCTGTCATTAGATGATGGGTCAGGTTGATCTTTGGAGAGGCTGGCTAGGGAAATAATGAGCTAGAATTCCCCAGATCGATTCCATTGTTGGGCTCTCATTAGACGGCGGGTCAGGTTGATCTCTGGAGAGGCTAGCTAGGAAAAGTATGAGCTGGAATGCACCAGATCGATTCCGTTGTCTGGCTCTCATTAGACGGTGGGTCAAGTTGATCTCTGGAGAGGTTAGCTAGGGAAAGTATGAGCTGGAATTCACCAGATCGATTACGTTGTCGGGATCTTATTAGAAAATGGGTTAGGTTGATATCTGGAGAGGCTGGCAAGGTAAAAGTGATACTGGACCCACGGTAACAAGCTCTAACAAAGACGGCATGGCGAGGCTCTCTCCCAGCTGGCGGGGCAACAGACTCACCCGGTGGCAGGAAGGTAAGAAAAATATGAGAAGGGAAAATATCAAGGGTCGAGTATGTGAGTGGCCCCAATAGAGGAGGCACTCGCCCGGCTAGGTATTCGCTCGGCAGTTATTCGAGTGGCCCCAAAAAAGAGGTTTCCACCCGGTACGTACACCCAAGGCAACTCCTCGTCTAAAGGAGAGCATAAGGGTCACTCTGGGTGAGTTGTGCTCTCGGCAAGGTTGCGCTCTCGGCAGAATCATCGCGGCCACCTAAGTACTAAGAAATTGATAAACACGCACCCTAGGCAAGAGAGCGAGTGGTGGTGTGCTAGTGTAAGACAGCAGTTAATCTAAACACATAACTTGCAAAAGTGCGAGTAGTGGTGTGCGAGTGTAAGACAACAGTTAATCTAAACACATCACTTGCGAGAGTGAGAGTGGTGGTGTGCGAGTGTAAGACAACAGTTAATCTAAACACATCACTTGCAAGAGTGAGAGTGGTGTAGTGCGAGTGTAAGACAGCTGACGCGCAGATTCTACATTGCTAGAAGTGAGAGCAGAATGCAGTCCAAACAGCAGTGTACCAATCGTTGTCAAGTAATAATTTGGGAATATGATCCCCGAGTATCGTTCTCTCAAGGAATGCAGAGTGGGTTAAATGATCGTGTCGTGAGAAGATTACTACAGCAAGCGGAGGAAAATAAAGGGGGTTTATTTAGGGCTTCCTAATTTAACAACAAGAAAAATAAAATGCGGGTCGCAAGCACCGCTTCGCTTGGCGAGATGATTTGCAGGCCTCAATGATGTGCTTCGGTAAGCGGATGGATGATAGGCTGATGGAAGGAGTGATCTCAGTGCGGAAATGAGGGCCGCAGACACCTTTTCGAAGTCTCACCTCTAGCCTTTGCTAGAGTGGCCTAACAGTTGCATGTGAGGGTGTATGTGAGCGGAGACGAGGCTCATTCACAACATATACACTTCAAGGGAAAAATAACAAGGAAAACTTTCATTCATAGACAAATAATAGTAATCCAAGTTCAATACACACGTTAAGAAGTACATTTCACAAATGAGAGAAGTGTAGAGAAAACTGATAGAAGCGAAGTCTCGTCATGGGTCGTGCTCGGAATGGCAGGTTGTCAAGCCATCTCCATGCTCCGTCCTTGGTTGATTCTGGGATTTCGAGGTTGTCACTCCCTCTGACCTTTGTCCGTCTTCTTCGGCTTGCAGCGGTGTCTTCTTCCTCTCCAAGTGGAAAATGCCCAACACCTTGATATGCTTGTCGTGGATGGCCGGGAAGTCTTCTGGAACCTTGGATGTAGCTTGGATTCACTGGAGGAAGCTCCCCAATGGAAGGAGATGGAAGCGGGGTGGATGGAGAGAAAAAATGGCGCAGGTGCGTGGGAGGAACTGGCGGCAAATTCTGGGGAGTTCCCTAAAATCGCGGAACCTGCATTTAAATACGGAACAGAATAAACATGGCGCACGATCAGGGGTGCACGACCAGTGGTCATGCGCGAAGAAATGCCACTAATCATGCGACAAATAAAAGCAACTTCAGACTGCCAAGAAACTTCACACGATCATTGGCGCACTGCCAGTGGTCGTGCGAGAATAAATATCTCTGCCCGTGCGAGGACAACCTGTAGCAAACCTCAGGCTGCCAAAAACTTCGCACAATCATTGGCGCATGGCCAGTGGTCATGCGAGATGAAACCCAGTGGTCATGCGACCGTTCAGGTGAAAAATGGGAGGATGCGTACGACCAGTGGTCGTGCGCCTGATCATGCGTGAACAAAAAAGCACGAATAGAGGCTTTTTATGCAAAAAAATTGCCCCATTCCACACCTAACGTCCACACAACCCCTGAACCTGCAGGAAAACAGTCTAGGACACTAGCAGATGCAATTCACAAGATCAACAGAAATAGTATAAAATCATAGAAAAGATGAAACATAAGAAATCACACCAAACTGGGCAGAAAATGTGCACTAAGAATGAAATTGACAATGTAATCGAATGTAAGCAATAATGGGCCTAAAGTGTAGTGCAACGACAAGGAAAACGACCCAGATGAATTTGGAAATCACTATAAAAACTGGGCTCATCACACCCCCAGACTTACCTGTTTGCACGTCCCGAGCAAACAAATCCGGCGGAGTGGGAAAAGCATAGCTAGCCAAAAAAATTGCAAATATGGAGTAGAATGCGAAGTTGCATACTTGTGCGCGTAGAAGTTCATTAGAAGAAGTTTCTAACTATGTTATCTAATTTATAAAAAAAAGTAAAGGCGTAAAAAGGAATTTATTTTTACTTAAAAATGGAATATTGGTGAATATGTGGTCATGCGTAGTATGATAGTAAGCAGAACGCGAAGGGAAGTGTTACCCAAGACCGGAACTCTGAATTATCTCCGTTGAAATCCATCAACGTCGAGAACCATAAGCTCTCCCTGTCACACTCTCTTCACAGCACTACTAAACTCACAAGACAAATCGATAGGACTTTGGGTATTCACGAGGCTTAGGCAACGGTTTGGAATGCAAAGATACACATGATGGTTAATCGCAACCCAAAAGAGCTCACAAAGTGCTAATTCATATCAGCCCCCAATAAAACACGTGTAACACACCCCAGACTTGACTTTGAAACCGGGTGTGCACACAGCCTACACCAAATGATAGAAATGGATGTTTCAATTACAACGCTAGGGATTTTTTTTTTCTTTTTCTTTTCTTGTTTAAATTTTTTTATCCCCAAATCTATTCGTACAAACTCTCAGCATATAGACTTTTTTAGATATCCACATCAACACAAAAGTTTTCTATCACCGCACTGCATTGGAGAATTATAAAGCTTTAATGCTTTAGGATTAATTTTTGGTTGCGATAATGGGATTAGCTTTTAGGCCTTGGTGAAGTATGGTGGAGCTGAACCAAAAGGCCGGGTAGGCACAAAATGGGCTAGCAATGGTTAGCGTATAGGAATGGTATAACAAAGATCAAGCTTACCAAATAGATGGCCTACGTCATGCTCAAATTGCAAATCATTCACACCCATGCTTCGAGAGTCGCTTGGGGCAAGTTCTTAGCCCCCGAGAAAGGTAATCCTTCCTCCCGACTCGAGCAACACGAATCTCACGCTCGCTTGCACACAATACACCGCTACCACTAGATTCAACCACATTCACCATTTTGAGTAAAATAAATTAAAATCTACGCAAATCAACTAATTGTAATTTAGAAGCATAAATAAAACTAATTCCACTCAAATTTCTAAGCAAGACACGAGTACTCAACTAGAGCACTACAGGAGTCAACATGTTACTCCACCTTGCAATGTGTAGGCTAATACCGCAATTTCGACATCACAACCAAGAGTTGAATATACGGAAGCATACAAACAGGCGAGTGTGCGCTCGTGTGGTTGAAATGGTGTGTGATGCAAATATGAAATTATAATAAAAAATGAAATGTACTACTAGTAAGCTAAAACATGTGCACGTGTAGTGAGCACTAGGTATGGCTCTTCCCCCAGACTTAAAGTCATCCTAATCAAATTAAAACATTTTCATAATAAAAAGGGGCTAAGGGTAGAGTGTACCTAGGCTCATAAATGAGACTACCAGAAGATCAGTGATTCTTGTCCAATTGCGGCAGTCCCGCATGCTCTAAATAGATTTGACCATGCGATTAAAGCATTCTCCCTGCCAAAACAGAGATAAACAAATATATAGAATAGAAAAAGAAACTGAACGGAACCAAGTGGATCCACTGGGTTGTCTCCCAAGAGCCCTTTTGTTTAACGTCCTTTAGGTGGACCAAATACATGTATTATAGCAGTTATTCATAGAAGAGTTCGCCAAACAAGTAACAATAAACAAACTAGTCTTAGAAATTAAAACAGTAAGATCCAAAACCCAAAAACTGAAAAGGTGCGATCAACTAACAGCCGATTTATGATTCATCTCTCCCGTGGATTGAGAATGACCTGGGGTGGAAGCTTTAGGACCAAAATTGGTTTTACCCAACTTCCCCCTAGCCCCCTCTTTCTCACCACGGAGAGCTGCAAGTCGTGCTGCGCGTTGGAGTTTTTCCTTCTTCATTTTCTCCACAGTGGGAGAGCATCATCACATATATGTTGCATCGCTTCCCACCTTAGTGGTGATCGGCATCATGTCTGGCACCGAAGTGGCGATCGAATAAGCCCAAGCTACAGAACGCTTAACAAGTTTATTAGTAGCTTTATTACACACAGAACTGGGGAGCTGCTCCCGAACAAAACTAGTTTCACCAATCTCAGAAATATAGTTTTTCGAGTTTAGAGATTCCATCCTCTCTATCCCCTCGATCACCACGTCTTCCTTCTCATCCTTCTTCTCTTCTTCTTCCCTGTTTCCTTCAATGCTTAAAAAATCATCAGTAATCAAAGTTGGAGAAGTATCAAAGTCAGAAGTTGTGGTCATGTTCGCTATAGAAGTCATCACTCTATTGTTGGAGTTTCTGAGGTGATCTCAAAGCAATCAATAGTTAGTCTTGCTGCCAACGCAATATGAGCCTATAGGGTCGCACATAAAAGCGTTTGGAGAAATTGGAGAAAGGATTGTGTTGGCCTTACTCATATTGGATATGAGTGGAGGACCAATCCTGTGACTGCTTGGAATTAAGTTGAGAATGTCTCAACGGGAAATTGTTTAAAGGGTTAAACGAATGGGTTTATACATGACAAATTCGGCGAAAGGGTTTAACCGAATTGTGTCAAATTCGGCTAATGTGATTAACCGAATTAAGTTGATCCGACTAATGAAATTTGGCTAATATGATTAACCGAATTTCTTACAGATTCGACTAAAGGGTTTAGCCAAATCAGGACAGTTCGATGAAAGGGTTTCGCCGAATTTATACAGCCGAATTTATATAGTCGATTTCGTCGAAATGGTTTCGCCGGATTCAGTTATAGTGATTAGTCGAATTCGGTTAGTGTGATTAGTCGAATTCGGCGAATGTCAATCTGGACAGATTTTCTATTTTTTCCCTCTGGTCTGCGGATAGTCGATTTTATGCCTTGTGTATAAAAGGACGTGATTAGGGCTTCGAAACGATGGTTTTTCAGATCGAGCCTTTTCGCGAGAGAGAAACGACGGAAGCGTTCCGGCTGTTCTCGTTCCGTCCGCCGATCGTCGTTCCGCCGCCGATAGACGTCGCCGCCGGTCGCCGCCTCCTCTGGATCGGACTTAGCAGTCCGTGAGGACGTTGAGAGCTTCCTTCTCCGACCTAGTTCTTGTACGACAAGAAGCTAGGGTTCTTCATCGCTTGTGTGGACTTCTGTAGAGGGATCGATCTATTTCGATCCTTGAAGAACTCAAGGCAGAAATTCGGATTTCATCTTGGAGCACCTAGGTTGGATTCGATCCAACTCCACTAAGGTAATTTATGCCTAGTATTTTTTATTAGCTTCTTGATTCAATGTTCATGGCCCGATCCAAACTCTTTTGGGTTGTTCTCTTTATCTCCGCTGCGCCTACATATGATGTATGGTTGTAGAAAACCCAACAGTGGTATCAGAGGTAGGTTACGACCATGAATGTTGTTTCAGAAGTTAGGTTATTCCAGTACGTGCAAATCTAGGTATTTGGAAGTGTTCTAAATGTCAAGATTTCTTCCTGGAACATCAATAGTGGCGGGACCACCACCAGGGGCGCTGCCCCTTGGACCCCGTTAGGGGCTCTGCCCCTAAGACCCCGCCGGGGCGCGGCCCCTTGGAACCCCGCCAGGAACGTCTGGGATTTCGTGGTAATTTCTAATTGTTAGAAATTATTGTCTCCTTAGCAGTAATCGTCCCTCAAGTGGTTAATGAACCCTTGTATTGTTTTGGATTTTGAATCCAACAATGAGAGACGAGCTTGTCTACTGCTTTAAGTCGAGTTGTCTATGCCTTTGTCCAATGCATGTAAATCTGAAGATTTGGAAGAGTTCTAAATGTCCAGATTTAGCCCTTTCGTCTATCAAAGGTTGATAGTCTTATGTTGTGCACATAAGGGATGCATGTGGATTTTTAGAAAGACTGTTTTTCTGTGGTTGTGCACACTGATCAAATGTTGATCATGGTTAATTGTTAACCTATTATTAAAAATCCCTTCATCAAATATTAAGTGTTCGGATGCCTTCCGATGGATGACACTCTTCCTGCCTCGATCGATGAAATGTGGGCTTGCCAAAGCAAGGTGCATTAATCTATCTTGGTAAGGGTGCGAGCGGATAATTGTGATATCCCACTGTCGACATTGGGTCTAACTTAACTAGGTGACCTCAAAGGTTGAGTGCCTAGAGGCATAGGGTTGGCTTGCACCATATGATGGATGCGAATAAGGAGTTATTCACCAACCATACAAGAGTTGCATGAGGATGCAATTGGCAAGCGTTGCCTACCTAAATAACTGCATAGTGAGAGAAAAGCCAAAGCTGACTCATTGTGTTGGTGAAATATGGGTCTTGTCCACTAAGAGAGTAGCTCGCATGGATTCTCCGAATTGATAGTGAGGGCTATCAATTTGAATAAAATAGTGGGAGTATTTAATTGAAGTCCAAATTAAAATAAATTGTATTTTGAAATTTTGGTACTGATTAAATTCTGCATGAATTCTTGTAGAATTCCATGGCAAGTGGATCACATTCCTCCTTGTCCCTGAGAGCTATCCTTGAGAAGGACAAGCTAAGTGGGACGAACTACATGGACTGGTACAGGAACCTGAGAATTGTTCTCAGGCAAGAGCGAAAGCTCTACGTCTTGGAAGAAGAAGCCCCCGAGGTGCCGACCGGGAACTCGTCCCGTGTTGATAAGGATGCTTATAAGAAGTATACCGATGACGCCTTAGACGTTGAGTGCCTTATGCTTGCCACCATGAACTCTGAGCTTCAGAAGCAACACGAGAACATGGGGTGCAAGGAGATTGACGAGCACCTAAAGAAAATGTTTCAAGGGCAAGCTCATCAAGAGAGGTTCGATGTCACGAAGGCATTATTTCAGTGCAAAATGGGAGCTCGAGACTCGGTTGGTACTCACGTACTCAAGATGATTGGGTATATAGAAAACCTGGAAAGACTGGGTTTTCCTCTGGGTCAAGAATTGGCCATAGATCTTATCCTGCAATCGTTGCCGGATAATTATGAGCAGTTCGTCTTGAACTACAACATGAATGAAATAGACAAGACACTGCCCGAGCTCCTAGGCATGTTGCGAACTGCCGAGATAAACATGAAGAAGGCCAAGCCTGCTAGTCCCATATTGATGGTACATAAAGGCAAGGGTAAGGCCAAGGGCTTCAAGAAGACGAAGGTGGGACCTAAGATACATCTTGAGCCCAAATCTTCTGCGCTGAAAAGGAAGAGCACCGTGAAGGAAGGGAAATGCCACCACTGTGGCAAGGCTGGTCATTGGAGGAGGAATTGTCCTTCGTACATTGAGGGTCTGTAGAAAACGAAGGGAGGTATGACTTCCGCTTCGAATATTTACGTTATAGAGATAAACCTTTCTGCTCCTTCATCTTGGGCATTGGATACCGGATGTGGTTCTCACATTTGTACAAATGTGCAGGAACTGAGAAGGAGAAGATTGCTGAGTAAAGGAGAGGTGGACCTGCGCGTCTGCAATGGAGCAAGAGTTGCTGCTGTGGCCGTAGGGGTTTACCGTCTTTCTTTACCCAGTGGGCTTGTAATAGAACTTAATAATTGTTATTTTGTTCCGGCCATAACTAGAAACATTATATCCATTTCATGCTTAGACATGATTGGATTTTCTTTTATGATTAAGAACAATTGTTGTTCTATATTTAAGAATATTGTTTGTTATGTTGTAGCTCAATTGTTTAATGGTCTTTATATTTTGAACCTGGACCATCCGATCTATAATGTAGATAATAATAAAAGACTAAGAACAAATGACTCAAATCCTACATATCTCTGGCATTGTCGTTTGGGTCATATAAACGAGAAGCGCATATCCAAGCTCCATAAAGATGGACTATTGGACTCATTTGATTATGAATCATTTGAGCGATGCGAGTCTTGTTTATTAGGCAAAATGACTAAAGCCCCTTTCACTGGTTATACTGAGAGGGCTGAGGATCTTTTGGGTATAGTACATAGTGATGTATGCGGACCCATGAGTTCTATGGCTAGAGGTGGGTATTTCTACTGCATTACATTTACTGATGATTTCAGTAGATACGGATACGTGTATCTTATGAAGTGCAAATCCGAAACTATTGAAAAGTTCAAAGAGTTTAAGAATGAAGTGGAGAACCAATTGGGTAAAAAGGTTAAAGCACTCCGATCTGAACGAGGTGGCGAATACCTGAGTCATGAGTTCCGTGATCATCTGAAAGAGTGTGGTATTGTATCACAGCTCACTCCACCTAGGACACCGCAGCATAACGGTGTGTCTGAGAGGAGAAATCGTACTCTGTTAGACATGGTACGGTCTATGATGAGTCATGCAGACTTGCTTGTTTCCTTTTGGGGTTTTGCTTTAGAGACTGCTGCAATGACACTGAATCGCGCTCCGACGAAAACGGTTCTAAAGACACCATATGAGATATGGACTGGGAAGCGTCCTAGTATGTCATTCATTAAAATTTGGGGCTGTGAGGCATACGTACGACGTCAAATGCCTGACAAGCTGGAACCCAAATCAGATAAGTGTTATCTGGTGGGATATCCTAAGGAAACGAAAGGATATTACTTTTACCTACCGTCTGAGGGCAAAGTGTTTGTCGCAAGGACGGGTGTCTTCTTGGAGAAAGAGTTCTTATCAAGAAAGACGCAAAAGGTAGAACTTGAAGAAGTTCAAGAACCACAAGTAGTGAATGAACCAGAATTGGATTCTGAGCAAGGACTACAAGATGTTGTAGCTAGAGAACCTGCTCAAGAGACACGAGTCCTACGTAGATCTGGTAGACCAAGATTTGAGCCTGAGAGATATGGATTTCTCGTGTCTCAAATAGGTAATGTGTTGCTTATGGATCATGATGATGAACCAGTGACCTACCAAGAGGCTATGAATGGACCAGACTCCGACAAATGGCTTGAGGCTATGAAATCCGAAATGGACTCCATGTATACAAACCAAGTTTGGAACTTGGTGGAACCACCTGAAGGGGTACGACCCATAGGGTGCAAGTGGGTCTTCAAGAAGAAGACCGACATGGATGGGAATGTACAGACATTCAAAGGGCGACTGGTGGCTAAGGGTTTCAAGCAAATTCATGGTGTTGACTATGATGAGACCTTTTCCCCTGTTGCCATGGTAAAGTCCATTAGGATATTACTTGCTATTGCTGCTGATAAGTAGTATTTTTATAACTTTTTAATAGAAAATTTTGTAAATATTTAATATGAATTTTCCTTTTTATGTCAATTTTAGGTTATAAGTAGTTCTTTTTGTAATTTTGATTCTAACTTAGCTTAATTTCATTTTTTGCAGAATTTTGGGACAAATCGGGAAAAATGGCATGTCACGCCCTCGGTCACGCCCGTGACCAAGGGTGTGTAACCTGAAGATCAGTCCAGAATCGATGCCACGCTGTTTGAACCAGTCCACACCAAGTCACGCCCCATGTCACGCCCGTGACCCAAAGTCACGCCCGTGACCCAAAGTCACGCCCGTGACCGGGGGCGTGTAATCTTAGAATCTTCCACGTAGAGCCGTCGTCGAGACATGGAGCTGCAGTCGAGAAGTCAACTTGAGTCACGCCCGTGACCCACATGTCACGGCCGTGACTTGCCCGCGTGATCTCTGCTTTGCCGCCGCGCCAAATTCCAGCCCACGCCGCATTTAATGCAGCCGTCCAAAGTCACGGCCGTGACCCGACATGTCACGCCCGTGACATGTCATTTCTCGCCGCGCCGTCCAGAAAGCCCACGCCACTGTCGGATCCGATGTGAATAGCGCAGTCACGCCCTTGGTCACGCCCGTGACCAAGGGCGTGTAATCTGAAATTTTTTCCTATAACTTCAGAGGTTCTCCTTGAGTCTAGGGTTCAGAATTTTGGAGTGGGGGAGGTGCTGTTGGAGCCAATCTTGAGTATATTTTCACTTTCATGTTCATGTTCATGTGACTTTACTTTCATACTCTCTTCCTTTTCTTATGCAATGTACTAGCTTCCTTTCAATGCAATAGTTTAGTTTAAGCTTGTAACTTGTTTTTCCTAGCTTGCAATCTCTTCTCTTAAGACTTGTAATAGTTTTCATTTAAATAAAAATTAGTTGTTCTCTTTATTTTGTCTCCTCCTTACTTAGTTAAATTTTCTTATTATGCAATTTTATTTTTCTTCCTCTTTCCCCTCCACCATGATTAACTAATCCTCATTAGTACTCGATCAAAATGATTCCAGGATGAGTTAGACAAGTTATGATTTTCTAAAGTTTTCTTTTTCCGTTTTTATAAACACTTGAATTACCCTTGATTTTTAATTAGTGAGGCCATATTTTCGATATATGGTTTTCGCTTATGTTTTCATACTTAGTTAGCCAAGAGGCTCAAAGTATGAATCGATCACTCAAGGGTAATGAGAGTTGCACGCACCCCTCGAGAGAGGATGACGTAAATCTCCCGGATTGGAGTCAAATCCAATAGCGGGGTTCACTTCGTAAAGCAAGTTTTAGGTAATCGATTATAGGACAAGAGTCCGGTTGATTTTTCCTAAACTTAGTTGGGCATTAACCTCGAGAGAGGCATGTTCGAGCTTCGGGAACCTCCACGGTCAAGTAGTTCAATTTAAACGGAATTAGATTTAATCTCTTTTCACTTGTCTATTCTCACACCAAGGTGACTTTTGATTGAGTACTAGCCTCTTTTATCATCATCTAAACCCTTAATTTAGTTTGCAATTTCTCTTTTTCTAGCTAAGTAACCAAAACCCCAAAATATCATTAGATAAGATAATAGCGACTTTCCTCAAAATAGAAGTAATCAACGTGCCCCGTGGAATACGACCTTGGTATTTCTTAATATCCTATACTATAGACGATAAGGTACACTTGCCTTTATCGGATATAGTTTTGGAGAAAATCTCAACCCTTCACTAAATTTCAAAACCGCTAAATCAATATCAAGTTTTTGGCGCCGTTGCCGGGGACTTTTGCGTAGATATTTTGAAACAAGGATAGCTATTAATTTTATCATGTTGTTTTTATTTTAGTTTTTTTTTCTATTTTTGAAAATCTTAAGGGTGAAATTAAAATCTTGGAAAGGGACGTTTGGGGTGTCATCCCATCTCACCTCCTAGTACCTTGCAAACCCTTCACCGGGTAGATCTTGGGAAGTCCAAGACTAACTTAATCTGCCTAAAAGAACAAAAAAAAAATATTCCCTCTTTTTCTTCTTCCTTCCTTCTCTTTTTAGTGTATGACCCGTGGTAGCACTTCGATTCTTCCTTTTGATCCGGAAATCGAGCGAACCCTTTTGAGGCACCGCCGTTCTCGTGATCAAGGAAATCAAGTAGAATCCGAATAGTCAATCGGGGACACTAACGCAGCGAACATGGATCATAATCTTAATCCTCCTAATCTTAACGAGCCACATCCTAATGAGGACGCGCAACGGACCATGTCCTATTATGCGCGACCGAATTTAGAAGGCACACAATCGAGTATTGTTCGCCCCATGGTGGCGAACAATAATTTTGAGATCAAGTCCAGCATCATACAAATGGTGCAACAATCGGTGACCTTTGATGGTCAACCGGACGAGGATCCAAACTCACATATTTCTTACTTTCTTGAAATTTGCGACACATTTAAGATCAATGGCGTCACGGATGACGCCATTCGATTACGTCTTTTTCCTTTTTCTTTGCGGTCTAAGGCCAAGCAGTGGCTGGGCTCCCTACCAAGGGGATCCATCACTACATGGGCCGAAATGGCGGAAAAATTTCTCAATAAATATTTCCCGCCTTCAAAGACCGCTAAATTGCACACGGATATTACGTCGTTCATGCAAATCGACTCGGAGACTCTCTATGACACATGGGAGCGCTTGAAGGAGCTTTTGCGTCGATGCCCTCACCACGCACTTGCCACTTGGCAACAAGTGCAAATATTTTATAATGGCTTAAATCTCCAAACGAGGCAAATGATTGATGCGGCCGCCAGAGGGACATTAAATAATAAAACCCCGATCGCCGCTCAAGAGCTTTTCGAAGAGATGGCCACAAATGCGTACCAATGGAACATGCCCCGAGCGCGGCCTAATAAGCCGGCCGGAATTTTTGAAATAGACGCTAACGCAAATTGGCTTTACAAGTTGAGCGCTTAACAAAGCAAGTGGCGGAGATGTCTGCTTCCTCCGCCACTCCTCCTTGGGCTAATAATGTTTTACTTGAAGAGCAAGTTGACTACATGGGAAATCCGCCTCGGCCTTCTAATAACCCGAACACCGCTCCGTATAATAACACCTACAATGCGGGTTATAGGAATCATCTGAATTTCTCATGGAGCAATCAAGGAAATGCTCAGCGTCCCTTAAATTTAAATCAACCTCCAAATCAACTTCTTAATTTAACTCCCCCTACAAATTTTAATCCACCCGGTTTTCCACCGCAACAGCAAAAGCCCTCTCCGCTTGAAGAGGTTTTTGCAAAATATGTTGCTACAAATGAAGCGAACATCCGGAACCTCACCGGATCGATCAAAAATTTGGAGAACCAAGTGGGCCAGCTAGCAAAGATAATCTCCGAGCGCCAGCAAGGAGCCCTTCCGAGAAACACGGAGCAAAACCCAAAGGAGAGCGCAAATGCGATTACACTCCGAAGCGGGAAGGAGGTGGTTTCAAAACAGGACGAACCCATGGTAACTTCCTCCCCTCCTCCTCCTCCTATTTTATCTTCGAATTTACTTGCTACGTTAGCTCCGCGCGCTTCTACTTCAAATATTTCGTATCCATCTAAGTTTAAAAGCGAGAGCGCCGAAAAGAATTATAAAAAGTTTTTAGATATTTTAAAGCAAATTCACATTAATGTACCCTTCTGCGAGGCTATCTCTCAAATGCCTAAATATGCGAAATATCTTAAGGAGTTGCTCTCCAATAAGAAAAAATTAGAAGATATTTCGCATATTTCGTTGAACGCAGAATGCTCCGCGGTTGTACTCAACAAATTGCCTAGAAAAGTGAATGACCCGGGACGGTTCTCCATCCCGTGTTTATTTGGCAATTCGTTAGTAAAATATGCTTTAGCGGATCTGGGAGCAAGTATCAATCTCATGCTTTTTCACAATTTAAGAAACTAGGTCTAGGAAATCCAAGCCCCACTCGAATGAGTATTCAATTAGCGGATCGCTCTTTAAAATATCCGGTAGGAATAGTGGAGGACGTGCTCGTCAAGGTCGACAAGTTCATCTTCCCGGTGGACTTTATCATTCTTGACATCGAAGAGGATGCCGAAGTACCCCTCATACTCGGTCGCCCCTTCCTTGCCACCTCCCGCGCCATTATTGACGTAAGTAACGGAAAGCTCCTCCTTCGGGTTGGAGACGATGAAGTTTCTTTCGGCATAAATTCCTCGATGCGGAACACATTAGAAAACGACGATTCGTGTTTTTACCTGGAAGAATGTTGGGAATTCGATTCACCTCCCGAGTTAGTCTCCACCTCGAGTAACGAGGCCGAGCTCGCCGAACTCTTTTGTCTGGAAGAAGAAGAAGTAACTCGTTTCACACCACCCGAACCACTATTTTTAGAAAATTTGAAAATCAAAACTTCTTATGAAGAACCACCCGTTTTAGAACTAAAGCAACTTCCCCCTCACCTTAAGTATTTATTTTTAGAAAAAGAGTCGAAGCTACCCGTCATCGTTTCATCCGAACTTAGCAACTCGGAAATTTCTGAGTTAGCTATTGTCTTAAGAAAGCACCGCCACGCAATTGCGTGGCAAATTTCGGATATTAAGGGTATAAACCCTTCCTTCTGCACTCATAAAATCTTTCTCGAAGATAATTCCCGAAATTCGGTCCAGCCTCAACGGCGGCTAAACCCTAACATGAAAGAAGTCGTTAAGGCCGAAGTGATCAAACTATTGGACGGGGGAATTATCTACCCGATATCGGATAGTGCTTGGGTTAGCCCAGTACAAGTCATACCGAAGAAAGGTGGTGTTACGGTAGTAGCTAACGAGAATAACGAGTTGATCCCAACCCGTACTGTCACGGGTTGGCGGATGTGCATCGATTACCGAAAACTAAATGATGCCACCCGTAAGGATCACTTCCCTCTACCGTTTATTGATCAAATCTTAGAGCGCCTTTCAGGTCACTCCTACTACTGTTTTCTCAATGGTTTGTCGGGATATTTTCAAATCCCAATTTCGCCCGACGACCAAGAGAAACCACTTTCACTTATCCCTTTGGCACCTTCGCTTATCGAAGGATGCCATTTGGTCTTTGTAACGCGCCAGCTACATTTCAAAGATGTATGCTGGCGATATTTAACGAGTTAGTAGAGGAGGTGATGGAAGTGTTTATGGACGACTTTTCCGTATTTGGAAATTCATTTAAAAATTGTTTAAAAAATCTTGAGCGTGTGTTGCAGCGATGCGAGGAAACAAATTTAGCACTTAATTGGGAGAAATGCCATTTTATGGTCAAGGAAGGATTAGTCCTTGGTCATAAAATTTCAGGCATGGGGATCGAGGTCGATAGAGCCAAGATTGAAGTGATTGAAAAGCTCCCCCCTCCAACAAACGTAAAAGCTATTCGTAGTTTCCTAGGGCACGCAGGGTTCTATCGGCGCTTTATACAAAATTTTTCCAAAATCACAAAGCCGTTAACCCATCTTCTTGAAAAGGAATCCTCATTTATTTTTAGCGATGAATGCCATTTGGCCTTTAAACTTATTAAAGAAAAACTTATAAACTCCCCGATTCTAGTCACGCCGGATTGGTCGCTCCCTTTTGAAATCATGTGTGACGCGAGTGACATTGCGGTTGGTGCCGTTTTAGGCCAACGGGTGAGTAAGTATTTCCACCCTATTTATTATACGAGCAAAACACTCACGTCGGCACAAGCGAATTACACCACTACCGAAAAAGAGCTTCTAGCGATCGTTTTTGCCTTCGATAAGTTTAGGTCATACATCACCCTCTCGAAGGTTATCATCTTCACGGATCACTCCGCACTTAGGTATCTTTTAAGCAAATCGGACGCCAAGCCTCGTCTTTTGCGATGGATCCTCCTCTTGCAGGAGTTTGACTTAGAGATCCGGGACAAAAGAGGAGCCGAAAACTTGGCGGTCGATCATCTTTCTCGTCTAGAAAACCCCGCCTCGGAAGTATTGATAGAATCTGACATCGATGATAAATTTCCCGAAGAGCGCCTTCTCTCTCTCGAAAATATTAATTCATCGTCTACCCCCTGGTTTGCAGATCTAGCTAACTATTTAGTAGCCCGGGTCCTGCCGAAAGAATTCTCGAGTCAGCAAAAGAAGAAATTCTTTTCTGATTTAAAGAATTACTTTTGGGAGGACCCCTTTTTATTCTGTGTATGCGCAGACCAAGTGGTGAGACGATGCGTCTCGAGTGAGGAGGGTCTTAAAATTTTACGACATTGTCACGAGGGACCATCCGGTGGTCATTATCATTCAAACCGAACCGCGAGGAAGGCGCTGGAGGCGGGCTTTTATTGGCCCTCACTCCTCAAAGATTCTCACACCCTTGTGAGTACTTGTGACAGCTGCCAGCGATCGGGGAACATCTCTCGCCGGGATGAGATGCCCCAAAATATTTTCTTAGAATGCGAAATTTTCGATCTTTGGGGCATTGATTTCGTTGGTCCTCTCCCTCCTTCGCTTTCAAATAAGTATATTCTAGTAGCGGTCGACTACGTGTCGAGGTGGGCGGAAGCGCAAGCTCTCCCCACCAACGATGCGCAAGTCATCGTTAATTTTTTAAAAAATTTATTCTCTCGATTTGGCACTCCGCGCGCTATTGTGAGTGATCGCGGCACCCATTTTTGCAATACTCAATTCACAAAAATCTTAGCAAAATATGGTGTCACACACAAATTATCCACTGCCTACCACCCACAAACGAGCGACCAAGTCGAAGTTGTTAATCGAGAATTAAAACAGATTTTAGAAAAAACAGTTTCTATTAATCGGAAGGATTGGGCAATAAAGCTCGATGATGCGCTATGGGCCTATCGAACGGCGTACAAGACCGCTATCGGTTGTACACCATATCGAATGGTCTATGGCAAGGCTTGCCACCTTCCGGTCGAATTAGAACACCGCGCATTTTGGGCGCTTAAATTTTTAAATCTTGATTCTACTTTAGCGGGCGAACAAAGAAAATTTCAAATGAACGAATTAGATGAGTGGAGAGCGAATGCGTATGAGAGTAACAAATTATATAAGGAGCGAACAAAGTTTTATCACGACAAACATATAAAATTTCCAAAAACTTTTTCGCCGGGCGACCTCATCCTCCTTTATAATTCTCGTCTTCGCCTTTTTCCGGGAAAGCTGAAATCTCGATGGTCCGGACCTTTTATTGTTAAAGAGGTTTGGTCCTATGGGACAATTCTAATTTCCCACCCGGAAAAAGGTTCCTTCAAAGTTAACGGGCACCGCCTTAAATTGTATCTTCCAGGAGACTTACCTAATGACAAGTGTGATGCGATATTTCTTCATAATATAACATGATTGGCAAGTGGGTCAAGCTACGCGACCTTAAACAAAGCGCTGTTGGGAGGCACCCCAAAGTTATCTTTTGTTATTTTCTCTTGTCTTTTCTTTTCTTCTTTAACAACTTTTGCAGGTAATCGTGGGCTTCCCCACAAAAGCTTCAAAAAAATCAGGGAAGCCCTTTTTTCCTTCTCTTCTTTCGTTTTTACATTTCTTTTTACCTTTTCTTACTTCATACTTATTTTTAAACATTGGGGACAATGTTTAACTTTAAGTATGGGGGTGTAAATAGCCCTTTGTAAATATTTGTAAATAGTTTTAAAAAGAAAATTTTCAAAAAAAAATGAAAAGAAAAAAAAAACAACAAAAAGAAAATTTTAATTTTGTTTCTATGATTTCCTTTATTTAAGCACTTATAAAATCCAAAAACTCAAAAAATTTAGAAAATCGAAAATTTAAATCTTGGAAAGGGACGTTTGGGATTTCATACCATCACACCTCCTAGTACCTTGCGAACCCTTCACCGGGTAGCCCTTGGGAAGTCCAAGACTTACAAAACTTGTTAAGTTTTAAAGCTAGTTTCCTTTCTTTGTAAATAGTTTTTAATGAGAAAAAATCAAAAATTCAAAAAAAAAAAGATAATATAAAAATTCAAAAAAAATATATATGAAAAAACTTAAAACACAAAAAAAACTTCTATCTTATACCACTCTTATTTGTTGTTTTTGTGATTTCTTAGAAATCTAGTTGAGAATGTTTATAAGCATGTTTATGTTTTTAATTGGCTAAAATTTTGCTTATCATAGTTTGTTAATTTTAAATTTGAGGTAATCTTGATTTAAGAATCATCTTATGATTTTAAATTGATTAGAGAATTTTGTTAGCATGACTTCTCTTTTTATTTTTAAATGGCTTTATTTTGTAGTAAATTTCCTAAACCTCTTTAGATTTCAATTATATTTTCTTCTAACTTCTTAGATCTTAGGAATTTTAATTTTACTAGAATTTGCTCTCAATATGATTTAAAGCTAGCTAGATTTATTTTCCCCTACCCTACCCCCTTTGATGGCATAAAAAAATGTATTAAAAGATCATATGTCATGGGAATAAGAGGATAAAATTCATTATTCCCTAAAACATATGCACCCAAAATATTTGAAAAGATTATATGGCATGGAGTAAGAGGATAAAATTCATTACTCCTAAACCATATACATTTTAGGTTTTTATTAGAAGAGAAAAAAAAAAGAGAAAGAAAGAAAAAAAAAGGAAATATCATGATAAATTTCATTTCCTCCATTCAAAAATGTCTCTTCTTATGCCAAATTTTATGAAATCCCCCTTAGCCAATTATCATTGTTCTAGTTTTAGTTAAAAATTATGGAGAGAACAATATTTAGTAATTTACTTTTCCTAAAGTTTCTTTTAAGGTAGAGTTCTTATAATTTTAATTTAATTTAGTTTTATAATTTCTACAATTTTGTCAAACTACTTAATTTTCTTGAGAAGTTCTTGCCTAAACATTTTTCCCTCTTTTCAAATCATCATCATAATTTAGGACTTAACTCCCCCTTGAATTTACTCTTAACTTAACTTTTGGTTAAATGAAATTTTAGTTTTAAATTAAAAATTTTTTAAGGATGTCTTATAAATTATGTCTCACACTTTTGCTCTGGAATAGCAAAACCTCAAGTATGGGGGTATTTGATAAGTAGTATTTTTATAACTTTTTAATAGAAAATTTTGTAAATATTTAATATGAATTTTCCTTTTTATGTTAATTTTAGGTTATAAGTAGTTCTTTTTGTAATTTTGATTCTAACTTAGCTTAATTTCAATTTTTGCAGAATTTTGGAACAAATCGGGAAAAATGTCATGTCACGCCCTCGGTCACGCCCGTGACCAAGGGCGTGTAACCTGAAGATCAGTCCAGAATCGATGCCACGCTGTTTGAACCAGTCCACACCAAGTCACGCCCCATGTCACGCCCGTGACCCAAAGTCACGCCCGTGACCGGGGGCGTGTAATCTTAGAATCTTCCACGTAGAGCCGCCGTCGAGACATGGAGCTGCAGTCGAGAAGTCAACTTGAGTCACGCCCGTGACCCACATGTCACGGCCGTGACTTGCCCGCGTGATCTCTGCTTTGCCGCCGCGCCAAATTCCAGCCCACGCCGCATTTAATGCAGCCGTCCAAAGTCACGGCTGTGACCCGAGATGTCACGCCCGTGACATGTCATTTCTTGCCACGCCGACTAGAAAGCCCACGCCGCTGTCGGATCCGATGTGAATAGTGCAGTCACGCCCTTGGTCACGCCCGTGACCAAGGGCGTGTAATCTGAAATTTTTCCTATAAATTCAGAGGTTCTCCTTGAGTCCAGGGTTCAGAATTTTGGAGTGGGGGAGGTGCTGTTGGAGCCAATCTTGAGTATATTTTCACTTTCATGTTCATGTTCATGTGACTTTACTTTCAAACTCTCTTCCTTTTCTTATGCAATGTACTAGCTTCCTTTCAATGCAATAGTTTAGTTTAAGCTTGTAACTTGTTTTTCCTAGCTTCCAATCTCTTCTCTTAAGACTTGTAATAGTTTTCATTTAAATAAAAATTAGTTGTTCTCTTTATTTTGTCTCCTCCTTACTTAGTTAAATTTTCTTATTATGCATTTTTATTTTTCTTCCTCTTTCCCCTCCACCATGATTAACTAATCCTCATTAGTACTCGATCAAAATGATCCGAGGATGAGTTAGACAAGTTATGATTTTCTAAAGTTTTCTTCTTTCGTTTTTATAAACACTTGAATTACCCTTGATTTTTAATTAGTGAGGCCATATTTTCGATATATGGTTTTCGCTTATGTTTTCATACTTAGTTAGCCGAGAGGCTCAAAGTATGAATCGATCACTCAAGGGTAAAGAGAGTTGCACGCACCCCTCGAGAGAGGATGACGTAAATCTCCCGGATTGGAGTCAAATCCAATAGCGGGGTTCACTTCGTAAAGCAAGTTTTAGGTAATCGATTATAGGACGAGAGTCCGGTTGATTTTTCCTAAACTTAGTTGGGCATTAACCTCGAGAGAGGCATGTTCGAGCTTCGGGAACCTCCACGGTCAAGTAGTTCAATTTAAACGGAATTAGATTTAATCTCTTTTCACTTGTCTTTTCTCACTCCAAGGTGACTTTTGATTGAGTACTAGCCTCTTTTATCATCATCTAAACCCTTAATTTAGTTTGCAATTTCTCTTTTTCTAGCTAAGTAACCAAAACCCCAAAATATCATTAGATAAGATAATAGCGACTTTCCTCAAAGTAGAAGTAATCAACGCGCCCCGTGGAATACGACCTTGGTATTTCTTAATATCCTATACTATAGAAGATAAGGTACACTTGCCTTTATCGGATATAGTTTTGGAGAAAATCTCAACCCTTCACTAAATTTCAAAACCGCTAAATCAATATCAGCTGCGTATTATGACTACGAGATCTGGCAGATGGATGTCAAAATGGCTTTCCTAAATGGAAACCTCCTTGAGGAAGTGTACATGAAACAACCCGAGGGTTTTGTATCCCCAAATGAAGCCACTAAAATATGCAAGCTGAATAAGTCCATCTATGGATTGAAACAGGCCTCTAGAAGTTGGAATCTTCATTTTGATGAGAAGATCAAAGAGTTTGGTTTTGTCAAGAATGAAGATGAACCATGTGTTTACAAGCGAATCAGTGGGAGCATTGTTGTCTTCTTGATATTGTATGTAGATGACATACTGCTGATCGGGAATGACATACCTACCCTGAAAGTTGTTAGGAACAACCTAGGGAACTGCTTTTCTATGAAGGACTTGGGTGAAGCCACTTACATACTCGGTATTAAGATCTATTGAGATAGATCAAAGAAGTTGCTGGGTTTGACCCAGAGTACGTACATTGAGAAGGTGTTGAAGCAGTTCAACTTGCTTGAGTCCAAGAAAGGATTTTTGCCCATGTCTCATGGTGTGAATCTCTCTAAGGACCAGCGTCCAAAATCTTGTGAAGATAAGAACCGCATGAAGTTGATTCCATATGCTTCGGCAATTGGGTCAATCATGTATGCAATGCTATGTACTCGACCCGATGTCTCTTTTGCTTTCAGCATGACTAGCAGGTATCAGTCTGATTCTGGTGAATGTCACTGGATAGCCGTGAAGAATATCCTGAAGTACTTGAGAAGGACTAAGGATGTATTCTTGGTGTTTGGTGGAGAGGAAGAGCTCGTTGTAATTGGTTACACGAATGCCAGCTTCCAAACTGATAGGGATGATTCGAAGTCTCGGTCAGGTTTTGTGTTTTGCCTTAATGGAGGAGCTGTAAGCTGGAAGAGTTCTAAGCAAGAGACAGTTGCTGATTCTACGACTGAGGCTGAGTATATCGCTGCAGCGAATGCGGCGAAGGAGGCTGTATGGATTAGGAAATTCATCGGCGAGCTAGATGTAGTTCCTAGCATTGTTGGTCCCGTAGTTCTCTACTGTGATAACAATGGTGCAATTGCACAATCTAAGGAACCTAGATCCCATCAGCGCTCCAAGCACATACTTCGGCGGTTCCATCTTATTCGTGAGATTGTCGAACGAGGAGATGTGAACATTTGCAGAGTGCCGACTGAGGAGAATATTGTAGATCCACTGACAAAGCCTCTCGCACAGAGAAAGCATGATGGTCATACTAGATCAATGGGTATACGATACCTGAGTAATCAACTCTAGTGGGAGTCTTATGGGTTGCATGTAAAAAATATATTCTGTTGGCTGTTTATTATTTATTCATATGATGAATTGGGTTCCAATTGTTTCTTTTTACAATTAATGGCAAGTTCTTTTATTATGATATACTGTTTCTATATGATAGAATAAAATTCATGATAAATACCCTTAGAATGTTCGCTTCCATAGGACATCAAGTACGTGACTTGAATGTGAGAGCCTATGATTTCGAAGCTTCATTCTTAAAAGGTCCCTGGTCGAGGTATCATCGTAGAAGCTAAGGGTGATGATGATACATTAAGACTAGCATGTGTGTTGACTGATGACCGGTTCTCACAGGTCATGATATTGTGATATCAAGTCATCACGTGGGTACTTGTTAGTGAACAAGTTGTACTGGACAGACCCAACCTGAGACTACTTTGTGGATTGTTACTTAAATGTGTCACAAGTAGGTCTCATTTGACTATGGTGTTGTGGTCCTTTGACCTGAAGTCACAACATTCATCGAGTGAGGAAGAGCGTGCTTTGATGTCATCTAAAGTCTTCCTTGAAGAAGATTGATGATAAGGGTGGTCGTTGGGTACGTTACGAATCATTTGGGTGTTTGGATGTGAGAAGATATGGGATTTGTCCTTCTGCATGTCAGGAGTTGCATCTGTGGGCCCCTTGATGGAATTGGACTGAGAAATGCATGGCCATGCTTGGTTGAGCCAATATATGATATTGGGCTCACCATTCTCTGGAAGTCCGTTCTAGATCAAGAAACTTGGATTGAGCTATCATGAGGGTGACACGGTCCATGCCTCTAGTTCTTTCTGGATGTAAGGGACAAAGGGACATGACAACACTGATACATTGGTCATGACAGGCTTATATAAGTTATGAACTCTTATTGCTTGGGTAGCAATGATGTATTGCTAGATGTCGCTCATTGTTTGTGAGACTTTTGTTGATACTTTGTGATCAAGTGGGAGACTGTTGGAGTTTCTGAGGTGATCTCAAAGCAATCAACAGTTAGTCTTGCTGCCAACGCAATATGAGCCTATAGGGTCGCACATAAAAGCGTTTGGAGAAATTGGAGAAAGGATTGTGTTGGCCTTACTCATATTGGATATGAGTGGAGGACCAATCATGTGACTGCTTGGAATTAAGTTGAGAATGTCTCAACGGGAAATTGTTTAAAGGGTTAAACGAATGGGTTTATACATGACAAATTCGGCTAAAGGGTTTAACCGAATTGTGTCAAATTCGGCTAATGTGATTAACCGAATTAAGTTGATTCGACTAATGAAATTTGGCTAATATGATTAACCGAATTTCTTACAGATTCGACTAAAGGGTTTAGCCGAATCAGGACAGTTCGACGAAAGGGTTTCGCCGAATTTATACAGCCGAATTTATGTAGTCGAATTCGTCGAAATGGTTTCGCCGAATTCGGTTAAAGTGATTAGTCGAATTTGGTTAATGTGATTAGTCGAATTCGGCGAATGTCAATCTGGACAGATTTTCTGTTTTTTCCCTCTGGTCTGCGGATAGTCGATTTTATGCCTTGTGTATAAAAGGACGTGATTAGGGCTTCGAAACGATGGTTTTTCAGATCGAGCCTTTTCGCGAGAGAGAAACGACGGAAGCGTTCCGGCTGTTCTCATTCCGTCCGCCGATCGTTGTTCCGCCGCCGATAGACGTCGTCGCTGGTCACCGCCTCCTCTGGATCGGACCTAGCAGTCCGTGAGGACGTTGAGAGCTTCCTTCTCCGACCTAGTTCTTGTACGACAAGAAGCTAAGGTTCTTCATCGCTTGTGTGGACTTTTGTAGAGGGATCGATCTATTTCGATCCTTGAAGAACTCAAGGCAGAAATTCGGATTTCATCTTGGAGCACCTAGGTTGGATTCGATCCAACTCCACTAAGGTAATTTATGCCTAGTATTTTTGATTAGCTTCTTGATTCAATGTTCATGGCCCGATCCAAACTCTTTTGGGTTGTTCTCTTTATCTCCGCTGCGCCTACATATGATGTATGGTTGTAGAAAACCCAACATCTATGAGGTAGAGTGATGCAACAATTAGAAATGTCTATTTTCATCCCACTCTCCTTCAGGAATGGGACACCGATAATTGGAATCGAGTTATTCTCACGAGGTCCTTGAACCTAGAAATCAGTCACCTACTAAGTCTCATCAACCACAACTTTAACTTTTCTAACTTTGCCCCCAGTTTCCACCATTGCTCCATTAGCCAGAGTAAGAGACGTCCGGTCATCCACATTCATCTGCAGATTCAACTTCTCCACATCTTGCAAAGCAAGAATGTTACGTGATGAACCAGAGTCGCACAACGCCGTAGTGATCACATTATTAATACAGCACAGGAGTTCCAAATCACCATGTCTAACGGCGTCAGCATCAATGAACCTCTTCCCATTTTTGCTTGGGTCCTTTTTAATGGTACTAGGAAGGGCGCCTTGAACGCACTCGGAAACTATTGGGGAAATGATTTATCTTAACCCCTAAAAATGAGTAGAATATAAATTCTAAGAATGAAAAATTAGTCTAAGTAAATATGCGTCGAATAGTATTCGACGCAACGTCGAAGTGTAGTCGACGTTCCTCTCAGAATGAGTCGAAGTAGCTCTAAACAGAATTCGACGTAACCTATGTCGACGTAACTCTGACTTCTAGTCGACGTATCTAGTGAAGTCGACGTATCTTAGTCGACGCACCTTCCATATTCTCCTCTCGACGTCCAGCCAGTCTGAAATCGACGCTTCCGTCAAATAATAATCGACGTACGTCGATTTCTATGTCAAATTCAAAACACGCCATATTTCTTTCCTTCTATTTGTAGATCTGAATTTTATGGAATGATATTATTCTTTTCTAGCCGTTTTGAATCAGTCTTTCCTTCTAATTGATTCTTGGTAATTTGATTAAGTTTATTATGGATATTATTTGAAATCAGAATGATCTCTTTCCTTCTACAGAAATATTGATTATGGAATCTTTTCTCTCTTACTATTTCTCTGTCTGCTAATTGATTATTCTCCTATAGTATTCTTTGAATAAACAGAGCTATAAATAAGAGGGAAGTCGGCAGAGAAGAAAAAGAGAAGTGATCCACTCCATACATTTGAAATAGAGGAAAAGCTCCCAAGAGAAAAGTGAGAAAAGCTGAGAGAGGTGATAGTGTGCTGAAGCCAACAACAAGCCTTCTCCTTCTCCTCTTTCTGAAGTCATACTGCTGCAATCTCTGATAGCTCTCATTGAAAGAGAAAAAGACCTACAATCTCATTCTCACTATAGAAGAGAGATTTCATTCACTATTTCTTGTGCTTCTAATCTTCTTGCTAGGAAGAAGATTCTTTCTTATTTAAAATTACTTCTTCTACTTCTTCTTCTTATCTTCATTTCATTTTCAAACAGTGTAAAAGAGTTTTTAGAATCTTTCTTCAAAAAATTCAGTTGTACTGGTTCTAAGAGTCTCCTTATCAAAAGACTCAGGCTGGTTCTAAGAGTCTCCTTATCAAAAGACTCAATACAAGATAGTGAATTCCTACCAAAGGGGTAGAAGAGTGGACTACCCAAAATTTGGGGAACCACTATATTTCTTTGTGTTGTGCTGTGATTTTCATTTTGCTATTTCTTTCTTTATTTACTTAATTCTTGTTGGTGTGTGTGGGAAGCTTAAATCTGAGATTATTACACACACACACATATATATATATATATATATATATATGTTAACTTTGCACAAAGTACTTTTAAATCTCTATTCACCCCCCCCCCCCCCCCCTCTAGAGAATTCTAGTGAGGTTAACTGTGCACTTTCAATTGGTATCAGAGGGAGGTTGATCCAAAAAGGGTAACTCCATGATCAAAAAGATCCTACCTCATATATATATATATTTCTAAGAACTATTTTTCACATGACACAGATAAAAGATTATGCTTCCACCAGACCACCAATTTGCAACCTTGAAAAGTTTGCACTTTGGAAAACAAGAATTAGGATCTATATGAATTCTATTGATGAAGATTTGTTCAATGTTATTTTGACAGGTCCTCCTAAGCCCTATAGAAAGGACTCAGGTGGTAAAGTGACTCAAACACATGTCCCAAGGGCTGAGTGGACAGTTGAAGAAAAGAAGGCAGGAACAAGTGATGCAAAAGCTGTGAACTTTCTTGTCTCAACCCTCTCAGATGAAATCTTTCAAAAGGTTGTTGACTGTGAATCAGCCAAAGAAATCTGGGAGGCTCTTACAAAGATAGTAGAAGGAAGTGCTGATGAAAGGAAAGATAGAAAGGCTTTATTGATCTCCCAATATGAGAACTTCCAAAAGAAGAATGAAGAAAGTATATCGGAGATGTATGACAGATTCAGTCTGATCATCAATCAATTAAGAAACTTGGACAGAGAGATCTCTCTCACAGAGATCAATGACAAAATATTAATGAGTCTCCCAAGTTCATGGGACTCAATAATATGGGCAATAAGAGATACAAGAGGACAAAAGGAAATCTCAACAAATGCTCTCTTAGGAAAACTCAAATCCTATGAGCAACTATTGAAAACCAGAGAAGAGAAGGAAAGAAGGGAAAACACTCCAACCTCTTCAAAAGATAGAAATATTGCATTAAAAGTAACAGATGAAGAAACCTCTGTGACTGAAGAAGAACTATTCAGCCTCCTGGCCAGAAGATTCAAGAAATGGGTCAGTGATGGGCAAATCTTAGCACACCGCTATAGGCGGTAGTAAGACTGCGGCACGAAACGGCAGTGTACCGATCGTTCAAGTAATATAAAATGAGGAGTAATCCCCGAGTATCGAATCTCGAAGGAACACAGTAAGGTGGAGTTCACTATTGAGGCAGGACTTGAGATCGAAGTCCTTTAGTCGGATGGATGCGGAAACGGGGGTTTTGGATTGTGGAAAATAAAGAGAAAATGCTACAACTACTCCTATGCAATGCCGCTATGCAATGCTTCGCTTGGCGGGATGGAGACTACGTAGGCCTTGAACGCGATACTTCGTGAGGGCGGATGGACGAGTAGGCAAGCGGAATGAGGGTCGTAAGCACCTCTTCGACAAGCACGCCACTAGCAATTGCTAGTGCGGCAAACGAACGTGACGGCGGGATGGAGGATGGAATGGGGCGCACCACAAGCAACTTAAACACCAAAGCATTTCACATAGACATGAAATATATAGAAATACAAACTAGTTTAAGTGCCACTTCATCATAATAATAAATATCTACAACATATACACATCAATAAGAGAAGAACAAGGCAAGAAATCGACCGAATCCGAAAGCTCGTTGTAGATTCACGGTTGGAATAGCCGGGTTGTCAATCCGCATCCAAGCTCGGTCTGCAACTACGTCCGGGGTAGAGAGAGCTGTCACGACTCTAATGAGCCTGTCTTCTCCGTCTCACGGTCCGGTAAAGGTTGCAAACATCCCCTTGCTTGATGGTAATGGCGGCTAGATCTCCTTTGAAGCTCTAGGATGGAGGAGGCCGAGATGATCTCCGGGCTCAAGATAAGCGTGAAGAATAGTCCCGGAGCACCTCCTGGTGGTGGAAGATGATGCTGGGGGAGGAAGAGGCGAACAGGGCTCGAAAACGGCGGAGCTGGATTGTCGTCTGACCTAATTTCGCGGGCTGGATATTTATAGAAAACAGGGCGCGCGATCAGTGGTGCACGATCAACTGATCGTGCGCACTGAAAGCTGGTGATCGTGCGCTTTGTGCCCGAAACCTGCAAAACAAAACTGTAGAAAAAATATAAAGCGCACGACCGTGCGCACGATCGTGCGTAGCAAACGCACGACCAAAATCCAAAGCTGTTTTTGGGCAGCAAATGAACTCGCACGATCAGAGGCGCACGAGCAACTGATCGTGCGTGAAGGAAACGCACGATCAGTGGCATTTCAGGCAGAAATTGCCCCCAAACAGACTCCGAGCGTCGCACGATCCATGAACCTGCATGAAAACCTCCAGGACTATAGGAAAACAAGGGATCACACCACGAATGGGCATACATGTGCACTAAGAGTGGAATAATAGACGGCTATTAAATATAAATGAAAACAAGCCTAAAGTGTGGTGCAAAGACTAGAAAATCGGCCCAAATGAGTCCAAAAATATGTATATAATTGGGACTCATCACACCCCCAAACTTACCTGTTTGCACGTCCCGAGCAAACATATCCGGCGGAGTAGGAAAAACATAGCTAACCAAAAATTTGCAAACATGGAATAGAATGCGAAGTTTCATACTAGTGTGCATAGAAGTTCATTAGAAGAAGTTTTTACATATGCTAGCTACTTTATAAAAGTGTAAATGCGTAAAAAGGAATTTATTTTTACTCAAAAATGGAATGTTGGTGAATCTCGTGGTCACGCATAGTACGAAAGTAAGCAAGACGCGCAGGTGAATGTTACCCAAGACCGGAACTCAGAATTATCTCCGTTGAAATCCATCAACGTCGAGAACCATATGCTCGCCCGGTCACACTCTCTCCACGGCGCTAGTGAACTCACAAGATGAATCGATAGGACTTTAGGTTTACATGAGGCTTGGGTTACGGTTTGGAATGCAAAGATAAACGTGAAGGCTAATCGCAACCCAATTGAGCACACAAAAATGCTAAGTCATAGCAGCCTCAATAATACACGTGTAACACACCCCCACACATGACTTTGAAACCGGGTGTGCGCACGGCCTACAACAATCAATACCATTTAGATGTTTCAATTAAAACGCTGGGGGTATACATCTATTTTTTCTTTGCTTTTCTTTTTCTTTTCTTTTCATCCCAGATCTATTAGCACAATTTTCAGCACATAGACATTTTTAAAACTTCCACATCAACACTGAAGTTTCGCATCACCGCACCGCATTGGAAAATTACAATTCATAAATGCTTTTAGCTTAATTTTTGGTTGCGATAATAGGATTAGCTTTTAGGCCTTGGTGAAGTATGGTGGAGCTGAATCAAAAGATCGGGTAGGCACAAAATAGGCTAGCAACGGTTAGCGTATAGGAATGGTAAAACAAGGCTCAAGCTTGCCAAAAAAAGATGGCTTACGTCACGCTCAACTTGCAAATCGTTCGCACCCATGCTTCGAGAGTCGCTTGGGGCAAGTTCTTAGCCCTCGAGAAAGGTAATCCTTCCTCCCGACTCAAGAATCACAAACCTCACGCTCGCTTACACACAAT
The DNA here is from genome assembly GCA_033032865.1 of Dactylorhiza incarnata. Classification (NCBI taxonomy): domain Eukaryota; kingdom Viridiplantae; phylum Streptophyta; class Magnoliopsida; order Asparagales; family Orchidaceae; genus Dactylorhiza; species Dactylorhiza incarnata. Next base: position 3,745,849 of record JAWHQI010000076.1, on the reverse strand, counting down.
ACCACGCTACCACTAGATTCAACCACATTCACCATTTTGAGTAAAATAAACTAAAACTACGCAAATCTACTAATTATAAATTAGAAGCATAAATAGAAACTGATTCTATTTAAATCCCTATGCAAACACGAGTACTCAGCTAGAGCACTGTAGGAGTCAACATTCCACTCCATCTTCCAATTATTTTGGCTAATACAGCAATTTCTACATCACAACCAAAAATTGAATAAACAGAAGCATACAAACAAACGAGTGCGCGCTAAAGTGGGTGTAATGGTGTGCCGTGAAGATGAACAAATACAAAATAAATGAGATTAATATACTTCTAGTATGCAAATGATATGTGCACGTGCAGTGGGTAACACATAGCGGCTCTCCCCCAGACTTAATCTAAACAATCCAACAAAAGATATGGCCATGAAATTCAAAATGAAGTATAGGGAAAGAGAGTACCCCATGCTCAGACGTGAGCATACCAGAATATTGGCGTGTAAACCAAGAAAAAGCTCCAGCATTCGCCAGAAGAATGACCTGCAGGGGTGAGCTCCGCAAAAACAAAAGAAGATATACAAACTAAAAACAAAGTAAAACTAACTAAACAAACTTGATAAACTGAGATTGCAAGAAAAGTAAGACTGCGCAAATCTTAGCACACCGCTATAGACGGTAGTAAGACTGCGGCACGAAACGGCAGTGTACCGATCGTTCAAGTAATATAAAATGAGGAGTAATCCCCGAGTATCGAATCTCGAAGGAACACAGTAAGGTGGAGTTCAGTATTGAGGCAGGACTTGAGATCGAAGTCCTTTAGTCAGATGGATGCGGAAACGGGGGTTTTGGATTGCAGAAAATAAAGAGAAAATGCTACAACTACTCCTATGCAATGCTTCGCTTGGCGGGATGGAGACTATGTAGGCCTTGAACGCGCTACTTCGTGAGGGTGGATGGACGAGTAGGCAAGCGGAATGAGGGTCGTAAGCACCTCTTCGACAAGCACGCCACTAGCAATTGCTAGTGCTACAAACGAACGTGACGGCGGGATGGAGGATGGAATGGGGCGCACCTCAAGCAACTTAAACACCAAAGCATTTCACATAGACATGAAATATATAGAAATACAAACTAGTTTAAGTGCCACTTCATCATAATAATAAAGATCTACAACATATACACATCAATAAGAGAAGAACAAGGCAAGAAATCGACCGAATCCGAAGGCTCGTTGTAGATTCACGGTTGGAATCGCCGGGTTGTCAATCCGCATCCAAGATCGGTCCGCAACTACGTCCGGGGTAGAGAGAGCTGTCACGACACTCCAATGAGCCCGTCTTCTTCGTCTCGCGATCCGGTAAAGGTTGCAAACTTCCCCTTGCTTGATGGTAATGGCGGCTAGATCTCCTTTGAAGCTCTAGGATGGAGGAGGCCGAGATGATCTCCGGGCTCAAGATAGGCATGAAGAATAGTCCCGGAGCACCTCCTGGTGGTGGAAGATGATGCTGGGGGCGGAAGAGGCGAACAGGGCTCGAAAACGGCGGCTGGATTGTCGTCCGACCTAATTTCGCGGGCTGGATATTTATAGAAAACAGGGCGCACGATCAGTGGCGCACGATCAACTGATCGTGCGCACTGAAAGCTGGTGATCGTGCGCTCTGTGCCCGAAACCTGCAAAATAAAACTGTAGAAAAAATATAAAGCTCACGACCGTGCGCACGATCGTGCGTAGCAAACGCACGACAAAAATCCGAAGCTTTTTTTGGGCAGCAAATGAACTCGCACGATCAGAGGCGCACGAGCAACTGATCGTGCGTGAAGGAAACGCACGATCAGTGGCATTTCAGGCAGAAATTGCCCCCAAACAGACTCCGAGCATCGCACCATCCATGAACCTGCATGAAAACCTCCAGGACTATAGGAAAACAAGGGATCACACCAAGAATGGGCATACATGTGCACTAAGAGTGGAATAATAGACGGCTATTAAATATAAATGAAAACAAGCCTAAAGTGTGGTGCAAAGACTAGAAAATCGGCCCAAATGAGTCCGAAAATATGTATATAATTGGGACTCATCAGTCAGGCCAGATGGGTCTAGAAGGAGAGAGTCAAAACCAAGGTATGATAAGACTCCTACCAAAGATATTGTTTGTTATTCCTGCAGGAAAACTGGACATATTGCTCCAGAATGTCCAGAAAATGCTGAGAAAAAGAAAGATCTGAAAAAGAAGGATCTCAAGAAGAAAGGGAAGAAGAAAGAAAGAAGCTTCATTGCAGAAGCTTGGAGTGAGACAGATTCTGAAGACAGCACTTCATCTAAAAGTGACAATGAAGAGTCTAAGCAAGAAGACCTATGCTTAATGGCTCTTGGAAGCACAGAAGAAGAATGTGTTGCTGAATCATGGAGTGAAACAGGATCAGAAGGAAGCATCTCTTCAACAGCAAAAGCAAATAGCCTTATTCTCATAAAGGAATCTAAGGATAAGGATGAGGTAAGCATTTTTGATGAAATAGATTTTCTATGTGATGATTTTAAAAATGATTTTGAAAGACTCTGTTTAGATCAACTAAAAGCTAAACAAGAAATTAAGGATCTAAGAGAACAAATTAATATGAGAAAAATAGAGGATACATGTTCAAAAAATTATGAACTATGGTGTAAAATCTATAAAACAGAAAAATAAATTGATAGTGCTAAAATAGAAAATCAACTCCTTAAGAAGAAGGTATCCCAGGCAAAAGCTTTTGAAGAATCTATAAAAGTCAGAAGCCAAACACTTAAAGAAATCACTGAAAAACAAATAATCAGACATAAGAATCTGGGGTTAGGAGCTGATCCTTCAACTAGTTCAATACCATCTACCAAACCTGCTTGGATGAGCCCTGTTAAATTCACTAAACCCATCAAATCAACAAACTTCGAAGAAGACTCACAAAATACATAAGACCTCACCTTCAAAGAGATGAACCACCTTAATGAATCATCATCATACCATTCAGAAGAAGACTCTCAAACTACCTCTGAGAAAGCAACTATGCCAAAAGAAACAAGTTATAAAGAAACAAAACTCCAATCAGAGAAAGGGAAAAATAAAATCTGTGAAGATAAAATTGCGTCGACTTCATATCGACGCATGAATGATAGTACGTCGAATTCTACTCGACGCAATCACTTAGATGCTTTGACCTCTAATCGACGCATGAATAATAGTACGTTGACTTACAATCGACGCAAGTACTTTTATGCATCGATTCCAGATCAACGCAATCTAGAGAAAGCGCTGAATACATATCGACGCAACTCTCAACATACGTCGAATAAATATCAACGCATAAAACCTCAGAGCAACTTAAATACAGGACATGGGTATTCTTCAAAAACTTTCTATCTTAACCCCCATTCAGGACCCTTTCATCCTGATCAAAATTGTTATCCTGATCAAAACTTCTATCCTAATCAAAAATCTTTTCATAATCAAAATTACTATCCTGATCAAAACTTTTATCCTAATCACCATCTCTATTCCTCCCTAAACTCAAATTTCCTTAATCAAAAGAAAATTAGGTGTTATATCTGCAATAAAATTGGCCACACTGCCAAAAAATGTTGGCACAATCAATCCAACTGTTTATAAAATTAGTCCAATGGTGACTTAGAAAACCTTAGGATTAGGAAGAAATAACCCCTCAAGAAAAACCTGAAATTTTCAGACAAAGTAAAAATCAAGTCAATTCCTTTATCGACGCATCGTCGATAACTAAAAATGATTAGTAAACTCGACGTATGCGTCCACTCATATCGACGCATACATCGATAGGAAAACCTATCAGACTATACCGACGTATACATCGACTTCCACTCGACGCAACGTCGACTTCATGAAAAAGAGCGGCAATACTGAAATATTTTCAGTCACATCTACTATTGTACCGAATAAACCTCGATTTGTGTCTCGTGTCGACGTTTCACCTGACTTAAATAGACTCTTCAGTTAAAATTCATCACGCTCCTTGCATCTCTCATTTCTCAATCCAGCTATCTCTTCCTCTCTCTCACTGACCTAAATGGCTCCTAAGATCAACTCTGGTTTCAACATTGATCTTGAATCCTTCTAAGCCGCCGCCGAAAATTATAAGAGCATCATAGCTCTCTTCACCGAAGCTGGTTTAGACAAACTCATTTCCACAAGATGCGGACTCCTAGAGACAGAACTCACTGAGTTAATGAATCATGTTCGGATATCTGAGCAAGGAGAGATCACAGGAACACTCTATGAGACACCTGTATCAATCTCTACAGAACACCTTAGGGACACCTTTGATCTTCCATCAAGTACACAACAACACAATTCTATTTCAAATCAAAAGGAAAGCAAATTATTTTCAAAGAATAGCTAAATGAATCTTCATCATCATTCCCTTATCAGGTGATGAACCTGTGGATCTCACCCCTGAGGAAACCAAGAAACTATTACTCATCATGAAGTTCTCCAAAGATAAACCAATCCACCTGAAGAAAATAGATTTTTTTGAGCTATATAGGTTGTAACGCCCCTGATTTTCGTAAAATAATTAACGAAAATCAGGGGCGTTACAGTCACTCCCCCTAAAAGGAAGTTTCGTCCCGAAACTTGAAATCCAAGGATCAAGAAAGATACAGAAACAATTCTAAGGATACAGAAAAGAAGACTTACCCGAAGTCTAAGAGAAGAGGCTAGGATGAGTCTCTCTCATAGCAGATTCCAATTCCCAAGTTGCGCTTTCGACACCCTGATTCTTCCAAAGAACCTTAACCATTGGGATTGTCTTCCTTCGCAACACACGCTCCTGAGTCCCCAAGATTCGGACCGGCTCTTCGACATACGAAAGATTGGGCTGCAAAACTGGCACCGAATCAAGAACAAGCTGATCGCTACGCAAACACTTCCTCAACTGGCTTACATGAAACACATCGTGAACATTAGGGAAGGAAGCAGGCAAATCCAATCTATACGCTGACACTCCGATGCGCTCAACAATCTGGAAAGGTCCCACATACCGGGGATCCAACTTGTGGTTCCTTCCAAACCTCTTAATACCAGGCATCGGAGAAACTTTCAAGAACACCCTGTCTCCAACGGCAAACTCTAAATCCACTCTTCTTCGATTCGCATACTTCTCATACCGCTCCTGAGCAATGCGGAGCTTCTCGCGGATATGAGTCACAGCAACATTCATCTCTTCCAAAGCCTCTGGGCCTAGCAAGGGACTCTCACCAACCTCGGCCCAAAACAACGGAGTCCGACAACGCCTCCCATACAGAGCCTCAAACGGGGCCATTTGTAGGCTTTCCTGATAACTGTTGTTATACGCAAACTCCATCAATCCAAGCCGCTTATCCCAAGCTCCACCATGATCTAAGATATAGCACCTTATCATATCTTCCAAAATCTGATTTACTCTTTCTGTCTGACCATTGGTTTGGGGATGATAAGCGGTAGAGTACCTAAGGTCAGTACCCAAGGCTCCCTGCAAACTCTGCCAGAAACGAGACGTATACCTCGAGTCTCGGTCCGACACAATGCTCACAGGCACACCATGCAATCTGATAACTTCATCCAAATACAGCTCTGCTATTTTCTCCATCGAGTAACCAATTTTAAACGGCACAAAGTGAGCACACTTTGTCAAGCGATCTACTATAACCCACACCGAGTCATGACCACTGGGAGATCTCGGCAAACCGGTAATGAAGTCCATCGAAATACTCTCCCACTTCCAGCTTGGAATATCTAACGGGTTCAACTTACCTCCAGGCCTCTTATGATCTGCTTTCACGCGCTGACAAGTTAAACATTCAGACACGTACTTCGCTATATCGTTCTTCATACCCGACCACCAAACGATCTGCTTCAGATCTCTATACATTTTCGTGGAACCAGGATGATAGGAAACACTAGAATCATGCGCCTCGCTACAGATCTTTGTCCGAATTTCTTCCAACGCGGGGACGCAATATCTGCCTCGGTACCTCAAAGTATCCTTATCATCGATCGAAAAATCTGGTAATTCTCCTTTTTCAGTTCTACTTCGAAGATGCTGCAAGTCAGGATCTTCCTTCTGATGCAGCCTAGTAAGGGCAATCCAAGAAGGCTCTTCAGCCTCTAAGCTCGAGGGTGCGGTACAACTACCGACTGAGATATCCATCAACATAAACTCCTCTACTAGGGACTGCACTGAGAGATTGAAGATATGCGCGGTTTTCCGGCTCAGGGCATCGGCCACCACATTTGCCTTACCCGGATGGTACAGAATATCTACTTCATAATCCGCCACATACTCCAACCACCTCCGCTGGCGCAGGTTCAGCTCCTTCTGGGTGAAGACATACTTCAGACTTTTATGATCTGTGAAAATCTTGCATGACACTCCATATAATAGGTGTCTCCAAAGCTTCAAAGCATAGATTACTGCGGCGAATTCTAAGTCATGCGTAGGGTAATTCTTTTCATGAACCTTCAATTGTCTAGACCCATAAGCAATCACCTTCCCTTCTTGCATCAACACACAACCCAGTCCAATGTGAGATGCGTCCACATAAACGGCATACTCTAATCCTTCGATCGGTAAGGCCAACACTGGAGCACTACACAAACGCCTCTTCAATTCCTGAAAGGCCTCTTCGCGCTTATCGCTCCAAACAAAAGCAGTATTCTATAGGAGATTTGTCCAAGGATTTTCAGTACTGCTTTTGTTTGGAGCGATAAGTGCGAAGAGGCCTTTCAGGAATTGAAGAGGCGTTTGTGTAGTGCTCCAGTGTTGGCCTTACCGATCGAAGGATTAGAGTATGCCGTTTATGTGGACGCATCTCACATTGGACTGGGTTGTGTGTTGATGCAAGAAGGGAAGGTGATTGCTTATGGGTCTAGACAATTGAAGGTTCATGAAAAGAATTACCCTACGCATGACTTAGAATTCGCCGCAGTAATCTATGCTTTGAAGCTTTGGAGACACCTATTATATGGAGTGTCATGCAAGATTTTCACAGATCATAAAAGTCTGAAGTATGTCTTCACCCAGAAGGAGCTAAACCTGCGCCAGCGGAGGTGGTTGGAGTATGTGGCGGATTATGAAGTAGATATTCTGTACCATCCGGGTAAGGCAAATGTGGTGGCCGATGCCCTGAGCCGGAAAACCGCGCATATCTTCAATCTCTCAGTGCAGTCCCTAGTAGAGGAGTTTATGTTGATGGATATCTCAGTCGGTAGTTGTACCGCACCCTCGAGCTTAGAGGCTGAAGAGCCTTCTTGGATTGCCCTTACTAGGCTGCATCAGAAGGAAGATCCTGACTTGCAGCATCTTCGAAGTAGAACTGAAAAAGGAGAATTACCAGATTTTTCGATCGATGATAAGGATACTTTGAGGTACCGAGGCAGATATTGCGTCCCCGCGTTGGAAGAAATTCGGACAAAGATCTGTAGCGAGGCGCATGATTCTAGTGTTTCCTATCATCCTGGTTCCACGAAAATGTATAGAGATCTGAAGCAGATCGTTTGGTGGTCGGGTATGAAGAACGATATAGCGAAGTACGTGTCTGAATGTTTAACTTGTCAGCGCGTGAAAGCAGATCATAAGAGGCCTGGAGGTAAGTTGAACCCGTTAGATATTCCAAGCTGGAAGTGGGAGAGTATTTCGATGGACTTCATTACCGGTTTGCCGAGATCTCCCAGTGGTCATGACTCGGTGTGGGTTATAGTAGATCGCTTGACAAAGTGTGCTCACTTTGTGCCGTTTAAAATTGGTTACTCGATGGAGAAAATAGCAGAGCTGTATTTGGATGAAGTTATCAGATTGCATGGTGTGCCTGTGAGCATTGTGTCGGACCGAGACTCGAGGTATACGTCTCGTTTCTGGCAGAGTTTGCAGGGAGCCTTGGGTACTGACCTTAGGTACTCTACCGCTTATCATCCCCAAACCAATGGTCAGACAGAAAGAGTAAATCAGATTTTGGAAGATATGATAAGGTGCTATATCTTAGATCATGGTGGAGCTTGGGATAAGCGGCTTGGATTGATGGAGTTTGCGTATAACAACAGTTATCAGGAAAGCCTACAAATGGCCCCGTTTGAGGCTCTGTATGGGAGGCGTTGTCGGACTCCGTTGTTTTGGGCCGAGGTTGGTGAGAGTCCCTTGCTAGGCCCAGAGGCTTTGGAAGAGATGAATGTTGCTGTGACTCATATCCGCGAGAAGCTCCGCATTGCTCAGGAGCGGTATGAGAAGTATGCGAATCGAAGAAGAGTGGATTTAGAGTTTGCCGTTGGAGACAGGGTGTTCTTGAAAGTTTCTCCGATGCCTGGTATTAAGAGGTTTGGAAGGAACCACAAGTTGGATCCCCGGTATGTGGGACCTTTCCAGATTGTTGAGCGCATCGGAGTGTCAGCGTATAGATTGGATTTGCCTGCTTCCTTCCCTAATGTTCACGATGTGTTTCATGTAAGCCAGTTGAGGAAGTGTTTGCGTAGCGATCAGCTTGTTCTTGATTCGGTGCCAGTTTTGCAGCCCAATCTTTCGTATGTCGAAGAGCCGGTCCGAATCTTGGGGACTCAGGAGCGTGTGTTGCGAAGGAAGACAATCCCAATGGTTAAGGTTCTTTGGAAGAATCAGGGTGTCGAAAGCGCAACTTGGGAATTGGAATCTGCTATGAGAGAGACTCATCCTAGCCTCTTCTCTTAGACTTCGGGTAAGTCTTCTTTTCTGTATCCTTAGAATTGTTTCTGTATCTTTCTTGATCCTTGGATTTCAAGTTTCGGGACGAAACTTCCTTTTAGGGGGAGTGACTGTAACGCCCCTGATTTTCGTTAATTATTTTACGTACCCTCTGTGACGTAATTTTGGCGTAAGGGCGTTATGTCAGCTCGTCTGGTAGTGTTTCGAGTTTTAGCTTAGTTAAATCTTGTGATTTAGGTCAAGCAGGCGAGATTTCGCGTCGTTTCGAGTTAAAGTGAAGATTTTGAGTGGATATCAAGATTTTAGCTTCGGAAGGCTTTGTCCGGAGTTTGGCTCGTCGGAATTGAATTCTGACTCCGCCGTTGGATTCGTAGCACCGTTTTTCAGTTAAGGCGCGAATTTCGTAGAAACCCGAGGTGTTTTGATCGCCCTCGCAGTTTAAGTAAATTGGGGAATTTATTTATTAATTAAATAATAATTTAGGGTTACTTATATAAGCCTAAAATCTCCTCCTCCTATTCATCTTCTTCCTCCCTCGATCAAATCAGCCGCCGAGCGAAAGGGCGAGTGCGGAGCTTCGAGGAGCGTTCGATCGGCGATTTCTAGGGCTGTAGTAGTCGGAATCGCGTTAGGAGAGAAGATTTGGAAAGCTCTCGGCGAGATCTTCGTTCTAGCGGTAAGCTTTTCCCGTTCTGGGGAATTTTTGGAGTTAGGGTAGTGACCTAACCCCTTCTTTCGACCCGAAAAGTTTCAGGAATCTGTGCTCGTGTGTTTTCCTAGCCGAACCATAGCTTCCGGAGCGAAGATCTTCGAGTTTGCAAGGTTAAGGCAAGTGGCTTCTTCCTCCTCCTCTTTGTTTGGTTAAATCTTGGTTTTACCTCCTGATAAATGTTTGGTGGGCTGTGGGCTCGTGTTTCGAGCGTCTTGTGTGATAGTTAGAAACCCTAAATTTTCTTCCCCGTGTAGCGTCAGGGCATTTCTCCCGAAAGACACCGTCGTTCCCTGGATTTTTAGCCGTTGATTGGTCCTTCTCGAGAAGCCTTTGAGTGTCCCGAGAAGTTGTTTTAGCCAAGTTTTCGAGAAGACCCCTCTACCTCTCGAGAAATGCTTGAGTTCTCGAGAATTCCCTTGTCCTCTCTCGAGAAATTCCTTGAGCTCTCGAGAAATCCCCTGATCTCTCTCGAGAAATTGCCTTCCTCTCGAGAAATTGCCCTCCTCTCGAGAAATCAATTTCTCATCTCTCGAGAAATCCTTGCCTTCCTCTCGAGAAATTGCCTTCCTCTCGAGAAATTGCCCTCCTCTCGAGAAATCAATTTCTCATCTCTCGAGAAATCCTTGCCTTCCTCTCGAGAAATTGCCCTGCTCTCGAGAAATCAATTTCTCATCTCTCGAGAAATCCTTGCCCTCCTCTCGAGAAACTGCCTTCCTCTCGAGAAATGCTCCTCTCGAGAAATCCTTGAGCTCTCGAGACATTCCCCCATCTCTCGAGAAACTGCCTTCCTCTCGAGAAATGCTCCTCTCGAGAAATCCTTGAGCTCTCGAGAAGTTCCTTGTAGTTTTTCGAGAAATCCTTGAGCGAGACCACCGCCAGGGGCGCTGCCCCTTGGACCCCGTTAGGGGCTCTGCCCCTAAGACCCCGCCAGGGGCGCGGCCCCTTGGAACCCCGCAAGGTGCGCATGTGATTTCGTTGCGATTTCCATGTTTTAATCTTTTGTCCTCTCTAGTGTACCAAGATGATTGCCAGTGTCCCTTCGGTGCTCCTGATCTTGAAACCCTCTTGGTTGTATCCTTTTACTCGTTGTGGTCTGTTAACATTTGAGTTACTCTTATGATTCATATTGATCGAGGTGTACTTTGCCTTGACCCTATTTTTTTCCTTAGGGCCTTCCAGTGATTATCCTTTCGGGTTGCGTCCCGTGTTTAAATAAAATTTAAGTAATAAGAACTACTGTCTTTAGCCCTTCACAGTAGTTGTGTTTGGGGAACAGTGGGGGAAAATGTTATAGCCTTGCACGGTAGTCGTGTTTGGGTGGTTGGGTCTAGTGGTACCCCCACCTGCTTTTGGGCTTGGGGTAGCGGAGGTAGTTAACCGCTCCCGTATAATTTGAGCTGATCAGTCTCTTTAATCGATGAAACTAAATAAATGAACATGTTTGTTCCTCTTTTGGTATATAGTGCACTTGATGCTTGTTGGTTCTTTGTTTGGGGCTCTCTTTCGGTAACTTTGGCTTGGGTTGGTACCCCTTATGCCTTGCTTGTTTTTCTGCTAGTTTTCTGCCACTTGTAATCCCTTGCTGAGGCGTTCTTTGTTTTATTGAATGCCTCAGGTTCAGAGCCGTAACGGCTAGTGGTGTAGCCTGAAGTTCAGAGTTTTAGTAGCTGTTCACCCCGCTGCTGCGAGGTAGTTGTTTTTAGTTACTTCTTGTGCTCAGACATACTAGTTGGTGCCAATGGGTTAGTGTCATGTTGTTGACGCCCATTGTGCCCCTTTTTATACTTTATAGATTATTTGCCAGATTATGCCACTACTTTTAGATCTTGTGTATCTTACCCTCTGGGAATGATTTATGCTAGGTGCATTATAGTTATAAAATGATTTTTCTTCATCCTCATTGCATTCTTTCTAACTGAAACCCTTAACTTTAAAGTCGACTAAAGGTATTTTCTACTCTTACAGTACGCCTAGTTATGTGCATATCATTTATTTCATGCTCCGTCGTTTGCATACATGTAGGACTTTAAGTAAACTAAATTAAGTACATTCCGCTGCAATTATATATACTTTCTCGGTGGACTAGTTGATCCACGAACTGAGAGACACAGTTCTTATCTCAAAACCCCTGATAAATGATTTCAAATGATAACTTATCATATAATCAAGTTTGTTTAGTTAAGTAATAGGTTCCCGCCTGAGCGTCTACAGTTGTCTCCTGTATGACGTGGCATCATGACGTGTATTTTCTCTTACTCTGATATTCTTAAATTCGGAGAAAATGCGGGTTGTGACATAGGTTATTGGCAGACATAGTAGGAAAAGTTCTATTATGCAAGATCTCTGCCCATGATGCAGTGACCAAGCAGCAACTGAACATCATGGGGGCCCTTGTACTGAAAAAGAAGGTTGACTGGGCTAGCTGCTTACTAAAAATGATAGGCTACAAATATTCTCACAAAGAGAATGCCTATATGAGGATCATGAGTCAGGTACTCCTCCACTCCTTCCCTGACCTATGTAGGTCAAAAGGAATCCCCATTCCCCCTGGAAAAAAAGGATGTACATAGCCCTCTTCTCAAAATGGACCAGGCAAATTCCCAAGCCTAGTGCCATTCCTGACAGGACTCCCTCTCCTCCTAACTCTCCTATCCATCCATCCTCACCTCCTCCTCTTCATACAGACACCTCTTCTCTACCAACATCATCCACACCTATAGCTTCTACTACCCTCACACCTCCTATCCTACCTACATCTTCGCATACACCAGCTCAACCCTCCTCTAATCCTCCACCTCCTCCATCAAACTCACCTCATCACAATGATACAGTCCACTATCCACCTTCCTCACCTCCACCTTCACCATTATCTCCTACTCCAACACATCTTGAACTATCTCCATCCACTAAAACTCTCATCACCCATTGTATCCAGCCAGCAGCCCAAAAATTTCAAGAAATGTTGGATGGACACTGCTCCCAACTTCACTCTTCCATCATGCACATGCAAACCCAAATAGATGGGGTCAATGCCTCTGTGCAAAGCTTGAATTCCTCTATCTCTTCCTCTAAGGTGACCAGTCTTTCTTAACCTCCTTGGCTAAGAAGGTCAAGAAGGGGGAGAAATTAGATGAAGAGCAGCTCTCAAGTCACAAATCTCTCTCACACAAGTCCCTTCCTACTTCAAAAGCTGATAAGACAATTGGCAATGAATTAGTCCCAGAGCTACATACTGAGGACCAGATAACATATGTACTCTCTATAGCAAGAGAAGCTATACAACAAGTAGTTCTCTTTCAAGGGGAGGCTAGCAGAGCAGAGATAGAAGTTGAAAAGGAAACTTTTGTTGAAAAAGAAGCTGAAGCTCAGGGGGAGCCAAATGCTGATATAATTGAAGCTGGAGCTGAGAAAGAACCAGAAGAGGCAGAAGTAGAAGGCTCAAAGGAAGTTCCATCTCAGGGGCAGCAAACTGCTATGACTCAGGGGGAGCTGAGTGAACCACCTGTTACTGAGAAGGAGCAACTCTCTTCCTTAAAAACTTTAGTATTCACTAGGAAAAGAAAAACTCCTCCTACCCCTCCTGAGTGATGTGATGAACAATGTTGATATACTCTATATTTTTTTCCTCCATGCATAAATACTGTTTATGAAGTCTGTGTATATGATTCTATTTTCTTCTGATTACTTAACATATTTCTTTCCTATATATGAATGCCTTGCTGTGTTGATTAAAAGCTGGTACAATTTCTCCCTAAATAGGGTTAAGACAAATAGGGGGAGATTGTTGGGGAAATGATTTATCTTAACCCCTAAAAATGAGTAGAATATAAATTCTAAGAATGAAAAATTAGTCTAAGTAAATATGCGTCGAATAGTATTCCGCTCAACGTCGAAGTGTAGTCGACGTTCCTCTCAGAATGAGTCGAAGTAGCTCTAAACAGAATTCGACGTAACCTATGTCGACGTAACTCTGATTTCTAGTCGACATATCTAGTGAAGTCGACGCACCTTCCATATTCTCCTCTCGACGTCCAGCCAGTCTGAAATCGACGCTTCCGTCGAATAGTAATCGACGTACGTCGATTTCTATGTCAAATTCAAAACACGCCAGATTTCTTTCCTTCTATCTGTAGACCAGAATTTTATGGAATGATATTATTCTTTTCTAGCCGTTTTGAATCAGTCTTTCCTTCTAATTGATTCTTGGCTAATTTGATTAAGTTTATTATGGATATTATTTGAAATCAGAATGATCTCTTTCCTTCTACAGAAATATTGATTATGGAATCTTTTCTCACTTACCATTTCTCTGTCTGCTAATTGATTATTCTCTTATAGTATTCTTTGAATAAATAGAGCTATAAATAAGAGGGAAGTCGGCAGAGAAGAAAAAGAGAAGTGATCCACTCCATACATTTGAAATAGAGGAAAAGCTCCCAAGAGAAAAGTGAGAAAAGCTGAGAGAAGTGATAGTGTGCTGAAGCCAACAACAAGCCTTCTCCCTCTCCTCTTTCTGAAGCCATACTGCTGCAATCTCTGATAGCTCTCATTGAAAGAGAAAAAGACCTACAATCTCATTCTCACTATAGAAGAGAGATTTCATTCACTATTTCTTGTGCTTCTAATCTTCTTGCTAGGAAGAAGATTCTTTCTTATTTAAAATTACTTCTTCTTCTTATCTTCATTTCATTTTCAAACAGTGTAAAAGAGTTTTTAGAATCTCTCTTCAAAAAATTCAGTTGTACTGGTTCTAAGAGTCTCCTTATCAAAAGACTCAGGCTGGTTCTAAGAGTCTCCTTATCAAAAGACTCAGTACAAGATAGTGAATTCCTACCAAGGGGGTAGAAGAGTGGACTACCCAAAGTTTGGGGAACCACTATATTTCTTTGTGTTGTGCTGTGATTTTCATTTTGCTATTTCTTTCTTTATTTACTTAATTCTTGTTGGTGTGTGTGGGAAGCTTAAATCTGAGATTATTACATATATATATATATATATATATTTGTTAACTTTGCACAAAGTACTTTTAAATCTCTATTCACCCCCCCCCCCCCCCCCCCCCTCTAGAGAATTCTAGTGAGGTTAACTGTGCACTTTCAGAAACTGCTTGGGCCAATTGGCCCATTTGCACTTCCAGGTTTCTCATCGAGGTCGTCTGGTTAGCCAGGTTAGCTTGGGTGATTTCAATTAATTTTTCCAGTGTATCTTCCAAGATACTTTTTCTTGGTCCCGGCGGTGTTTGATTATAACCTGGATGAGGCAGTCACGGTTGACTTCCGAAAGTAGAAGCATCAAACTGATGCTGCCCCGGTTGCCATCTTTGGCCAGCAGTGTTTTGATTCCAAGCAAAATTAGGGTGATTTCTCACTCCCGGATTATAAGCATTTCTGTACAGCATTCCCTTATTCTGATTAGCCATAAAATTAACGGATTCAGTAATATTCAGGTTTGCAAAATCACTTGAGGGGTCCTCTCCTGGGCACTCATATGAATGATGTCCTATTGCTCCACACCCTTGGCAGGATATGACGGTTGCAGGCGCTGTGGTGGGGGTAACTTATCCCAAGGCAAAGATACTTATGGTGTTCTTCTGCGTGTTCCTTCCCGCCGTCCAGTATGTGTTGTTCGAGGCAGTATCTTGAAGTATACGCGTAGCTTCTTCCGGAGTATGATTCATAATAGTCCCTACTATCGCAGCATCGATCATCGCCCTGTAGTTCGGGTCGATGGAAAAGTAGAAGTTCTCCATGAGGTTCCAAGGCTGGAGCTCGTGGTTAGGGCATTTCCATAGGAGATCATTAAACCTCTCCCACACTTCCGCTAGAATTTCCTGGTCATGTTGGCGGAATGAAGCTAGTTCCTGGTGCAAGTTCACGGTCCTATCCACTGGGTGGAACTTTCCCAAGAATTTGGAAGATAGGGCATCCCAAGTAGCGGCGGTCCCCGGCGGAATGGTGTGAAGCCACGCCTTGGCTTTATCTCTCACAGAAAATGTGAAGAGCCTCAGCTTGACAGTATCATCAGATATACCTGCATAGCGAAATGTGGCGCATATATCAGAAACTCGATTAGGTGAAGATGGGGGTATTCAAAAGGCAGTCCAAAAAACTGGGTGTTATTCTGAATGATATTCAGAATAGCGAGTTTTATTTCAAACTAAGCGTTTGCGATAGCCAGACTGAACCCCGGGTACCAACTCCCTGCAGTCGGAGTGGTGTAGTCCCTCATGGTGCGAGGTCTCGGTCGGTTCACTTTAGGTTCCTCCACTAAAACATTCGCCCCATCCTCGGGCAATCCTCGGACCTTGTGTCCTTCTCCCTGATTTAGATTATCTCCCATTTTAGCAAGAGCAACTACAGCACGCCGTCGTGCACGGTCAGTCCTCTCAATCTCAGGGTCAAAAGGGACTAGGTCACCTAGAACTCGCCCCTGCAAACACAAAAGAAGAATACAAAGAAAACAACTCAAAAACAATGACCCCCGTAATAATGTTTTCAACAACAATAATCACATCACGCTTGCATTCCCTGGCAACGGCACCAAAAACTTGACGCGCAGATTCTAAACCGCTAAAAGTGAGAGCAGAATGCGGTTCGAATAGTGTTGAAATCGATTTCTCGGCCTCTAGTGGAGCTCGGGGCCCTCACCGAAATGAGGGGCAGCTAGCCCTTACTGATCCCTCGGAGAAGGCGGACCGAAGACTAGGAAAATGACTGAGACCTTAGCCACAGGGAGGAGGTCCCTCCACTAACCTGGAAGATCGTTGAGCGCTTCCCCTCCCAAGCAGAAGCTGAGACTCGGGCACCTTGGAGAGCTCTGGAAATGCTAACCAAGAAGAGCCTGAGGAGAGAGAAGCTGAAGTGAAGTCCTCTCCAAAGGTGCCCTTAAGGTCCTATTTATAGGTTTTCTGATACGGCCTGCAAATAGCAGGATCCCGCCTTCTGATTTTACTATCTGCACCCAGATAGGTCTGCTAACAGCCAAACTCCACTGTTTGGAGAGGCTAAAGGCAGACTACCAAGGGTAAAAGGATAATTTGACCCTATCGGCTTATGGGCAAGGAACTGCGAGATCCTTCCTGCGAGATGCTCTCGTGGGCCCCCTCGCGAGTCCTGCTCGCAGTGCCTCTCCTAGGTGTTCGCCCTACGAGGACCTCGCTGCCCCCCCCCCCCCTCCCCCCCCCCCCCCCCCCCCCTTGGCGGTATCGGCCGAGGCCCCGTCTCGCGAGCCTTCCTGTGAAACCGTCCAGGAAGCCGGGGGAGCTCGACGAACACTGAAGAGTTCGTCGAACACAACCGCGAGTGCTTGTCTCGCCACCCCTTCTCGCTCGCCCTTCAGCAGGCCCACCGAGAGGGAAGATTCTCTTCCTTGCGACCTCCTTCCCACTGCTTTCTTTGAACCGCGTCTCCTTGCCTGGCGAATATCGGGGTTGTACACAATCCCTGCTCTTCGCGAGGATATTTATGCTCGCGAAGAAACATCCAACCCTTGGTATTCGCCAGCTCCTTGATGATCTGTCAGGAATCTTTGGTGGGACCCACCTTGTGGGCTATAAATATCATCCCGGGTCTCTAGTGGCGTGCGCCGCCACTTCTCTTCCTTTCCCTTTGCCTGACATTGTAGCTGCCTGGAGATGCCTCTTTCCGAAGAAGTCGAGGCTCTCCTGAGGGCGGTGAGAGCCGGCGGGCTACCTTCCACGACCAGGGTCCCTGCCTGGATGAATCGGCCGCCTCCTGCTGAGTCGCCGAAAATCAAAAAGGCGAGGGCGGCTCGCCGAACTGGGGATGACTCTGTGCTGTTGGACTCCTCCCCGGACGATCGCCACCACGAGAAGGTACGAGCTACTCCTGACGAGCGAGGAGACCGGTGGCTCTGTGCCGCCAAAGATCCCCCCGACCAACAGCGTAGCCTACCCTCCCGGCCTGGGTAAATCTCTCTACCCTCACTACGGCAACGTGTTCCAGGGCTGTCCCTCGACTTCTCGCCCCCCGTTGGGTAAGCATTCTGACGACCCCTTGCCCTGCGCAAACTCAAGCGCGCCCTCTAACCTCTTCGCAATATCTCACAGAGAATCCCGAAAATCCGCCTACCGATTTCGATTTGGGCGACAACGAGATGTCCCCCCTTCCAGACCAGCTAGAGGACTTCTTGGGGGATCCGCGATATCCCGAGATGATGAAGCAACGAGCCGCGGAGTTGCTGAGGAAACATGGGCGGATGCTGATGGATCTCAACATGCAGGCGAGGCGGGACAGAGAAGCAGCCAAGGATAGGCACACGGTTTTGATGGAAGAGTGTGCGAGGCTCCGGCAGGCGAGACAGCGTGACTAGGATGAGAACGCCACGATGACGGAGGTTCATATAGCTAGGATAAGAGACTACGCCTACCTCATGGACAGGGAGGGCCGTATGGCCGAGAATTATTATAACTCTAGGGTACCGCCGAGGTCCGGGTCGCGGGGGTGGGGGCAGGTGGAAATGGTTACCCCATGATTCTCGCTAACTGTTGTGTTGTTGTGAACTCTTATTATTTGTAATGGGTGTCGTTGTTTTAGACAATCTCGCCATGGCTCGCAACTCGCATATTTGCCACTTATATGTTGGCTTTATTTCTTCTGTCAATAAGTATTACTGGCTTTTTATTATTTCTCGCTCGCTGCTAATAAGTCTGTTTCATTTTTATGTTATATTATGCTCGCGAGGAACCTCTGTTCTCGCTAAATATATCTCGCAAAAATGTTGTTTGTACTAACCCCGCAGGATTTTCTCGCCCGCGGACTTGATGTGATGTTTTTTGCTGCTACCCGCGCCCGCTAGCGCTTGGACTTATTCCCGCCATTTTGCTTTGGCTATAAATAGGCGTCCATAACTGAGTCAACCACCGCATTTACTGTCAACCTCCTTCCTCCTCCGCTTCAGAGCTCTCGCTCCTTCCCGTTCTCACTTTACTTCCTTTCTCGCAGGTCGCTAAGATGGGCGGCGACGCTAACGAGTCAGAGGGTCGGCGAAAGATTGCGAAGGCTTTCGCCGAGCACACCTTCTACCACTACAACTTGACGGACGAGGATTATTTCAGCGCGGTCGCCGATTATGTCACCCCCCCCCTTCGAGGCACGCCATCCTAGCGAGGACGACATGATCAACGCCCCGCGGGTCAACGAGTTGGCCATTCCCACCGCCCATTTCGCGGTCGGCCTGCGCCTCCCCCTGTTGCCGGAAGTTCGCCAGGTAATGGACGTTCTCGCTCGCTTCTTGTTCTCTGCATTTCAAGTCTAGCTCATTATGTGAACTAATCCCGGTCTTCTCGCTGCTCGTCAGGTGCTCAAGCACTATGGCGTTGTTCCAGGCCAGCTCACACCTAATGCCATGGCGGTAATCATGGCGTTCGCCTGCTATCTTCGCGAGGAGCGCATCGAGTTCAGCCTCCCGATCTTTAGGAAGCTGTTCTCGTTCCGCGCCTTCAAGGACGGGACTGCCTACTTCATGGGCTCGGGTCCTAAGGTTGACGAGACCATCAACAAATCCCACTTCTGGGCCCAGAAGTTCCTTCTTGTCAAGGGGAACTTCGGTAACATCCTGATCTCGCCCGTCCAACATGGCGAGACCACCTACCGGCCCGCCGCCCTCGGAGGTCACGACGCCCTTCTCTACCAGTTCTTCTGCAAGAAGAACTTTGAGGTTGTCCATCTCCACTGCAACCTCGACAAGCTGCTTCCCGTACTCGCAGGGGAAGGTAAAAGATATCGCTCTATCATTGACACCCCTTTTCTTTTCCGGTAATCTCGTACTTATTGAAGCTTCAACTATTTTCTAGGCGAGCGGGATCTTCCTCTCCATCCCCCCTACGCTAGCAATCGGAAAACTGACGCTACCCTGGCTCTCGCGACCATGGGGGCGGAGGCTTGCCGAGGCGCCGTCACTCCAGGCGAGCCCTCTTCTTGCAAGAGACCGGGAGCTTCTGGTGGTCATGTCGTTCCCCCGAAATCTCCGCAAAAGAAGAAGAGTAAGAAGAGCGGGGTCTCGCTCGCCTCCTCGAAGGGAAAGGAGCCCCGCGAGGTGGCTTTCGATGAGTTCGACATGGCCGGCCTCTCCGCAGGGGGTGAGGACGATGAGCCCTGCCAGGAGGCTTCTAGAACCTCTGTCCTGCCCATCCCCGTCAACCATTACAAGTTCAGCCTCGGCCAGAGGCGCCGCGATGAGACCGGCGAGCTCCTGGTCAACTGGAAACCGGAGACCAACCGGGTGGACATCTCCACCATCCTTCCCTCCTGGGTGGAGAAGGAGGCCGTCAACGGTCACGCCTTCGACCTCTCGTTCGCTCTCTATGGGCGCGAGGATGCGGGGTCTTATAAAGATGAGACTGCGAGAACTCTCGCTTTCGAGAGCGCGAGGTCGCAGTTGCGCTCTGCCGAGCTCGCCCATATGATGGGGAGGCGCTGCTTACAGCTGGAGCTTCAGAACGTGGAGCTCGCGAGGTCCTATCAGGGGCTCCTTGAGCAGCCCCAGAGGGCAGTCTGGTGAGTTTTCTAGACTTCCTCATCTTCCTTTCTTTTGGCTATTTCGCTTCTTTAATTGAATTTACTTGCAGGATGTCGAGGCCGCCGGAAGAGCCGACGCTCGCATCAAGGACTTGGAGGGCGAGGTGGCTGGGTTGAAAGCCCTAAACTGTGATCTCACCCGTGCCGTCGTTCCCCCCTCCCCCCGCTCTTTTCGCTGTATTGTTTTTTGTGTTGATATCTCGCTCTTGCTTATCTCGATGTTCATTTGTATGTAGGATATTCCCGCGATGACCGTTCTCGCATTTTACGTTGTTGAATAGACGGGTATAGGACCTTTTTGGCTGCTCTGGCCTTTCGTTATTTGCCTTAGGATTATTAGTCTTTAGGTATGCGTTTTTCTCTAGGTCTCGCGAGGTGTTTTCTTTTCGGCGAGAGCTCGCCTGTTATCCTGTACCGACAATCTTTCGGTCGAGCGTCGGATACCCCGGAGCGCATAGGGTTGGTTCTCGTCACTCGCATACTATCGTGCAAATTCTCTCCTTGCCGAGCGAGCAGGCCCGCCTTGCGAGAAGGATAGGGTCAGCGCCAAAGCCTTGCTAACCTGATGCATTTCATCCTGACCTTATAAAGAACTCATCTTCTTGTCCGGGAGCGGAATGGACCCGATGTCTTCCAGCATCGAGACTCATCACTTTTCCCGCCTCTCCTAAAATAAACATTTGTCACCGTGACAGCCTCTCCAGAGATCAACCTGAACCCCCCGTCTAGTGAGAGACCGGTAGCGGAATCGATCTGGGGCATCCCAGCATAAAAACTTGTCACCGTGCCAGCCTCTCCAGAGATCAACCTGAACCCCCCGTCTAGTGAGAGCCCGGGAGCGAAATCGATCTGGGGCATTCTGGCATAAAAACTTGTCACCCTGTCAGCCTCTCCAGAGATCAACCTGAACCCCCTGTCTAGTGAGAGCCCGGGAGCAGAATCGATCTGGGGCATTCCAGCATAAAAACTTGTCACCCTGCCAGCCTCTCCAGAGATCAACCTGAACCCCCCGTCTAGTGAGAGCCCGGGAGCGGAATCGATCTGGGGCATTCCAGCATAAAAACTTGTCACCCTGCCAGCCTCTCCAGAGATCAACCTGAACCCCCCGTCTAGTGAGAGCCCGGAAGTGGAAGCGATCTGGGGCATTCCAACATAAAAACTTGTCACCCTGCCAGCCTCTCCAGAGATCAACCTGAACCCCCCATCTAGTGAGAGCCCAGGAGCGGAATCGATCTGGGGCATTCCAGCATAAAGACTTGTCACCCTGCCAGCCTCTCCAGAGATCAACCTGAACCCCCCGTCTAGTGAGAGCCCGGGAGCGGAATCTATCTGGGGCATTCCAGCATAAAAAACATGTCACCTTGCCAGCCTCTCCAGAGATCAACCTGAACCCCCCATCTAGCGAGAGCCCGGGAGCGGAATCGATCTGGGGCATTCCAGCATAAAAACTTGTCACCTTGCCAGCCTCTCCAGAGATCAACCTGAACCCCCCGTCTAGTGAGAGCCCGGGAGCGGAATCGATCTGGGGCATTCCAGCATAAAGATTTGTCACCTTGCCAGCTCCTGCATAGTAGCTATAACTAACAAGTGAGATAAAATATTCAACTAACATCATAATAAAATTTTCAAGGATAAAATCGCTTCAAATCGTCTCCACTTCTTGCTCGGCCGAGGGGTACCCCTTCCACATCTCGGAGATGATACCCCCCTGTCTTGAGCACTTCACTTACAATGTATGGACCCTCCCAATTGGGGTTGAGCTTACCTACCGCGGTCCCTCTCCCAGCCGCGTCGACCTTCTTCAAGACCAGGTCCCCTTTTTAAAAGTGTTTTACTCCGATGTGTTTGTCAAAATACCGGGCCATTTGCCGCTTGATTTCCTCCTGCATGATGGTGGCCTGGTCCCGGAGTTCCTCCACCAGGTCCAAAGATAGCCTTTGTTCTTCATCGTTGGCCACCAGCCACTCTTCATCCCCTTCACCTGCGGCGATCACCCTGGGAGTCTTTACTTCGAACTCAATGGGAAGGACTGCTTCGGATCCATGGGAAAGTTTGAACGGGGTCTCCCCGGTGGCGGTTTTAGGGGTAGTCCTCAGGGCCCAGAGAACGGATGGTAGTTGCTCTACCCAGTTCCCTCGGAGGTTCTCCACCTTATTCTTTAGTAGGTTGACAATTACTTTATTTACCGCTTCCACCTAGCCGTTGCTTCGTGGGTGGTGAACCGATGCGAACCTTAGGTCGATGCCAAGCTGGGTGAAGAAACTAACAAACTCTTCGCTAGCAAATTGCGGCCCGTTGTCCGTCACTATAGCCAGGGGGAGGCCGTGCCTGCAGATTATTTCTCCCCACACAAAATTCGTCGCTACTTGAGAGGTCACCTTGGTGAGCGCCTTCACTTCTACCCATTTGGAGAAATAATCGATCATGACCAATAAGAACCTTCTTTGGCCGCTAGCTTGAGGAAAAGGGCCAACTAGGTCCAACCCCCATATGGCAAAGGGCCAGGGAGCAGTGATGGTTCGGAGCCTCTGAGCTGGGAGGAGTTGGAGCAGAGCATAGAGCTGGCACGTTGAACACCTTCTTGCGAACTCTGTCGCATCCTTGCTGAGGGTGGGCCAGAAGTAGCCTTGTGTCAACCAGCGCGTCGATTCTAGGCAGGGGGTAACAATCTTTCGGGCATGATTTATTAAGAAGTGAAAAGTTGATACACATGCGCCACTTACCTCCCTCCTTTTTTACCATGACTACATTGGAGACCCAGCCTGGATACTAGATCTCCGACACAAAACCTGCTTGTATGAGATTTTTCACCTCCTCGCGAATTGGTCCCTCCAGCTTGTCCGCTGTGGCCCTTTTCTTTTGGCGGATGGGGAGGATGCCGTGGTCGAGGTTGAGGCGGTGGTAAGCCACATCCGCATTGATCCCGGGCATCTCCGTGGCGCTCCAAGCGAAGACATCGACATTCTTCTGCACGCATGCTAGGATCTCAGCCTGCTCCCCCGAACTGAGCTCTCCGCTGACTCGGACTTTCTCCACCACCCCAAGCTGAGTGGTGACTTCAAGCTCCACGACCTCATCCAAGGCCTCCAGCCTGGATTGCTCTCCCCAAGCACTTTCCTTCTCTCCGCCGCAAGCGAGCTCTTGGGCTCCTTCCTCCGTCTCTTCCTCCCCCACCATCATCAACTCCTCCACTCCTCCTTCCTGGGTACCCTCTTCCTTCTCCTCTTCTCCTCCTCCCTCCGCTCTGGGTCCTTCAACGACCCCTTCCTGGGCACGAACTTCCTCTTCCTCCATCCTCGCCTCGACTCTATTCTCTACTCTGGCTCCGGCCGCCTCCTCCATCACTTTATCGAACTCCTCCGCTTCTCCCATCCAGGTGACGGTGTTGACAGCCGTCACATAGCACTATCTCGCCATCTTGGGGTCTCCTCGGATCCGGACCTGGACTCCACCCGCGTTGAATTTGAGACACTGGTGGAAGGTGGAAGGGACGCATCTGAACGCGCTGATGAGAGGCCGTTCGAAGATGGCGCTATAGCTGCTTGGGGCGTCCACTATCACAAAACGGCAGTTCCTGGACTGCCCTCCGAGGGTCACATGGAGCCCCACACCACCCTCTACCTCCTTCCTTTCTCCTGAAAAGCTGAATAGGGGGCCATCTGAGGCCAACACCCTCTTGGACTCCACCTTCATCTCATCAAACGCCTTCTTGAAGACGACATTGATCGAGCTACCGTTATCGACTAGAATCCGCGAGACGGTGAAGTTCTCGATGGCGGTCTGGATGACCAGCGCATCGCAGAACGGGTCTTCATAGCTTGGCATGTCCTTTTGAGAGAAAGTAATTCTCTCCGCCGGGGGTGGAGCAGTGGATGTTGAGGCCACGCTTTGCCGATAGATGGTATGAAGGCTAGCCTTGTGGGTTGCCTCCACCCCTACCCCCCCATGGATCACCTCGATCCCTCCTCTACTCCCCACATCAATTCTGTCTTCACACCTTTCTTCCTCCTCCCCTCGAGGCTCGACCTCCTCAATTCTCACTTGTTGCCTTGGCGCGGGCACTCGGCCCCTTTTGGTTTCCAGGAACTCTGGGCAGATGGCCGTCGCGTGACCTTCCTCATCGTAGAAGTCACAATACGGCAATGGCACCTCCCCTGCTTCGCCTTCCGCCACCCTATTCCTCCTCCTTCTTGCTCCCTCTTCTTCTCTCGCCTCTTCTCTCGCCTCTTCTCTCCTTCCTCTTCCTCCTCTTCCCCTTCTGATCGCCATGGCTTGCTGAGGTGGGGGAGGCAATTGCCTCGGACCCTGCCTCCACCCCAACTGGTGGGGTCTTCCTTGTCCTCCATGGAAATTACCCCTTCCCGGGCCGTAACCTCTTCCCTGACCTTGTATTCCTTCGGAACGCTGCCTCCACTCCCCCTCCGGGGCCCTGGGCTCTTCCCTTCTCCTTACTTCCTGCTGCCTGACCTCTGGCTCACTGAGCTTTGCTAGCCTCTTAGTGAGCTCCGAGTTGGCCTCGTCACTTTCAATCTCTTCTGCCAACCTCTCCATCAGCTCCTCGTAGGAGACGGGGGCTTTCCTCTTCAAATCCATTTTGAAGAAACTCTCCTTTAGCCCGACGGTGAAAGCGAGCTGGAGTGCAAACCCTGGCATCTCCTGAGTGAGTAGCACTTCCTCCTGGAACCGATCCGCGTAGCAAGCCAGCGACTCCTTTGGCTCTTGCTTCACATTGAAGAGGGACTCGGCGTCCTTCTTCCTCTTCTTTGAAGTTGAGAATCACAACAAGAAGCTCTGGCGCAAATCCTTGAAGGCGTAGATCGACCCTGTAGGGAGTTGATGGAACCAGTCCCTGGCCTTTTCTTTAAGAGTGACGACGAAGAGCCGACACTTGAAAGCATCTGACATCGGTCTGATAGAGACTGAGTCCTCAAAAGATTGGATATGTTGGACAGGGTCATCCCTGCCATTGTAGTACACCCTGTCCCACTCTCCGAACCCTGCCGGGACAGGTGTAGAGAGTACCAACTCGCAGAAGGGGCTTCCCCCTTCTACCACCCTTTCTCGCTCCGCTCTCCCCCCAAGCTCTCTCGCCAGACTCAAGCCCGCGGGGATTGCGCTCGCGAGAACAGCATTCGCCTGGACCACTCCCACAGTCACTGCATCCTCTGGGCGCTCGCTTCCCCGCACCGCGCTCGCCGGCGCAGAACTCGCCGGCACAAAGCTCGTCGGCACGGAGCTCGCCTGGTTGGCGAACAGCACTCGCGCTTCCATGTCTTGAACTGAACTTCCTGTGACTTCCTTTCCGATCCTCCCTCCCGGGGCGTTCTCTCCAACCGCCGCTGGGGGAAGGATCGCCTGAGGTGTCGGGGTCGCGAACTCGCTCCGCAGTACCGCGACCGTGAGCCCGAAGGTGTCAAGCACCTCCCTCCTGAAATCCGCGAACATCCTCGACGTCACCACCTGTGGTGACTCGTTGAACCCCTCACCTTGATCCTCGCCTCCTGTCATACCTGCTCCTTGGAACTTTCTTGGACCAGCCGCGCTCCATGCTCACCGCACCAAAATGTTGAAACCGATTTCTCGGCCTCTAGTGGAGCTTGGGGCCCTCACCGAAATGAGGGGTAGCTAGCCCTTACTGATCCCTCGGAGAAGGCAGACCGAAGACTAGGAAAATGACTGAGACCTTAGCCATAGCGAGAAGGTCCCTCCACTAACCCGGAAGATCGTTGAGCGCTTCCCCTCCCAAGCCAAAGCTGAGACTCTGGCACCTTGGAGAGCTCTGGAAATGCTAACTAAGAAAAGCCTGAGGAGAGAGAAGCTGAAGTGAAGTCCTCACCAAAGGTGCCCTTAAGGTCCTATTTATAGGTTTTCTGATACGGCCTGCAAATAGCAGGATCCCGCCTTCTGATTTTACTATCTGCACCCCAGATAGGTCTGCTAACAGCCAAACTCCGATGTTTGGAGAGGCTAAAGGAAGACCACCATGGGTAAAAGGATAATTTGACCCTATCGGCTTATGGGCAAGGAACTACGAGATCCTTCCTGCAAGATGCTCTCGCGGGCCCCCTCGCGAGTCCTGCTCGCGGTGCCTCTCCTAGGTGTTCGCCCTGCGAGGACCTCGCTGCCCCCCCCCCCTTTGGCGGTATCGACCGAGGACCCGTCTCGCGAGCCTTCCTGCGAGACCGTCCAGGAAGCCGGGGGAGCTCGACGAACACTGAAGAGTTCGTCGAACACAACCGCGAGCGCTTGTCTCGCCACCCCTTCTCACTCGCCCTTCAGCGGGCCCCCCGAGAGGGAAGATTCTCTTCCTTGCGACCTCCTTTCCATTGCTTTCTTTGAACCGCGTCTCCTTGTCTGGCGAATATCGGGGTTATACAAATAGCAGTGTACTGATCGTTGTCCAGTAATAAATTTGGGAATATGATCCCCGAGTATCGTTCTCTCAAGGAATGCAGAGTGGGTGAAATGATCGTGTCGTGAGAAGATTTCTACAGCGAGCGGAGGAAAATACAGGGTGTTTGTTTAGGGCTCCCTAATTTAACAACAAGAAAAATAAAATGCAGGTCACAAGCACCGCTTCGCTTGGCGAGATGATTGGCAGGCCGCAATGTCGTGCTTTGGTAAGCAGATGGACGGTAGGCAGATGGAAGGAGTGATCTTAGTGCAGAAATGAGGGTCGTAGACACATCTTTGAAGTCTCACCTCTAGCTTTTGCTAGAGTGGCCTAACTGTTGCATGTGAGGGTGGATGTGAGCGGAGATGAGGCGCATTCACAACATACAAACTTCAAGGGAGAAAATAACAAGGAAAACTTTCATTCATAGACAAATAATAGTAATCCAAGTTCAATACACACGTTAAGAAGTACATTTCACAAATGAGAGAAGGGTAGAGTAAACCGATAGAAGTGAAGTCTCATCGTTGGTCGTGGTCGGAATGGCGGGTTGTCAAGCCGTCTCCGTCCTCAGTCCTTGGTTGCTTCCGTGATCTCGAGGTTGTCACTACCACTGACCTTTGTCCATTTTCTTCAGCTTGCAGCGGTGTCTTCTTCCTCTCCAAGTGGAAAATGCCCAACACCTTGATATGCTTGTCGTGGATGGCCGGGAAGTCTTCCGGAACCTTTGATATAGCTTGGATTCACTGGAGGAAGCTTCCCAATCAAAGGAGATGGAAGGGGGTGGATGGAGAGCAAAAACAGTGCAGGTGCGTGGGAGGAACTGAGGGCAAATGTCCGGGGCGTGCCCTAAAATCGCGGAACCTGCATTTAAATACAGAACAGAATAAATATGGGGCACGATCAGTGGCGCATGACTAGTGGTCATACGCGAAGAAATGTCACTGATTGTGCGACTACAACCTATAGCAACTTCAGACTGCCAAGAAACTTCGCACGATCATTGTCGCACTGTCAGTGGTCGTGCGAGAAGAAATACCTCTGTCCGTACGAGGACAACATGTAGCAAATCTTAGGCTGCCAAAAAATTTGCACGATCATTGGCGCACGGCCAGTGGTCGTGCGAGATAAAACCCAGTGATCGTGCGACCGTTCAGGTGAAAAATGGGAGGATGCGCACGACCAGAGGTCGTGCGCCTGATTGTGCGTGAACAAAAATGCAGGACCAGAGGCTTTTTAGGCAAAAAAATTACCACATTCAACACAGAGCGTCCACACAACCCCTGAACCTACAGGAAAATAGTCCAGGACACTAGTAGATGCATTCCACAAGATCAACAAAAATAGTATAGCATCATAGAAAAGATGAGACATAATAAATCACACCAAACTGGGCAGAAAATGTGCACTAAGAATGAAATAGACAATGTAATCGAATGTAAGCAATAATGGGCCTAAAGTACAGTGCAACGACAAGGAAAACGACCCAAATGAATCCGAAAATCACTATAAAAACCAGGCTCATCAACAGCAGTTAATCTAAACGCATCACTTGCGAGAGTGTGAGTGGTGGTGTGCGAGTAGCTGCAAGCAGTTAATAAGTACATATCAATTGGCAAAAGCAAGCGAAAGCGTGCGAACGTAAAAACAAGTAATAAGCCTATCATGGGCAGGTGTGTGAGTGGTTAGCGAATGATAGCATGAAAAAACAAAAAAAAGACTCAATTAAATAGACAAACCACATTTCATTTCATTCTCAAAAGGTGTTTACAAAAGGGGGGTCTCGCCCGGTACATGACGCAATCAAAAAGAGGAAAAGACAAAAAAGAAAGTAAGTCTTCAGGGTTGGTAGTCGGACTTCTCGCTGGAGGAGTCGCTGACTTCATCGATGGAGGGGATGGCGTTGTCCTCTCGCTAAATATCAGCTTCACCTTCCAGCACCGGTACTGGATCGAAGAGTTCGGGCAGAAGATCACGAGCGTTGAGCCTCTCGTTTCCTACATTCAGTAGCACAGCATCTCGCAGCCTCTCGACTGCATGCCTAGCCGCTACCTGGGCCATCTCCTACATCATCACCTCAATTTCATAATTGGGGTATCGATGCCAAGTACGCGGCTCTCCTGGAGGCAGCGAGGCGGCGGTTTCTTACAGGCGCATAACCTCGGCCCGCAACTCCCTGTTCTGCGCATCCGACCGCTCCACTCATGCTTTTAAGATGTCCATGTCCGCGGTGCTCTGTAAGAAGAAACAGATGGGAAAAGTTAGCTTGGGGTAAGAAGGTGAAAAGGAGAGGCGCAAGAGCGCAAGTATTGTCGGTATCACTAAAGACATGAACAGGACGTTCGGCGAGAAGCTTCTGGGAGGCATCCAGTTGCTCCCCCAGGGTCCGCGCCTCCGCGGAAGCCACGGATCGCATCTTCTCCACCTCAACAAGGTTCTGTACTAGAGTGATGTTACGGTGCAAAGACATATGCGCCAGCTCCAAGGCACACAGCTGAGCGCGCGCAGTTTCATGCGCGAAGGTCTGGGTGGACTCAGCGTTGTAGACGGCAGCATCCTCCCGACCATAAAGCGCAAAGGCAAGGGAATACGCCTTGCCGCTGGTGGTGTCCCGCTCCTTCCAGGAGAACAGGAGCGAGGAGATGGAGATCATGTTGGCCTTTTCTTCCCAAAGCACCAGGGGTTCACCCATCTCGTCCATATACCTCTCGCCCAGGTCGTAATTGTGATTCTCCTTTGAAGAAGGTCTCGCAGAAGTTCTGGTCGGCGCGCTTGAGGTCCCAGCTGGCGTACTGTAGGTCCCGACCGTCATTTTTGCGACGGTGCCCACCGTCCCAGCCACGGTCAGGGCACCCATCCCAGGGGTCTCGACGGGCACCCCCTTGCCCTTGGCGGTGGAGGGCTTGGACCGCTTAGAGGAAGAAGTGCTGGGAGCAATGTCAGGCTTCCTCTTTTGGCCGTTAGATTTGGGGGGAGGAGGATTCTCACGGCAGGCCTCGGCGACAGATTTCGCGAGAGCCAAGGTCTCTCTCGGGACTTCCACGATCCCGTGCGGTGAATGGAGAGGGAGATCTCTCATACCTGCATTGTAAGGGTTAAGTAAAAGGGCAGACAGAAGGGTGAGTGGAAGCTCTGTCTAGGATCGGTTCGTCTTACCTTCTCCCGGCGGGACGGACGGAAGCGAGTTGATGTGCTTCCGCAAGTAAATAGCATCCATTTCTTGCTCCTGGATGTAGAGGTGGAGCTTGGCCTCATAACCTCCCAGCGTTGGAGGCCGTAAAGTCGACTCATCCTCCTGCACAGGTGCGAGAGGGATATTGTCGAAGTTCCCTGTGACGAAAATGAATCGGCGGACCCAGTCTTGGTTTTTGTTGAATGTGTTGGTGACGCTGAGGGGGGGCTGGCTGGAGAAGAAGGCCACCCCGCCTTTCGCCCGGAAGTTGAAGAGTTTGCGTAACACCGGGTGCGAGAACTCAATCCCCTCCTCTCGCAGGTAACAGGCAAATGCTACCAGCATTGCGATGGAGTTAGGATTGAGTTATGCAGGGACAACACCGAAATAGCGAAGGGTTTGGCGCACCTCTAACCACAGAGGAAGGCGGAACCCCACCTCGAAGTGATCGAGGGGAATGGCGAGGGTGTCTGGAGAGAACTGGTTTATGTGGTCACGGTTCCCCGGCCTGATGTATTTTTCTTGTCATGGGATCAAAGTCCTTAATCTCCCAAACAAGATCCCAAACTTGACCGAAAGGTTATTGATCTTCGAGGGAGATTTTGGTGGTCTGAAGACCCAGTCAGCTCGCCGAGAAGATGTGGTCTTCAAGAAGCCAAAGGAGATCTTGGAAAAAGAGTTCGACATCCTTGCCTCGCTGGCAGATGATCGTTTCGACCTTCTTTACTACATGGCCATTTGGACTAAGGTCGCTGAGATCATTCCTGAAGAGAGTGATTGAATACCTACGATCTCATTAATGTTCTAGTTTGTCAATATGTTATAATGTCTTCTTTTCCTTTTCAGCGGCCTTGGAGGTGCCAGCAATCAGGCCAGTGCCGTCAAAGGAAGAAGTTCTCACCTTGCGTGAGATGAGGCTCAGGAGGGAGCACGAGAGGGAGAATAAAGAGACATCCCAGGAGTCTGTCTCGACCAATGAGCCCTTTCCTTTGACCTGGTTCTGCAAGAAAATGAAGAATATTAAGGGAAAACCCCTTCTCAGGTGGGATGAAAAGGGGAAAAGTGTGAAAGTGTCCACTGCTCTCCCACGTTGGAGTGGGAAACTATCTCGTCATGCAAATGCGGTCACTTATGTATTGTATGGCGAACATAATACCAATGAGAGTACGCCACCAACCCTAAGATGCTACCTGACATGACCACGCAAGGGGTCGCTAGGAGCGCGATCTTGAGTCACCATATGGGGCGATCACTTCGCACAACCCTACGTGACATTGATACACTTCAAGTAAGAAAACTCACATGCGGTCTGTTATTTTATTTTATTTTGACCGCCCAATCATATTCATTCTCCTCTGCAGAAAGTAAATGAAGAGGCCTACGATAAAGAAAAACTGGCCTTTCGGAAGGCGATGCTGAAGCACATGAAAGAGGCGGCCGACATGACAATTCTGAGACTACTAGAATGCAACGGTCTAACTCCTAAATTTAAGGAGGTAGAATTCGCATAATTGTTTCCAGAGATGGAAAGTATGATCGTTGAATCGCCTGTCGCTGCTTCTAAGACCGGTGAAGGTGGTGAAGAAGAAGAGACCGCTAAAAAGGGCCATAAGGAGAATGAACCAACTCAGTTGAGTGGGAGTCAATATGCTTTAGAAGACGACTTGAGTTCGGCTGCGACCTCAAGCTTTCGGTCTCTAGTCTCACCCGAGAGCTTAGAAGAATCCTTAGATGAAATCGAGTCCACATCAGAAGACCGATCGGCAAAGAGGTCCAAGAGCGATCAATGAAGATCAGTTTTTAGATGATTTTTCTTTTATATGCTAAACAGGTAATCAACGATTGTTTCGAGACCGTGCGATATTTGTACTACAAAAATGAAATGAAGAAAATTTTGTGTACCTATTTATATCTGTTTTTTGTGTTTTCTGAGAATGAATGGACTTACTACTTACAATGAACATAATTTCATCTATCCCACAACATTTGCTGATTTGCTCATACCAAGCGATCACATCATAACTCTTCATGAGGTAAAGTCGATCTCAAAATCTAAAAATAAATTGATTACTAGATCTTGAATAAGAGACAACATATGTCTTCAATATATATGGTCACGTATTCTAAGAAACTAGTATTTATATTCGATCACAAGCTTTGAAGTAATTGAGCTAAAATCACCAACTGCATAAGAGAGCTCGACAACTTTCGATTGTATAACAAGAATCCCTTCAGTTTGAAAAATAAGAATGTCCAAAGATAGCGATGTCTGGAATACTAGATCATCTCATCTTATAACAATTCATAAGAGATCTCAAACACTCAAGACCGCCTCTTCATAAAAATGTATGTAATCTTGACGATAATTTTAATAATAATTTCTTATAGACAGCGATCTCAGATACTTGAGACCTCTTATGAAAAACTTGATATTAAAGCCACATGTGATGATCTTAGATGTTCCGGTCTATCCCTTAATAGAATATTTAGATCAAAAAACACAGGCGGCGGTCTCAGATGCTCCAGACAGCCCCTTAATAAAATATATATCCGAAAACCATAGGAGATGGTCTTAAATGCTCCAAACTACCCCTTAATGGAATATATACTAGAAAACCACAAGCGACGGTCTTAAATTCTCCAGACCGCCCGCCCCTTAATAGAATATATATCAGAAAACCATAGACGATGGTCTTAAATACTCCAGATCGCCCCTTAATAGAATATATACCAAAAAACATAAGTGACAGTCATAAATGCTCCAGACCGCCCATTTATAGAATATATATCAGAAAACCACAGACGACAGTCTTAAATGCTCCAGACCGCCCCTTAATAGAATATATATCTGAAAACCATATGTGATGGTCTTAAATGCTCTAGTCCGCCCCTTAATAGAATATATATCAGAAAATCACAGACGACGGTCTTATATGCTCCAGACCGCCCCTTAATATAATATATATCAGAAAACAACAAGTGACAGTCTTAAATGCTCCAGACCGCCCCTTAATTGAATACATTCCAGAAAACTACAGGCGACGGTCTTAAATGCTCCAGACTGCCCCTCAATAGAATATATATCAGAAAACCATAGGCGACAGTCTTAAATACTCCAGACCACTCCTTAATAGAATATATATCAGAAAGCAACAAGCGGTGGTCTTAAATGCTCCAGACCGTCCCTTAATAAAATATATACTAGAAAACCATAGGAAACAGTCTTAAATGCTCCATAACGCCCCTTAATAGAACATATATTAGAAAATCGTAGGCGACGGTCTTAAATGCTCTAGACCAATCCCTTAATAGAATATATATCAGAAAAACACAGGCGACGGTCTTAAATACTCCAGACCGCCCCTTAATAGAATATATATCAAAAAACCACAAGTGACTGTCTTAAATGCTCCAGACCGCCCCTTAATAGAATACTTTGAGACCGACCTTGGCGGTGAAGAAGAAAAGAGTTGTACAGACCCAAATGATTAATATGGCGGGTGTGGTGCTAAAAAGTGATCGACATTGTTTTCCTCAGAGGGATTATAATGGTTGTTATCACCCTAAGAAGAAGAGAGGTATACAGACCAAGATGATCAATAGGGCAGGTGTGCTGCTAAAAAGCGACCAACATTGCTTTCCTCAGAGAGATCATAATGGTTGTAACACCCTAAGGAGAGAAAACGACTTCAGCGGTCAGAATTCCCAGCAGCTCTCGGGCTCAGGTGGCAGTAATAGATGCTCCTGACCGCCCCTCTCACAAAACCTGGCTATCTCTAGACCAATGAGTGTTCGAGAATCACACACTAAGATGATCAATAGGGCAGGTGCGGTATTAATGAGCGACAGGCATTGCTTTCCTCAAAGAGATCATCAAAGGTGTAACAATGTCCTGAAATGCATGACAGAGTAGGTCATTCACCTAGACCTCCCTTGATGCAGAGGTGTGCCAGATGTCAGCAATGACCCGACATCCTAAAGATCCACCGCATGAGCTTGGTGAGCTACTACTACACAGATGCGAAATCTCCCCGCTATCTGTGTTCATTGTAGTTTTTACATCTCAATCTTCATGTCGTGGGGGACACAAGTAGGATCCGTCGATATCTCGCTTGGTAGGATTTTAGCCTTGGAAGTAATCCATCTTAATACTTCCTTTACAAAATAAAGGAAAAAGTGCAAGTAACTACATCGATAGAACATTTACAAGAAAGATCTAATGAAAGAATTATCAAGAGAAAAAAATGCTTTAAGTCATCTCCACTCCAAGTGTGAGATACTTCCTCCCCTTCATAAGTTTGAAGAAGGTAAGAACCATTCTTGAGCACTTCTTTAACGATGAATGGCCCTGCCCAGTTAGGATTCAGCTTTCAAACTGAACCAGACATTGTTGATGGATCTACTTGTTGAAAATGTTGAAGTGGAAGTTTGTGAAGTTGGCGGTCTAGGGGGAGACGGAGCGGTCTGGTCTGACCGCACGGTATTGCGGTCTCCTCTGGCGGTCTGACCTCCTTGGTCTAGCCGCGGGCTATTCAGCGTGACCGCCGTTCTTATGTCCAAGGGTGCCGAGGTGAGGCCGCGCGGTCTGGTCGTGTGACCGCGCGGCGAGCTATCTTCTGTTCGGTGTAACCGCGTGATCTGGTGCTTGTGATCGCGTGGTGGGAGGGGCAGCCCGGTCTGGTGGTTGTCCAGTTTCTTTATGGTTCGCACGGACTAAGGTATTCTTAGTCGCGCGGTCTCCGGTTTGTGTTCGCATAGCTGGTCCTTCGGTGATCTGCTGGTATATGCGGTCACAGGTGTTTGGTCGACTTGGCAGGCTGTTATCCTAGTCGGCCTGGTGTGTTCGCGGCCTCTGGAGGAGGTCGGGTGGCAAACACAGGTGGTGAGCGTCATGACCGGGCGAGTTGTCATGATCGCACGGCTTCTGTTGAAGTCGGCGAGCTCACTAAGCAGGAGGATCTTTTGCTGATCGCGCGGGTTGACCGGTCTGGTCGCGCGATCAAGGGTGGTGACTCTATCTCATAGGGAGGTGACTGGATCAGGTCACCCGCCTATAAATAGGAGTCATTATAGCAGCAAAATCATCGCACCAAGTGTAAGCAGAACTCGCAGCTAGTTCCTGCGGTCTCTTTTCTTATGACCGGTCGGTCTTGCTGATTGAACTTTTTTGTGCAGCTTCTGCGGATTGTGCGGGCAGCAGCAGTCATCTCCTTTTCTGAAGGTGTTCGGGCGGTCTCGTGGCTTGCAGTGCGGGTACTGGAGTTCGGGAGAATCAGTCGCAGGTCGTGGGGTTCTCTGTTGGTGTTGTTCAAGTCGCAGGCAGGTAGTTCGGGCAGTCTCGTCTTCTAGTCGAGCGAACTATCAGGTCGTGCGGTCAGGCGGTCTCAGGATTTCAGACGGCTGGTTATCTTTCAGTTGTGTATTTTTCTCCTGTTTTTTTGTGTACTAGCGAAATCATGTCTCGCCATGTATACCTCGCCTTGTAATGAAGTTGTCTGCTAGCATCAATAATGATTGAAGTTGTTTTTCATGTGCTTCTGGTTGTTGGCTTGAACTTTGAGTTATACTATTCCTTCTCAATCCTAGATCTACAGAAAATTTCACATGGTATCAGAGCTAGGTCGGAGTGGATAGAGCAGTGATTAACTCAAAGTTGCCATCGCCTTTGTGAAGAAGGAACCAGTGGTAGAGCCATGGAAGCAAGGGGTCTTGGAATTGAGATGCTCAACTCGACCAACTTTAAGAAGTGGAGGTCTTGTATGCAGAGTTATCTTCTGGGTGAGGACCTCTGGGAGGTGGTTGGAGGAGAGAGAACGGAGGAAGTTATTCTGATTGGGGATAACGGTCATGAGGTGAGGAACTGGAGGCGGATTAATGCCAAAGCAGAGTTCGCCCTGAAAAGGGAAATATTACCTAATTTGTTCGATCACATCTTGGGGTGTGGATCAGCTACTGAGATTTGGAGAGCCCCGGATGGGTTGTTTAACAAGAAGAATGTGGCAAGACTTCAATTCCTGGAGAATGAGCTGGCCAGATCGGCTCAAGGTGATCTTTATATCTCTACGTTTTTCTTGAAGATGAAGAACCTATGCGCTGAGATTTCAGCACTGGATCCTGATGAGCCAATTTCTGAGGCGAAGCTAAAGAGGCACATCATCCGTGGCTTGCGGAAGGAGTATGTTGCCTTTGTGACATCGGTGCAGGGTTGTCAAATCAGCCATCACTGCTGTAGCTGGAAAAGGTGTTTGCGTCGTAGGAGAGTCTGGCAAGGCAGATGGCGGGGGTGTCAATGTCTGAGGGAGATGGCGAGGCTCTCTTCACAGGAAAGAAGAATAAGTGGGAGAAGAAGAAGGCCGCTGGAGGAGGCAATGGGCCTTCAACTTCTGGACAGCAGGAGAGGGGCTATGCTCCCAAGGCTGAAGGGAAGAAGAAGGGAGAAGGTCCCAAGTGCTTCAGATGCGGGAAGCTTGGTCACATAAGGAAGGATTGCTGGGTGAATCTTCAGCCAGGTCATGCTGCTGCAGGGAAGGAGGAAGCTGATGACAGGCAGATTGATGGAGAATGGTGAGGAGCCTTCTCGGCTTCTGTCGGAGCTGCGGCTCCAATCAACTATCAGGAGGACTAGATCGTGGACTCGGGGTGTGGTCATCACCTCCCAGGGGACGAGTCAAAGCTTACTTCAGCGCAGCCCTACTCAGGTAATGATGCCATTATAACTGCTGATAACAGTGTGCATAGTGTCGAGAAGGTGGGGGTTGTTTCCTTGGGCAGTGATAGAGGACCACTAACTTTGAAGAGTGTCTATCATGTGCCCAGAATGAGGAAAAACCTCTTCTCCGTGACCAACGCTGTAGACGCTGGGTATCACATTTTGTTTGGCCCAACAGATGTGAGGTTTCTTCGAAATGTTGAAGCGGTGAAAGCGGAGGTCGTTCATGTGGGGAGAAGAGCAAAAGACTTGTTCGTTTTATCGACAAGTTCTTATGTCAACAATATGAGGACGAATGATAGTGTCGTGATATGGCACGAGACGTTGGGGCATGTAGGAATGGATAAGCTTAAGGCTATGGCGCTGAAAGGTCTTGTCAAGGGCCTGACTAGTCTATCCTCCTACGGAGATGGTCACGTTTGCGCATGATGTCAATTCGGTAAGTCTCATCGACTGCCGTTTGATAAGTCGCAGACAAGGAGTAGTGTGTCGTTGGAGTGCATCCATGGTGACTTGATGGGACCAACTGCTACCCCAAGCCTCGGAGGCAGCAGGTATATGCTAGTGTTGATCGATGATCACACCAGATATGTCTGGGTTTATTTCCTGAAGGAGAAGGCGGAGGCGTTTGCCAAGTTTGTGGAGTTCAAGGAGCTCGTGGAGGGTCGGCTAGGTCTGCGGGTTAAGAAGCTAAGAACTGACAACAGAGGGGAATTCACCTCTGGTGAGTTCTCTAGTTTTTGCAGGAAGACGGGCATCCGGAGGGAGCTTACTTGTGCACATACTCCACAACAAAATGGAGTTGCAGAGCTGAAGATCCGTCATCTAATGGAGACCTGCAAGTGTTGGCTGCATGCCAAGAGTATCCCAAAGTCCTTCTGGGCAGAGGGAATGTCTTGTGCTGCCTACGTCATCAACAGGATGCCTCTCAGTCCCATCAATATGTTGACCCCGCATGAGATGATGTTCAAAGAAAAGCCAAGTGTGGCACACCTTCGGGTGTTTGGTTCCACCTGCTATGTGCACGTCCCAGATGCGCTTCGTACAAAGCTAGATGTGAAAGCAAGGAAGCTGGTCTTCGTGGGGTATGTGTTGGGTTTTCTATACCCCTCGAAAGGGATGACATATCAAATATGCGTAGCGGAAATAACAAGAACAACCCAAAAGAAGCTAACAGATCTTACGGTTTTTCATGATTCAAGAGAATAAGCAAATCAAAATACAAAGTACCTTTGCGGGATTGAGTCAACACTCAACCAAGGTGCTCCAAAGAGAAATCCAAAGATCTGCCTTTGAGTTCTTCAAGAATCGAAATGGATCAATCCCTCTATAGAAGTCAACACAAGCAAAGGAGAACCCTAGCTTCTTGTCGTACAAGAACTAGGTCGGAGAAGGATGCTCCCAACGTCCCCACGGACTGCTAGATCCGATCCAGGGGAGGCGGCGACCAACGGCGGCGACTAGCGGCGGCGGAAGGCGATCGGCGGACGGGAAGAACAAGATGTCCTCGCGCGGAACAGTTCCGGTCGTCTTCTCGTCCAAAATCGCGAAAGGATTAAGTTCCTTGCGTCGTAGTCAAAGACCTAATCGCGTGCGCTTTATACTAAAACACATAAATCAGGCTATCCGTAGACCAGAGGGAAAAACAGAACATTTCTGTCCAGATTTACATTCGCCAAATTCGACTAATCAATATAACCGAATTCGACTCAGATTCGGCAAAACCATTTCGACGAATTCGTCTATATGTTATAGCCGATTCGACTATATAAATTCGGTTATATCATTTCGTCGAAACCATTTCGTCGAAACCATTTCGTCGAAACCATTTCGTCGCACTGACATATTTCGGCTAAACCCTTTAGTCGAATCTGTTACAATTCGGTTAATCACATTAGACGAATCGATATAGCCGAATTCCATTAGTCGAATCAACATAATTCGGTTAAACCCTTTAGCCGAATTTGACACAGTTCGGTTAAACCCTTTACTCGAATTTGTCTAGCATAAATCCATTCGTTTACACCCTTTAAACGATTTCCCTTTGAGACATTCTCAAGTTAATGCCAAGCAGTCACAGGATTGGTCCTCCACTCATATCTAATATGAGTAAGGCCAACACAATCCTTTCTCCAACTTCTCCAAATGCTTTTATGTGCAACCCTATAGGCTCATATTGCGTTGGCAGCAAGACTAACTATTGATTGCTTTGAGATCACCTCAGAAACTCCAACAGTATGATGATCGGAAGAAGGGCTGAAAGTGCATGGACCCGGAGACGCGGAGATTTGTTGTATCTCGCGACGTCATGTTCGATGAGGTGACATCTTACAAGGAAAGTTTTGGTATTGAGCTACCAGAAAGCAGGGTGGAGGAGCTGGAGAAAGCTGTGGAAAATCTTCAGGTGGAGCTACCTGTGTCACCAGGTAGTCCATCTACTTCTAGTTCTAAGACGGAGGCTTCTGGATCAGGAAGCAGGGGGAGAGATGCTCCTAGTACGTCTGGAAGGGGAGCTAGGTAAGAAGCAGCTGAGGATGTTGTGAGTCAGGGGAAGGAGCTGAGGAGATCGAGGCGAACGATCATTGCCCCTGATCGCTATACAGGAGGAAACATAGTGAGCTTTGTCTCATGTTTCTTTGCTGGACCCCTGGATGAGCGGGAACCAGTGAGCTTTGAGAAGGCCAAAGGCGTGGAATAGTGGGATTCGGCTATGCAGGAAGAGATGACAGCTCTTGAGAAGAATGAGACTTGGTCTCTGGTGCCCAAGCCCAAGGGTATCACCCCAGTGACATGCAAGTGGGTCTACAAGCTCAAGAAGAAGGCTGGCGGCAGTATCGAGCGATACAAGGCTCTCCTTGTGGCTCGGGGATTCTCGCAGCAATACGGTGAGGACTATGAAGAGACATTCAGTCCGGTGGAAAAAATGACTTCAGTTCGGGTTGTGATTGCCTTGGCGACGTGTTGGGGGTGGGAGATTTGGTAGCTCGACGTAAAGAATGCA
Organism: Dactylorhiza incarnata; assembly: GCA_033032865.1. Lineage (NCBI taxonomy): Eukaryota > Viridiplantae > Streptophyta > Magnoliopsida > Asparagales > Orchidaceae > Dactylorhiza > Dactylorhiza incarnata. The sequence goes on along the minus strand of JAWHQI010000076.1, from coordinate 3,706,623 downwards.
TTCTTGTACGGCGAGATTGACAAGGACATCTTCATGGTCCAGCCGCCAGGCTTCGTATCTGAAGATTTTCCTGACTTTGTCTGCAAGTTAAAGAAGGCCCTGTATGGGTTGAAGTAAGCACCGAGGGCGTGGTATGTAAAGATAGCAGAATATCTCCTATTCTATGGATTTGGTGCTTCAGACTCAGACTCAAGCTTGTTCACCAAGAAGAGCGGGGATCTTCAAGTCATCATGCTGCTTTACGTCGACGATATGATCGTGACGGGGAATTCGAAGGGGGAAGTAGCAAAGCTTCGGGCTGAGCTATCCATCAGGTTTGAGATGAAGGACTTGGGTGAACTTCACCATTTCCTTGGACTCGAAGTGCAGAGGAAGGGAAGTGGAGTGCTGGTGTCCCAGGCTGGATATGCGGAGCGAATCGTGGAGCGGTTCGGCATGAAGGAAGGGAAGTGCATCTCTACACCTCTGGAGAAGGCCATGAAACTTCGGAAGGATGAGGGGAGGATTCTGGAAGATCCGCTGGTGTTCCGGGCTCTGGATGGGAGCTTGATTTATCTGACTATCACTAGGACGGATATTGCATATGCAGTTGATAGGGTGAGTCGGTATATGGCGGAACCACGGATGCCTCATCTTCTAGCGGCCAAGAATATATTGAAGTATGTCAAGGCGACTTCGGATATGGGTCTCCTTTACAGGAGGGATACGGGCTTCGAGGTGCATGGGTACATTGATGTTGATTATGGGGGAGATTCGGATGATCGGAAGTCGACGTCTGGATACGTCTTCATGGCGGGACCCACGTCTATATCATGGTGCAGCAAGAAGCAGGATTCCGTGTCGGTCTCCACCACGGAAGCGGAATACAAGGCTTCGGCCTTGGCAACTCAAGAAGCCATCTGGCTTAGGAGGTTACTGGGAGATGTCCATAAAGAGGTTCGGGGTCTGACTCTGCTCCGCGGCGACAATGAGAGTGCTCTCAAACTGGTTACTAATCCAGTTTGTCACGCGAGGACCAAGCATATCGAGATCGAGCATCATTTCATTCGTGAGAAGGTGCTGGAGGGGTCTCTTTCGGTCGAGCATGTTCAGAGTCAGGACAACATTGCTGACATATTCACAAACACGTTGGCGAAGGGGTCGTTTACTCGGCTACGGAGTTTACTTGGGCTGTTTTCAACTTCCCACTTCAAGGAGGAGTGTTGAAAATGTTGAAGTGGAAGTTTGTGAAGTTGGTGGTCTGGGGGGAGACCGCGCGGTCTGGTCTGACCGCACGGTCTTGCGGTCTCCTCTGGCGGTGTAACCTCCTTGGTCTAGCCGCGGGCTATTCAGCGTGACCACCATTCTTCTGTCCAAGGGTGCCGAGGTGAGGCCGCGCGGTCTGGTCGTGTGACCGCGTGGCGTGTTGTCTTCTGTTCGGTGTAACCGCGTGATCTGGTGCTTGTGATCGCGTGGTGGGAGTGGCAGCCCGGTCTGGTGGTTGTCCGGTTTCTTTATGGTGCGCACGTTCTAAGGTATTCTTAGTCGCGCAGTCTCCTGTTTGTGTTCGCATAGCTGGTCCTTCGGCGATCTGCTGGTATATGCGGTCACAGGTGTTTGGTCGACTTGGCGGGCTGTTATCCTAGTCGGTCTGGTGTGTTTGCGGTCTCTGGAGGAGGTCGGGTGGAGAACACAGGTGGTGAGCGTCATGACCGGGCAAGTTATCATGATTGCGCGGCTTCTGTTGAATTCGGCGAGCTCACTAAGCAGGAGGATCTTTTGCTGATCGCGCGGGTTGACCGGTCTGGTCGCGCGATCAAGGGTGGTGACTCTATCTCATAGGGCAACTGAGGACAACTGCTCTGCTCAGTTTCCTCAGAGAATTTCAACTTTCTTCTTCAGGAGATTTAAAACTAACTTGTTTGCTGCTTCTATCTACCCATTGCTTCTTGGATGATGTACCGAAGCAAATCGCAGCTCAGTTCTAATTTGACTACCGAAATTTATCAGGTTAGAATTATTGAATTGAGGACCGATATTAGTGATTATGGCCATTGAAACTTCATGTCTGCACACGGTTTCGCCCCATATGAAGTTTTTTACGATCTGCATGGTGGTTTTAGCTAATATCTTTGCTTCGGTACACTTCTTGAAATAGTTAATCATTACAAAGATGAAACTACGTTGTCCACTTCCCATAGGAAAAGGTCTTATGAGGTCCATCCCCCAAATTGGAAATGGCCATGGAGTTGCTATCAACCTGAGCTGCTCAGCTGGTTGATGCTGTAAAGGAGCAAATTTCTGACTTTGTACACATCTCTTTGTGAACTTTTCAACATTTTTTCTCATTTAAGACCAAAAATATCCTTGCCTCAGAATTCTTTTCTCCAGGTTTCTAGCACCTGAATGGCTGCCACATTCTCCTGAATGAACTTCCTGGAGCACAACTAGAACCTCTTCCTCAGAAACACAACTTGCTAGTGGAGAGAGAAAAGTTTTTCTGTATAGAACTCCTGTGATGAGAGAGTAATTAGATTCCTTCAACGTAAACCTCTTCTTATCTTTTATAGATGGATGGAACTCCCAGTTAAGAGATAGATGATGAATGGGTCTACCCAAGAGGGATGCTGGTCTATTTGCATGGCCTTACCCTCTTCAATAGCTAGATGAAATAACTCTGAGGTAGTTCCTCCTGAAAGAAGACAAAACTTTGCTCATTCATCTGCCTCCGCGTTCTCTGAATGTGGGATGTGCTCGATAGTGAAACTTTTGAATTTGTTGATTTCAATTTTTACCAGCATCTGGTATTTCTTTAGAATGGAATCTTGGGTCTCATAAGTTCTATTTACTTGAGAAGCCATCACTAAGGAATCAATTTTTACTTCTACATCTTCAATACCCAGCTCTCTTGCGAATCGAAGACCCACAAGCAGTGCTTCATATTCTGCTTGAGTATTTGTAATGGGGAAGAAGAACTCCAAAGCTTTATCCAATCTAACCCCATTAGGATTTTGGGAAAAAACCCTTAGATTTAACTTAAGAAATTACCTAAAATGATTTTATCTCTTATGATTTAATTACCCATTGTATAGTGAGGGAAATATGGTCATTAGATGTCTTAGGATATCTCACTTAACTTAGGGTGACAAGACCAGATCAAGACAAGCAGAATTTGGGTTAAGTTAACAATTGCGTCGAATAGAAATCGACGCAACATCGATTTCGTGTCGACGCAACTTAGACTATAAGTCCAAGCAACTCAACTTTCTGTCGAAGTAGATCAAGTTGACGCTACGTTGAAAGGATGTCGTCGTAGAGGAAATGGACATATCGAAGTATCACTAGAAGTCGACGCAGCTTTGACTTCAACTCAACGCAGAAGAAAGAATTCGGTCGAAGCCATCTGAAGTCGACGCAACATCAACTACAATTCGATGTAGATGATTAAGTTCAGAGTCAAGCCTTTCACTCAATGGTTATGTTGATATGTAATTGACGCAACATCGACAGTAGAGTTCAATCAAAGCAAGAATGAATTCGAAGCTGCTTTTGCAAGAACTCGAAGGTGCGTCGATAAGAGAGAAAGAGAAATCGACGTAACGTTGAATACAGTCTAAAAAGGAAACCTTTTCAGGTGTCATTTTAGAACTCTCTCTCAAGGCCCACAATACTGAAAATCATTCTACAACGGCTCATTTATTGCATATAATAGAAAGAAGCAATAAAGAAGACAACAAGAGCTTTCTTGGAAAGGATCAAGACAGTTGGCAGACGGGTCGAGAACAAATGAGGAAAGGACGAGAAATTGTCCAGGCCAATACCTTTTCAGCACACTGTAAAAGAGGAAACAAATTCAATTAAGGGATGGATAATAAATAAAAAGATTAGAGAGAAGAAATGAGAGTATTCAACACACACACATTCAAATTCTGTCGATTAGAGTTCTCGTTCTTCTTATTCTTCTTCTTCTTCCTCCTAAACCCTAGAATACAGTGAAGAACAAATGCTGCTCTCTCTCAGCACAGTAAAAATAGAAGGTGTTGGATTGCGGTCAGCAATTGCCCCAGCGTGCTACGCTATTCGAAGCGGAAGGGTGTGTCCCCCATGGGCCTAACTAGCTACCTAGTGGATCCTGCTTGGGTGACCAGCTCAATTAAGGATAGGTAGCGCCTTCACCAACAGTTCGGGCTTTTGGTCGAGTTTGTTGCGCCGAGTCCCCAACAAGTGGTATCAGAGGGGGTCGCGGGTTTGAAACCCCGGGTCATTGCTGGGGGGATTGTTGGGCTGCGGTCAGTAATTGCCCCGGCGTGATGCGCTATTCAAAGTGGAAGGGTGTGTCGCCTATGGGCCTAACTGGCTGCCCCGTGGATCCTGCATGGGTGACCAGCTCTATTAACAATAGGTAGCGCCTTCACCAACAGTACGGGCTTTTGGTCGAGTTGGTTGCGTTGAGTCCACAATAGAAGGCTCCTCTTTATCAAAGATCATACAGCAGGCCGATCTGAATAGAAGAAACTAACAGGATCTGAAGCTCATAAACTCTGCAAATCATCTATATCAAAAGCAGGGGTTCATCTTTAGCAGATCCAGAAAAGAGAAAATTGAAGCAGAAAGCTTCATCATAATTCTGATAGCATAATTCACTTCCCTACTTCTTTCTCCTTTCCTTCACTTTTCTCAATTGTAAAAGATTTTTAAGAATCCCTTTTCCAAAGGATTCAGTGGTTCAAGATCTCCTTATCAAAAGATATGGTTGGTTCAAGATCTCCTTATCAAAAGATCTGGTTGGTTCATGATCTCCTTATCAAAATATCAGTGGTTCTAAGGGTCTCCTTATCAAAAGACTCAGGCACAAGTGGTGCATTCCTACCAGGTGGTAGAAGAGAGGACTACCCACATTTTAGGGAACCTCTATAAAATCTTTTGTGTTTGTGTTGTGCTTTTTTGTGTTGTCCCAATTTTCTCTCTTAGCATTTTTATTTCCTGCAATAATTATTCTGCATGTGTGTTGTTTGTGTGCATAATTCCTTAGTGTGTTTTATTGTCTACACAGTTAGGATAGAAATATTGTAAATCTCTATTCACCTCCCCCCCCCCCCCCCCCCCCCCCCTCTAGAGGATTCTCAGAGGAACACTATGCACTTTCAATTGCTATCAGAGGGAGGTTGATCATTAAAAGGCTAACACCTTGATCAAAAAGACCTCCCACTCTTATTTCTTTACTATAAAATTTTTTTAAAGAAAATGAGTTCTAAGGATTATGCCTCAACAAGACCTCCAGTGTGTAACTTGAATAAGTTCACACTCTAGAAGGCTAGAATAAAATTATATATGAATTATATTGATGAAGAAATATTTGATGTCATTATTTCAGGTCCAGCAACTCCATACAAGAAAGATGTCAGTGGGACTTCAGCTCAGGAACTTGTGCCCAGGGCAGAGTGGACTAAAACAAAGAAAAAGTAGAAGGCATGTGATGTCAAAGCTATAAATATTCTGGTCTCCACAATGTCAGATGACATCTTCCAGAAAGTTGTTGACTGTCAATCAGCCAAAGAAATCTAGGAATCTCTTTCCAGAATGGTAGAAGGAAGTTCTGATGAAAGAAAGGACAGGAAGTCCCTTCTCACATCCCAGTATAAGAACTTTCAGAAGAAAGCTTAAGAGACAGTTGCTGATATGTATGACAGATTCAGCATTATCATTAATGAGCTCAGAGGCTTGGACAAGGAGATATGCTTGACTGAAATTAATGATAAAATCCTCATGTGCTTCCCAAGCTCATGGGATTCAAGGATCTGGGCCATGAGAAAATCCAGATGCCATAAAGAAATCTCTACTGAAGCTTTGCTAGGAAAGCTTAAGTCATATGAGATGCTTCTGAAGAATAGAGTTGAATCAAAGGAAAGGGAGACAACCCCAGCTCCTATCCAAAGGAATCTTGCTCTTAAAGCTACTGAAGGAGAGCACTCTACTCCTAAAGCTGAGATGTTCAGTCTCCTAGCAAGAAGATTTAGAAAGTGGGTCAAGACTGAAGAATCAAGGAGAAGAGAAAGGAGCTCAAAGCCCATATATGATAAGACTCCAAGAAAGGAGATTATCTGCTTCACCTGCAACAAACCAGGGCACATAGCCCCTGACTGTCCACAAGAGCAAAGGGACAAGAGCAGCAACAAGGATGAGAAGAAGAAGAAGATGTCTTTAAAAGGGAAGGACAAGAAGAAAGCAAAGGGTTTCATTGCTGAAACCTGGAGTGACTCTAAAGCAGAGTTAAGCTCCTCATCATCTGAAAGTGATGATGAAGCAGAAGCAGCCTGCATGATGGCACTGGGGATGTCATCAGATGATGAAGAAGAATGACGCGCTATTTCCACACCGCTAATTAGCGGGCACGAAATGCGGTACGACGGCAGTGCACCGGTTGTTGTCAAGTAATAAAAGTAAGGAGTAGCTCCCCGAATATCATTCTCAAAGGACCGCAAGTTAGGGAATACGATTTGCTCGTTAGGAAATTAATTACGGGGGTTCTAGGTTTAACAAAACAAGAGGGGGATTTGGTTGATTTTATAGAACGGGAAATGAGAAAACTAGACACTATGCGGGTCGCAATCACCGCTTCGCTTGGTGGATGGGTTCAGTGCAGGCCGCGATGCTGTGCTTCGCTTAGCGGATGGCCGGTGAGCATATGGATGAGGTGAGTGCAAATGTGAGGGGTGAGGGTCGAAGGCACCTCTTCGCTATCGCTTCCAGCTCTTGCTAGAGCGGGTGCTAGAATGTGTGGGTGTAAGTGGAGTGGGGGCGGAGCGCATCACAACACAGCATAACGAAGAGACAAGATCATAAATAAACTTCCATTCATAGACAAATAGATGTTCATTCAGTTCATTACAACTATTAAGAGTACAAATCACAAAAAGAGAAAGGGTAGAAGTAACCACGAGATGAGAAGCCTCGCTGCGGATCGTGGTCGGAATGGGGGGTCGTCACGCCTCCTCCGAGCTCAGTCATTGGTTGCTTCCGGGATGTAGAGGCTGTCACTACCTCCAACTGCTGCCCGTCTTCTTCTCAGAGCTGGGTTCACTTCTTCTTCCCCCAATGGAGATGTCTTCCTCTTAGAATGATGGCCGTAGATGGCGAAGAATGCTTCCGGGACCCTAGAATGCCCTTAGGATCAATGGATGAAGCTTTCTCAAGGGGAGGAATGGAAGGAGGGACCTTGGAGAGGTGGAATGGCGGTGTCGCGCGCAGAAATCGCGCCAAAAACCTTGCTGAATACCTAAAATCGCGGAACAGCGCCTTAAATAGGGAGCAGAATAAGTACTGCGCACGGTCAGTGGCGCACGACCAATGGTCGTGCGCGAAGGAATGCCTGTGATCGTGCGCAGTCAACCTGTAGCAAAGGGAAAATAGAAAACATCGCACGGTCAGGGGCGCACGACCAGTGGTCGTGCGCGAAGAAAGGCCTGTGATCGTGCGCATATCTTTGGTCCGATCTTGATCTGGGCTGGGAATTAACGCACGATCAATGATCGTGCGCCTGATCGTGCGCGAAGGAATGCGCACGATCAGAGGCTTTTTAGGCCAAAAATCATCCCGCACCATCCCGAACGTGCACACGACCCCAGGACATACAGGAAAAGTACACATAACCCCGATCCATGCACACCACCGGATCCATAACACAGGCATACCGTAATAAATAGGAAAAACATGCCACAAAGGGGAAAGGATTGCACAAAAGGCGCAGAAACGCCATGTTATCAATATAAGCGTATATGAACAGCAAATGAAGTGCATTGACACTAAAACAAACCCAAATGAGGCCAGAAATCACTGTATAAACCAGACTCATCACACCCCCAGACTTACCTGTTTGCGCGTCCCGAGCAAACAAATCCGACGGAGCGAGAAAAGACATAGTAGGGTTAGAAATTGCAAGGGCGGGGTAATATGCGAAGTCTCATACGCATGTGCATAGAAATCTAGTAGACAAAATTTCTAAATATACATGTTAGTTTAAAATATTCTAAGAGCGTATTTATATATTACGTTTACTCAACAAGTGAATCACGGTGAATCATAAGGTCGTACATAGGAAGAAAGTAAACTGAACGCTGAGGCAAGCGTTGCCAAAGATCGGGACTCCGGACAACTCCATTGAAATCCATCAATGTCGGTGACCATAGGCTTGCCCATTCGCACTCTCTCCACGGCACAGGTATGACTCAAATGCGTGAATCAATAGGACTTTTAGGTTCGAGGTGAGGCTTGGGTTTAGGTGAGGTAAACAAAGATAAAAGCGACGGCTCAGACACTAAACCCAAATGAGCTAGCTCAGAAAAACTATCCTCATCACCACACAAACATGCGGGTACACTACACCCCCGGACTTGGAATTAACAACATGGGTGCGTGCACCGCCTACTCCTAAACTGAAACTTATACGAATGAATTTTTCATTCAAACTCATATCCTTTTCTTTTCTTCTCGCATCTTTTCTCTTTTTCATTTTTTTTTCTTTCTTTTTTTCTTTTCTTATCATTTTCAGCAAATAAACACTAAAACATATCCACAACTTCACACACATGTCACCACATCAACAACCCAACTTGCAAAAATAATAAACAGCTAGAGCTCAGATTTGGGTGTGTGACTAGGATTGGCTTTTGGGCTTTGGTGCGATACAAGTGGGGTTGAATCAAAAAACGGGTAGGCACAACTGGCCTAACGAGGATAAATCGATAGGAAAGGGTGCAAAGGCTCAACCGGGCCAAAATGATGGCCTATATCACCTTCACGCAATTGACCAACCGAATACCCATGTTTCAAGAATCGCTTGGGGCGAGTTCTAGCCACCGAGAAAGATAATCCTTCCTCCCGACTCGGGCAACACAAGACTAATGAACGTCTACACACATTCCTATGCTACCGTTTGATTCACACCGGATTCACCAAATTGAGTAAAGTAAACAATATTTACGCTAATAGAAAAATGTAAACTAAAAGCATAAAAATAAATTAAATCTGCACGAATTCCTACGAGACATGAGCACTCGACTAGGAGCACTACAGGAGTCAACAAAGTACTTCGTCTCGCAATCCTAACCCCGCACCGTGATTTCCCCTTCACACAACCGAGACTAGTTAGACTCGTCGCGCGCCTACAGTTAAGTGCGCTCACGTGGGTGTCGTGGTGTGCCATGAGATGAGCAATGCTACAATATAACACATCGTAAATCCTAGTATGCTGTGCACTGTGCATGTGCACAAGGTAACGATAACTCTTACTCCCCCAGACTTATACTAAGCAAAAAAAAAACATGTTCGATAGCGGCATAAGCTTAAGAAGGCTAGGAGGAGAGATTACCCCATGCTCAGAAATGAGCATACCAGAAGATATGGCATTTTGTTCAGAAAGTGGTGATCCCGCCATGCTCCAATAGATGCGGACCTGCGATTAAAAGGGTCCCAGCACAACAAAAATAGCAAAGAAAATGACAAGAAAGAACGGAACCAAATAGTCCCAAATGGGTTGTCTCCCAAGAGCCCTTTTGTTTAACGTCCTTGAAGGTGGACCAAATACCTGTGTTATAGTTTGATAGCACAAGTCTTATAATAAAAAGCTAAAGAGATAGTACTACGCAGCAAATAACATGAAACAAGAAGCACAGAAACATCACAGATGGCACACAGCACAGCCCGGAGATCCCGGCACGCATCAGCTATATGCTGATTTGTGGTGGTTCTCCCCAGTCACGCGAGATGGGCAGGAGGTGAATGCTTTAGGGCCCAAGGAAGATGTCTCTCCCTTGCCCCTAACCTCCTCCTTCTCGCGCCGGAGGGCTGCAGAGCGCGCAGCATGCAGGATTCTTTCCCGCTTCAGCTTTTCCACCGAAGGAGAATGCCACCGAGCACCAAGGGTGGGAGGAGCGATAGTGTTTGTCGGATTGGGATCAGTCGGGGGCTTCATTTCTGCACCCTCAAGAGGGGGTAGATCAGCCCAATGAACCTGTTTAGATTGTTTACATTTCTTGTTCTCAATAAAGACATTGTTTGGAAGGCTCGTCGCTCCGCCTTCTCCCAAGACTTCCAACGCCTTGGTCTCATTGCTTTTCCCTTCTATCTCCAACTCATTATTTGTGAGCTGCTTCGCTTCTTCTTTCAGCAGAGTGATACTTTTCTCCTCTCTAGGATTCTTCACGTCAAAGTCAGATTTTTCCTCATTAGACCTGCACTTACTTTTACTTACAGAGAAGTTAGGAAGATAAGATAATCCAGAAAGATTCGCTGCATTGGAAGGTAGAGTGACACAGCCCGTGGCGATGTGGAGGGTTGCGCCGCTCTCCTTCAGAAAAGGAACCCCCAAGATTGGCATGGAATCATTTTCCATGGGGCCGAGAATCTGAAAGTCAGTGACCACATTCGTTCCATTAAGATTTACTACAACCTCAAGAATCTCACCTTCAGTTTCGACAGTCACTCCATTAGCCAATACCAGCGACTTCCGGTCCTCAGAGTTCATTGTTAGGTGCAACCTCTCAATGTCTTGCAGAGCAAGAATGTTGCGAGATGCACCAGAGTCGCAAAGCGCGGCAACCTCGATGTTATTGATAGTACATTCAACAACGCAAGGGCTCACTTGACCACCATCCGCGTCAGCAATGCTTTTGCCTTGCTCCCATGGGTTCTTTTCAGTATTGCTTGGAAGAGCGCCTTGCGTACGCTCGGAGAGTACCTGGGCCAATTGGCCTAGCTGCGTCTCCAAGTTCCGCATTGACGCAGTTTGATTGGACATATTTGTTTGAGCCAGATCAACAAATTTTTCCATCATTTCTTCCAATGCGCTCTTCCTCTGCGGTGGTGCACTTTGAGCAAACCCCGGTTGTGGCGGCCTTGGTTGGCTACAGGAGGCTTGCGCATCAAATTGATGCGAGCCTCCTTGCCATCGTTGGTTAGGCACATTTTGTTTTCATGAGAAGTTCAGGTGACTCCTCACGGCCGGGTTATAAGCGTTGTTAAATGGTATTCCCCAATTTTGATCATTCAAATAATTCACACTTTCATCAAAAGTTAATTCAGCGGGTTGCTCACCTGAGGGGCACTCATAAGCATGATGCCCAAGGTTTCCACATCCTTGACATGAAATGGCCATTACTGGGGCAGGAGGGAGGGCAGGCCTCTTAAGTAGCATGACGTTGTCATAAGGTGCCGATGCCACCTCGGCAGATGCGCCCAATGTGCTCACCTCAAAGAGTCCACGAGCATTCCTTGGGGCGTTTCTCCCAGCAGTCCAGAATGAGCTATGAGTGGCGGTGTCCTGGAGAATCCTCAGTGCGTCCTCGGGTGTATTGTTCATCAGGGTGCCGCCTGCAGCTGCGTCAATCATGGCCCTATAATTGGGCTCAATTGCAAAGTAGAAATTTTCCACCAAGCTCCAAGGCTGTAGCTCATGCTGAGGGCACTTCCGGAGGAGGTCCGTGAACCTATCCCATGCTTCCACAAGGGTCTCCTGATCGTGTTGCCGGAAGGTTGCGATTTCTCTCCGCAAGTTTACAACCTTGTCCACCGGGTGGAATTTTGCCAAAAACTTTGTCTGCAGAGCATCCCAGGTGGTAGCTGCGTCGGGTGGTATTGTGTGGAGCCAAGCCTTCGCCTTGTCGCGGAGGGAGAATGGAAACAACCTGAGTTTCACCGTCTCATCAGCAATTCCTGCGTACCGAAATGTACCGCAAATCTCCGCAAATTCAGCTAGGTGAAGATGGGGGTCTTCACCGGTTAACCCGGAGAATTGGGCATTATTGCGGATCATATTCAGAATGGCCGGCTTTATCTCAAAATTGTTGTTAGTAATAGCCGGGCCAAATCCGGGGTACACACTCCCCACAGTAGGAGTGGTGCCCTCATGGTCCTAGGCCGTGGCCTAACCACTTCGTTCTCATCAGCCGCTTGAGCTGCGGCCGGTGCATTTCCCACTCCTGGATTAGCCTGATTTTCATTAACATTCATGGTGGCAGCCGCACGTAGACGCGCCCGCAAAGTACGCTCTATCTCAGGATCAAATGCTGCAAATTCACCAGGATGATGTCTATACATGCGCACACTATACCAAAAAGAGAAATATCAAAAACAAAAGCACCCTTAAACTAATTTCCCCAACAAATAAATCATAACCGCTTGCAGATCCCTGGCAACGGCGCCAAAAACTTGACGCGCTATTTCCACACCGCTAATTAGCGGGCACGAAATGCGGTACGACGGCAGTGCACCGGTCGTTGTCAAGTAATAAAAGTAGGGAGTAGCTCCCCGAATATCATTCTCAAAGGACCGCAAGTTAGGGAATATGATTTGCTTGTTAGGAAATTAATTATGGGGGTTCTAGGTTTAACAAAACAAGAGGGGGATTTGGTTGATTTTATAGAACGGGAAATGAGAAAACTAGACACTATGCGGGTCGCAATCACCGCTTCGCTTGGTGGATGGGTTCAGTGCAGGCCACGATGCCGTGCTTCGCTTAGCGGATGGCCGGTGAGCATATGGATGAGGTGAGTGCAAATGTGAGGGGTGAGGGTCGAAGGCACCTCTTCGCTATCGCTTCCAGCTCTTGCTAGAGCGGGTGCTAGAATGTGTGGGTGTAAGTGGAGCGGGGGCGGAGCGCATCACAACACAGCATAACGAAGAGACAAGATCATAAATAAACTTCCATTCATAGACAAATAGATGTTCATTCAGTTCATTACAACTATTAAGAGTACAAATCACAAAAAGAGAAAGGGTAGAAGTAACCACGAGATGAGAAGCCTCGCCGCGGATCGTGGTCGGAATGGGGGGTCGTCACGCCTCCTCCGAGCTCAGTCCTTGGTTGCTTCCAGGATGTAGAGGCTGTCACTACCTCCAACTGCTGCCCGTCTTCTTCTCAGAGCTGGGTTCACTTCTTCTTCCCCCAATGGAGATGTCTTCCTCTTGGAATGCTGGCCGTAGATGGCGAAGAATGCTTCCGGGACCCTAGAATGCCCTTAGGATCAATGGATGAAGCTTTCTCAAGGGGAGGAATGGAAGGAGGGACCTTGGAGAGGTGGAACGGCGGAGTCACGCGCCAAAAACCTTGCTGAATACCTAAAATCGCGGAACAGCGCCTTAAATAGGGAGCAGAATAAGTACTGCACACGGTCAGTGGCGCACGACCAATGGTTGTGCGCGAAGGAATGCCTGTGATCGTGCGCAGTCAACCTGTAGCAAAGGGAAAAAAGAAAACATCGCACGGTCAGGGGCGCACGACCAGTGGTCGTGCGCGAAGAAAGGCCTGTGATCGTGCGCATATCTTTGGTCCGATCTTGATCTGGGCTGGGAATTAACGCACGATCAATGATCGTGCGCCTGATCGTGCGCGAAGGAATGCGCACGATCAGAGGCTTTTTAGGCCAAAAATCATCCCGCACCATCCCGAACGTGCACACGACCCCAGGACCTGCAGGAAAAGTACACATAACCCCGATCCATGCACACCACCGGATCCATAACACAGGCATACCGTAATAAATAGGAAAAACATGCCACAAAGGGGAAAGGATTGCACAAAAGGCGCAGAAACGCCATGCTATCAATATAAGTGTATATGAACAACAAATGAAGTGCATTGACACTAAAACAAACCCAAATGAGGCCAGAAATCACTGTATAAACAAGACTCATCAAAGAACAGGCATCCCTGTTTGATGATTTTAATTTTAAAACATGCTTTAAAGAATTATGTGATGATTTTATTAAAATTCAAAAAGAATTAGAAACAGGTAGGGGAGAATTAGAAAACCTTAAGAAGGATGATCTATATGTGAGAAATCAAGACCTAGTAGAAGAAATGGATAATAAAGAATCAGAATTAATTGAAACCAGAAAAGAAAATCTAAAGTTAAAGGAAGAGCTAGCAAAGGCAAAAGCCTTTGAAGACTCACTCAATGGGAGGAGTCAAAAACTCAGAGACATCACAGAAAATCTCTCTATGAGATTCAATCACCTATGGCTAGGAGCAGAGCCATCCACTAGCACAGAAATCCCTATGAAACCTACCTGGAAAAATCTAGTTAGCTTCATTAGACCTAGTGACTATGAATCATGTGAGGATAGTGCAAGAACTAAGGGTCAGGAAGCTAATAAACCAAAGAAAACAAACAGGGGTAATAAAATAAATCTCAACATAGAAAAAAAATCTCAAGAGAAGAGTAATGTAGAGAAATTAAACAACCAAAAGACTAAAGCCAAACCTAGGATAATAAAATACTCTGTTGACCTTCTGTATTTAGATTGCTTATATACCCACTTTAAGTATCAAAATAATAGGTTTGGAAAACCCATTCCTTATCATCCAAAAGGATATCAGAAAGACCCTTTTATTCTTTCATTGAACCCTACAATGGTAAAAGCAAACGGCCCAAGGTAACCTGTGTCACTTCTAATGTTTGAATTACTTGTGCAGGATTAGGTAGGGTCCCACTCAGGAGAAAATGGAGTGGAAAGAAAGATGTAGGTCTTGAATAAGGAACAAAATTCATCCAAGGGAGTGATTTCTGCCTTGAATCTTCCTTACAGTTCATAGATTTAATATCATAAACTTATTTTCAATAAAGAAAATGGCTGGGAAAAACAGCAAGGATTTCCTAAAGAAAATAGATCTGTTCATTCAGAGGTGCGTCGAATAGAAGTCGACGTACCATCAACTTCTACTCGACGCTCGCGTCGAGAAGCACTCAGAGTGGATAATTTGAATAGAATTTGACGCAGCATCAAGTTCATATCGACACATACGTCGACTTATTGATTGTTGGTCAAGGTCTAGGTTGCATCGATTTGAAATTGACGGAGCGTCAACAGGTCTCCGTCAACTTAATAATAATTGAACAATCTCAATGCAGCGTCGAATATGAATCGATGTAACGTCAATATAATTGTGTGTAGAGTTGCTTCTAGAAGCAGTCTTAACATATTTTTGCGCGCCAAATATTAATTCTTATCGATGCAGCTTCGACTTAAACCCTAAGTTGCGACGAATCAGCTTCTTTTATGCAACTTCAGCATCGAATCACTTACGCTTTCGAATTTTCCTCTGCTTGCTCTCTTGCTCTCTCCTCCTCCAGCTCTCTCGTGTTCTTATCCTCTCTTTCCCTCTCTTGTTTTCTTTGTTCTTTGCAGGTACACAACCACAGAAATAATGGCCCCTCCCAAGGTCAATTCTGGATTTGACGTAGATGTGAATTCGTTCAATGCTGCTGCCGAAAGTTTCAAGGCTATTCTAAGCCTTTTTCAATCTGCTGGTTTAACAAAGCTTATCTCTACCAGGTGTAAGATTCTAGATGTAGAACTTACAGAATTCAAGGATAGTGTTTCTGTAGCAGATGATGGGTCCCTTCAAGGGACAATTTCTGGACAAGATGTCAGCGTATCTGAGGAAATTCTCTCACAAACATTTGATCTACTCATTGGGACTGATTCAGACGAATTGTCAGAAGAAGAGACAAAGAATCTCTTGGATATAATGCAATTCAGGAAATAGATGGCAATTAATCTCAAGAAGATTGATCTGGTAGAAGAATACAGATTCCTAGCTGACATAGTAGGAAAGGTATTGATGTGCAAGATATCTGCACAAGATGTTATACCCAAGAAGCAGCTGCAGATCATGGGCATTCTGGTACTACAGAAGAAGATAAACTGGGTGAAATGCCTCCTAAAGATGATTGGGCAAAAATATGCCCACAAAGAGAATGCTTACATGAGGATCATGAGCCAAGTGCTCTTTCACCACTATCCTAGTTTGTGCAAATCCAAGGGAGTGCTCATTCCCTCCTGGAAAAAGGTTGAATATAGGTATCTTCTCAAAATGGACCAGACAAATCTTGAAGCCTGATCAAGCTCCAGCTTCACCTCCTCCCTCTCCAACTCCACAGGACACAGTCCCAGATCTCCCTCAGGATGAAACTCCAGCACAACCATCTCCTCAGCAACAGCAACAATAATAACAGCAGCAAAACTCGCAATCCATCCCGACTACTTCAATCCCAGAGCCAACACCTCACATTCCTCAACAACAACCATCAACTAGTATCACATACTCTCAGTCTGCTCCCCGACCACCACCACTATCAATCCATATCTCACCAGAAACCTACCAGGAACTCTCTCCCATCCAAGAGTATTTCCCATCATCACCTCCTCCATCCACCACACCTATCCCTCCAATTGACCTTGAGTAGGTCATCTCTAAAGTAGTTGGATTGGCCTCCGCTACTTTTGTTGATCTATTAGCCACTCGAGACAGAAAATATCATAGAAAATAATCCCAAATGGAGGCTGAACTGCTAGACTCTAAGAGATCCCTCCAGGGCCTCAAGGATTTCATGTCTTCCTCCCTAGTTACAAAGGAATTATTAACCTCTCTTGTCAGCAAGGTTAGAAAGGTGGAAAATATTATGGAGGAAGAAAGGCTTGTCCTAGAGGTGTGTGTCCATAATAAGGGGAAAGATGATGAAGTCCCTGAGAAAGTGACCATATTCCAAGGTCCAAAGGTCTAGGTGGAGCCAACTTCAGAGCATCGAGAAGAACAAGAAAAAGAAAAAGAGCCAGAGAATCAGGTAGAAATTGTTGCAGATAACCAGAGGGAGCTCTCATCTACTCAGGGGGAGCCTGTCCCAGATGCCCAAAAGAATATGGAAGAAGAAATGGCAACCCAAAGGAATCTGGAAGAAGAAATGTTATTTGTAGGTACAGCAGTGGATCAGGGGGAGCCTTAGGATGAAAATCTGCTGGATGAGGTGCCAAAGATTGTCAAAAAAGCTGTTGATATTCCTGAGCTAAATGCTCAATTCAGGGGGTAGCTTCCCAAAGACAATGTTGTTGAAGAAGCGGTAATGTCCTCTGAAGATGATGAGCCTCTGCATATTGCTCCAAGGAAGGTTATTCCAAAAGTCTTCTCAAGAAAAAGAAACACTCCTGAGAAGGAGAAATGAAGCTCGGGTATTCTGTAATCATTATACTTCCTGGAAACAAACAGTTGTGGAGATCAATATAATTTCTTGACAGATGATTGAAATAGCTTGTGATTTCAGTCTGTCACATTCTATTGTCTATATTATCTTGAATGTATTTTCTGTTTACATAAAAGGAATGAGTAAAATAACTTTAAACAATCTGTAAATTTCTTTAAGATAAATAAGAGAGATTGTTAGGAAAAACCCCTTAGATTTAACTTAACAAATTACCTAAAGTGATTTTATCTCTTAGGATTCAATTACCCATTGTATAGTGAGGGTAATATGGTCATTAGAAGTCTTAGGATATCTCACTTAACTTAGGGTGACAAGACCAGGTCAAGACAAGTAGAATTTGAGTTAAGTTAACAATTGTGTTGAATAGAAATCGACGCAACATCGATTTCATGTCGACTCAACTTAGACTAGAAGTCCAAGAAACTCAACTTTCTGTCGATGTAGATCAAGTTGACGCTACGTCAAAAGGATATCGACATAGAGGAAATGGGCAAATCGAAGTATCACAAGAAGTCGACGCAGCTTTGACTTCAACTCAAAGCAGAAGAAAGAATATGTCGAAGCCATTTGAAGTCGACGCAACATCGACTACAATTCGACATAGATGATGACGCTCAGAGTCAAGCCTTCCGCTCGACAGTTACGTTGATAAGTAATCGGCACAACGTCGACAGCAGAGTTCAATCAGAGCAAGAATGAATTCAAAGCTGCTTTTACAAGAACTCGAAGGTGTGTCGATTAGAGAGAAAGAGAAATCGATGCAATGTTGAATACAGTCTGAAAAGGAAACCTTTTCAGCTGTCATTTTAGAACTCTCTCTCAAGGCCCAGAATACTGAATAATGTTCTACAATGGCTCGAGAACAAATGAGGAAAGGAAGAGAAATTGTCCAGGTCAATACCTTTTTAGCACAATCTAAAAGAGGAAACAAATTCAAATTGGTAGACGGGTAAGACAATAAATAAGACAATAAGAGCTTTCATGGAAAGGATCAAGACAATTGGTAGACGGGTCGAGAACAAATGAGGAAAGGAAGAGAAATTGTCTAGGTCAATACCTTTTTAGCACAATCTAAAAGAGGAAACAAATTCAAATTAAAGGATGGATAATAAATAAAAAGATTAGATAGAAGAAACGAGAGCACTCAACACACACACACATTCAATATCTGTCTATTAGGGTTCTCCTTCAGGATCTGAAGCTAGAAGGCAATGAACCCTAGAAGACAGTGAAGAACAAATACTGCTCTCTATCAGCACAGTAAAAATAGAAGGCTGCTCTTCATCAAAGATCATACAGCAGCCAGATTTCAATAGAAGAAACTGACAGGATCTGAAGCTCATAACCTCTGCCAATCATCTATATTAAAAGCAGCGGTTCATCTTTAGCAAATCCAAAAAAGAGAAAATTGAAGTAGTAGGCTTCATCATAATTCTGATAGCATAATTCACTTCCTTACTTCTTTCTCATTTCCTTCACTTTCTCAACTGTAAAAGAGTTTTAAGAATCTCTCTTCCAAAGGATTCAGTGGTTCAAGATCTCATTATCAAAAGATCAAGTTGGTTCAAGGTCTCCTTGTCAAAAGATATGGTTGGTTCATGATCTCCTTATCAAATGATCAGTGGTTCTAAGAGTCTCCTTATCAAAAGACTCAGGCACAGGTGGTGCATTCCTACCAGGTGGTAGAAGAGAGGACTACCCACATTTTGGGGAACCTCTATAAAATCTTTTGTGTTTGTGTTGTGCCTTTCTGTGTTGTCCCAATTTTCTCTCTTAGCATTTTTATTTCCTGCAATAATTATTCTGCCAGTGTGTTGTTTATGAGCATAATTCCTTAGTGTGTTTTATTGTCTACACAGTTAGGATAGAAATATTTTAAATCTCTATTCACCCCCCCCCCCCCCTCTAGAGGATTCTCAGAGTAACACTATGCACTTTCAAGGGTTAACTAGAACAACTCCGGCTCTTGAGGAGTTTCTGTTGGGAAAATGACCCTCAATGTTCCCTTGATTTGAAGAGGCCCCACACTCAATGTTAAGTATAAGTTGTATTTGATAAACCCTATTTCTATCTCATAACTATGCAAGACTAGGGCACACCATGGTGTGATGTATGATCTGTCGGTGTACTGTCAAAACCGCTGAGAAGAGCTCTCTGTCTCAGCTGAACCGCTGAGACAAGACCAGGAGCCGCTGAGAAGGTGTCTGGGCAAGCTGAGCTGCAGATAGAAGAAAACCATTGAGACAACTATCTATCTCAGCGGATCTGCTGAGACGAGACAGAAGCAACCGCTGAGACGGCTGACCATCTCAGCCCAACCACTGAGATAGATTCAAAAGTGATCTGGCGGGTTCTGCTTTTGGCGCAAGCTGCAGAAAGGCATATTGGGGTCCACCAATCACTCCCATACCTGTCAGGAGGACAGCTAAGAGCCGTTGAAGATCAGTGGTGTATAAAAGGAATAAGTTAGGGTTGAGCAAAGAACTTTTGTTGCTATTGATCTTACTCTCTAACACACAAGTAAGTAGAACAATACTGTTCTATTGTCGACAGCCAAGAACTGAGCTTACACAAGGTTGCAAGAAGAAAAGGGATTGCTTATCTTGAGTCATCTCAAGATAGAGCAAGCAGATCCAATCCATCATCTGAAGGGCTGATCAAGAAGAATTAAGTTGGAGCAGCACTTCTCCTCCCTGGTTCAAGTCTGCAATAGCAGCAATTAAGAAGAAGAAGAACAAGGCTTGACCTCTTCTTCCTTCTATTTGTAATCCTTATTATATCATCTGTAGGAGCCTTTGGGTTCTGAGACTGTAGGGCTTTATTGCCTGAGTGTATAAGCCTGATTGGCCTGAGTTGTAGAGCTGAGAGGTCAGCTTGAGGTAGGACCAGGAGTTGGTCTGAGTTGTAGGAGGTGGATTCCTCTGAGGTAGGGTTGTTATGCCTGAGGTAGGGTTTGGGAAAACCTGGGAGATCCTATGGGATCTGTGTTGTAGGCTCTTGGAGCTAAGTTTGGAGAATTTGGACTTGTCTAACTCATTGTTAGAGAGGTACAGGAGGAAAGAGGACTACTCAAGACACCCTGTCTTGAGGAACCTCTATAAATCTCTTTGTGCTTTCTGTGCTTGATATTTTGCTAACCTAAATTCAGAAAACACTAAGCTTAAAATAAAAGAAACCTATCCCCCCCCCCCCTAGGTGTCTAAGACTACATCCTATATAAACTATCAAGTGGTATCAGAGGGAGGTTGGTCAAGCAAGACATAACTGTCTGACCAGATCCTATAAGGATTAGTCTTAAAATATGTAACCAATGGCCTCCAATGCAATGCAGAGGGAGATGGGCTCCATGAAGCTGCCCATATGCAACAAAGCTAATTTTGGCATATGGAAGCAGAGGGTTAGGCTGTTTATGGAAGCATCTGACCCTAGGATTTATATTACTGTCAAGGAAGGTCGCTTCACCTTCCAAATAGCCTCCACAATAGATCCAACCAGAAGAGTGGCCAAGCCTTTCAATGAGTTAACCAAGGATGAACTCATTCTGTTCACTATGGACAAAAGAGCTCAGAACATCATTGTTAATGCTATTGATGATTCCATATTTCAGAACTTAGTATACTGCTCTACTGCTAAGGAAATGTGGTACACATTAGTAGTATATATGGAAGGGACAACTGAAGTAAGGGATGATAGAAAGTCACTCCTCAACTAAGAGTATGAAGCCTCCAGGCAGCTCAGCTAGGAAAGCATCTCTTTGTGCTATGAGAGGTTCTTCAGAATAGTCAATGAGCAGAGAACCTATGAGAGAGTGTTCACTGATTATGAGCTGAATGATAAGTTCCTTAGATCTCTAACAAGGGACTGGGACACAAAAATCTGTGCTACAGGGAAGTGGCTAGGCTTGGTGAGACCCCCACTCATACACTGTTTGGAAAGCTGCTCTCTTATGAGATGCAGTTGTATGCAAGAAAGGAAGAGGACTCCTCAACAAGGGCTCAGGAAAGGGAGAAATCTATAGCTCTCAAAGCTGATAGCTCCAAGAAGAGCAAGGGCAGGATGGTGTCTCCTCCAAGGAGTGCTGAATCTGATAAATCTGAAATCAGCACCTTAGAAAGCTCTTCTTCTATCTGATGAAGAGTTTGCTGCCTTTTCAAGGTAGTTCAAGAAGATGAGGAGGAGGAAGCAATGGAAGAACAAGCCCTCCTCCTCATCACACTCTAAGAAAGACAATAGGAAATCTGAAAGATAGCACCCAAAGGGTGACAGGTATGACTCCAAATCTAGTAAACATGTCTCAAATAACATTATTTGCTATTGCTATAGCAAGCCAGGACATGTCATTACTGACTGCCCAATCAAAAGGAAAGAAAGAGGTGAGAAGAAGCCTCATCACCAAAAGGATAGGAAGGTGGAAAAATCCTTTCTATCAAAGAAAGGAAAAAAGCTGGAGTGAATATGAATCCTCAACTTCAGATTCAGAGAATGAAGAAGAAGCCAACATAGGGCTGTTTGCAGCAGAAGAAGATGAAGATTATCCTACTGCCAAGGTTGGAGTCAGGGCCCCTCTATCACACTCAGACAGTGATATAGAGGAGTATGAAGAGTACAATGTTTAGCTAGGCCTCATGGCCATCACTGATGAGGAGGTCAGTCAGAATATATCTGAAAATGAACAGGTATTAATTCATTCCATATCCTCTTCTGATTATGAGACTGGTCCAGAATTTGGAGGACCATCATCACTTGATGGAAGTGATTCAGAAGCTGAGGTAGATGTCAATCAATTGATTGACAAGTATGATGCTCTCTTGGAAGCTCTGAAAAGAAGCAAAAAGCTATCCAAGAGGCAAGCCCAAGAGATTGATTCCCTTAAGATGGAAAAACTAGAATGCACTGAATCTTCTACCAAGATGAGACAGATGTGTAGGGAAATTAGCCATCTGAAGGGGATAACTATCACCCATATGAGCACCATATCCCTGAAGAATAAGGTCATCAAAGATCTTGAGGAGAAGCTTGTGAAAGAAAGAAGCCTAGTGGCTCAATTCTCCAAGCCAAAATCTGTGCTCCCTATCATTGACTCCTTCTCTTCTCAATCCAATAGGAGAGGACTAGGATTCAATAAAATGGAAGTAGGAGAAGGGAGTGGAGAAAAGAGCAGGGTAGGGCTAAGCCTCAAACCACCTTTTACAAGGTATTACTCCCTTCCAACATGTATGACCATGAAGGCATATATGGTCACTGGAAGATTGGGAGTACCTATAGGAAGGAAAACACTCCTTCCCATAGTGGAAGAAAGGGTATGGGATTGAGTGCTATGATGGATCCTCATGAGGAAATTCAAATGGCCCAACCTGGACCATTTGTATTTGCTACATCAGCCCCTTCATTCAAGAATAAGAAAGCAAGCCCTTCTAAGGTTGATTCAGCCAAGAACATGATTGATGTCAAATAAGTGGGCATGTCTAATTTCTCAGTGTCTAATGCCATCAAAACTTGCATTGCCCAAAAGCCAAAGCAAGTTGATGCCATTAATACAAAGACTACTAAGACTGACCACAAATTGACTTTCAGCCAAATCCTTGCTGAAAGAAACAAGAGAAAAGCTACTGTCTCTCCTCCTGAACATTTGGACAGTGTTGCACACCCCTCAAGAAATGTTCAGAAGAGGAGATATAACATTCATGAATGTTGGTGTTGTGGTAAAGTGGGACACTTTTCCATAGACTGTTGGCACAATCCTAATGTGCCATGTGCAAAGATGAGCCTTCTTGCAAAGGGTGCAGCTAGTGTAAGGTCATTTCATCATGCTAACAAGGACCTAGGACCCAAAGCTATTTGGGCTCCTAAGGATAACTAAACTCCTTATTGCAGGATAGTTCAAGTACCAGCCTCAACCAAATTTGGTACTTGGACAGTAGGTGCTCAAGGCACATAACAGGAACAAGAAAACTTCTACAGGACTACAAGGCTGTGAAGAATGGACCCAATGTTATCTTTGGGGGGTCAGAAAAGGGAATCGCCAAAGTATATGGTATGATCTCGAATGGCATAGTCTCAATTACAAGGGTAGCTTATGTTGAAGGGTTGCAACACAACCTAGTAAGCATAAGTCAACTATGTGATCTAGGATATGTCATTGAATTCCACAATGACAAGTGCTTGATTAAAAAGTCTAAAGACTTAGAGACCATTCTCTCAGGCACTAGGAGTGGGAATGTTTATTGCTTAGACTTTATATGTAGTAATTCTCTTACATTTGTTTGTCTAGTAGCTAATGAGAATGAGTCCCTTTGTATTCAATGGCACAAGAGACTTGCTCACATTAACTACAAGACAATGTATAGACTATTCACTAAAAACCTTATTAGGAATAGTCCTAATATAAAATGTATTAAGAGTGGTCCCTGTCATGCTTGCTAAATGGGTAAGCAAACAAGGGCCGCCTTTAAAAGTATTGGCTCCAAAGACAATGAAAGATGTCTTTATCTCTTGCATATGGACTTGGTTGGTCCTTTGCCAATTCAGAGCCTAGGTGGAAAGTTGTATACTTTGGTGATTAATGATGATCACTCAAAATATACATGGGTATTCTTCCTTAAGAAGAAGTCTGATACTTTAAATATCTTTATAACTCATGTCAAAGCAATTCAGAATGACTTGCAATGTGTTGTGGTCAGGACTAGAACTTACCATGGCACAGATTTTCAATCTGAAACTATGACAAGGTTCTGTCAAGAATATGGTATCACCCAAGATTTTTCCTCCACAAGGACTCCATAACAAAATGGTGTGGCTGAGAGGAGGAATAGGACTTTGATAGAAGCTGGGATAACACTTCTTAGTGACTCCTCACTCCCAGAATACTTCTGGGCTGAGGCAGTTAATACTGCATGTCATGTTCTCAATAGAGCTTCCATCAATAAGGTTCATGGAATAACTCCCTATGAGATTCTGAAAGGCAAAAAAACCTACAATTTCATACTTTAGAATCTTTGGCTCCAAATGCTACATTTTAAACAATGGAAAATCTCAATTAACAAAATTTGCAGATAAATGCAATGTGGGTGTTCTTGTTGGTTATAGCTCACATAATAGAGCTTATAGAGTTTATAACAAGAAAACTCATGTTGTAGAGGAGTCTATGCATGTAGTATTTGATGACACCAGCCTAATATATAAGGGCTGGTCTAGTTCTTCTGTCTTAGCAGGAAATGAAAAGGATTTGTAAAGGATGTCTATACAAGACACACCCAGCAGCAGCAAAGCTTATTCTGATGCTGCCGTCCCTAAAGAGGAAGAAGTCCATGCTGATGAAGACACTGCTGAACTAGCAGAAACAGCATAGCAAGCTGAGAACAGACTGCCTACAGCTGTAAGACATATAAGGGATCATCCAAGAGAACAAATAATTGGAGATAAGAATCAAGGTGTATTAACCAGAAGCAGGGCTCATAATGAGGCCCTATTCTTGAGCTTCCTATCACAAATGGAGCCCAAGAAGTTTGAAGAAGCTAACCAAGACACTTTTTGGATTTAAGTTATGCAAGAAGAACTTCTACAACTCAAAAGATGCAAGGTATGGAAATTGGTGTCAAAACCTCAAGGACACAATATCATAGGTACCAAATGGATTTATAGGAACAAGTTAGATGAAAATGGCACAATCATAAAGAACAAGGCTAGGTGGGTAGCAAAGGGGTATAGACAGGAAGAAGGGATAGATTTTGATCAAACCTTTGCCCCATGTTGCAAGGTTTGAAGCAATTAGGCTATTCCTTGCTTGTGCTGCCCACAAGGGGTTCAAAGTGTATCAAATGGATGTCAAATCAGCCTTCCTTAATGGTGACTTGAAGGAAGAGGTATATGTTGAGCAACCATCAGGTTTTGTACATCCTACCCTCTCTAGTCATGTTTACTTACTTAGGAAAGCTCTTTATGGTCTTAAGCAAGCCCACAGGGCTTGGTATGAGACTCTGTCTAGCTTTCTCATCAAGAACAAGTTCTTGAGGGGAAAGATAGATGGCACATTGTTTCTTAGGGAAACAAGGGGCAAGTGTCTCCTAGTCCAAATATATGTTGATGACATAATATTTGGGTCTACTGATGACAACCTCTGCAAAAGGTTTGCCAACCTTATGCAGGTGGAGTTTGAGATGAGCAGTATGGGAGAGCTCAAGTACTTTTTAGGCCTCCAAGTGAAACAGTCTGATGAGGGTATATTGATCTCTCAGACCAAGTACACTAGGGAGCTTATCAAGAAGTTTGGGATGGAATCAGCTTCCACCATGAAAACTCCCATGGGGTCCAACATTTCTCTGGACAAGGATGAGAAGGGCAAGGCCTTTGATGAATCCATGTACAGGTGCATTATTGGATCCCTATTATATCTAACTGCTAGTAAAACAGATATTATGTATGATACATGTGTTTGTGCTAGGTACCAGGCATGCCCAAGGGAATCTCACTACTCAACTGCAAAGAGGATTTTGAGATACCTTAAAGGCATCTTACATCTTGGCCTTTGGTACCATAAGAACAATGACTTTGAACTGACTGGATTTTCAGATGCAGATTTTGCAGGCTACAAATAAGACAGGAAAAGCACAAGTGACACTTGTCAATTCCTAGGAAGAAGGTTGATATCTTGGATCAGCAAAAAGCAGAGAAGTGTGGCTATCTCCACTGCTGAGTCTGAATACATTGCTGCAGGGAGCTGTTGTGCACAGTTATTGTGGATTCAACACTAGCTAGAGGACTACAACCTCAAGGTAAGTAACTCTCCTCTTTATTGTTACTCATCCAGTGCTATCTCTATTGCTAAGAATCCTGTCTCTCACAGCAGGACTAAGCATATAGAGATAAGATATCATTTTATCAGAGAACATGTAGAATCTCAAGATATCTACCTTGAATTTGTCCCCACTGACAATTAAGTGGCTGATATTCTTCACTAAGCCATTAGATGAGGCCAAGTTCAATTCCTTCAAAATTGACTTAGGAATGTTGAATTTAGAATGACCTCACTTATGATTCTATACCCACTATTACATTGCTTATGATTTCAACTGTACAATTCTCACAATATGTAATGCTATGAAAATTGAAATCTGAATTGATCAACTTTATTTAAACAGTAGGAATAGTCCACATGATAGGGTAGATAACCTACCTAGAATGTTAAATGTAGAATAGTGTAAAACACTTCATTCTTTAAACCATGTATGATATACTACTTGACTTGATATAACTTAAAGTGTTGACACATCAACCATATGAGAGACATGATTAGGCCTTCAAGTAATCCTATCTCTAATCATTTTGAAGTAGTAAGATCAGCTTAACCAGAACAATCTTTTTCTGCTGATTAACCTTATGAGCCGCTGAGACAGCTGGGACAAGTCTCAGCTGAACCGCTGAGACGACTAAATCTGTCCCAGCAGATAGGAGTATTCTGTCCTAGTGGATAGGTCACTGTCCCAGCGGTTCCGCTGAGATGGGTTGGAGTCATTATAAATTGTCTAAGTGCAACCCCAGTTACCCACTTACACTAACAATTATAAGAGCAATTAAATCTAATTAATAGGATTAATTTTACCTAAGTCTCAAGCCATATAAAAAGCAAATCTGCTTAGTGAAAGGCACACGACCCTTCTCTTCCAGCTGCCGAGACGAATCACCTTCTCTTCCATCCCAGCGCATTCGTTTACAATAGCAATGGCCCCCAAAAGTTCTAAAGACCATCTTGAAGGCTATGAGATTGTCAGAAATGGCTTTGCCCATGCTTCTGAAGACATCAAAGGAGTGATTCAACTCCTTGAAGACCAAGGATTAGAGTTTCTTCTCTCTGAACCAAGACCCATTCTCAGAACTGAAGTTCTGGAATGGTTTAGTAATGCCAAGATATCCTCCTCCAAATCATCCATCAAATCAAAGATAGGAGAAGAGAGGATAAAAGTAACCCCAACTAAGATAGAGAAAGTCCTTCATCTTCCTTCCTGCAAATCAAGTGAGGAAGAAGAAATCTCTGAGAAAGACAAGATGAAAGCATTGAAATGGACAGAATATAATGATGCAAGGACTGGATCATTAAAGAGGAAATTCTTCAATCAGAGGGGAAAGTTATTATTAGACATTGTGGGAAAAGCTATCCTATGCAAACCTGGTTCACATGATACCATATCCCAGTACATGTTTGACCTCATGACTAGGATAATTCTGAAAAAACAAACCTCCTGGGGAGTAGTAATCTTTCAAAGGTTGAAGGAATGTTTGCAAGCTCCCAATTTGCGAAGAATCTTGTCCCTATATCTCATCCAATCTAACCCAAACAAGTTCAACAACTCCAAAGGATCAAGCCTTCACTATCTCAAAAGAATGGATATCAAGACATTGGACAGATTCACCAGGGTCCTTCCAATGAGTCAGCCCACTGAGGCTAAAGGAAAAGAGAAAATGACTACCAAATTCTCTAAGAAAACTAGGTTGATCATGTCTAGTTCTGAGTCTGATCACTCAGACAAAGATGAAGATGCTGGTGCTGACATTGGGTCACACATCATTCTTGACAAAGAGGCTACACCAAATGACCTGCCAATTGAACCTGTCCATCCACAGCAGCTGGACAAAGTCATAACTTCTGGTAACTAATTCAACTCCTCATAACTCATTTAAATAATTAATCATAGCTAATCACAATAGTTAGTCAAATCTGATATTTAATTAATGTGGACCCCAGATCCTCAAGAACTGGTGTGTGCTCCATCTGAGGGGGAGCATCAACAAGAACCATCACCCATTGATGTTACAAAAATCAATGATGCTGATGTGAACACAAGACCATCACCTCAAAATTTATAAGGTCAGATTGACACAATCATCTTCAGTCTTGAAGAAAGAATAAGGAACATTCATGAAAATGCACCAGCCCTGTGGTCATTACCTTCACAAGGAACATCCAGTGCACCATCTGAGGGGGAGAAGCACCAAGGGTCAAATGCTGAAGAAGATGAAGTCATAGTTAAATCTAACACTCTTATCATAAGAATCTCTAGGTAATTCAACTCTAACCTCAACTAATTGTCTCAGAATTCCTGGACTCATCTATTCAAGTTGATCTATCTGAGGGAGAGGTGCAGACTGAGTCACTTACAAAAAAAGATGAAGTTATAGGTAAATCTAACACTCTTATCTTTAGACTCTCTAGGTAGTTCAATCTAACTCCAACAACTTGTCCCAGCATTCCTATACTCAACAGAAAAGGATGCTCTCTCTGAGGGGGAGGACCATGATGCTAATAATGAAGACAATCTGGATGATCATCAAGATGCTGATATTAAAGATGATATGGTTAATGACCAGCTCCTTCCTGATCACATTGATGCACTGGCATCAGGTGCTGAGCTGGTGGATGCCCCAACTGAAGTCCTGCATGAACCACCAGTCCATCCAGTGCTCAATATTCTCAATCCTCCAAGCTCACCAAGACCCCCAGCCCAAGTGATCAACATTCAGCAACCCTCTTCTTCCATCTCTTCAAATGAGAACCTTCTCACTGCCATCAACCTGCTACTACAGTCCCATCTCACTACCATGCAGTCACATGTAGATCAATCAATTACATCTATCAGGGGATACATTGATCAGTCCATCTTGAATGTGAAAGCTGAGATCATGACTGAGGTCAAGGAAATAAAGGAAAACACTAACATACTCACCAAACAGATGACCTGGTGGTTTGAACTTGCTGAGAGGATAGTGCTCAGTCAAAACACAATCCTAAGGTCCATGCACAAACAGCTAAGACTATCTGAAGAGGATATGTCTTATGTCAAAAATTATGTCAGCAAAATAGATGAGGTGATAGAGAAACCAACAAACCATCTTCAAGATTATATCTATTCCACTGCTATGCAGTTGGATCAAGAAGCTGACAGGTATAGGGATGAGCTAAAAGCTGACATTACCAATGTCTCTCAATCCATTACAGCCTCAGTCACTGCCTCTCACTTCAATTCTGAAATGGGCAAACTGCAAGAGGTGGTTCACTCTGATGTTGAGAATGCCTTCCAAACCTTGTCTAGCATAATAACAGTAGCCAAGCAAGACCTCCATCAAAAGATATATGAAGAAGCCAAAAAGGGGGAGGATACAAATGCCATCATAAATTCTGACCTCACTCTGAAAGTTCTCCAAGGTACAAGGATAGCCCTTAATATTCCTATATTAGATGTTAATAGGGCAGAAGAGTGGGATTTCCCTCATAAAGAGGCAATAGAACAAAATGAGATATTGAAAAAGAAAAGAGAAAGAGAGAATGTGTTGCTCACTAAGGAATTCATGGCCAAACAAAGGGATGAAAACAGTAGAGACCCTGATTTTGAATATTGGAGTGATGACTCCAAAGAGATAATTCTAAATGCCTGGATAAGCCATGGCCAAATAAGCAAAGACATTGATAAGCTATATCCATCTGAGGAATGGATAAAGCATTTAGAAAGGAACACAAAAGGAGATAAAGTATTCAACGCAAACCTTGTAAGAAAAGATAACCCAAGAAGGATGCCATCTAAATACATCCCAACGCCATTCATGTATTTTAAAAGGCAAGAGAACAAGAGGAAGATAGCTAAGATTGTAGCAGCAAATGCTGAAAAAGACACAGCCACAAATCTGCCTGAAGACATGGTTGTACCTGCTGAAGATAAGGAGCCTCCAGTCCAAGAAGAAATGGTTGTTGAAAACATGGATGCTGCAGCAGACCAACTGGCCTCTGCTAAAGGAAAAGAAGCAGCTGCTGATTTTCCTGAATGCTCTTCTTATAAGAAAAGGAAGATTTGAATGAATGTAGAAACAGTTTATGTATTCAATTAATATTGAACT
Organism: Dactylorhiza incarnata; assembly: GCA_033032865.1. NCBI lineage: Eukaryota > Viridiplantae > Streptophyta > Magnoliopsida > Asparagales > Orchidaceae > Dactylorhiza > Dactylorhiza incarnata. Next base: position 3,676,726 of record JAWHQI010000076.1, on the reverse strand, counting down.
ATAAATGATTTATGAATATATGAATGAAAATGTGCTTTGACTTACTATTCTATCTGGACTGCAATTGATGGATTGTTAATATAATCAGCTTGTATCATAGTTAAATCTGAATTATAACTGAACCTCACCATGTTTTCAATGGACAATTTAATCTGTGTTGCATTATTATGTTTATCAAATCTTACTGATGGATTGATTAAACTCTGTGGTACAATCTTTTCATATCAACCATCTGTCTTAAAATGACTGATGCACTAAGCATGATATGTTGAACTCATTATTGTAATAACATATATCAAGAATTTATGAGTAATGTACTCTAGCATTTGAGGGAGTTCTGCCTTCTTCAAATAGGGGGAGATTGTTGGGAAAATGACCCTCAATGTTCCCTTGATTTGAAGAGGCCTCACACTCAATACTAAGTACAAGTTGTATTTGATAAACCCTATTTCTATCTCATAACTATGCAGGACTAAGGCACACCATGGTGTGATGTATGATCAGTTGGTTTACTGTCAAAACCGCTGAGACGAGCTCTCTGTCTCAGCTGAACCACTGAGACAAGACCAGGAGCCGCTGAGAAGGTGTCTGGGCAAGCTGAGTTGCAGATAGAAGAAAACTGCTGAGACAACTGTCTGTCTCAGCGGATCTGCTGAGACGGGACAGAAGCAACCGCTGAGACGGCTGACCATCTCAGCCCAACCGCTGAGACAGATTCAAAAGTGATCTGGCAGGTTCTGCTTTTAGCGCAAGTTGCAGAAAGGAATCTTAGGGTCCACCAATCACTCCCATACCTGTCAGGAGGACCGCTAAGAGTCGTTGAAGATCAATGGTGTATAAAATTAATAAGTTAGGGTTGAGCAAAGAACCTTTGTTTCTATTGATCTTACTCTCCAACACACAAGCAAGCAGAACAATACTGTTCCATTGTCGGCAGCCAAGAACTGATCTTACACAAGGCTGCAAGGAGAAAAGGGATTGCTTATCTTGAGTCATCTCAAGATAGAGCAAGCAGATCCAGTCCATCATCTGAAGGGCTGATCAAGAAGAATCAAGTTGGAGCAGCACTTCTCCTCCCTGGTTCAAGTCTGCAACAACAGCTGTTAAGAAGAAGAAGAAGAAGCAGGCTAGACTGTTGGATTTGTAGGCGCCCTTAGAGGGGGGGTGAAGAAGGGTTTTAAAAACTTTAAACTTTAATAGAGAACAATTGATATTTTGATCGAAGATAAATCAAAAGTAAAGAGATAATGAAATTAGAAATGGAATCAATTTTATTAAACACGAAAAGACATGATTATCATTTATAAAATTGATTACAAAATCTGATTTCAATGACGCTAGAAATCGAAGCGAATAATATAAAAACCCTTTTTGTTTTCTATATCGAATCGTATCCCCGCGAACCGGTTGGCTTTAGTCGATCTCTCCCCAGATACGGCCTCAAGCCGCTCTAGCCAATCTATCACCAAAAAGGCCACGAGCACCCCCTAGATCTACTCCCTAGACCCAGTCGTCGTGTGGCGAATTCCTCCCTAAGTCCTACCTAGACCTAGTCGCCGTGTGGCGAATTCCCCCTACTCCCCGCAAGGCCCTAGTCGTCGTGTGGTGAGTTCCTCTACCGAACAAAAGATATAAAGGTTACAGTTTGAAAGTAAAACAAAACACAAACTAAAAACTCCCTCCAAATGTAGAACTTGATGTAGATGTAGATGCGATCGGATTGGTCCTTAAGTTCTTTGCGTTCACGGACGTTGATGGAGTTCTTCGGGCTGCTTGGGAAGGCTCTCACGAGTCCTATGAATATATGGCTTCAATTCCTTCCGAATCAGTAAACAACAAGGGAGGAGGCGCGCGTCTTTTTGTAGAATCAGCCACTACCTCCTGCGGTAGTACTACCGCCCCGCGGTATCCACATTAAGCAATGAAGCACACGGATCGTGGTAGTTTAGGCAACATTTTGAGCGCCAAACACTAGCGCGCCGCGGTAACGCTAACGCCCTGCGGTAACGCGATATCCTTCCTTCAGCCACAATCTTCTTCCAAATCTGCTCTTCAATCAACTCCAGACGGGAAGTTTCCAAAAGCTACCGTCGGGCGTTAGACTTAAAGCGTCGCTATAGTATTTGCCAAAATAGCGTCCCGTTGACATTCCTTTTTCTCCACTGTTTCCTTCTTGCAATTGTTTCCATTTATACTAGCGCCAACGGTAGTGCTAACGCACCGCGGTAGAGCACATCTCTTTTCATCTGGCGCATTTTTGTTGAACTGGCCTCATATTTCGTCGACCGAATTTTCGTCGAACAGGATTCAACTTTCGTCGATCGCAAATTCGTCGAATGCAGTGATAAGCATTTCGTCGAGCACAGCCTTCATTTTGTAGAACAAATACTAGTGCCAGCGGTAGTTCTAACGCACCGCGGTAGAGCACTTCGTCGGGCACATCTTCGTCGAACGCCTCTTTCATTTTGTCGACCTCCATTTCATCGATCGCTGCTTTCATTTCGTCGGCCTTCATTTCGTCGATCGCTAGCTCCAGCGGTAGTTCTAATGCACCGCAGTAAAGCACGCACTTTGTCGAGCGCCGTGGTAGATCATGCAATTCGTCGAACACAGGTTTCATTTCGTCGAACGCCAGTTCGTCGAACGCAGCTTCCATTTTGTCGAACGAACACTAGCGCCAGCGGTAGTACTAATGCTACGCGGTAACAACAACAAAACACATTTCCATGGAGATTTGAAAGCACAGAATCCTGCATACTCTAAACACAAAACAAGTATGATCAAATACAAGAGGATTTGTTATTGTCAAACCAAGAGATGCGGAAAGCATGTTCCAACAAACTCCCTCTTTTGATAATAACAAATCCCCTTAGAAAGAAATAATTCAATTGATAGAAATTTGTGTTTAAAATAGAGAACTAGTATAAAAATTAGGCATGTTCAAATGCTCCCCCTAAATGAATTCTCCCCCTAAGTGAATGCTCCCCCTACAACAAAACTTCCTATGAACTTGACTCCCCAAAACATATTAATTTCTTTCAAATTTATTTAATTTCTTTCAAATTTATTCTCCCCTTTTGGTATTATCAAAAGAGGGTGGAGAGGTAGTCCAACAAAAAGTGTGCAATAACTGTGTAGAGAGGGAATGATCATGATAAAGAGTGAAACGCTTAGGGAAAATACAATAGATAGGAGAGAAAAAGAAGGAATGTGAAGAATTTTTCATAAAGAAACCACTTGTTGGGACAACGTTTACATGATCGAGCGTACAAGTAGTAAAGAGGTGGAAAGCATGATGAAATAATTTTTTTAAGTGAACATCTATATAGGAATTGTGAAGCATAGAAGATGATTAAGAATTTTAGACATAACAAAATAGATGTTGTGGCATTTTAAGTACACAAAATAATTTCAGTTGTAACATAGCCATATACTAGTTTTGAAAGGTATGCAATACAAAGTTTTCATGGTGTAGCGGAAAAAAAATATGTAAGCATGATACAAGATATCAAGTCAAGATGGAAGAATACAATGTTCTAAATTGAGAAAACAAGTACACTTATACATTGTATTGATCATGCAAGGCTATCTAGTGCATTTACTTAAGAATTTAGAGAATACATGTAGATGTACAATAGACTCCAATTCTCATGAGTAGAAGGCTTACAAGTGAAGATGATGTGTACAAAATAGTGTTTTTGATAAAAGTATACATATGAGTTAATCAAAACACATGACATGTATAATGGAATAAACACAATAATATTGAAAAAGCGTTTTTAGAGTTACCTTGTCCCACAAAGCTATATAAAATTTTCAATGCACATAGAAAAATAGTACAACTACCAAGGTGCTCTGCACACACAATGCTTATTAAGACTTATCAGGGTGCAAAGTAGTGCTTGGGGAATCACAGTTATTATTTTGAATTATTGTTATTTGTGATTCGGTGTACAAGAAGTAGTGTAAAAGGAAAATGGTTGCAACAAGGCACTTTACAATTCTCTCCAAGGTGCTCAACCTCACAATGCTCATTAAGACTTATCAGGAGGGTGAGTAGTGCTTGGTGGAGTTATCTTTGTCAATTATTCAGTTGAATTTTTTTTGCTTAACGACAAAGGTCTCTGAATTCACTTGTATGTGCAAACAAAAGATTTTTGGAAAGACATACTTCTTCAAAAATTAGGTGCATGAAAAAGATTTGTACATATGGTGTAGGTAAAACTAAGCATGCCTAAGAATAATATTAAGTTGTTACACTACACAATCATGAAGGAGAAGATTAAATTCATATGTAGTATATCAAAAGGTGTGAGTGAAAGAATCATTTGCAAATATAAGCCATTTACTCATACATAGAGGCATGTTATGCAATACTACACATGATTTCTATAATCAATTTCAAAGCACACAAAGGATAATGATCAAGGCATGATAAAAAACAATGTTATTAAGATACTTGAAATAGAGAATGAAACATTGTATACAAAACTTGGCAAGATAAACCATATCATCCTTGAAACATAGAAAATTACATCAGTTTTATAAATTTTAAGTTTTTCAAAAAAATAAAACAAATAAAAAGCATGTTTTTGTTGTTTTAATTGGTTTTTCAAATTTTTAGTTGGTTTTGATATATAGAAAAAAAAAAGCAAAGCATGTTTTTGTTGTTTTAATTGAGTTTTCAATTTTGTAGTTGGTTTTGATATATAAAAAAAACAAAGCAAGTTTATGGTTGGACTTTGATTTCTTTTATAGTTTTTTTTTGTGTTTAGAATATTTTAAAAGAAAATGACAGGAACTGAAAAATAAAAATGAAAGAGAGAAACAGGAAATTCAGAAATGACCCATTAATGCCAGCGGCACCTAGCTATCGCCTGGCGGTAGTGACAGAACTAGAATTTTGGGAAAACGTGAAATTTTTCAGAATTTTTCTTTTGAATATATTTGTGCAGATTTGTGACAATGAAGTTCAGCAATGAAATCAGACATATGCATACACAAAAATGTGGATTTTCCAAGTTTAAGCTAAAATGTCCAAAACCCCAAAATCTAACCTAAGGTGACACAATACACTTTCAAAATACTTGTGTTTTTCACATGCATGAGAGTTCAGGAATAGATCATATGAAAAACATAAGATAACATGTTTGAGCACAAATATGCATGAGTGAAATGATCATAAATAAGTGAAATAATATTCATGCAATGTATACCACATAAGTATGTCTAAGATCAAGATACCCTAACAACATGACTATACTCTAGCCCCGTACTAAGTGACTAATGAGCATGAGGAGCTGCACGCCTGCCGTAGGTTGGGGTGTTAATCTCACATGCATACAAAAGACAATGCTCACCCTAGCACTCTTTCCCCCCAGTGCCTCGCAAGACCCCACTGGAACCCTCCCTGGTTAAGGACAAGACATAACTTAGAGGTTAGGTTTCTAATGCACACAATCCTATGCCCTCGCTATAGTGAGACACATAGTATGGTTGAATGATCATGGGCATACTAAGCACTTAATCTTATTGAACCAAATTTGTAAACTATGGATTTTATGCGAGATTAATTTCTTATTAGATTTGATTTTAAAGCAACATAGTTATTATGAATTTTAACTTTCAATTGTTTTTCTTTAAAATTGATTTATTATGGCATCATTAGATCACTAGCATGAAAGATAGTATTGATTAGTTGATAATGCTAGAAAGAAGAGTTTGATCACAATTTTATGGCGTAAGATTTATTTCATTAATGTTGCATGTATTCAAACCTAGTCATTCAAATTTTGGACATAGAATGAAGTGATGATTCTAGTTAATTTATTCTTTTAGATATAAAGATGATTCTGTGATCTTCATATAAATGAGATACATGCAAAACATAATTGATTCATATAATGGTTATGATCACAAACGATTTGATGGAATCAATTGGATCTTTTGTAGATTTTTAATATTTGGATTAAAAAGATCTATTGAATTGGCAAGATTATTATACATGATCATGAATTTTAACACATAGTAATTATATACTCATAATTAATTGTTCATGATGATATAAATGAGATATTATTAAAGAACATTCATATTCATCCTTTTTGAATTATTAGAGAGAAATATTGTAAGGTGAAAACTTAAGATAAATATAAAGAGAAAAATATTTTTGGTTATTTAGAAAGGTTTTGTAAATTTTCTCTTTGATTTTTGAAATCTTAAATAAATCACATATATATAGTTTTATGAAAGCATGGTGATAATAAAGTTAATACAATAATTTTTCAGAAAATAATATTTTAGATAAATCAGAATTTAGGAAAATTATGCTAACGCCAGCGTTAGAACCTAACACCAGGCGCTAGCAACAGAATTGAGATTCTTTATTTAAACACAAGTGATTTTTGCAATTTCCAATTTCGATTTGACATAATTATGATTAAACATACTAGGGGTAATCAAAAATGGCGCAAATATATTAAATACCTGAGCAAAACTTGCGCATTTTATAAATCTATCCTAATACCCCTAAAATACACCTCTTAAATCCATTTTCACACTTATTTCATTTAGTCATAATAATATCATATGACAAATTTAGTTTTTCAAATTTTATAAGACTTTTAGGAAATGGATTTAGAAGGATAGAAATAAAAAGGATAAGTAGATCACTTGAGAAATGATATGACTTTTATTCAACTTTATTCTATTTGATTTATTTATGAATTTTGGTTTAATATGTGAGAGTCATATCACAAGTTATATAAAGTGATCATATCATGATGGTTCAACAAAAAGAAAAAATAAACAAACAAAAAGGAAAAAAGGTTAGGCATATCATGAAGTAGAATAATGATATTTCATTTTTAGTTGATTTCTACTTCATGCAAATGATTGGATACTAATGAATGAGAGATTTAGGTATCCAAAAAGGACCAGGTGTGACGGTTCCTTTGGGTACCCAAATACATCGTGTTTGCTTTTGGGGAGATATGAATGAATGGGCCCTTTTGATTTGAGTTAGTGTTTCATATTTAACTTTGGGCCTCCATTCAAACCTTGGACAACCATTATTTTTAGTCTTCAAATTTCTATAATCATTTACTTGAATATTTGGATCAAAATGATTTTTGAATTTATAATTTGAAGGAAATTTGTTTGCATTTAATTTTAGGTTTTGGGAGAAACATGATTTTGTAAATAATGGTGATTTTGATTTTGATTTACAAATCCTTTATGTTCCTTACTCCCATTATTAAACTTAGTTAAGATGTTCATATTCATATTCAACTTGTTTTTAGATATAATTTGATGTTGTGAATTTGTATTTACAATTTTCATAAGCAAGTTGATTTTTGATTTTAATTCATCATTCTTGATCTTTAAATTATGTCTAGCTTTATTATAAGCGATTGTGCTATTTTTAAGAGTGGAAACAATTGAATCAATATGATTTTGATAATTATTTCTATATTCATCAAATGTTTCATCCGTCTCTTTAATTTCAAATTTATAGTCTTTACACTTAGCACAATCATTTTTCAAAGAAGAGTTTTCTAAACATAATTTTTCATTTTGTTCTTTTACGAAAGTAAACTCTTTTTCAAGTTCCTTGAATTTTTCTTTAATATTATTACAATCAAAACAAGATATAGAGTTTTCAAATGAAGAGCATGATGGAGATACAAACATTTCATTTTTGGATTCTACATTCACATTGGCTTTTAAAGTTTTATTTTCTGAACGTAGTTTTGCATTGGCCATTTTTAGTTTCTTAATCATACGTTTAGTAATTTGTAGCAATTGTAATGTAGAAATAGAAGTACAAAAATAGGAGATTTTGATTTCCTTACAGCGCTTGTGGATGAGGCAAGATTTGAACATATTGTTCCTTTGTCTTCTTCATCGTCCTCTTCCAAACAAGAGTTTCAATCATCCTTTCCGCTTGATGAGCATTCTATGGATTCATTATTTGAGTAGCTTTCTTGAACATTTGTGCAGGCTTGCATATTCTCTAGTTCTTGTGAATGTTCCGTACCTGTAGAAGGAGAATCATAAGTTCTTTCAAGAAAATTCCAAATTTCATATGCGGTAGGTAAAGTATAAATAAGTTTGAAAATATTTTGGTCTAATGCAAAAAATATACTGTTCATAGATTTTGCATTTAAAACAATTTCATTTCTAGTTAGTACGCTAGGTGGCTTTTCAATAGTAATATTCCAAACTTTTTCATCTAAGGCCTTAAGAAAAATTTTCATTAATATTTCCACCCTTTAAAATTTTTGCCCATAAATAAAGGTGGTGATAATACTTTTTCATTTATATTAAAATTTTCTCCACTAGTAGAAGCGAGATCATGATCAAGAGACGCCATTATTCCCGGTTGTTAAGCCGATTTGGAATAACCTAGTGATGCACAAATCTTAGCACACCGCTATAGGCGGTAGCAAGACTGCGGCACGAAATGGCAGTGTACCGATCGTTCAAGAAATATAAAATGTGGGAGTGAATCCCCAAGTATCGATCTCGAAGGAACACAGTAAGGTGGAGTTTATTATTGAGGAAGGACTTGAGATTGAAGTCCTTAAGTCGGATGGATTGCAGAAAAAGGGGGTGATTTGGTTTGTGGAAATAAAAGAAAAAGAGCTAAAACTACTCCTATGCAATGCCGCTATGCAATGCTTTGCTTGGAGAGATGGAGACTAGGCAGGCCTTGAGCGCACTGCGTCGCAAGGGCGGATGGACGAGTAGGAAAGCGGAATCGAACAGTGCAGGCCTTGAGCGCACTGCTTCGTTAGGCGAATGGATTACACGGGCCGCTATGCCACGCTTCACTAGGCGGATGGACGAGAAGGCAAGCGGATGGAATGGTTCGCACCGGCGGAGTCGAGGTGGATTACACGGGCCGTTAGCACCGCTTAGCTTGGCGGATGGACGAGTAGTCTTACGGAATGAGGGTAGCAAGCACCTCGTCGACAAGCACGCCACTAGCAATTGCTAGTGCGGCACACAAATATGATGGCGGGATGGAGGATGGAATGGGGCGCTCCTCAAATCACATAAACCACAAAACCATGGAAAATTACACTAATAATATTTAGGGTTTATGTACATCATTCATATAGAAACATACAACCACACACATCAAATAGAATCAGCAAAAATAACAAGGAGGAGGTAAGATTACAACTGAAGCACGAAGACTCGTCGGAGATTCACGGCCAGAATCTAGGGTTGTCAATCCTCGTCCGGGCTCAGTCTTCAACTGTTGTCCGGGGTAGAAGAGGGCTGTCACTACCTCCCAATGGACCCATCTTCTTCGTCAATAGCCTTCAGCCACGATCTTGCCGGAGAACTCCAAGGATATAGTGCAAAATCCGTTGAAATGAAGCTTGGAAGCTTCTGAATGATGGAGGAGGCCGAGAGGATGCTCCGGGTTGAGATTTGCAAGGGAATGGCGGCCAGAGCTCCTCCCGAAGGTGGGCGGTGATGGAGCAGCGAAAATGGCGCAGAACTAGAGCTTTGGGCGTGGGAAAAGAAGATCTATCCTTTTAGGGCGGAATCTGCAGCTTATATAGAAAAACAGTCAGAAATTGGTCATGCACGATCGAACGCACGACCGTGCGTGGACCGTGCGATATTTAACAAACAGCCAGGCCAGGAAGATGAAGTTGGCGCGCCCGTGCGTTTTACTCGCGCACGGGCAAACCCGCCCGTGCGTCAAAACGCACGGGTAAATTTAGAAAAGCTAAAAAAACAAGGCTAAACAGGTTGATCGTGCGATTCCTTCACGCACGGGCACTGCCCGTGCACAGAAACGCACGATCAACGACAGATCATCAATTTCCTCCTCTGCAAAGGGCGCACGACCACAACCGACCATGCGCCAACATAATGCACGCCCATGCGATATACACAAATATGAACTCAGGATAAAATTGATGAAACGTCCACCTGCATTAGCCACAACAAAGCTGGGAATACCCTTCCAGCACAGGAAATAAAGCATAAAAAGAATGAGGAGCATGTTGTGCTTACCCCCAACACTAACACGTGCAAATGCACACCACAACGGGCCTAAAAGTGCACTTAGCAGCTAATAACAAATATGAATAAAAACATGCCTACGTGTAGTGCAAAGACTAGAAATACGGCCCAGATGAGCTCATAAATGTATATATGAATGGGACTCATCACACCCCCAGACTTACCTGTTTGCGCGTCCCGAGCAAACAAATCCGGCGGAGTATGAAAATGGTAGTTGGCATAGAGAATTGCAAAGAAAGAGTAAGATGCGAAGTATCATACCCATGTAAATAAAAATTCTGTAAAAGAAGATTCTAACTATACTAACTAATTTACAATTGTATAAATGCGTAAATAGAGATTTATTTGTACTCAGATGGTGAATCATGAAGAATTTGTGCGATCGTGCCTGTGTGAAAGTAAACAAGCCACTCAGGAGGGCGTTGCTAAAGACCGGAATTCAGGAATAACTCCGCTGAAATCCATTAACGACGAGAACCATAAGCTTGCCCGGTTACACTCACTCCACGGTGCTAGCAAACTCACAAGTTAAATCAATAGGACTTTCAGGTTATAATGGGGCTTAGGTTACGGTATGCTATTCAATGATAAACGAGACGGCTACGCAACCCAATTGAGTCAAAAGATAATGTTGTACCAAAACAAAACCAAGAATGATGTTAGTGTGACACACCCCCAGACTTAGCTTGAAAACTGGGTGTGCACCCAGCCTACTCCAAACATATACCAACTGAATTTTTTTCTATTACGCTCAAAGGGATTTCTTTTCATTCCAATTCTTTTCAGATTTTTCTTTTAACTTCATTTTTTTTCTTTTTCTTTTATCCCCCGGTTGGTTTACAATAATGTGTTCAGCACACAATACACTTTTTCTTCACATCACAAAAATTCCATACATCACATCCAAATATGAAATGTAATTTCGGTTAACTCATTTTTTTTGTTGCGATAATGGGATAAGCTTCAGGCTTTGGTGATTGAAAGAAGAGCTGAAACAAATGAGGGGCAGGCACAAACTTGGCTTGCAAAGGTAAACGCATAGGTCATGGAAAACAAGGCCCAAACTAGCCAAAAAATGGACTACATCACGTTTAACAAAATGAGTTGCTCTCGCCCATGCTTCAAGAGTCGCTTGGGGCAAGTTCTTAGCTCACGAGAAAGGTAAACCTTCCTTCCGACTCGAGCAACACATAACTAGCGCTCGCTTACACACAACACCGTGCTACCGCAAATTTCAGTCACATTCACCAAATGAGTAAAATAATTCAAAAACTACGCAAGAACACTAATTGTAAATTGAAAGCATAAAGATAATCTAATTTTACTCAAATTTCTATGGAAGCATGCGGATGCGACTAGAGCACTACAAGAGTCAACATCTCACTCTGATTTGTAATTCCTAAGCTAACATCATATTTCATATTCCAACCAAGATATAGTGTACGGAAGCACACAAACAAGTGAGTGCGTGCTTGTGCGGGTGAAATGGTGCAATGAAAATGAATAATAACTTAAATAGAAGCTTCTAGTATGTTATGCAATAGTGCACGTGAGTGGGCACAAAAAATAGCTCTCCCCCAGACTTAAACTAAACAATCCAACACAATATGTAACTATGAAAATTGAAAATAGAGTTAGGGGAAGAGAGTACCCAATGCTCAGCAAGTGAGCATACCAGAAGATTGGCATGTACTAAAGAATCCACTCCCATATCTGCCAAACAAGAAAATCGCCGCGCACCTGCAGGAAAAAGACTCCACACAAAAATATATATGTAAAACTAAACTATTAGCATGTTAGAGAAAAATAAAAGCACAAAAACTTGGGTTGTCTCCCAGCAGCGCTTTTGTTTACCGTCTTTAAGCTGGACTTAATACCTGTATTATGCAGTTTTAATAACATTGTCTAAACATAAAAGAGATAATAATAAAGTCTACTTATTATTATTACACATCCATCAAAGAAATCAACTATATGTTGATTTAAAGTAGTAACTAGAAATGAATGAAATGGGCCCGAAGACCCAGCAGTAGGGGCAGAAAGTAGGATTTATCTTCCATCCCCAAATCTCTTTCTTTTTCGCCTTCTTCTTCTCTTCCGACATTAGCTCAGGATATGAATATATTTTGCCTCCCTGCAGCCAATCCTTCAAGGGAAACACCATCGCTGCACTGTATTTCCCCTGCCAGTATTAGTTTTCATCATTGTCCAAAAATGGGTCAACATACTCAAAATCCTGCAGGGATGGAAAAGAATATGCATTAAAAATATCAGGAAGAGGAGAAAGAGGTGGATCAGCAATGGAGAGCATTTTAGATTCAACTTCCCAAAGATATGCCACTGGTGAATCCGCCTGCACATGATCAAGCAAAGAAGGGTGGTCGGGAAACAAAATAGACGAAAAACATAAATAATCGGTAATCATGGGGGTGATCCCGGTTTCACTTGTTGAAATTGTTGAAGTGGAGAAGAAGGGAGTCCGGCCGGTCTGAAGGCTGGAGACCGCAGAGACCGCGCGGTATGCGCTGGTGCTCTGGCAGTTTGGTTCTGCGATCTCTCCCTGCTTATTTGTTCTGGCGATCTGCTGTGATCGGCCAGTCTGTTCCCTGGTTTGGTCGCTAAATCTGGTGACCTGCTGCAGGCTCTCCTAGTCTTGCTACTGGGCAGTCTGTTTGGTTTGTTCTGGCGACTTGACTCAAGTCGGCCAGATGTTTCTCTGCTTGGGCAATCTCAGGAAGGGTGGTCGATGTGTCCGCGCGGCTTGTGTGCGGCTTGATGCTGACTTCGGTCTTGGACTGAATCTTGTCCAAGTGTTGTGTTCGCGCGGTCTGCCTTGTGAGACCGTTCGCGATCTGATGGGCGATTATTGTAACCCATTTTGTGTGGTGACGACATTCGTCTCTCCGTCTATAAATAGGGGTGCAGGGCCCATCATTCCTAACAAGAATTGTAAGAACAAAAGCCCGGATTGTTTCTTGTGGCCTCAAGTTTGAAGTCGCGCGATCTCGGAAGTGAGCTAACCGGTTGTTGTGTTCACAGGTTTGCGGTCAGCAGGTTGCGGTCTCCTTCCTTGGTGATTTTCGGTGGCTTGAATAAACAGTTCGTCTGCGGTCTGTCAGCGAACTGGTTTATTGTGTTCTTGTGTTGTTCGCAGCGAGCTCAGCGATCAGGCGACCTTCAGTGGTTATGCGATCAGAGTTGCAGTCTGGCGACAGCTTCAGTTCTTTGTTCAGTTCAATAAAGCTTCAGTTCGTGCGGTCTGGGATTGCGGTCTGGCAGTGCAGGTTGTCTGCTTCTGTTCGCGTGGTCTCAAGGTGTTTCTACGGTCTGACTGTGCAAGCGGTCTGGGAGTACAGCAGAGCAAGCCGGGCGACCTGAGCCTTTTTGCGGTCTGTGCGGTCTCTGCTTTGGCAGACCGCCAGTTTCAGTTTTTGGTGTGTTTTGTTCTCACCTCCGTGATTCTTATGAATCATGTCTCGCCATGTATAACTCGAAGTGTAAAGCAGTTTTGTTTCAATAAAGATTTCTTTTGTTGCTGTTTTGGCATTGTGGTTGTTTGGTTATAACTCTTGTTGATACAACTCCTGCTTACTCCTAAACGGTCTTTCAAAATTTTTAACATGGTATCAGAGCCAGGTTTCTGGAGTGGATAAGCAGTGATCAACTAGAGTTGCCATCGTCTTTGTGAAGAAGAGACCACTTATATTGCCATGGAAGGTGGATACGCAAGAGGTCTTGGTATTGAACTCCTCACATCGACTAACTTTAAAAAATGGAAGTCATGTATGGAGAGTTACTTGCTTGGCGAGGATCTATGGGAGGTAGTTGGAGGAGAAGACACACAAGAGGTGTTTCTAGCAGGAGATAATATGGCAGAGGTGAGACTTTGGAGGAGGACGAATGCTAAGGCAGAGTTCACTCTCAAAAGGGCTATTTCACCGGAGCTGTTTGATCACATCATCGGATGTAAATCTGCTGCTGAGATTTGGACATCCTTGGATGGGTTGTTCAATAAGAAGAATGTAGCGAGGCTACAATATCTTGAAAATAAGTTGGCGAAAGCCTCTCAAGGTGATCTTTCTATTTCTACCTTCTTCCTCAAGATGAAGAACCTCACGGCAGAGATTTCTGCATTGGACCCTGATGAGCCAATCTCTGAGGTAAAACTGAAGAGACATATTATCCGCGGGTTGCGGAAGGAGTATCTTGCCTTTGTGACTTCAGTTCAGGGTTGGGCAAATCAACCGTCGTTGTTGGAGCTGGAGAACCTTCTTGCTTCGCAAGAAAGTTTAGCAAGACAGATGGCAGGGGTTTCTATCTCCGGGGGAGAAAGATATGTGATGTTCTCTGGGAAGAAGAAGAAGAAATGGGAGAAGAAGAAGCCGGGTCATGATGGACCCTCCACTTCAGGTCAGCAAGATAGAGGCTATGCCCCTAAGTCTGATGGGAAGAAGAAAGGAGAGGGACCGAGGTGCTTTAGATGCAACAAGACCGGGCACTTCAAGAAAAATTGCCGGGTGAATCTTCAGCTGGGACATGCAGTGGAGAAGGAGATGCCAAAGTCTGATGAAGTTGGATGGGGAGGAGCCTTTGTGTCTAATATAACGGCGATGCCCATTAAGGCCTTGGCTTCCATCAATTATGATGAGGACTGGATTGCTGATTCAGGGTGTGGGCATCACCTCACCGGGGATGGATCAAAGTTCTCTTCTTTGGCACCTTATTCAGGTAACAATGTTATCATTACGGCTGATAATTCTATTCATCCAGTAGAGCACGAAGGAGTCATCTCTCTGAGCAGTGATAAGGGTCCACTCACGTTGAGGAGTGTTTATCACGTGCCTGGTATGAAGAAGAATCTCTTCTCTGTGACCAATGTGGTCGATGCCGGTTATCACGTTCTGTTTGGCCCAACAGAAGTGAAGTTTCTCAAAACTCAACTAGAGATAAAAAATATGTTATTCATGTCGGCAAGAGGGTGAAGGACTTGTTTGTTTTATCGACAAGTACCTATGTTGATAAGATGAGGACCAATGATGGCGCGGCCATCTGGCATGAAAGGTTGGAGCATGTAGGCATGGACAAATTGAAGGCTATGGCGGTAAGGGGCCTTGTCAATGGCTTGCCTAGCTTTTCCTCCTATAGAGACGGTCATGTCTGCGAAGGATGTCAGTTTGGTAAGTCTCATCGACTTCCATTTGACAAATCGCAAACAAGGTGCAAAGTGCCGTTGGAGTGCATCCACGGTGATTTGGTGGGATCGACTGCCACCCCAAGCCTTGGAGGCAACAGATACATGTTGGTGTTGATTGACGATTACACCAGATATGTCTGGGTGTATTTTTTGAAGGAGAAGTCGGATGCATTTGCAAAATTTATGGAGTTCAAGGAGTTGGTTGAAGGCCGGCTAGGCCTGCGGGTTAAAAAACTTAGAACTGACAATGGTGGGGAGTTCACCTTTGGTGAGTTCTCAAGTTTTTGCAGGAAGCATGGCATCAGGAGAGAGCTTACTTGTGCCCATACTCCACAACAGAATGGCATTGCCGAGAGGAAGATCCGTCATCTTACGGAAACTTGCAAATGCTGGCTTCATGCTAAGAGTATCCCAAAGTCCTTCTGGGCGGAGGGAATGTCTTGTGCAGCTTATGTCATCAACAGGTTGCCCTTAAGTCCTATCAACATGAAGACCCCTCACGAATTGATGTTCAAGGAGAAGCTGAGTGTTGCACACCTTTGGGTGTTCGGGTCAACCTGCTATGTGCATATTCCTGATGCTCTTCGGACAAAGCTAGATGTGAAAGCAAGGAAGCTAGTCTTTGTTGGGTATGATGAGCGGAATAAGGGATGGAGATGCATGGATCCTGAGACACGAAGGTCAATTGTTTCTCGATATGTGGTGTTCGATGAAGTGACTTCCTACAAGGGGAGTTTAGGAGTTGAGCTACCGGAGGGCAGGGGGAGCGATGCTCCAAATTCGCCTGGAAGAGGAGCTAGTTCTGAAGAAGCAGCTGAGGAGGTGGTTAGTCAGGGGCAACCTCTTAGGAGGTCGAAGAGAACTATTCAACCACCAGATCGATACACAGGAGGAAACATGGTGAACTTTGTTTCATGTTTCTTTGCTGGTCCCTTGGATGAAAGGGAGCCGTCGAGCTTTGAAAAGGCCAGAGGCGTGAAGGAGTGGGACGTTGCGATGCAAGAAGAGATGGCAGCTCTCGAGAAGAATGAGACCTGGTCTCTCGTGCCCAAGCCCAAGGGCACCACTCCTGTGACATGCAAATGGGTCTACAAGCTCAAGAAGAAAGCTGACGGCAGTATCGAGCGGTACAAGGCTCGCCCTGTAGCTCACGGGTTCTCACAGCAGTATGGAGAAGATTATGATGAGACGTTCAGTCCATTGGCAAAGATGACTTCGGTTCGATTTGTTATTGCCTTGGCGGCTTCAAGTGGTTGGGAGATCTGGCAACTCGACGTGAAGAATGCCTTCTTATACGGCGAGATTGGCAAGGATATCTTCATGATCCAACCGCAAGGCTTCATCTCGAAGGAGTATCCGGACTACGTCTGTAAGTTGAAAAAGGCCCTGTATGGGTTGAAGCAAGCGCCTCGAGCGTGGTACGGGAAGATTGCAGAGTATCTCTTATTCTGCGGATTCTTTGCTTCAGACTCTGATTCTAGCTTGTTCATCAAGAAGGAGGGGGTGCTTCGGGTGATTGTGCTGCTGTATGTGGATGACATGATTGTCACCGAGAACTCGAAGGAAGCTGTTGCAAGACTCAGGGTTGAGCTTGCTATCAGATTCGAGATGAAGGATCTGGGGGAGCTCCACCATTTCCTTGGACTCGAGGTGCAGAGGCGGGAGAGAGGAGTGCTCATTTCTCAGGCTGGCTATGCGGAGCGGATTGTTCAGCGATTCGGCATGGAGGAAGGGAAGAGCAGCTCTATACCTCTGGAGCAACATCATAAGCTTCGGAAGGATGAGGGGAGAGTTTTATCTGAACCGTTGGTGTTCCGATCTCTGGTTGGGAGTTTGATCTACTTGACGATCACAAGGCCAGATATTGCTTATGCAGTTGGCAAGGTGAGTCGGTACATGGCGGAACCATAGAAACCTCATCTTCTGGCGGCAAAAGGCATCTTGAAGTATGTGAAGTCGACCTCTGATTTGGGTCTCCTATATAGGAGAGGGTCAAGATTGGAGTTGCATGGTTTCATGGATGCTGATTATGGGGGAGACGTGGATGATCGGAGATCAACGTCTGGTTATGTCTTTATGATGGGCCCCACAGCTATCTCTTGGTGCAGCAAGAATCAAGACTCGGTGTCTGTTTCTACCACAGAAGCGGAGTACAAGGCTTCGGCCTTGAAAGCTCAGGAAGCCGTTTGGCTCAGGAGGTTGGTGGAGGACGTTCATCAGGAGGTTCGAGGTCCCACCTTGCTACGCGGGGATAATGAGAGTGCTCTCAAGCTGGTTAACAATCCAGTCAGTCACGCGAGGACCAAATATATAGAGATTGAGCAACATTTCATTCGTTGAAAGGTGTTGGGAGGATCTCTTATGGTCGAGCATGTTCGGAGTGCGGACAATGTCGCAGACATCTTCACAAAGCCGCTGGCGAAGGGACCGTTTACACGGTTAAGGGAGTTGCTTGGGCTAGTTTCCACTTCCCACTTCAAGGGGGAGTGTTGAAATTATTGAAGTGGAGAAGAAGGGAGTCCGGCCGGTCTGAAGGCTGGAGACCGCAGAGACCGCGCGGTATGCGCTGGTGCTCTGGCGGTTTGGTTCTGCGATCTCTCCCTGCTGTTTGTTCTGGCGATCTGTTGTGATCGGCCAGTCTATTCCCTGGTTTGGTCGCTAGTTCTGGCGACCTGCTGCAGGCTCTCCCAGTCTTGCTACTGGGCAGTCTGTTCGGTTTGTTCTGGCGACTTGACTCAAGTCGGCCAGATGTTTCTCTGCTTGGGCGATCTCAGGAAGGGTGGTTGATGAGTCCCATTTATATATATATTCTTGGACTCATTTGGGCTGTTATTCTAGTGTTTGCACCACATTTTAGGCACATTTCCATTCATATGTACTATTCCATGCTATGTGCACTTTTAAGCCTATTTCGGTGTGAAATTGCATTCCTTGTTGTTAGGGGTAAGCACATTGTGCTCCCCTTCCCTTCTTTTATGTATTTCTGTGCTGGATGTGTATTCCCAGCTAGTATATCTTGTTTGCAGGTGACCTGATTGCCCCGTTTTCCTATAAGTAATTTCTGTGCATATCGCACGGTCGTGCGTTTTCCTTGACGCACAGTCTATGCGGTCGTGCGTTTGTGTCTGGGGCAGAAAATGGAGCATCGGAGTTTACTCGTGCGTTTTGACGCACGGGCGGATTCGCCCGTGCGTGAACAAAACGCACGGTCGACCTGTGTCTTGCTGATTTCAGAGCATCGGAGTTTACTCGTGCGTCTTAACGCACGGGCGGCGTTGGTCATGCATGAACAAATCGCATGGGCGGCGCAGCGTCTTCTCCAAGCCTTATTTCTTTCGTTAATATCGCTCGGTCTGCGCACGATCATGCGTTCGACCGTGCGTGACCAATTTTCAGCATGTTTCCTATAAAAGCTGCAGGAATCGAGGCAGAGGGACGAGAAGGGGGGCGACCAGGACGACCAGGGCACGAGCTGGAGCGATTCTGAGGGTGGGAAAACTCTTCCTTACCGCTGCTCTTGAGGGGTGAAGGCTTCTCCTTCATCTCCTCCACCATCAAGGCCATTTCCGGTGACTTTCCACCTCCATCCTTCCATCGAGGAGCACTAGGAAGCTTCATCCACCATTAGGTCAAGCATTCCTCGCCAAGGAGACCAAGGAAGCGCTGAAGATCGTAGGAGCGGTGACAGCCTCCTTCGAGCCAAGCTCACCATCTGAGGGCCGAGTCCGGAGAGAACCCAACAACCTCTCATTCCGGTCGTGAACCAAAGACGTGATTTCTTCGTTGTGGTCCTCTCTAACCTTTGTTGCTTGAACTCGTTTGCAGTTGCTTTATGAATGCGTGTTAAGTAGATCTTATGGATTACTGCTTGTTTTCATATGCAATGTTATTGTGGTGGCATGAATAGCCCCTTTGTTTCTTGCTATTTTCTGTGTTACGTTGTGGTTGAAGCCGCTAGCAAAAGCTAACGGTGATGTTTTGAGAAGAGGTATGTGTGACCCTCAACCGTCATAGTGATATTCCGCCCAAGCGCCTTCCGAAGCACGGCATCGCGGCCGTTGCACCCATCTCGCCGTGCGAAGCGGAGTTTAGACCCGCATCTTTCTTCATTCTGCAATAGCATAGGAAACCAAATCAAAACCCCCGTCGTTACTATTTTATCCTTTGAACTGATTTCCTGCGAGAGCAAATCGTACTACCCAACTTGCGGTCCTTGAGAGATCGATATTCGGGGAGGTCCTCCCTATTTTATTACTTGACAACGACCGGTGCACTGCCGTCGTATCGCATTTCGTGCCTACTAATTAGCAGTGCTGAAATAGCGCATCAAGTTTTTGGCGCCGTTGTCGGGGACTGCAAGCGTGTGTGATTTGTTTTTCTTTGGAAATCTGCTTTAAGGGCCTTTTTGTTCTTTTTTTTTTGTTTTTTATTGTTTTTTTTATTGTGCGCAAATCCATTGTCTTGCAATCAAGTCTACTATGACTTCTATCCAGCAACGTATGTATCAGGGAATTTTGGACGATCTTAGGAATCAGGCACAATTAAATAATCTGGCATCCGAGATCTCCACTGATGTTATTGAGTTTATTTCTGAGAATTGCAAATTCAGCGGGGATACACATGAGGATGCAGTACGTCATGTGCAGGAATTTCTAGAAGTCTATTATACATGTGTTTTCAATGGAGTTGAAAATGACCAACTGAAGATCCTAGCATTCTCATTCTCTCTGCATGATAGAGCTAAAGGATGGAACCGGGATACCCGAAAAATTGAGATAACTTCTTGGAAGCAATTCGAAAAGAAGTTCTTGTTTGATTTTCAACACCGCATGCAAGGTATGAACAGGCATAAGGAACTTATTGCCTTCGGACAGAGAAAAGACGAGACATTAGTGGACGCATGGGGGCGTTTTCAATCCTTGCATAGGGATTGTTACCGTGAGGATTTGTCAGAAGATTTGTTAATTCAGATTTTTTATTTCGACGTTACGGACAAGTTCTGTGTGCTTTTCGATGTTGCAGCTAGAGGCGCTCTGTTTAACAAGTCGGGAAAAGAAGCCTGGGAGATAGTGGCGAATATAGTGCAGACTAGCCAATATTGGAGCCACTCTACTCACACTCCACGCACTAGTGAAGTTAATGCAGTAACACTTAATGGAGCAGAAGAATGTTTTCCTACAGACCAAGCAGAGCGGTTAGTTACTTTCGTGGGCAATATGCTGCTCAAAATGAATGAACAGTCTGCAGCAATCCAGCAGCTCGATTCTACTATCAGTACTCTCAAAGATGTTTTCTCTGGAATTGTGGACCAGCCGCCCGAGTATGTAAACGCCATGAAGTTAAGAAGTGGTAGGAGTGTAAAAAACCTCCCACATCAGAAAACACCTCCAGCACCTGCACTACAGGAACCGCTTACGAATCCCACGGATAGGCCTGCTGCTGATGTGACAACGGAGCTGACTCC
This sequence comes from Dactylorhiza incarnata, assembly GCA_033032865.1. NCBI lineage: Eukaryota > Viridiplantae > Streptophyta > Magnoliopsida > Asparagales > Orchidaceae > Dactylorhiza > Dactylorhiza incarnata. The sequence goes on along the minus strand of JAWHQI010000076.1, from coordinate 3,656,021 downwards.
TAGCCCTACTGTACCGGATTCTGCGAGTGGGGCACAGCCCTCAAAAAATATTGTTAGCCCTCCTTTTCCTCACAGGTTACGGAACGAGAAATCAGAACAGCAATTTCGCAGATTCCTGGAAATGATGAAGGGAGTGCAAGTTAGCATCCCGCTGATTGAGGCCATCTCCCACATTCCGGGTTACTCAAAATTCCTGAAGAAGCTGATTTCAAAGCGAAAGGAACTGGAGGATCTCAAAATCATTGATCTCACCGAGGAGTGCTCCGCCATCATTGCCGACATTCCTACAAAGTGTAAGGATCCGGGCAGCTTTACTATCCCCTGCAAAATTGGTCACCACCGATTCGGTCAGGCACTGTGTGATCTAGGAGCCTCCATAAATCTAATGCCTCTCTCCATCTTTCAAGAGTTGGGTGCGGGAATTTTGAAGCTGACGCAAGTAATGCTGCAGCTGGCCGACAGAACGATCAAGAATCCGGTCGGGATTGTGGAAGACCTTACTATTGTGGTGAATGATCTCGCCTTTCCAGCTGATTTCGTCATCCTTGATATGAAAGCTGATGCTAAAGTTCCTATTATTTTGGGACGCCCCTTTCTCGCAACGGCACGTGCCATCATTAATGTGGAGCAGGGAGAGCTCACACTCAGATTGGGGTAGGACGCCATATCTTTTAATGTTCACAACCCGGCGCAACTATTTGAGATCACAGTCTGCGAGCTGGCGGAGCCAACCGAGGAACCGGATAGTCAGTTTGATATAAGTCCGGGGGAGTGTGAGACTTTTTGGCAGCAAGAAAGCCTTGTGGGCAATGGGGGTTCATTTTCGGACAAGTCTGAGGATCCACTTCCGATCAGAGAATCATTTATTATGCCATCGGATTCTGAACCCTCCCCAGCTCTCAAACAATTACCGAAATCTCTGAAATATATCTTCCTGGGAGAGAATGCCACGCATCCGATGATTATTTCTGCAACTCTGTCTGAGGCCGACGAAGCTGCGTTAGTAAGGCTGCTAAGAAGATATCAAAAAGTCTTCGGACGATCCCTCGCCGACATTAAAGGAATTAGCCCCACCGTATGCATGCATAAGATCCTTCTCGAAGATCAGTACAAGCCATCAGTCCAGCCCCAAAGGCGACTGAGCCCGAAGATGCAAGAGGTGGTGAAGGTCGAAGTGATAAAGCTTTTGGACGCTGGCATTATTTATCCAATCAGTGACAGCAAGTGGGTCAGCCCAGTTCAGGTTGTGCCAAAGAAGGGAGGGATCACCGTTGTTCCTAATGAGAAAAATGAGTTATTAGCTACCCGTGTGATCACCGGATGGAGGGTCTGCATTGATTACCGCAAGCTAAATGATGCTACGCGCAAGGACCACTTTCCACTCCCATTTATTGATCAGATGTTGGAAAAGTTGGCTGGGCAAGACTATTACTATTTTCTGGATGGATACTCCGGGTACAACCAAATCTTAATCGACCCTGCTGATCAGGACAAGATGACATTCACTTGCCCGTCTGGTACCTTCGCGTTCAAGCGAATGCCATTTGGACTTTGCAATGCTCCCGCAACTTTTCAGCGATGCATGCTTGCAATCTTCGCTGACATGGTGGGAGATTTTCTCGAAGTCTTCATGGATGATTTCACGTTATTCGGCAGCAATTTCGATTCGTGCCTTGCCAATCTTGAGAAGACCTTGAAGCGGTGTGAGGACACCAACCTCATCTTAAATTGGGAAAAATGCCACTTTATGGTGTGCGAGGGAATCGTGTTGGGGCATAAGGTCTCCTGCCAAGGGCTTGAGGTGGATCAAGCAAAGGTTAGCGTCATCAAGAACCTTCCTCCGCCGTCTTCTGTGAAGGGTATCCGAAGCTTTCTCGGACACGTGGGATTCTATCGGAGATTTATCAAGGATTTCTCATCCATTTCAAAACCTCTTTCTCACTTACTTGGCAAAGATGTCCCATTCCATTTCGATAAAGCTTGTATGCAAGCATTTGAAACCCTACGGGGGCAACTGATCTCTGCTCCGATCTTGGTGGCACCTGACTGGAGTTTACCCTTTGTGATCATGTGTGATGCTAGTGACGTAGTCGTGGGTGATGTGCTTGGTCAAAAGAAAAAAACTCTTTCAAACCATCGCATATGCCAGTCGAACTCTAAATAATGCTCAAGCAAACTACACCACCACGGAGAAGAAAATGTTAGCCGTGATCTTCGCCTTCGAGAAATTTCACTCCTACTTGGTGCTTTCTGAAGTAATAGTGTACACAGACCATGCCGCACTGAGGTATCTTTTCAACAAGAAGGAGGCCAAGCCGCGTCCGATCCGCTGGATTCTGCAGTTGCAAAAATACGATTTAGAGATTAAAGATAAGAAGGGGGTAGAGAATGTTATCGCAGACCACTTATCGCGGCTGGAGAGCGACATGGAGGCTAATTCTCCCAACAACAAAGAAGAGGAAACGACTGATTACTTTCCGGACGAGAAGCTATTCTCCATCACCACGCATCCGTCAGCAACACCATGGTATGCTGACATAGCGAACTATCTCGCATGTAAAACTTTCTCCCCCAATCTTACGCCTCAGCAGAGGAATAAGCTGTTTTTGGACTTAAAGTATTATTTTTGGGAAGATCCATTGTTATTTCGTACTTGTAGTGATGGTGTAATCAGACGTTGCGTCCCGGAATCTGAGTTTAGATCCGTTCTCGAACATTGCCACAATAGGGAGGCTGGAGGACATATGGGCGCTGCTAGGACAGCACGCAAGGTGCTTCAATGTGGACTATTTTGGCCCACGCTGCACAAGGATACTCATGCATACGTCTTAAAATGCAATGAATGCCAGAGAACTGGTAATATTTCAAGGAAAGACGAAATGCCGCTCAACAATATGTTAGTTTGTGAACCTTTTGACATTTGGGGAATCGACTTCATGGGTCCATTCCCAATGTCTCAAGGAAAACATTATATAATAGTGGCGGTGGATTACGTCTCTAAGTGGGTGGAGGCGGAGGCTGTTGCTGCTAATGATGCCCGTACAGTTTTAAAATTTATTCATACAAATATCTTCTCTAGATTCGGAGCTCTGCGGACAATCATTAGTGATGGTGGTAGCCATTTTTTCAACCGACAATTTTTACAATTACTAAAAAAATTTGGTGTGCATCATAAAGTCTCTTTATCTTACCACCCGCAAACGTTTGGACAAGTGGAAGTTTCGAATAGAGAACTTAAAAGAATAATAGAAAAATCAATCCACTCGAACAGAAAGGATTGGGCAATGAAAGTGGATGATGCCTTGTGGGCCTACCGTACAGCCTTCAAAACTCCTTTGGGAATGTCACCCTTTCAGCTGGTTTTTGGAAAGGCATGCCACCTACCATTGGAATTAGAACACAAGGCTTTGTGGGCAACTAAGTTCCTGAACATGGACATCGCGGCCACCGCAAAACGGCGTCTCACTCAGTTAAATGAACTTGAAGAATTGCGTCATTCTGCCTACAAGAACTCCCGCATATATAAAGAAAAGACAAAGCAGTGGCATGATAGGCATATTAAACCAAAAGAATTCAATCCGGGAGATAGTGTTCTCCTCTACAACTCTCGTTTACGCCTATTCCCCGGAAAGCTGAAGTCACGATGGAGTGGACCGTTCACTGTGACTGGTGTCTCTCCGTTTGGCGCTATTGAAATTTCTGGTGAAAAAGAAGGGAAGTTCAAGGTGAATGGGCATCGCTTAAAAATTTATGAGGGCGGCGCAGTTTTGAAGGACAGTGAAAAAGTGTATTTAGCGGAGTCAATTGTGTTTGAGTGATTTTCTCTTGTATCACTTTGTTGTATTCGATCGCGTAATTTGTATAATCTTGATGAACCTTTATCTCTTTTCTTGGTCCACCTCAAAGGACGTTAAACAAAAGGGCTTCTTGGGAGACAACCCATGGGGAACCACCCGGTTCCGTCTATCTTTTTAATCCTTTTTGCGTATTGTTATTTCAGTTTTGCTAACATTGTAGGTGAAGCTTTGCTCTCGCGTGGAAGGAGATTTATTTTTAGAGAAATTGGGATTACCGCACTTCTGGCATGCTCCTTTGTGAGCATAGGTCAACTCTACCCCTCTCCTATTTATGTTTGAATCGTTTATTCTGAGGGAGAGAGCGAGCTATGCAAGTGCACACACGTTGCATGACATGCTAGAATGTGCTGAGTTAGGATTTTTATTTTGTTGCATACATGTGCACCTAGTTCACGCGCACTTGATCACGCGTGCTTATTTGGGTATCGCTGCGAGGTTTTCCCGCTCGTAAGAATTGAATTATTAGCATGTGAGTGAGGAGTGGATAATAATGTTGACTCGAGTAGTGCTCTAGTCAAGTGCTCCTGTCATGCCTAGAAATTCGATTAGAGTAGAATAAAATTCAGAGTTGTAATGTACTTATTTCTGTTATAGTAGATGAATTTTATTTTACTTTAGTGGTGAATCCGGTGAATCCAACGGTAGCAATAGGTCGAGTGTAGCAGACTAATAGTAGCTTTTTACTAGGGTCGAAAGGAAGGACAACCTTTCTCGGTGGCTAAAACTTGCACTAGGCAACTCTCGACACAATTGTGTTGAAATACTCGTCATGAAATGTGATATAGGCCATCTCTTGATCCGTTTGTGCTTTTGAAATCCTAACCTACGTAATCACCATTGCAAGCCCACTTGAGCCTACCTCTCCTCTTTGTTTAGCTCCACTATTTAATGTAACCTTGGCCATACAGCCGAACCTATGTTCGCACCAACCGCTGAGCTGAAAGACATTTCTGTCTCGATCGTATTTGGTGTCATCTATGTATGTATGGCTGCTTTAATGTAGCTAAACGAGCTGTTTTATTATGTGTAAAAATGTGCTTTTGCCAAAAAGAGAAAAGAAAAGAAAAGAAAGAAAAGAAAAGAAAGAAAAGAAAAGAAAAAAAATATAAGAGTTGGGCAATAATAATTTTCTCTCGGCAAAAATTTTATTTATTTCTGGCTCAACACGCACCTTGTGTTCAGTTGAAGTCCGGGGGTGTCGTGTAAGTACTGAAAATGTTATATTGGTGATTGTCATTCTCTTGAGTGCGACAGTTGTGTTGTGTGCGATTCCCATCGTCCTTCTACTTACCTAGCCTATACTCAACCTAAGCCTAACAATTGCCTATAAGCCCTATTGATTTTAGATACGAGTTGTCTCATGCAGTAGAGAGAGTGTGGACGTGCAAGCCTATGGACACCGACTTTGATGGATTTCTTAGGAGATTGTCCCTAGCTTCGATTCAAGTAATACTCTACTCATTAGTCACACTATTTTCCCTTTTTTGCGCAACCGAAAGATTCACCTGGATTCACCATCCAAGTAAAGTAAATTCCAAACTACTGTTTTAGAAATAATTAGATACAACCTTGAGTTTAATTCTGTTCTAATATATTTCTACGCACGAGAGCATGCGACTTCGCATAATTCTCTGCCGCTCAAACTCATGCTAACACTCAATTGTTCCGACAGGAGAGCTGAGTAGTTTGCCCGAGACGTGCAAATGGTTAAGTCTGGGGGTGTGATGAGTCTCATTTATATATATATTCTTAGACTCATTTGGGCTATTATTCTAGTGTTTGCACCACATTTTAGGCACATTTCCATTCATATGTACTATTCCATGCTAGGTGCACTTTTAAGCCCGTTTCGGTGTGCAATTGCATTCCTTGTTGTTGGGGGTAAGCACATTGTGCTCCCCTTCCCTTCTTTTATGTATTTCTGTGCTGGATGTGTATTCCCAGCTAGTATATCTTGTTTGCAGGTGACCTGATTGCCCCGTTTTCCCACAAGTAATTTCTGTGCATATCGCACGGTCGTGCGTTTTCCTTGACGCACGGCCTGTGCGGTCGTGCGTTTGTGTCTGGGGCAGAAAATGGAGCATCGGAGTTTACTCGTGCATTTTGAGGCACGGGCGGATTCGCCCGTGCGTGAACAAAACGCACGGTCGACCTGTGTCTTGCTGATTTCAGAGCATCGGAGTTTACCCGTGCGTCTTAACGCACGGGCGGCGTTGGTCGTGCGTGAACAAATCGCACGGGCGGCGCAGCGTCTTCTCCAAGCCTTATTTCTTTCGTTAATATCGCACGGTCTGCGCACGATCGTGCGTTCGACCGTGCGTGACCAATTTTCAGCCTGTTTCCTATAAAAGCTGCAGGAATCGAGGCAGAGGGACGAGAAGGGGGATGACCAGGATGACCAGGGCACGAGCTGGAGCGATTCTGAGGGCGGGAAAACTCTTCCTTCCCGCTGCTCTTGAGGGGTGAAGGCTTCTCCTTCATCTCCTCCACCATCAAGGCCATTTCCGGTGACTTTCCACCTCCATCCTTCCATCGAGGAGCACTAGGAAGCTTCATCCACCATTAGGTCAAGCATTCCTCGCCAAGGAGACCAAGGAAGCGCTGAAGATCGTAGGAGCGGTGACAGCCTCCTTCGAGCCAAGCTCACCATCTGAGGGCCGAGTCCGGAGAGAGCCTGACAACCTCTCATTCCGGCCGTGAACCCAAGACGTGATTTCTTCGTTGTGGTCCTCTCTAACCTTTGTTGCTTGAACTCGTTTGCAGTTGCTTTATGAATGCGTGTTAAGTAGATCTTATGGATTACTGCTTGTTTTCGTATGCAATGTTATTGTGGTGGCATGAATATCCCCTTTGCTTCTTGCTATTTTCTGTGTTACGTTGTGGTTGAAGCCGCTAGCAAAAGCTAACGGTGATGTTTTAAGAAGAGGTGTGTGCGACCCTCAACCATCATAGTGATATTCCGCCCACGCGCCTTCCGAAGCACGACATCGCGGCCGCTGCACCCATCTCGCCGTGCGAAGCGGAGTTTAGACCCGCATCTTTCTTCATTCTGCAATAGCATAGGAAACCAAATCAAAACCCCTGTCGTTACTATTTTATCCTTTGAACTGATTTCCTGCGAGAGCAAATCTTACTACCCAACTTGCGGTCCTTGAGAGATCGATATTCGGGGAGTTCCTCCCTATTTTATTACTTGACAACGACCGGTGCACTGCCGACGTATCGCATTTCGTGCCTGCTAATTAGCAGTGCCGAAATAGCGCATCAGTGGTCGCTGTGTCCGCGCGGCTTGTGCGCGGCTTGCTGCTGACTTCAGTCTTGGACTGAATCTTGTCCAAGTGTTGTGTTCGCGCGGTCTGCCTTGTGAGACCGTTCGAGATCTGATGGGCGGTTATTGTATCCCGGTTTGTGCGGTGACGACATCCGTCTCTCTGTCTATAAATAGGGGTGCAGGGCCCGACATTCCTAACAAGAATTGTAAGAACAAAATCCCGGATTGTTTCTTGCGGCCTCAAGTTTGAAGTCGCGCGATCTCGGAAGTGAGCTAACCGGTTGTTGTGTTCGCAGGTTTGCGGTCAGCAGGTTGCGGTCTCCTTCCTTGGTGATTTCCGATGGCTTGAATAAACAGTTCGTCTGCGGTCTTTCAGCGAACTGGTTTATTGTGTTCTTATGTTGTTCGCAGCGAGCTCAGCGATCAGGCGACCTTCAGTGGTTAGGCAATCAGAGTTGCAGTCTGGCGACAGCTTCAGTTCTTTGTTCAGTTCAATAAAGCTTCAGTTCGTGCGGTCTGGGATTGCGGTCTGGCCGTGCAGGTTGTCTGCTTTTGTTCGCGTGGTCTCAAGGTGTTTCTGCGGTCTGACTGTGCAAGCGGTCTGGGAGTACAGCAGAGCAAGTCGGGCGACCTGAGCCTTTTTGCGGTCTGTGCGGTCTCTGCTTTGGCAGACCGCCAGTTTCAGTTTTTGGTGTGTTTTGTTCTCACCTCCGTGATTCTTATGAATCATGTCTCTCCATGTATACCTCGAAGTGTAAAGCAGTTTTGTTTCAATAAAGATTTCTTGTGTTGCTGTTTTGGCATTGTGGTAGTTTGGCTATAACTCTTGTTGATACAACTCCTGCTTACTCCTAAACGGTCTTTCAAAATTTTTAACATCACTCCCGACAAGATCCAAGGATAGATCACTATCATCATCGTAAGTATCATAGCGAGGGGAACCCAAGAACTCAAGGGCCTCGGTGGTGAGTTGGACCTCCTCGTCCCATGAGGAAGTGCAAACCTCCTCATCAGAGAGAGTATCCTCCTCATCCCATCGAGGTGCACCATCGTGTTCAAAGCATTCATTCTCCCCTTCGGGGAAAACAAACTCCTCATCCCACTTTGGAGCATCCTCCGAGTCAGAAGCATCACCCCACTCCTTCACTTCGATAGAATCATAAAGAATGTGTGTAGAAAAATCTTGCAAAAAAACTGGAGGAACAAAAAGATTTGGTTCCTCCGCAAAAAGATCTGCTAATGCCTCCCCGATGGAAACAATACTTTCCACATCCCACTCAGGAGCATCTAGGAGCTCCCATTCCTCTCCTTGTTGTCCAACAGATGAGTGATCATCATCACTAGGAGTGAAGCCATACACAGGGAGTGAGGAGTCCATGCACGAGATAAACTCGGGGATAGAGGGCACGATTGCCTCCATGGGTAAAGAATGTGTGATAGGAACAATGTTGTCATGAGTGGAGGAGCAGCGGTCAGGATTGAAAAGACTAGGACAGTCCTTCAATTCATGACCCTCTCCTCGACACAACAAGCAAACAACGTTCCTACACTGCCTAACATTTAAGTCCTTCATTTGGTCTATATAATAGACCATCATGTCATAAGTGCCAGGAGAAATATCCCATGAAGACATTTTCAATACTTAAAGCAGATAAAACGAAACTGAAATTCTTTTCAAGGAAATTTACACAAACTGATAAAACTACTTGGATTAAACTTGCCTAAAACTTAAAAACAAAAGAGGAAGAAATAATAACAAACACTATATAATTAAAAAGCAAACAAAATCAATAAGGCGGCTATACACACTGGAAGAACTACTATCTCTCGGCTCTCCCTCTCAAGAAAACTCACACGTCTGTGTTCCCCGGCAACGGCGCCAAAAACTTGATGCGCAAATCTTAGCACCCCGCTATAGGCGGTAGCAAGACTGTGACACGAAACGGCAGTGTACCGATCGTTCAAGTAATATAAAATGTGGGAGTGAATCCCCAAGTATCGATCTCGAAGGAACACAGTAAGGTGGGGTTTATTATTGAGGAAGGACTTGAGATTGAAGTCCTTAAGTCGGATGGATTGCGAAAAAAGGGGGTGATTTGGTTTGGGAAAATAAAAGAAAAAGAGCTAAAACTACTCTTATGCAATGCCGCTATGCAATGCTTCGCTTGGAGGGATGGAGACTAGGCAGGCCTTGAGCGCACTGCGTTGCAAGGGCGGATGGACGAGTAGGCAAGCGGAATTGAACTGTGCAGGCCTTGAGCGCACTGCTTCGTTAGGCGAATGGATTACACGGGCCGCTATGCCACGCTTCACTAGGCGGATGGACGAGAAGGCAAGCGGATGGAATGGTTCGCACCGGCGGAGTCGAGGTGGATTACACGGGCTGATAGCACCGCTTAGCTTGGCGGATGGACGAGTAGTCTTACGGAATGAGGGTCGCAAGAACCTCGTCGACAAGCACGCCACTAGCAATTGCTAGTGCGGCACACAAACATGACGGCGGGATGGAGGATGGAATGGGCGCTCCTCAAATCACATAAACCACAAACATAACCACAAAACCATGGAAAATTACAGTAACAATATTTAGGGTTTATGGACATCATTCATATAGAAACATACAACCACACACATCAAATAGAATCAGCAAAAATAACAAGGAGGAGGTAAGATTACAACCGAAGCACGAAGACTCGTCGGAGATTCACGGTCGGAATCTAGGGTTGTCAATCCTCGTCCGGGCTCGGTCTTCAACTGTCGTCTGGGGTAGAAAAGGGTTGTCACTACCTCCCAATGGACCCGTCTTCTTCGTCAATAGACTTCAGCCACGATCTTGCCGGAGAACTCCAAGGATATAGTGCAAAATCCGTTGAAATGGAGCTTGGAAGCTTCTGAATGATGGAGGAGGCCGAGAGGATGCTCCGGCTTGAGATTTGCAAGGGAATGGCGGTCGGAGCTCCTCCCGAAGGTGGGCGGTGATGGAGCGGCAAAAATGGCGCGGAACTAGTGCTCTGGGCGCGGGAAAAGAAGATCTATCCTTCTAGGGCGGAATCTGCAGCTTATATAGAAAAACAGTCAGAAATTGGTCACGCACGATCGAACGCACGACCGTGCATGGACCGTGCGATATTTAACAAACAGCCAGGCCAGGAAGCTGGCGCGCCCGTGTGTTTTACTCACGCACGGGCAAACCCGCCCGTGCGTCGAAACGCACAGGTAAATTCAGAAAAGCTAAAAAAACAAGGCTAAACAGGTTGATCGTGCGATTCCTTCACGCACGGGCACTGCCCGTGCGCAGAAATGCACGATCAACGACAGATCATCAATTTCCTCCTCAGCAAAGGGCGCACGACCACAACCGACCATGCGCCAACATAACGCACGACCGTGCGATATACACAGATATGAACTCAGGATAAAATTGATGAAACGTCCACCTGCATTAGCCACAACAAAGCTGGGAATACCCTTCCAGCACAGGAAATAAAGCATAAAAAGAATGAGGAGCACGCTGTGCTTACCCCCAAAACTAACACGTGCAAATGCACACCACAATGGGCCTAAAAGTGCACTTAGCAGGTAATAACAAATATGAATAAAAACATGCCTAAGTGTAGTGCAAAGACTAGAAATACGGCCCAGATGAGCCCATAAATGTATATATAAATGAGACTCATCACCTAGCTCTGATACCACTTGTTTGATCTGTAGGCGCCCTTAGAGGGGGGGTGAATAAGGGTTTTAAAAACTTTAAACTTTAATAGAGAACTATTGATATTTTGGTCGAAGTTAAATCAAAAGTAAAGAGATAATGAAATTAGAAATGGAATCAATTTTATTAAACAAGAAAAGACATGATTATCATTTATAAAATTGATTACAAAATCTGATTTCAATGATGGTAAAAATCGAAGCAAATAATATGAAAACCCTTTTTGTTTTCTATACCGACTCGTATCCCCACGAACCAGTTGGCTTTAGCCGATCTCTCCCCATATACGGCCTCAAGCCGCTCTAGCCAATCTATCACCAGAAAGGCCTCAAGCACCTCATAGATCTACTCCCTAGACCCAGTCTCCATGTGGTGAATTCCTCCCTAAGTCCTACCTAGACCTAGTCGTCGTGTGTCAAATTCCCCTTAGTCCCCGCAAGGCCCTAGTCGCCGTGTGGCGAGTTCCTCTACCGAACAAAAGATATAAAGGTTACAGTTTGAAAGTAAAACAAAACACAAACTAAAAACTCCCTCCAAAAGTAGAACTTGATGTCAATGTAGATGCGGTCGGATTGGTCCTCAAGTTCTTTGCGTTCACGGACGTTGACGGAGTTCTTCGGGCTGCTTGGGAAGGCTTTCACGAGTCATCTGAATATATGGCTTCAATTCCTTCTGTATCAGCACGCAACAAGGGAGGAGGCGCACGTCTTTTTGTAGAATCAGCCACTACGCCTGCGGTAGTACTACCGCCCCGCGGTATCCACATTAGGCAATGAAGCACATGGATCGTGGTAGTTTAGGCAACATTTTGAGCGCCAAACACTAGCGCGCCGCGGAAATGCTAACGCCCCACGATAACGCGATATCCTTACTTCAGCCACAATCTTCTTCCAAATCTGCTCTTCAATCAACTACAGACAGGAAGTTTCCAAAAGCTACCGCCGGGCGTTAGACTTAACGCGCCGCGATAGTACTTGCCAAAATAGCGTCCCGTCGACATTCCTTTTTCTCCATTGTTTCCTTCTTGCAATTGTTTCCATTTATACTAGCGCCAGCGGTAGTGCTAACGTGCCGCGGTAGAGCACATCTCTTTTCGTCTGGCGCATTTTCGTCGAACTGGCCTCATATTTCGTCGACCGAATTTTCGTCGAACAGGATTCAACTTTCGTCGATCGCAAATTCGTCGAACGCAGTAATAAGCATTTCGTCGAGCGCAGCCATCATTTTGTCGAACAAATACTAGCGCCAGTGGTAGTTCTAACGCACCGCAGTAGAACACTTCGTCGGGCGCATCTTCGTCGAACGCCGCTTTCATATCTTCGACCTCCATTTCGTCGATCGTTGCTTTCATTTCGTCGACCTTCATTTCGTCGATCGTTAGCGCCAGCGGTAGTTCTAACACGTCGCGGTAAAGCATGCACTTCATCGAGCGCCATGGTAGAGCATGCAGTTCGTCGAACGCAGGTTTCATTTCGTCGAAAGCCAGTTCGTCGAACGAAGCTTCCATTTCGTCGAACGAACACTAGCGCCAACGGTAGTACTGACACTACGTGGTAGCAACAACAAAACACATTTCCATGGAGATTTGAAAGCACAGAATCATGCATACTATAAACACAAAACAAGTATGATCAAATACAATAGGATTTGTTATTGTCAAACCAAGAGATGCGGAAAGCATGTTCCAACATAGACCTCTTCTTCCTTCTATTTGTAATCCTTATTATATCATCTATAGGAGCCTTTGGGTTCTGAGACTGTAGGGCTTTATTGCCTGAGTGTATAAGGTTGATTGGCCTGAGTTGTAGAACTGAGAGGTCAGCTTGAGGTAGGACCAGGAGGTGGTCTGAGTTGTAGGAGGTGGATTCCTCTAAGGTAGGGCTGTTGTGCCTGAGGTAGGGTTTGGGAAAACCTGAGAGATCCTGTGGGATCTGTGTTGTAGGCTCTTCGAGCTGAGTTTGGAGAAGTTAGCCTTGTCTAACTCATTGTTAGAAAGGTGAAGGGGGAAAGAGGACTACTCAAGACACCCTATCTTGAGGAACCTCTATAAATCTCTTTGTGCTTTATGTGCTTGATATTTTGTTAACCTAAATTCAGAAAACACTAAGCTTAAAATAAAAGAAAACTATTCACCCCCCCCCCCCCCCCCTCTAGGTGTCTAAGACTACATCCTATATAAACTATCAGTTTCTACCTGAAGCCCCATCAACAAAGATTGTCCAAGCTAGAGGTTCTCTGAACTCTTTTTCTGAGCTGCTTTCTGCTGTATCGATCATAAAATCTTCCAACACTTGATCTTTGACTGTCTTTCTTGGCACATATGAGATGTCGAACTCACTAAGCTCTATTTCCCACTTTGCCAACCTACACGAATGCTCTAGTTTTTCTAGCACATTTTCCAATGGAAGATTTGTCACCACCTGAATAGAATGAGCTTGAAAGTATGATCGAAGCCTGTGAATTGAGGTAACAAGCATCAGTGCTAACTTCTCAAGAATTGGATATCGGGTTTCTGCAACTTTGAGTAGTCTACTAACATAATAAATTGGGAATTGTCTTTTCTTCTCTTCTCTGACCAATACTAAGCTTATTGCGCCAAATCCAACTCCAAGGTAAAGGAAGAGATCATCGCCTTCTCGAGAGCTCTGAAGTAAAGGAGTTGATGTTAACTACTTTTTTAACTGATCAAACATGTCATCACACTCTTTAGCCCATTTAAATTTTGCTCCCCATGCAGAGTTTTGAAGAACGGAGCACTCTTATCTCCTGAACGAGATATGAATCGACTCAGATCTGCCATCCTACCGCCTATTTGATGAACCTCTTTAGGCAATCTCGGATATGTTATATCTAAGATTGCTTTTACCTTGTCAGGATTTGGCTCCAACCCTTCTAGGGTGAGGAGATAACCAAGGAACTTCCCTTCGCTTGCTACGAAAATGCACTTCAGAGGATTTAATCTCCTGTTAAAGACTCAAAGGGTTGTAAACATCTCATCAAGATTGTCGAGATGAGCAGAAAAGGCTTTACTTTTTATTAGGAGGTCATCGACATAAACTTCCAAATTTCTCCCATTTTGTTTTTGAATACTGCATCCATCATTCTTTGATACGTCGCACCAACATTTTTTAGCTCGAAAGGCATCACACAATAACAGGAGAATCCATCATTCGTGATGAAAGAGGTATGAGGAATGTAGGGCTTATGCACTCTAATTTGGTGATAACCAGAGAATGCATCTAAGAAGCTCATGCAAGAGTACCCTACCGCAGAATCAACTAAAGAATCTATCTAAGGCAAATGATAGCAATATTTTGGGTAAGCTTTATTAAGTTTTGTGAAGTCAACACACATCCTCCATTTACCTCCTTCCTTTTTTACCATTACAACGTTTGAAACCCAATCAGGTATTGAATCTCTTGAATAAATTTTGCTTTAAGGAGCTTATCCACCTCCTCTCTTATGTGTCGAGCAAGAGTTACCACTATCACTCTCTTCTTCTGGTTGACTAGAGTGAAGCTCAGGTTAATGTTGAGGTGGTGGAAAGTGACATCAAGATCAACTCCTGGCATGTTATCTATTGACCAGGAAAAGACATCCAGGTTCTTCAGGAGACATGAGACGACCTGGCTCTTCTCTTATGTGAAAAACTCTGCATTGATGGAGAGCCTCTTGATTCCATCTTCCTTATCAATAAGAACAGCTTGGTCACATGGGCAGGTTCCAGGCGAGCTCCTTCTCTAGCATCTTTCTCCATTGATTCTTCCACAACTTCAGGATGATCAGCATCTTGATGCACTGGAACGATCTCAACCACCTTCGGGGGAGGAGAAGATTCAGTCATATTGATCATCTTGACATAACATTCTGAAAACTTCTTGGGATCGCTCCTGATCCGATATTGTTTTCCATTAAGGGCGAACTTGACAGCTTGATGGAAGGTGGAGACCACTGTCTGATATTCATTAAGTATTGGTCTTTCAAAGATAGCGCTATAGCTACATGGAGCATCAACAACTATAAACTGAACCAGCTTGGTGATCCCACCAAGTGTTACGGAGATTGCGACAGTTCCCTTTAACTCCTTCTCTCCAGAAAAAACATAGAGTGACCCTTCAGTGGAAAGGAGAGTCTTCCCAGTCTTTAGGGCCTCAAAAGTTGGTTTGAAGAAGAGGTTTACAGAACTTCCATTGTCAATCAGAATTCTTTCCACTGTGTAGTTTTCGATCACAGCCTTGATGACCATAGCATCGTTGAAAGGATTAGCGGTCGGAGGATGGTCATCTTGCCCAAAGGTGACAATCCTCTAACAGGAGCAGAAGAATCGGTCACAACAACCTCTGACCGAAAAACTCTAGAAAGGCTAGCTTGTTGAGATGATTCAAGCCCTCCCCTCCATGAATGAAGAAGAGGTAGCCCAAGACACCTTCATCATTAGACTATATGCACTCATTCTGATAGCCGACATTGCCAAGGAGGCCAACATCGTTCACTTCCTCGCACTCCCAATGAGCTTCCGCTACATCCTTGCTCTTGGAGGTTGAAGCCTTTTAAGAATCACTCTTCGGGACTAGGTCATGTAACTTTCCTTCCTTCAGAAGCTTCTCCACCAGCATGTGGAGAGCCCAGCAATTCTCTGTCAGATGCCCCCTCTCTCCATGATGTTCATAGTAGGGGGAGAGGTTTCTGGACTTAGGATTAGATTGCAAGGGGGCCGACTGTTTGCAGAAAGGCTACTTTTGAAGAATCTGAACGACCTCACTCATCGGAAGGTTGAGCTCGGTGAAGGACTCTTGCAAGTCATTAAAGAGTTATTGTGACAGAGTTGGAAGAGGTGGTGGACAGAACTCGATTTGGTTGATTGGAACTGGTTGGAGAGCTGGAGTGACTGAGGTGGCCAATAGAGGACCCTTTTGATGAAACTACTGATGGACCTGATATGGATGATGGTGATGGAAATTCCTTCCTCTTTATGCAGGAGGTTGGAACTCTTACCGAGGAGGCCACACCAGCTGCTGAGGAGCAGCGAAGGAACCAACAGAGCCTTCCTGACTGGCTCTTGATGTCAGATTTGAGACACAGGTGGGGTTACTGATATCCCCTTATATGAAATGGTTGGTGATGTTGATCACCTCTTGATAGGACTTGGGCTCTCGGGTGGTGGCCTCAAACATGAGGGGGCCTTCCTGAAGTCCATTGACTAGGGCTACTATATAGAGTGAAGGGTCTACATCCCTGATCCCGAGGGTCTCCTTCTGAAAATGGTCTACGAAATGAGCTAAGGTTTCATTCTCACCTTGCTTGATCTGGAAAAGGCTGCAAGACCACTCTTCCTCTTTTTGAGGTTACAAACCTCAGGAGAAGCTTTTGCCTAAGCACGGCAAAGCAGGTGATGGACTGAGGAGGTAGTTTGTAAAATCACTCTCGTGCTTGACCATCAATAGAGGTGATCAGAAGCTTACACCTCATCGCATTTGAGAGAGATCTCATAGCGATAGCTGACTCAAAAGCCTACAGATGAGAAACTGGGTCACTCTCCCCGGTGAACACTGGTACTTGGGGCTCTCTGAAGCCATTGGGAATGAGTTCCCAATGAACTCTGTCTGTGAAGGGAGAGGGTTCTTCCGCTTCAACAGCATCAGGAAGAGCAGATGGATAGGCAACAACAGAAATTGGGGATAAACATAATCCTCCTGAAAATTCAGCACTCGAGCTGGAATTCCTTGAGCCGATGTTCTGAAGAAATCATGATGAACGATGAATTCTTCACATGAGGCCGCAAAGGAGCTGCAGGATAAGGGACCCAAAGGTCAGGCACATGAATGCCGGCTGGAGGACCTGATGGGGTAGCAGTCGGAGCGGTCTGAGGAGTTAACCGCTGGGAGATTGTTGTTAGGGCCTGGCTTACCGCTTCGAGTGGTCTCTTGCTGAGCATGGGCAGCCTCTCGATGAGCTAGTTTGAGATGAAGCTCGAATAGAAGCTCGAGAGCTTCTATAGAGGTCGCACTGCTCATATTGGGATGACAGTTGGCGAGCGAACACTGCTGGTTTTCGCAGTCTGACATTTTATTTGGTCGTTGAACGCCTAACACTTCGATCTGAAGGTCGCATGTTCGTTCTGTTGGCACAAAAATTCTACCTTCAATACTCACACTACAAAGTGACGGGGTGAGACTGTGAGTCCCAGTTATTTGGGCTTGAGAATGCTAAACAATGGGGTTGCTAAGCAATGAGGCCAGACTGCCCGCAATAGGAACTCTTGTCACAGGTGATCTGATTAATGGAAAGAGGGTTACAGAGGAGTCTAAAACAGGTCATGAGATGAGACCAGAAAGAAACTGAATTCGAGACCGCTTATACAGGTCATAAGCTTGGGGCTCGAATCCAAAGTCTTTTCTGGGTACCCCTCCCCTCTATTTATAGATGTGAGGGTCTGCCCAAATAGGCAGGTCTAAAAATAGTGGGTTGCCCCGGGAACAGGAGAATCGGGGCAGGGTAAAGGGGATATATGGAGTGAAAATAGCAAAAAGAGGAAAAATCATAGACCACACGGTCATGCGATCTCGCTGGAGCCAAATCGCTCGTGCCTTAGAAAATCTGTTGGAAATGGGGCGGAAGGTCAGAGCGATCTCTGAAATCTGTGACCGTTGGGGCCAGTAATCTTGAGGTCATGGGCTTTCGGGCAAACACAACCAATAATGAGAGATTTTACTATGTGCACCCTCATGATGGAGGATTTTACTATCTGCATTTAATGATTGGGGATTTTATTATTCACACTCTATGAAGGATTTTACTATGTACACCCCATGATGGATCCGCACCCAATGTTGGGTGAATTTTACTATGTGCGCTCCCATGATGGAGGATTTTACTATCTGTACCCCATGATGAGAGATTTTACTATCCGCATCCAATAATTGGGGATTTTATTATGTGCTCCCCTATGATGGAGGTGTTGGGAATCCTGCCCTCATGATTCCTGATTTGAAGAAGTCATCAATTCAAGAGAACTTCACTCTGTATTTTATTACTTTCTTAGCTCTATCATCTCAGTGGAAGCCAAGTACAAAGAATGTGTTGGTGACAAATATCATCGGAAAGAGTATGCATGTCGTTGAAATGATGTGCAGAGCAAAGCAGAAGGATCATGTCAGTTATCGTTGAGATAACATGCACATGATGATATCGTTGTGACATCCTACAACACCACTCGACGATATCAGGATGCCGAGATGAAGGAAGAATACTTAAGTACGAGTACAAGACAATGTCGACGACTTCGTCGTAAAGAAGCCTTGACATCGAAAAGGCTAAGTAAAATAGATGTCGACGACATCGTAGTAAAGAAGATGTATCGTTGAAAAGGCAAAGAAAGACTGATATCGACGATATCGTCGTAAAGAAGGCTTGACACCGAGAAGGCCAAGGAAGCAATTATGAAGACAGCAGTTGCTGAGGAATAACTTATCGACATGATACTAATAATGTCGTCGATAATACAAGGTGGTGTCGACGACATCAAGCAGTCTAGAAGATTACGTCGACATATCCAGAAGACAATATGTCGTCTTAAGTGCAAGTGCAGATTGAATGTCTCGTATTGTCGAGATATCCTTGTCTGAAGAAGAAGAAGAAGAAAGAAGACTTGAAGATCTGTCCAAGTCCAAGACATCAGCAAGCTCTGTCGTCGAGATATTGTCCATGTCGTCGTATCGATGGAAATATCATCGAGACAGATTAAAATTCTGCTAGACGCGCTGTCAGCAATTAATTTCACTACCTAATTGTCTAGTCAGCATGTGCTGTTAAGGAAAGGGCTTCTGACACTTAAGGAACTTTACAGGAGACCGTTGGGGGGCTCCTCAGTCTTATAAAAGGGATAAGTGTCTGCCCTAATAGAATACAAAAAGAATTTATGCGAAACCAAAAAGAAAAGAAAAGTAGTGTGTAGAAGGAACAAGAATCGAGAACAAAACGATCTTCATCCTTCATTCTCTAAGAATCAGTCTAGCTTCATCGACTGATAAGAAGAGTTCCAGATAGAAGAAAAGCTTCAAGAAGATCTGTGATGTCAAGGTTTAAATAAGAAGCATCTTCTTCAAGAAAAGAAGTCAATCTCCATCAGGCAAAAGAATCTTTATTTACTCTCTCTGTAAGGTTTGCGGGCCAAAACTGTAGGATCTGTTTACATATCTGAGTGTCGAGCTTGCGGGCTTGAGAACTGTGAGGCTTGAGGGCCAGGGGAGTGGACTTGCGGGTCCGATCGTGTCGAGCTTGAGGGCTTGAGAACTGTGAGGCTTGAGGGTCAGGGCAGTGGATTTGCGGGCCCAAGAGGCAAGACTTGCGGGTCTGTGCTGTGTAGGGCTTGAGGGCCTGAGTGTCGGGTTTGCGGACCTTAGTGCAGTAGGGGCATGCGGGCCTAGGCTGTAGGACTTGCGGGTTCGTGTTGTAAGGCTCGTGGGCTTGACATTTTGGCGGAGTTTGCCGAGTCTAGCATACTGCTAGATAGGCGCAACGGGACAAAGGACTACTCAAGACACCCCGTCTTGAGGAACCTCTATACATCTTGGTGTTGTGTGCTGTGATTTTCTGTGTGTCATTTCTGTGCTGTGTATAGAATATATACATTCTAGGTGATCGTTACATACCTAACAGGAGGACTTTACTATTCGCACACAATGATGAGGGATTTTCCTATATGAACCCTCATGGTCATTAGGCGACGGCGGCGAGCGTGGAGTGCGGTGGCGAGGGAGGAGTGCGGTGGCGAGGGAGGAGCGCGACGACGAGTGAGGAGCATGGTGGTGGTGTTCCTGGGGAGAGGAGGCCACGAGGGGGGCCGCGCGGCCTGAGGAGGTCGTGCGGTCGTGAGGTCGACGCAACCGTATGGCCTCGGTTGCGATGCGTTGCCCGTGCGGCTGGGAGCAATCCCCAATTGGGAAGTGCTAAATAGGCTTAACTCCCTGACTGGGGAGTTAGGCCCACTCCCTGATTGGGGTGTTAACGTAACTCCAAGGAGTGCCATAACAATGGCGCTGACTTGGTCAGCGCCCCAGCGCCTGAAAAGAGAGGAGGGGGCGGCGCCCCCTGGCATGCTTCTTCGCAACAGATGTCGCGCGGATTAGCTCCGCGCGACTGCCGTGCGAACTGTTCCGCGCGACTGCCGGGCGAACTGTTCCGCGCGACTGTCACTCAGACTGTTCCGCACGGCCGCATGCCGCGCGGCACTTCACACTGCGCGGCAAACGCGTCGCCTTGCGCAGTGCTGCGCGCAGCGGCGTGCTCGGCAAGGCGTATCTTGCGCGTAATGGTGTTCGAGATTTCCGACATTAGTTTGGTGGACCAAACGGACTCGGAATTGCGCGTTGACAGTTCCATTGAAATCTGGCCGCGATCGTAGCGAGAAATCCCCGATTTGACTGTACGGGGAACCCCATCAGCATTTTATAGTCATTAAACATTTTATTTTTCTCTATAATTTTAGGCAATTGCAGAAATTTATATCTTCTGATATTTTTTAATTTATGTTCAATTCCGCGTAAAAGAAAAATGTCTGTAAATAATATTTTTTATTTTTTTTTATAATTTGGGCATGATAATAATTTACGTTTTAAATTAGTAGTGGGCTTAATAATTTTCCTTTGAATTGTCTTACTCAGCAACAGTTTGTGGGTGCATTCCACGCCAAAAGTATGTGCATGGTCAACTTGTCAATTGCATACCAACAAATGTTTTTTTGTTTTTATTAAGCCTATTTAATTCACATGGCCGGAAGATATATTAAGTAAATAATACATTAATATTTGGGTTAATTTATGTTCTATTAAATTAAATTAGAGTCGTTGATTTTAATCAAAATTTAATAGGTGCAAACTATGATACTGATTGAATAATCATTTGAGTATGTATGTCCACTTCACACGTGCAGAGAACTGCTTAATGTACGGTGCATAATATAGTATTCTCAACTTGTGTATTATATGTATGTATTTATATGCATAACATGTCCAATGCAGTATAAGTTAGGCTAGATGTCCGAAAAATATCTCTTTATATAAAAAAATTTTTGAAAGCGTGAGAAATAAAATAATAAATAACTAAATTAATCTAAATAAAATTTTTTGTGAAATTTGAAATAAACAACGATAAAATTTGTCTTAAATTTTTCAAAATTTCTCCTAAATGAGTCGGTTTAAAATATTTTCAAATTTCTCCCAAATATTTCAAAATTTGACATTTTTTCTATAATATTTATCATTGGTCCCTATCTATGAGCTTAAGCTTTTGTGTTAGGGTCAGGGGCGGACCCCCCTTGGGGCGAGTGTGGGCGGCTGCCCACACTCAAATTTAAAAAAAAAAAATGAGACTAACGCAACTAGCCTGCAGTTCGACGAACTGCAGGCTAGTTGCGTTCGACGACGAACTGCAGCGAGCCTGTTGAACTCGTTGAGTTCGACGAGCTAAATGTAAGAAAACATTATATTTATATTCATAAAAAGAAAACCCTAATCTCAACCCCCCCCCCCCCCCCCCCCCCCCCCCCCCGACCGCTTGCGACAAGTCCCAAGCCAGCGAAATCTTTTCCCCCTCTTTGGCCGATGGAAGCCCTCACCCTCTCAATCGGACCGACGAAGGCCCTCCTCCTCTTAATCCGACCGACGGAATCCCTCCGGCAGTCCGACTCCGACCGACGGAATCCCTCTGACAGTCCGACTCCGACCCTCCGGCCTTCTCTCAGTTCAATGCCTCTGAAGGTTTGATTTCATCAAATCTGTTTTATTTAGCTATTCATGATGTTATCCAAAATTTTCCTGAACGAACCACTGCCAGCAGATCTTGTTTCATATTTTTTTTGGATGCTGTGTTTTTTCTGAGTATTTTTTTGTAGATCTGGTTTTTTTTTCTTAGCATTTTTTGAGCATTTATCCAAAGTTTTTCTTATTATGCAATTTGCAGCAAGCTTAGTGAGTTATTAGCTTATTAAGCTCTTGATTTTGCTCCAGTTTTTATTAAATCTGATTGAAAATTTCTTTGTATTTTCAGCCATGACTCTTTAAGGAGAGTTCGGATCTTGCAAAGTGGGAGCCGTTACGGTCGATTCAATTGCTTGGAGGCACGCTTCAAGGGTAACAATCTCTTTCACCGAGTTGATTGTGTCCGTCCCCGACATTAAATTGCATTAGAGGTCCGCTCGAGATGGACTTAGGCATGTTGTGTGAAGCCTACCCGTGGCGATAGGTCCGGATCAGTGATGCTTGATGTGTGCATTTAGGTGATGATTTCTGAATGTCATTTTCATAAATTATGTTAGGTTACTATGGAAAAGTTTTTTAAAAGAAAAACAAGTGAAGGATCGTCTAGTTCTTCTAGTAGACGATTATCTAGTCCACAATTAGAACTCAATATTGATGATTTCCCTGCGGACCCTGGGTTACGAAAGAGTATTCTGGGGATCACCAATGAGTTGTCACAAGCATTGCATTAGAATGACCAGGATCTTGTAAATGACATGACTCTTGTCAAAATTTCCAAGTCACGATTACAAGAAATGCGGAATAATGGATGGGATTCTCTATTTAACGAGGTAACTTTCTTTTGTAACAAACATGAAATTGTCGTTCCGAATATGGAAGACAAATTCATTGCTCGAGGGAGATCAAGACGTAAAACTGAAGAAACTACAAACCTTCATTTCTATCGTGTCGATATATTTTATGCAGTGATAGATCTACAACTTGTTGAGCTGAACAATCGATTTGATGAGGTGAGCACAGACTTGCTTTTATGTATGGCAAGTTTAGATCCAAACAATGAATTTTTTTGCATTTGATAAACACAAACTGATACGATTTGCTGAACATTATCTCATGGACTTCTCTCCAATTGCATTAATGGAGCTTGATAATCAACTTGAATGTTATATTTTAGACGTCCGCTTAAATAATGACTTCTCAGAGGTGGTTGAGATTGGAGGATTAGCACAAAGACTGGTTGAATTGAAGAAGGATGTTCTTTATCCATTGGTATATTTACTTGTGAAGCTAGTACTACTATTACCCGTCGCAACAACAACTGTAGAAAGAGCTTTTTCTGCAATGAAGATTATCAAGTCATCATTACGTAACCGGATGGGGGATGAATGGATGAATGCTTGTTTAGTGACATATATTGAAAAAGACATATTTTCCACCATCAACAATGAGGACATTATGAAATGCTTTCAAAACATGAAAGCTCGAAGAGGAGTATTGTAAACAAGGTTATTTATATCTTTCTACTATTGTATGTGCATTTTTTGTATAATATTTGTCATATTAATGATTAATGTACTTGTTGCATATTTTCCAAAAATTTTTGCAATTTTTAAGTCCGTCCACACTGGAAAAAAGTCCTACGTCTGCCACTGGTTAGGGTTAACCAATAATGTATCTACTTCAACATCACTTTTGCTCTAAAATTTTAAACTGCACCTTGCTTTCAATTTGAAAATTGCACCTTGCTTTCAATTTGAAAATTGCCGACCGTTCATTTGAGATATACTAATATGTTTTTCTACTTCTATATACAGGGGCGGACCTGGGTGGCGGCACACCCGGGCAGATGCCCGAGTCTAAAATCTCGCAAAATTGCACGGAGGCCTCTTCATTTCCGCATTTTCTTCTTTTCGTGACCAGCGAGAGCCGCGAGCTGCCCTAATATTCTCAGGACGCAACGAGAAGATGACTAGACGAGCGGCGGCCATTTATCTTCGAGATTTCCGAGCGACGGACTCTGCACCTCCGATGGTATGCAATCTACCATGTCGTTTGCTCCGTTGAAAAAGTTTTAGGTTTAGGACATGTCCTTTACACTTCCCCCTCTTGTTTGATCGATTCTTGTTTCGCATTTTGCCTCTCTTTATTTACTTCTGATTTGGTGCTGGAAACAGATCAAAGGGTTAGGTGAAGAGTAATCCAACTGAGCGAAATCGGGATAGGAAAGAAATGGATTAATTAGAAAACGAAGGAAGCCGAGTTTTTGCTACCTCCATTGTATCAAATGGGGTTTCTGAGCATTCCTTGACCAGTGATAACGATGAGAAATTGATGGTAGACACAGATGGATCCATCATCCATGACAGCACTTCAAAATGGTAAAATGGGTGCATGCATGCCTAAAAAAGAGGTAACTTGTTTAAATGTGCTTAGATATGCTGCATAAAACACTAGCTAAATTTTTGATCTGTTGTTTTTAATCGGTCAGTCTATTTAGGTGCTTTTTAATATCCTTACCAAGTTACAAAGCCTAGTTAAAACATTGTGATATTCTTTTGAAAAATTAATATGACATTTGATATTGTTAGAATGGTATAATAGTTTCCTGAAAAAATTGATATGAACTTATGAATCTGTTGTTGTGTCTGCCTAGGATTGAAGACCTCATACCTTGAATGTTTTATTTCTAACTTTAAAATGGACCTGTATCCACTTGTTAGGCAAATTATAGTTTTGTTTTTTTTCAAAACAGGTAAGGTTGATGTATCAAATTTTAATTCTAAATGTGAATTTTGTAAGTGTTTGATGAATTTCCTTCTTTCAGTTCTTTGGTATGTTATCAGTTTGAGCTTCGAGGGATTTTTTGTTTGAGCATTTGAGTTATTCATTTAGAATTATTTTTTGTTAGTGTCCGGGATAGGCAAAAATCTTAGGTCTACCACTTTCTATATATGAACTATTAATTACTCTAAACTTCATGGGAAGTGAACATAATTACAAATTGTATCTCTCTATCTTTTGAATTTACAAAAAAAACTCATATATGAGTTTTGTTGCGGGTCACTCGAGGCACTCTTGAACCGGTTGAAAACAAACTGTTCTAGCTCGGGAGCGATCGAGTGCGCAAACAGTCACAGAAAAAGCTGATGGCTGGCAATAGAGTTTTTTACGTCGAAAAACCTCGGAAAGGGGAAAATCGTGGGGTAGGATCTGTGCCAGCCAAACTTTCACTATATCTTGGTGTTGTTACAAAACTTTGTAGAGAATTTGAGAGCGACAGACCGCCTCTCATTACAAGGTATGCAGTTATGTTCACACAAGTGCACTAGGTGCAAGGTATGCAGTTATGCAGTTCTATAGCAATTTTGAATGTTGTACCAAAGACAACTTATTGTATATAGTAGTTAAAGATATATATATGGGAAACCTTCATATGCGGGCTAGCTTAGGTGCGGGCGTACGGGCACCGCATTTTGCGGGTCAAGACGGCTTCAAATTAAAAAGTGACCGACATGAAAGTTGTCGGCTTCAAGAGATCTACAACTTTCATGTCGGTTACTTTTCGATTTGGAGCGATCTTGACCCCCAAATCCGAGCCCGAAATCGACTTTTTCGTTGGTCTATTGCAGCAGTCTCGCCGCCCCACATTTCGAGCCCCAAATCAAGGGTCAAAACTACTCTCAATCAAAAAGTGATCAACATGAAAGTTGTTTGTCTAGACGAGATCTACAACTTTCATGTTGATCACTTTTTGATTGAAAATCATTTTGACCCTTGCCCGTCCGCACTCACAGTAGCGAACCATATATATATATACTATAAAGGAAGTATGCATATTCTGCTAACACCATAGATCCCATCTGAACCGTTCGATCAAAGCGTGATCAAAATCTGGCCGTCCGATTCAAGGGGGAGGCAAGGGGGAGGACTGCGTATAACCATTTCTGCAGAAAATCGCACTGTTCATCTCCCAAAAAAACCCGATAGCCTGCTTTTTCCGCTTCCGCCTCTGGAAATTCCCGACGCCGCCGCCAGGGGAGCCGCCGGCGGCCTCATCGGCGCCCCCCGGCGGGTTCGCTTGGGACCGGCGAACCTGCCGGTGGCCTCCGGTCAGGCCGCCTGCGGCTCCGGCGGCGGCGACGCAAACAGTGAAGGAGGCAGCGGTGGTGAGAATAGGTTTCGGGGGCAAACCGGCGGCGGTGGCCCTGCCCTATCGCCGGCGGACAACCCCCGGCGGGTTCGCCTGGGTCCGGCGACCCCGCCGGTGGCCTCAGTTCAGGCCGCCGGTGACTCCGGCGGCGGCGGCGTCGCAACATGGAGGAGGGCTGGGCGTCGAAGATAGTCCCACATCGCTAAAATTAAAAAACAAATCTCTTCGTGTGCTGCCGGACAACCTCCCGCGTGTTCGCCAGAGTCCGGCGAACCCGCCGGTGGGTGCCGGTCAGCCCTTCGACGCCTACGCCGGCGGCGACATGGCCGGGCAGGGAGGCAGGCGGAATCGGGGTCTCACGGGCACGACCACGGCGGCTGTCGCCCTGCCCGCTCGCCGCCGGACAACCCCCGGCGGGTTCGCCGGACTCCGACGAATCCAGCGGTGGACGCTGGGCATGCCGCCGGCGGCTTGCTCGGCGGCGTATTGTCTTTTGGCGGACGGGCGGCGTAGACATCGCGGGAGGAATTCAGTCTTCTTTCCCATTTGTCCCACATCGCTAAATTGAAAAATAATTTCGTGTATACATAATATCATACTGCAAAATGTATTGAATATTAGGATTATTAGGTGAGGTTGAATTTAGGCAGGCCTGCTCTGCCAGTTTTATTTGAGCTGCTCTCTTATTCAACTATTTGGAATGTTGGTGGGCTCGGTGTCAGCTCATCTTGGGCCCAACCACCTTTTATTTAACCCTTTTTAACCGTTCTTTCAACCCATTTTCTTAAACCATTATTTTAAACCATTATTGCATTTATTTCTAATTGTATTCATAGTTTACTAAAACACTTAAATCATTATTTTAATTAAAATTTATAATACTTTTAAATTTTAAACTTTTACATAACTACCGAACGCCGCATCGCCGCTTCGAGAACGGGGGCGGGCGAGGCACAACTGCATGTGCCGCAGCGATAACGGGCAAAGCCCGCTTGAATGTCAAACAGGTGAAGCCCGTCGAGAGGGCGGGCGAAGCCCGCCTTGAATGCCAAGCGGGCGAAGCCCGCATGATTGCGGGCCAATCCCGCAGCGACGCATCGAGAACGGGCGTAGGCGAGGTCCGCCTTGAATGCCAAGCGGGCGAAGCCCGCTTGGTGGCGGGCGAAGCCCGCATTGATGCGGCCGAAGGCCGCCCGAGAGCATCGAGCACGGGCGTAGCCCGTGCGAAGATGCTCGTGTGTGTATATATATATATATATAAATAACTTAACCACTTTGGATTTGACTAAAATATTCCATAATTTCTCCCAAATGAGTTAATTGGTTTAGAAGTCATTTATCATTTTTGAGAGGGACATTTTTTTCTCTAAAATATTTATCATTGGTCCCCATCTATGGGCTTAAACTTTTGTGTTAGGGTTGACCAATAATGTATCTACTTCCGCATCTGTTTTGCCCTAAAATTTTAAATTTACATTGCTTTCAATTTGAAAATTACTGACCGTTCATTTGAGATAATACTAATGTGTTTTTCTTCTTCTATATATGAACTACTAATTACTGTAAACTTCTTTGAGAGTTAACATAATTACAAGTTGCACCTCTCTATCTTTTGAATTTACAAAAAAACTCATATATAAGTTTACATAATTACAAGTTGTACCTTTCTAATCGCCGATCTCAATTCCCGAAAGTCAATTCCGTTCAAACGAAACAAAAATCAATTCAACAATTCTTACCTCCGCCCATGAGTTTTCCGCATAATCGACAGTTTTCGCCCGAGTTTAATTTTCGGCCTCGGCGTGCGTTTTCCGCCCGGGAGTGTGTTTTTCGGCTGGGCACATTTTTTCTGGTCTGGTGCGTGTTTTGCTGCTGAGGGTTCGTTTTTCGCCCAATGGTTTTTCGGGCGGCCGGGTGTTTTTTCGGCAGCCGGGCATTTTTCGCCCGAGCGCACGTGTTTCGCCCATGCGAGTGTTTTTCGCCCTGAGCGCATTTTTTGTCCGGGCTCGCGTTTTCCTCCCGGAGCATGTATATCTCCTAGGTGTGCATTTTCCAGCCCGGGCGCGCGTTTTTCTCCCGGGAGCGCATTTTTCGCACGAGCGCGCAATTTTTGCCCGAGCGCGTGTTTTTTCGCTCGTGCGCGCATTTTTTGCCGGACACGCATTTTTTGCCGGACGCGCATTTTTTGCCCCGAAGTGCGTTTCTGCACGGGAACAAATTTTTTTGCCCGGACGCACATTTTTCTCCATACCACGTATACTTCACTTTTATTACCTTAAGGAAATCAAAATGAGAAAATATACATATTTTGAGGATTGGCAATGGATTTAGGAAAAAAGATTGATTTCTAGTTTTGCTAGTACACAAGTGTAGGTTGTCAATAAAGGGAAATACAAGAGGAAGTCTCATCCAACAATATTGGAGCTTGTCTGGCTATTTTGGGTACATTTTTCAGAAAAGTGATTGTTAATTGCAACTAGTATTTGGCTTGTCGCACCTTAATGTTAATCGCAACACGAAATGTTACCCTCAACCTGATTTTTGACTTGCCGTAACCCGATTTTTTGCTTGCCCACCTCTTTCCTTGCCAGTGTCACATCTCCTCAATCTCCTCCAAACCATCAGACCTCGGGCTAAGAAGGACGTCTCCACCGCCCTTTACTCCCTTTGCACCACCAAGGAGAACAAGATCTGAACCGCCCAGGATGGAATAGTCCGCCTGCTGCTCAATCTAATGACATCAACTATAATCGGGAATGGTTGACAAGGCCTCCTACATCCTCTTCAACGTCGTTAGGGTGCATGAGGGGCACGTTGTAGGAGGCTTCTGGCGTTGGGGGGGGGGGGGGGGGGGGGGGAGACAATACAATACGAGAGTGACACTTAGATTAGCAAGGAACAAAGACTTTATCGGAAGAGGGTTGTCGATGTTGAGCTCACGTCGCGGCCGATGAACATTATCTTAGGGTTGCCGATCTTGTAGTTTCATGAGTCGTCTATGAAGAGGAGTCTGGGGCTTCACGCAACGGGAAATGAAGAGGATCTAAGGGCTACCGATCTTAGAGCTTCATGCGCGATGAAGATATTTTTGTTTCAGAGGTTTTGCTGCAGTTGGCGTTCGGATTAGGGAGGCTTGAGCGGGAGGAAGGAGGTGTGTGGCTTGAGCTCCGAATGAGGTGAGTGGCTTGATCGGGAGGAAGGAGGAAGGAGGTGTCGGGTTGCGGTTAACTACAAAAAAACATGTGTTTTTATAATAAAATTTAGGGTATGGCTAACCAACGCCTTTCAGAAAATGCAATTGATATTTTTTTGTTCGTTTGAATAACGTCCATTTGGAATCACCGATCACTCAAAATATTATTTTATGTTTGATTCAAACTTTAGTAAGAGAGCTTCGCGATGCAATATGTATGTACAGAGTTAAATGATATGGTCCCGATCATCATGACCTTTATGTTAGATACAATTGGCCCAGGGCACAATGCACAGCCATCATGTCCCAGCCTTTAATAATACAACACAAAAATAGTTTTTTTTATTAACCAATAATTATCTCAAAATTAAATGAACAGTATGTGACATTCCCATTACATCATTACTTTTATTTAATGTTTCGCCCGACGGAACTTGTAGCAAGCTTTTAAAAATTGGATCGGACATTGAACCAACGAAAGTAAAAGTTTGTGTACGTACAAATAAATACGATATATCTTTATAAGTTTATTAAATATTATAATAATTGATATGAATAATATCAAAGCGTTGATATTCACATTTGCGCTTTGGCTATTTGTAGTTCATTCCTAGCTATTCATAGACCTTGGAATTATAATTATACCCCAAGTTGATATTGGTAGGCCAAAAAATCAAGGAATTGAACTAGTTAATTTATCCATTGTATTGAGTAATTATCTTTTTTCTGATCAACCACCTGATTAGAACACAATAGGTGAGAGTATTCAATCGAATATTTTGTTGACTAATTTCGTTGAACATCTTGCGTGCAACTTTAACTAGTCTTTCGTTTAAATTTAAAACATAGGCATAATGATATAAAACATCACACGCATGGTGAAATTATTTGGAAAATACCTGCTTTTAGCAGCAAGTGGTAAAATGTAATAGTGTTTTGGCTCCGCTCAAAGTATTCTACTAAGGACAATTAAGTTTGGAATGATTTTATATAATACCTCCAGCGTAGAGCCTTGCTCTAGGACGACACGAAACCCATTAGGCACTCTGAGTCGGTCTCGACATGAGTAGACATATTAAATTATTCAACACAATCTCCTCATATATCAACCGCAAACCCGACTTCGGAATGAGTGGTTTGTGCAATGTTCATCCAAACGTGAATCATTCAAAACTGTGTCTCACACATGTTAAACAATTTAGACTTAAGAAAAAAAAGTATGCAAGCATAAGAAAATATAATTCTCAGCAGCATCACACAACATGCTCATGTACGATCCTAGCACAGGTACAACACATCTAGTGGCTAATGATCAACAAAAGAGCTAAATAGTCTAAACCAACAAGTGTAGCAAGAGCTAACAATGCTCTAATCAGAGATAAAAAATAAATAATCAAATAATACTCAAGCTGTCATCATCATCCTCAGATGTACAACATGTCGTCCTAGTCAAGATCTCACTCAGCAAATGCTCCTCCATCTCCAGCATCTCCTGTAATTTTCAAATAGAGAATTTCATTTAGAAATGAATTCAGACATTTAAAGATTTACATGTATCTAGTTCTATTGTAAGAACGTAGTACTTCATAATTAGCTTGGAGGACACATACTCAGAGTATTATAGGTTCTACCTCAGAATCCATTATATGTATCCAACGAAATGATCTTATGGGCTTTTAGACACCACAGCTATATTTTTGTTCCAATATGGAATGTCACGGTTACTGTTCTTCTAAGGTTAAATGGAAATCATCAAGTTTGGAATGAAACCAATTAACAGAATAAGAGTCAAACCGAGTCAGATTGTGTTATCAGATTTGAAATAACACGTTCTTCCAAAGTAAGAAAGACGAATCCAGGTGAAGTTATTAACATCAAATTTGGAATAAAACAACTTACTAGATTCGTGCTCAGCAACCAAGAGCATCAACAGAGCACAACATGCTTGATTTGGCAAAAGAAATCAGAAAAAAAATCAAAACATTGACTTGGACAAGACTAATCTAAATCGTCTTTAGTCTCATTTCCCCCACTATTTTGATTAGTCGATCTTTGGGCATTTCTTTCGTCAATGGACCAGTCAGGTTATCCTTCGATCGCACGTCGATCAAAGTGAAAATTCCTTATTCTTTTAGATAATTCAGCAAATCATGTCTCAGTGGTACGTGTATTCTCTTAGTATTATAGAGAGCATTCTTAACGACTTAAACTGCTGCTTGATTATAACAATGCAAGCTCAAAGAATTGACTTGTAGCCTAGACAAGGGAATATCTAGAATTAAATTCCTGATCCAGTCTACCTCTTCACCAACTGATGCTAAGACAAACAATTCTTCTTCCATAGATGACAAAACTATACAAGTCTGTCTTTTGGATTTCCAAGTAAGAGTGACTCCACCCAAAGTGAATATGTATCCATTGGTAGACTTATTGATACTAACTTCTGAACACCATGAGGCATCATAGTATCTATCCACAGTAGGAGGGTAACCAATGTAGCACATAGCATGATCTTTAGTACCTCTCAGGTATCTCATCAGCCTAGCTATCTAGGGCATCCCAATGCTCTTTTCTGGGACTACTTATAAAGCAGCTTAGCATACTAACAGAAAAGGCAATGTCTTATCTTATACAACTTGTGGCATTCATGAGACTACCGATTATCCTTGAGAATTTCACTTGATCAATAACGGCCCTTACATTAGGGCTCAACTTGACATTTGTGATTAAAAGGTGTCTCCACTGGTCTACAATTTTTGTATCCTCGGGTAGAAAAGAAGTTGCTTTATATAATGAGTTTGACTAAGAGTAACTTGACCCTTGTCCATTCTGACTTTCATACCTAACAGGGTATCAACATGACCAAGGCCCTTCATGTAAAATTCTTTTATGATAGTGGATTTAATATCCCTCACTACAACAAGATCTGACCCCAGAATCAACATGTCATCCACATAAAGACATATGATGACTGTTTTATTTGGCATTGAGCGGTGATAAAAGCATTTATTAGACAGACTGGATTGAAATCCAAAGCTCTTTATCACTTGGTCAAATTTTATGTGCCACATCTTAGGCGCTTGTTTAAGCCCATAGATTGATTTGTCTAATTTGCACACTTTTCCTTTTAGATCCTTATGTACATAGCCTTCAGGTTGTGTCATGTATATCTCTTCATCATGCTCTCCATTTAAGAAAGTTGTATTTACATCCATCTGATGAACTATAAAGTTCTCGATAGAAGCTAGAGAGAAGAATTTTTATAGTCGATAGGTGACACGCGAGTGAATAAACAACAAAATAGTCTATTCCCCCAACTTTTATAATCTTTAGCTACTAAGCATGCTTTGTATCTGACTATAGACCCATCACTATGTAATTTCTTCTTCAACACCCACTTGCATCCTAGGACATTAGCTCCTTTTGGCAGGTCAACTAGATGATAAATGTTGTTTTATAGCAGCGAGTCCATCTCATCTTCTATGACTTCTGCCCACATCAACGAATCTCTAGATCTCATTGCTTCTTGATTGGATAATGGTTCATCTTTAGCTACTAAGCCGGCGGCTAGAAGGAGGAGGAGAGGAGAGGGCAGCCTCCTTGGCCGAAGTTTGGAGAGAGGGAAAGAGAGGGGGGGGGGGGGGGGGGGGGGGGGGGGCACAAGAGAGAGAGGGAGAGATTAGAGAGGGATTAGGGTTTTCAACTTTGCTTCATCTAAAAACAAAAATAATACATCATGGCCTTTTATAGGCCTTGCCTCAGTTTTGACTAAACACAGTCCAAAATTAAACATGACCAAAAATTTAAAACATTAACAAGACATAAAATATAAATATGATAAATTAATAATTATTTTAAAACTATTATATTTATTAATTGTTTTGCTTGCGCCTCGGGCGGAGATTGTAACGGCGCGCATCACTGCCGTCGCGACGCCGATGGCGTAAATCATTGGTCGGCGTGTCGCCTTCATCCGTAGGTGCGCCATCCTCCGTAGGTGCACCGTTACCAACATCTTCACGTCGAGGGCCGTCGTCGCCATCAATCCTCCCCCGCTCAAAAGTACTCATCACCGATGAGTTGTCACGCAGGTAGCGGCGGAGAAGAGCATCATCCAAAAGGGTCACCTCCGATTCTGGAAGCCATGAGTCATCAGAGGCTGGACGGTCATGCCAACGAATCAAGTAGCGGTGACTGGTACCACTAGGCGAGGAAAGCACTTCATCTCTAAGGATCCTGTCAGGAACAAAAATGGTTCGGGGGAACCTTGGAAACGCATTAGGCAAATAAGGAGAATTAATTCCGTCATCAACATTCAACGTACCTCCAGTGGGGACCGAAGAAGAGAGCGATCCGGGTATAACCTCACCCCAAACCCATTAGACAAAGAAGTGGAAACAAATGGGCAGACCGATAAATCAAGTGGTGGAGAAACATACGATGTTAAATCCGAAACATTGAAAATAGGGGAGATGCCCCAATCAGTGGGTAACTCCAAAAGAAACGCATTTTCTCCTAGTTTTTTTAAAATTCGAAACGGGCCCGCACGTCGATTAGCCAACTTTTGTATGGCACCCGAAGGCATTCGTTCAGGGACAAGACACACCATAACCAAATCTCCAACTTTCAAGTGGGATGCCCTCCTATGTACGTTAGCGTGTAATTGATAAGACGCATATTGAGTATCGAGCGTGTCCTTCACGTGTTTATGTAATTCATGAGCATGAGCGGCAAAATCCTGTGCAAATTGACTCGACTTGTAAGATGGAGGTAATAGAATTAAGTGAAGTGGCACAGGTGTCTTATATACGTGCACGATTTCATTCGGCGCTAGACTGGTAAATCGATTTGGTGGTTCGTTAGAAACGCGTGGGCATGTGAGATAGTCTTTAGTTATTTTGTAAGTGAGAGCATGCAAACGTGACCTAGAAAACGTGTTCTCCATTAATATAGTAGTCTTATTAAAATCACTAAGAAAAGAGTCACGAACACACTCCTTACGCTCAAACAAACTTAGCGCGGTATTCAAAACGATTTGCTTGCCATGAAAGTGTAACTCATAAATAATAGTTTTTTCAACAATTGTCATATTAAGATCATAAAACCATGGACGTCCAAGCAACACATGGCGAGCGGCCATCCGATTCTCACAATACTTCGGACTAGTCATAACCAGTTCGTGTCCAATATTATAATCCGCCAATGGTATCAACGGTTCAGGAGGGAAGGTCGGTGAAATTGAATAAATCGGGCCTGGTAGAGAAATTAAATTGGATTGATTTTTCTTTAACGGTGGCAACCTCAAAACAAGTTCCTCCGGGTTTGCATCATCTAAGTCTTCCAAAAGTGTCTTTCCCTCGCTAGCCAAATCTT
This sequence comes from Dactylorhiza incarnata, assembly GCA_033032865.1. Taxonomy (NCBI): domain Eukaryota; kingdom Viridiplantae; phylum Streptophyta; class Magnoliopsida; order Asparagales; family Orchidaceae; genus Dactylorhiza; species Dactylorhiza incarnata. Next base: position 3,621,708 of record JAWHQI010000076.1, on the reverse strand, counting down.
CCAATGCACTAGGAGCGTCGTCCGAATCAGAATCAATAGACAATTTTAAAACTGGATCAGAGGGGAGATCCTCATCCATATCACTAGGGTAACCTACCTCCTCATCATCGCTATGATCTTCCTGAATAATGACATCGTCGTCAGCGGTCGGTACAATCAACGACACTAACTCAGAATTTTCAAAAAAGTCAACAACTAGATCAGAACATTTTGGAGGAGACTTTACTAAGACCGAGGTCGCTGACGGAGCAGGGCACTCGACAGTATGGAGGTCAGACATGCCCCCCGCATCATGTATAACATTTATGGGACGACCCTCACAGACCATAATACTCTCACCCGCGGGTTCATGGCATCCCTAACTGTGATGGCTACCGAGTTCGATTCAGCAGACCAGAACGTGTCCTTATCTCTCAGGGATAAAGAGGGGGAATGTCCTAAGATGGCCTTTCCCTTCTCAAACGAACAATTCTTAGACTTGTGGCTAGGTGCTTCTCAATTTCCAACACGATGTTATAGCAGGTGTCTAGTTAGTGTGACAGTAGCGGAGGAGTTTACCTTGAATGTCGGGATTGAGCCCCCTACGAAACCGTGAGAGGGTGATCTCAGGCATCTCCCTAATATCGCACCTAACCATCATGTCCTCAAAAATGCCCATGTATTCTGCAACTGAACGATTCCTTTTTCTAAGGGAAACATACACGTCAGAGGCCATACTCGTAGTGAGGTGTGTACTCGGGACCAGAGCTAGTGAACATGTAATGATAGAATTTTTTTTGAATCTGAACTAGACAGATTTATTAAAGAGAATTTTATAAGGAGAAAAATTTTGAAATTCCAGAAAAATTTGAATTTTCAGAAATATTTGAATTTCCAGAAATATTTGAATTTCAAAAATTTGAATTTTAAATTTCAAAATTTTGAATTTGAAATTCAAAAATTTGAATTTTGAATGTGAAAATAAAAATTTGAATTTTTAATTTGAATTTTGAATTTCAAAGATTTTGAAATTTGAATTTGACTTTACAGAATTGTTTTTTTTTGCAGAAAAATGAGGATTTTAGGCTGCTATTTGCAGACCAGAAATTTAGATCATGCCCAAATTTTATGAAAGATAATTTTATTCCCACTTAATAACTAGGGTAATTAAAATATTTTTTTGATTTTCTTACTGAGAAAAATATGGAGAATTTCTAGAAAATTTTTTTTTCGCAGAAAAATGAAAATTTTAGGCCGCTATTCGCAGACCAAAGAAATTTTATTTTTAATTTTTGAGCGCAAAATCCTGTGAAGATTGTGAGTGTCGGCGTTCTAAGAAAACCTAAGGAATGCGTCAATTATGAAATTGACACGAACCTAGCTCTGATACCAAATTGATGTAGGGTTCACCCTGTTAAAATATTGATTTGAATCGTTTATGAGTAAGCAGGAGTTGCATCAACTGAGTTATAGCCAAACAACCACAATACCACACAGCAACACAATAGACTTTATTGAATCACAAAACTTCATTTACACTTCGAGACATACATGGCGAGACATGATTCATAAGAATCATGAAGGAGAGAGAAAAAAAACACACCAAAAAACAAAACTGGCGGCTTGAAAGCAGAGACCGCACAGACCGCTGAACTCCAGAGACCGCCCGGCTTGACCTGAGACCGCACAAACAGAAAACAGACAGGATGCCTGCACTGCAAGACCGCCACCTCAGACTGCACGAACTGGAGCTTATTGAATTGAACGAAGAACAGAAGCTGTCACCAGACCGCAACTCAGATTGCCTAACCGCTGAAGGTCGCCAGATCGCTGAGCTCGCTGCAAACAGCACAAGAACAACATAAACCAATTCGCAGACAAGCCGCTTCCAAACTATTTATTCAAGCCGCTGGGAAAATCACCAAGGAAGGAGACTGCAACCTACTGACCGCAAACCTGCGAACACAACAAACAGTCAACTCGCTTCCGAGACCGCCCGACCTCAAAGTTGAGACCGCACAAAACAACCCAGGCTCTAGTTCTTATAGTTCTCGTTATGAATGTCGGGCCATGCACCCCTATTTATAGGCGACAAGACGGATGTCGTCACCGCCACAAAAGAGGTACAGTCACCACCCGTCAAATCGCCAGCGGTCTCACAGAGCAGACCACGCGGTCACACCACTTGGACAACATTCTGTCCAAGACCGCAGGTTAGCAGCAGACCGCGCACAAGCCACGCGAACACAAGACCGCGCACAAACCGCGCGGACACAAGAACACTCCTTCCTTAGATCACCAAGAGCAAACCAAGAACATCTGGCCGACTTCAGACAAGTCGCCAGACCAACCGACATAAGCCGCCCGCTCACAGCGGTTACACAAGAACAGACCCCCCAGTCTTCTACAAAGAAGATAGACCAACCAAGCAGAATGCCAGAACCAGACCGGCAGAGTACCAACACAGAGACCGCGCGGTCTCTGCGGTCACCAAAAATCAGACCACCGGCCACCTTCCACTTCACTTCAATAATTTCAACACTCCCCCTTGAAGTGGGAAGTGGAAACTAGCCTAAGTAAACTCCGCAACCGAGTAAATGGTCCCTTCGCCAGCGGCTTTGTGAAGATGTCTGCAATATTATCCGCACTTCGAACATGCTCGACCATAAGAGATCCTCCCAACACCTTCTTACGAATGAAATGGTGCTCAATCTCAATATGCTTGGTCCTCGCGTGACAGGCTAGATTATTAACCAGTTTGAGAGCACTCTCATTGTCACCGCGTAGCATAGCGGGACCTCGAACCTCCTCATGAACGTCCTCCACCAACCACCTGAGCCAAACGACTTCCTGAGCTGCCAAGGCCGAAGCCTTGTATTCTGCTTCTATGGTAGATACGGACACCGAGTCCTGCTTTTTGCTGTACCAAGAAATAACTGTGGGGCCTGTCATAAAGACAAAACCAGACGTTGATCTTCGATTATCCACGTCTCCCCCGTAATCAGCATCCATGTATCCAAGCAACTCCAAGCTTGACCCTCTCCTATATAGGAGACCCAAATCGGAGGTCGACTTCACATACTTCAAAATTCCTTTTGCCGCCAGAAGATGAGGCTTCCGTGGCTCCGTCATGTACCGACTCACTTTGCCATCTGCATAAGTAATATCTGGCCTCGTGATGGTCAAGTAGATCAAGCTCCCAACCAGAGCTCGGAACACCAACGGATCAGATAGAACTCTCCCCTCATCCTTCCGAAGTTTATGATGCTGTTCCAGAGGTATAAAGCTGTTCTTCCCTTCCTCCATGCCGAATCGTTGAACGATCCACTCCGCATATCCAGCCTGAGAAATGAGCACTCTGCTCTCCCACCTCTGAACCTCGAGTCCAAGGAAATGGTGAAGCTCACCTAGATCCTTCATTTCAAACCTGATAGCAAGCTCGGCTCTCAGCCTTGCTACTGCTTCCTTCGAGTTCCCGGTGACAATCATGTCAACCACATACAGCAAAACAATAACCCGAAGCACTCTCTCCTTCTTGACGAACAAGCTAGAATCAGAGTCTGAAGCAAAGAATCCGCAGAATAGAAGATACTCCGCGATCTTTCCATACCATACCTGAGGCGCTTGCTTCAACCCATACATGGCTTTCTTCAGTTTGCAGACGTAGTCCGGACAATCCTCCGAGATGAAGCCCGACGGTTGGATCATGAAGATATCCTTGTCAATCTCTCCGTATAAGAAAGCATTCTTCACATCGAGCTGCCAAATATCCCATCCACTGGACGCTGCCAAAGCAATAACAAATCGAACCGAAGTCATCTTTGCCACTAGACTGAACGTCTCATCATAATCTTCTCTGTACTGCTGTGAGAACCCGCGAGCCACAAGGCGAGACTTATATCGCTCGATTGTGCCATCAACTTTCTTCTTGAGCTTATAAACCCATTTGCATGTCACATGGGTAATGCCCTTGGGCGTGGGCACTAGAGACCAAGTCTCATTCTTCTTGAGAGCATCCATCTCCTCCTGCATAGCAATGTCCTACTGCTTCACGCCTTTGGCCTTCTCAAAGCTCGGCGGCTCCCTCTCATCCAAGGGACCAGCAAAGAAACACGAGATAAAGCTCACCATGTTTCCTCCTGTGTATCGATCAGGTGGCTTGATAGTCCTCTTCGACCTCCTAAGAGGTTGCTCCTGACTAACCACCTCCTCAGCTGCTTCTTCTGTGCTAGCTCCTCTTCCAGACGAACTTGGACCATCGCTCCCCCTGCTTCCAGAACCTGAAGCCTCCATCTCTAAGCTTGACACAGCTGGAGCTCCTGGTGAAACAGGCAACTCCACTTGAAGATTTTCCACAACCTTCCCTTCTTCATCAACCCTGCTCTCCGGTAGTTCAACTCCTGAACTCCCCTTGTAGGAAGTCACCTCAGCGAACACCACATCCCGAGATACCACTGATCTCCGTGTCTCAGGATCCATGCATCTCCATCCCTTCTTCCGCTCATCATATCCAACAAAGACTAGCATCCTTGCTTTCGCATCTAGCTTTGTCCAAAGAGCATCAGGGATATACACATAACAGGTTGACCCAAACACCCGAAGGTGTGCAACACTCGGCTTCTCCTTGAACATCAGTTCGTGAGGGGTCTTCTTGTTGATTGGACTTAGAGGCATCTTGTTGATGACGTATGCCGCACAAGACATTCCCTCTGCCCAAAAGGACTTTGGGATACTCTTGGCATGGAGCCAGCACTTGCAGGTTTTCGTCAGATGACGGATTTTCCTTTCCGCAACGCCATTTTGCTGTGGAGTATGGGCACAAGTGAGCTCTCTCCGGACGCCGTACTTCCTGCAAAAACTTGAGAACTCACCAGAGGTGAACTCCCCACCATTGTCAGTTCAATTTTTTCACCCGCAGGCCTAATCGACCTTCCACTAGCTCCTTGAACTCCACGAACTTTACAAAAGCTTCCTACTTCTCTTTTAGAAAATACACCCAGACATATCTGGTATAATCGTCAATCAACACCAACATATATCTATTGCCTCCAAGGCTTGGGGTGGCAGTCGGTCCCATCAAATCACCGTGAATGCACTCCAACGGTGCTTTGCATCTTGTTTGCGATTTATCAAATGAAAGTCGATGAGACTTACAAAACTGACATCCCGCACAAACATGTCCGTCTCCATAAGAGGACAAGCTAGTCAAGCCCTTGACAAGGCCCCTTACCGCCATAGCCTTCAATTTGTCCATGCCAACATGCCCCAACCTTTCATGCCAGATAGCCGCGCTATCGTTGGTCTTCATCTTGTCAACATAGGTACTTGTCGATAAAATGAACAAGTCCTTTACCCTCTTTCCAACATGAATGACATCTCCCTTTATCTCCGGTTGAGTTTTAAGAAACTTCACTTCTGTTGGGCCAAACAGAACGTGATAACCGACAACGACCACATTGGTCACAGAGAAGAGATTCTTCTTCATACCAGGCACGTGATAAACACTCCTCAATGTGAGTGGACCCTTATCACTGCTCAGAGAGATAACACCTTCTTGTTCTACTGCATGAACAGAATTATTAGCCGTAATGATAGCATCGTTACCTGAGTAAGGCACCAAAGAAGAGAACTTTGATTCATCCCCGGTGAGGTGATGCCCACACCCTGAATCCACAATCCAATCCTCTTCAAAGTTGATAGCAGCCAAGGCCTTAACGGGCATCACCATCATATTGGCTGCGAAGGCTCCTCCCCATCCAGCTTCATCAGACTTTGGCTTTTCCTTCTCCGCTGCATGTTCCGACTGAAGATTAACCCGACAATCCTTCTTGAAGTGGCCGGTCTTATTGCACCTGAAGTATCTTGGTCCCTCTCCCTTCTTCTTCCCATCAGACTTAGAAGCATAACCCCTATACTGCTGACCTGAAGTAGAAGGTCCATCATGACCTGACTTCTTCTTCTCCCACTTCTTCTTCTTCTTCCCAGAGAACAACACATCACTATCTCCCCCAGAGATAGAAGTCCCCGCCATCTGTCTTGCCAAACTTTCTTGCGAAGCAAGTAGGTTTTCCAGCTCCAACAGAGATGGCTGATTTGCCCAACCCTGAATTGACTTCACAAAGGCAAGATACTCCTTCCATAACCCGCGGATGATATGCCTCTTCAGTTTTGCCTCCGATATGGGCTCATCAGGGTCCAATGCAGAAATATCTGCTGTGAGGTTCTTTATCTTGAGAAAGAAGGTAGAGATAGAAAGATCTCCTTGAGAGGCCTTCGCCAACTCATTTTCAAGAAACTGTAGCCGAGCTACATTCTTCTTATTGAACAGCCCGTCCAAGGACGTCCAAATCTCAGCAGTAGATTTACATCCAATGATGTGATCGAATAGCTCTGGTGAGATAGCCCTCTTGAGTGTGAACTCTGCCTTTGCATTAGTCCTCCTCCAAAGTCTCACCTCTGCCATATTATCTCCTGCAAAAAACACTTCTTGCGTGTCTTCTCCTCCAACTATCTCCCATAGATCCTCGCCAAGTAAGTAATTCTCCATACACGACCTCCATTTCTTATAGTTGGTCGATGTGAGGAGTTCAATACCAAGCCCTCTTGCGTATCCAGCTTCCATGGCAAACTATGTGGTCTCTTCTTCACAAAGACGATGGCAACTCAAGTTGATCACTGCTTATCCACTCCAACAACCTACCTCTGATACCATGTTAAAATTTTGATTTGAATCGTTTAAGAGTAAGCAGGAGTTGCATCAACTGAGTTATAGCCAAATAATCACAATGCCACACAACAACACAATAGACTTTATTGAATCACAAAACTTCATTTACACTTCGATACATACATGACGAGATATGATTCATAAGAATCACGAAGGAGAGAGAAACAAAACACATCAAAAAATAAAACTGGTGGCTTGATAAGCAGAGACCGCACAGACTACTGAACTCCAGACACCGCCCGGCTTGACCTGAGACCGCACGAACAGAAAATAGACAGGATGTCTGTACTGCAAGACCGCCACCTCAGACCGCACGAACTGGAGCTTATTGAATTGAACGAAGAACAGAAGCTGTCGCCAGACCGCAACTCAGATCGCCTAACCGCTGAAGGTCGCCTGATCGCTGAGCTCACTGCGAACAACACAAGAACAACATAAACTAGTTTGCAGACAAGCCGCTGCCGAACTGTTTATTCAAGCTGCTGGGAAAATCACCAAGGAAGGAGACTGCAACCTGCTGACCGCAAACCTGCGAACACAACAAACAGTCAACTCGCTTCCGAGACCGCCCGACCTCAAAGTTGAGACCGCACAAAACAACCCAGGCTCTAGTTCTTACAGTTCTCGTTATGAATGACGGGCCATGCACCCCTATATATAGGCGACAAGATGGATGTCGTCACCGCCACAAAAGAGGTACAGTCACCACCCGTCAGATCGCCAGCGGTCTTATAGAGCAGACCACGCGATCACACCACTTGGACATCATTCTGTCCAAGACCGCAGGTTAGCAGCAGACCGCGCACAAGCCGCGCGATCACAAGACCGTGCACAAACCGCGTGGACACAAGAACACTCCTTCCTTAGATCACCAAGAGCAAACCAAGAACATCTGGCCGACTTCAGACGAGTCGCCAGACTAACCTGCATAAGCCGCCCGGTCACAGCGGTTACACAAGAACAGACCCCCCGGTCTTCTACAAAGAAGATAGACCAACCAAGCAGAACGCCAGAGCCAGACTGGCAGAGTACCAACACAGAGACCGTGCTGTCTTTGCAGTCACCAAAAATCAGACCGCCGGCCACCTTCCACTTCACTTCAATAATTTCAACACACCCTCCAACGCGGATGCTACGAGTTAATTCACTTTCCTACCCGAAGTATTATGACTAATACGCACGTGACGGAGAACGCAGTGAAACTTTAGCGCAATATTATCAATTTTAATTTGCCTCGACGGATAGCCAATCTGCTTGAGATTGAATAGAGGCTATAGACCAATATTCGCTCCGGCTAAATAGATCCACCCGATCCGACCAAGCTATGCGTTGTGCCAAAAGAGATCCACTGAAAATATCGATTCGGAAAATGGTTGATCTCTCCCAACAAAAAGCGGGGCTCACCAAACCCCTTCGAAAATTAAAATAACGGATGAAATGCAAATTTCGATATGAAGAAAGCCCATGAAAAATCAGTGATTCGAAGATCACGCCACATAATTCCCCCACAAGAAAAATCAAGAAAGAAATCACACTAGTGGTTTGTTCGTTACCCGCTTGAGATTGGATTGGCCTCAAGCAATACACTCGCCCGACCGTTCTTCTTCGGATCCACCAGAAGCGCGTTGTTTGGAGAGGAACCCGTTCGCCGTCTTTGCTTTACCGTAACCAAGATCCACTGAATATCACTTAGATCCCTTGGAGGAATCCATAGAGGATGAAGAGCCATCCAAGAATAGGAAAGAGAAAAGGTGGTCGGGAGAATACTTGGTAGAGAGGGCGGCTAGAGGGGAGAGGTGAGGCGGATCTCCTAGAGGAGAGGGCGGCGGCGGCTAGAAGGAGGAGGAGAGGAGGGGGAGGCCTCCTTGGCCAAAGTTTGGAGAGAGGGAAAGAGGGGGGGGGGGGGGGGGGGGCACATGAGAGAGAGGGAGAGATTAGAGAGGGATTAGGGTTTTCAACTTTGCTTCATCTAAAAATAAAAATTAAAATAATACATCATGGTCTTTTATAGGCCTTGCCTCAGTTTTGACTAAACGCAGTCCAAAATTAAACATGACCAAAAATTTAAAACATTAACAAGACATAAAATATAAATATGATAAAATTAATAATTATAATAAAATTATTATAATTATTAATTGTTTTGCTTGCGCCTCGGGCAGAGATTGTAACGCGCGCATCACTGCCATCGCGACGCCGATGGTGTAAATCCTTGGTCGGCGTGTCACCTTCATCCGTAGGTGCGCCATCCTCCGTAGGTGCACCGTTACCAACATCTTTACGTTGAGGGCCGTCGTCGCCATCAACTCAGGAGGCAGCTTGCTCAAAATCAAACTCACAAAAAGATTATCGGATATTTCAGACTCATCGTCCTCCAGTTTGAGATGCATATTCTCTAGTTCTATGAAGCGAGAGGTGATTAACGAGTTCATATTGAACTTAAAGTTGAAAAACTTCTCCCATATGAGAGTTTTTGACAGTCTCTCTTCCTTCTAGAAGTGTGCGTTTAGGCGGTCTCATATTTCTTTCACTGTCTTAAAACCAATGTAGGTCATTGCAAGTCGAGGATTCAGGGAATTCAAAAGATAGTCCTTGCAGAAATACTCGTCTTTGCTCCATTGATATTTGTCCATGTCTTCACGAGTTAGGGAGAAATCACTAAGAACGATGCAGAAGATCTCACATTCTTTCATCCCCAGCTAGACATGCAGTTTCAAACCGTGGAAGTCAGTGGCGTCAAAGCACTGCAACATAATAATGTCGTTTGCGCTTCGCTTCGACATCTTGGACTTAAACAGAAAAATTGGAAAATATCACCTGATATGAGTTAGAGACGAGCCAATCCACTTTAGATACAATAAAGAGATAAGTCCACTCCTTTTGCTAGCTGAAAATATGCCTTTATCGTCGAGAAAGAACTATGCCAAAGAATCGACTTAATGACTGCCAACTGTCGTTGAGACGACTGGCCGATATCATCGAGATGACATGGAAGAATCGACTTGAAGACTGGCCGACACAACATAATATGCATTTGTCATCGAGAAAGAATTCTGCCAAAGAATCGGCTTGGAACTACCAAATGTGGTTGAGACGACTGGGAAGAATAGGCTTGAAGACTGCCTGACACAACGATTTGTCGGCTGGAGCACAGGCTGATATCGTAGAGACCACTAGTCGACAAGTCTCTTTATCATCGAGACCACTAGTCGACAAGTCTCTTTGTCGTCGAGAACCGAAGCTTATTGGCGAGATCCTTGCCCGACATCGTCGAGACATCTCGTCGACAAATCCCTTATAAATGAGAAAATATCTTATCGGCAAGAATTACTTTATGTCATCGAGAAGCTTGACCACGTCGATGAGAGATCCAGTCAACACATTCCTTGTCGAAGAGAGGAACATTCGACAAAAACTTGTCGACGAGAACCTTCTGAATTTGGGGGAAAACGCAACATATCTACAACGTTGACGAGAGTGAGAAGAGTTCTCCTCCAGGCGGCTGCGGTGAGATCTTGAGAAAGATCTCCTACAGCGGCAACAAAGAACCATCAGCGGCGGGAGCAAATATTTGAGGACCTTCTCCAAGCGGTGGCGACGAGGATGAAGAAGAAATAAACTCCTTCTCTCTTTCGATCGGCGACAAGAACAAAGCCAGAGCAAATAATCGTTATTCCCCCTTCCTCGATCGAGTAGCGACGACCAGATCTTCGCGCGGGAGCAATGACAACAGCAGAAAATGCGAGTCGGGGGCGAGCACAAGAGCGGGAGTGAGAAAAACCAAGCGCGCACTACTTTGAGAATGTTAGTGTTTTGGCTCCACTCAAAGTATTCTACTAAGGACCATCAAGATTGGAATGACCTTATATAGTACCTCCAGCATAGAGTCTTGCCCTAGGACGACATGAAACACATTAGACACACTGATTCGGTCTCGCCACACGTGGATATATATTAAATTATTCAACAAAATATAAATCTATCCACTACCTCACCTTCATTGTTCTCATGGCCATTTACTGAATCAGTTTTTGCTTGATCAAATTTCTCAGTCTTAGCGAAATAAAACAATCAAAATTATGATATTCATCCTAGTTCTTAAAGCTTCAAACTTAAGGTTTAGGAAGTAGTACATGATTGGAACTTCATCTTCGATGAATGATGAGGAGTCATAATCCAAAATTTTAATTATTTTTACAAGTTTTTTATGTTGCAGTTTACTATTTTGATTGTCAAATCTTAGTTTATTACATTTATTTTTTAGATCTGTTGATTTAATTTTTGTGTTAATGCATATGAAGGTATTGAGAACATTTATTGCTAAGTGAGAGAAAGGTAGCGAGATCTACAAGTTTTTGCTATCGACAACCGAGTCTGCAAAAGCATATGTTGAGCATTATGCTGAATTAACAAACGTGTTAGGATTTAATGGTTGGTTGGTATTAAACTCTCCCTCATCCAAAATCATGTCACATGAACCGTCGTTCGTGAACGTCCGACCTCACCTAGAAAAATTCATGCATTTTATGCTCAAAACTAGTTTATTTTCTTGGTAGCGATTATTGTTAAAAATCTTGCACTGATACCATGTTAAAAAGCTATAAGGTGATTTGGAAGTGATCAAGCATCTAGTCTCACTGCCAACATGATACGAGCCTATGGGGTCACACACAAGAGTGTTTGGAGAATTTGGAGGAAGAATTGTGTTAACCTTACTCATATTGGATATGAGTGAAGGACCAATCCTACGACTTATTGGAGTTGGGCCGAGTCAACTGAATGCTCCACAGGTATTGTGAAAACTGTATGGAGCGTGTTGGCAAGACTTCAAGACGAGTCATCGAGAATATCTCGACGAATCTTACCTCAGTTCATCGAATGTATGAATCCATGTTGATTCGACGAATTAAAAGTTGATTCGACGAATCCATGATTGACTCGACAAATCCGACAAACTCATGTACTCGAAGAATTGACTTGTACTCGACGAGTAGTGAAAGGTTCACTCGACGAATTGAATTATACTCGACGAATTTCTTCAGTGAAAGGTTCACTCGACGAATTCTATTTTCACTCGACGAATTCAATTTATTACTCGACAAATTCAATTTGTTACTCGACGAATTTCTTCAGTGAAAGGTTCACTCGACGAATTTTGTTTTACTCCAATATATGTCGTGGGTGTGCGGATAGCATCTCTCTCGCCTGGGTATAAATAGAATACGATTCTATGACCTAAAGTGGCGGTCCCTTTTGCGAATCCAGAGTGCGACAGAAGAGTTCTAAAGTGTGACGGAAGAGTTCCGAAGTGCGACAGAAGATTTCCGCGATTCTGACGGAAGAGTTCTGATTGGGTGTTCCCGCACCCCGACGTCGCTGCCGCCTCTCCCTGTCGTCGGACCTAGCAGTTCGTGGGAGACGTAGAGGACTCTTCTTCTCCGACCTAGTTCTTATGCGACAAGAAGCTAGGGTTCTCCTTCGCTCGTGTGGACTCCTGTAGAGGCGCCGATTCATTTCTGCGCTTGAGACTTAACGATTGTTCTCTGGATTTCAGTTGTGGAGCACCTCAGTTGAGTATTGACTCAATCCCCTTCAGGTATTGCTTTGTGTTGCTTTCCTTATTTCTTAATTCATGAAATCGCAAGATCCGTAACTCTTTTGGGTTGTTCTTGTTTTTGTTACTTTCGCTGCGCATATTTGATATGCTACTATCATTTTCAAGGGTATAAAGAAACCCAACAGTGGTATCAAAGCAGGTTCGCGATCTAATGCGTGTAAATCAGAAATTTAGAAGTGTTCTAAATGTCTGGATTTCTTCCTGGGTGTTTGGATTCCGATGAAGTGTTCTAAATTGGAACCCTGCTAGGAACGCATGTGATTGCATTGCGATTTCATTATTTCAGAAGTTGTTTCTTCTTTGCAGTAACCGTCGCTCAAAATGGTTTGTTAAACCAAATGTCCTATATTTTAAATCTGACATTGAGAGACGAGCTTCTCTACTACATAAGTGGAGTTGTTATTCATTGGTCAAATGCATGTAAATCTTGATATTTAGAAGAGTTCTGAATGTTCAGATTTAGCACTTTCATCAAAGTGTTGATGGTTTTATTTTGTGCACTGTGATGTATTTGAATTATGAATATTGTTGTATTTCTATTTTGTGAATGTGCACTGTGATTAAGTGTTAATCACGATGGAATGTTCATCGATTGAATAATAAAATCCCTTATCCAATATTAAGTATACGGAAGCCTTCCGATGGATGACACTCTTCCTGCCTCGATCGATGAAGTGTGGGCTTGCCAAAGCAAGGTGCATTGATCTATCTTAGAAAGGGTGCGAGCGGATAATTGTGATATCCCACTGTTGACATTGGGTCTAACTTAACTAGGTGACCTCAATGGTTGAGTGCCTAGAGGCATAGGGTTGGCATGCTCCATATGATGGATGCGAATAAAGAGTTATTCACCAACCATACAAGAGTTGCATAGTGATGCAATTTACAAGTATTGTCTACCTAAATAACGATATTATGAGAGGAACGCCAAAGCGGACTCGTTGTTTTGGTGAAATATGGATCTTGTCCACTAAGAGAGTAGCTCGCATAAACTCTCTGAATCAGAATTAAGGCTTGTCGATTTGAATAAAATAGTGGGACCTTTTAATAAAAGTCCTTATTAATTAAAGTGTATTTTGAAATACAGTACTAACAGTTTTGCAAAATTCCTTGTAGAATTTCCATGGCAAGCACATCACACTCCATCTTGTCCCTGAGAGCCATCCTTGAGAAGGACAAGCTCAATGGGACGAACTTCCTTGACTGGTACAGAAACCTGAGAATTATTCTCAGGCAAGAGCGCAAGCTCTATGTCTTGGAAGGGGAAGCCCCTACAGAGCCGACTGGGAATGCTCCGCGAGCAGACAAAGATGCGTACAAGAAGTTTCAGGATGATACCTTGGATGTGGAATGCCTCATGCATGCTAACATGTCCTCTGAGCTTCAGATGCAACACAAGAGCATGTGTGGTTATGAGATAATCAACCACCTCAAGAAAATGTTCGAGGGGCAAGCTCGACAAGAGAGGTTTGACATATCCAAGGCATTATTTCAGTGCAAGATGGGAGCTCGAGACTCAGTAGGGACTCACATACTCAAGATGATTGGGTATATAGAGAACCTTGAAAGACTGGGTTTTCCATTGGGCCAAGAGTTGGCCACAGATCTGATCCTGCAATTATTGCCAGACAGTTATGAGCAGTTCGTCTTGAACTATAACATGAATGAAATAGACAAGACACTGCCCGAGCTCCTAGGCATGTTGAGAACTGCCAAAAACAATATGAAGAAGGTCAAGCCTGGTAGCCCCATATTGATGGTGCATAAAGGCAAGGGCAAGTCCAATGGATTGAAGAAGACAAAGATAGGATCTAAGTCTCATCTTGATCCCAAATCTTCTGCACTGAAAAGGAAAGGTCTGGCGAAGGAAGCAAAGTGTCACCACAGCGGTAAGGCAGGGCATTGGAGGCGGAATTGTCCCCTATATATTGAGGATCTGCAAAAGAAGAAAATAAGTGTGACTTCCACTTCAGGTATTTACGTTATAGAGATAAACCTTTATGCTCCTTCATCTTGGGTATTGGATACCGGAGGTGGTTCTCACATTTGTACAAATGTGCAGGAACTGAGAAGGAGAAGAATGTCGGGTAAAGGGGAGGTAGACCCGCGCATCGAAAATGGAGCAAGAGTTGCTGCCGTTGCCGTTGGTGTCTATTGTCTTTCTTTGCCCACTGGGCTTGTAATAGAACTAGATAATTTTTATTTTGTTCCAGCCATAACTAGAAACATTATATCCATTTCATGTCTTGACATGAAAGGTTTTTCGTTTATAATTAAGAACAATTGTTGTTCGATTTTTATGAATGATGTTTGTTATGATGTAGCCCAATTGTTTAATGGTTTATATGTTTTGAATTTAGACCATCCGAGCTATAATGTAGAAAATATTAAAAGACTAAAAATAAATGACTCGAATCCTACGTATCTTTGGCATTGTCGTTTAGGCCATATAAACGAGAAATGCATATCCAAGCTCCATTGAGATGGACTACTGGACTCATTTGATTATGAATAATTTGAGAGATGCGAGTCAGGTTTATTAGGCAAGATGATGAAAGCTCCTTTCATTAGTTGTAGTGAGAGGGTTGATGATCTCTTGAGAATAATACATAGTGATGTATGCGAACCCATGAGTTCTATGGATAGAGGTGGGTTCTACTACTTTGTTACATTTACTGATGATTTCAGTAGATACAGATATGTGTTTCTTATGAAGAACAAATCTGAAACCTTTGAAAGTTCAAAGTGTTTAAGAATGAAGTAGAGAACCAACTGGGAAAAAGGATAAAAACACTCCGATCTGATCGAGGTGGCGAATGACGGAACAGTTTCTCACGAAATATTTTCCGCCTGCTAAATCAGCCCAATTGCGTAAGGATATAATTTCTTTCTCCCAAGTTGAGTCAGAAACGCTTTATGATACTTGGGAGTGGTTTAAGGAATATTTGCGTCGATGCCCCCTGTTGGGATCATTGTCCACAAGGTCTTAGATTTGGAGAAGTCCATTCCTAAGTCAAAGATATATCTCAGAATGTATTTGATATACTCTCTAGAATCAATGTGCAGGAGATCAGGTCAGGCAAAGTGCTCAAGGAATTCATCCAAGTTCACAAGCGTCGAGACATCATACATCGCTCGACGCCTGTGACCCAGAAGCGTTGACTCATGTCTACTGCTCAAATTGACAAGGTCGCCGCTGAAGTTATGAGACCAAGTTTGGAAGCGTCGAGCCAAGTTATATCGCTCGACGCCATGGAAAGAGAAGTGTCGACCAAACTTCAGTTAGCTCTACGCCAACAAGAGGAGTCTAGATATGAAGACACAGTTAAGAAGCATCGAGCCCCTGCACGTTGCTCGACTTCTACAGATAAAAGGCATCGAATTACTGATGATTGCTCAAGGCCTAAGAAGGAGGAGTCGAGAGCTTCAGTCTAAGAAGTATGTGTCGAGTATCTACATATCGCTCGACACCTAATGAAAAAAGCATCGACAGAGATGCACAGTGCTCAACGTCTTTTCTATAGATGCTCTGAACTGAGAAACTTCTTCTACAGCTAGCTGAGCCTTTGTTTCTTCTGAAGTCATTAAAAATCGTTGAAGACTTAGCGTCGTGCTGATGTGGAGGAGCGTAACAGATGTTGCAGATGGTGGGCTATAAATAGAAGGCATGACCTATGGGTTAAGTAGTTGATTACTCCTATTTTCTCGAAAGCTATTATCGTCTCCATCATTTTTTTGAGAGAAAGTCTGAGAAAGAATCAGAAGAAGTCGTCTTCTCTTTCAGAACTGTTCTAACTTGAAGATTTCTTTCAGCAATCTGGTGCTGATACATCTTTCTGAAAGAAGAAGGTTAAGAAAGAAGAACAGTCATCACAGCCCGTCAAATCAAGAAGATCAATTGCTGCTGCTATTCTATTGAAGATTTCTGTCTGATCATTCAGGCAGATCAAGAAGACTTAACAATTTGAAGAATCTGAGTCTAAGTATTGTTATTTTCTTTATCAATCCTTGTAGGGTCTGAGTTGTCAGATCTGAGTGTAGGATCTGTCAAGGATCTGAGTTGTAAGATCAGGTGTGATCTGAGTTGTAGGATTCAGGAGTGAATCTGAGCTGTAAGCCTAATTATAAAGGCTGAGGTAGGATCTGTGAGATCTGAGTTTGTAAGATCTGCTGAGATCTGAGAGAGTAAGATCTGTGAGATCTGAGTCTGGAAGATCGATTGTGATCTGAGCTGTAAGACCTGTTTGTGGTCTGAGATCTGGAGGAGATATAAACCTTATCTGGCACACTGCTAGAAGGGAGAAGGGAGAAAGCGGATTACCCAAGATAAGGGGAACCACTATAAAATTCTGTGTGTCTTTTCTATGTGTGCTCTTATTCTTGAAAGCTCTGATCAGTCTTTTTGGTTATAATTAAGAACTGCAATAGTTTTTCAAATAACCTATTCACCCCCCCTATAGGTGATTAGCTACCCTTAATTAAAGTATTTCAAGTGGTATCAGAGGTAGGTTGTTCAAGAAAAGGTTTAACAGCCTGAACAAGATCTTCTAAGGGTAGATTTCTTAAGTCGTGATGGCCAATACAGAAGGAAACAAAGAATTCACATCTATGAAGCTACCAATTTGCAGAAAAGAAAACTTTGGGATTTGGAAGGAAATGGTCTATTCATGGAAGCCTCTGATCTTAGGATATACATAACTGTTCTAGAGGGACCTTTTGTTCCCATGAAGGTTTCATTTACAGATGGAAGTATCAAGACTCCTAAAACTTATTCTGAGATGACTAAAGATGAAGTGATTCTGGCCTCCATGGATAAGAGAGCTCAGAACATCATTGTTTGTGCTATTGAGGATTCAACCTTCCAAAACTTAGTTCATTACAAAATTTCCAAAGAAATGTGGGAATCTCTCATTGTCTATATGGAAGGGACTGAAGAAGTCAGAGATGACAGGAAGTCTCTTCTAAAGCAGCAATATGAAGCTTTCAGACAAGACAAGAAAGATTCAATAGTAGTCTGCTATGAAAAAATCTTCAAAATTGTAAATGGTCTAAAAACTTATGGAAGAACTTTCACAGATTATGAGCTGAATGATAAATTTTTAAGATCACTGAAAAAAGAATGGGATATCAAGATCTGTGCGATCAGGGAAATGGGAAATCTGGGAAATATTCAGCCACAGAATTTATATGGGAAACTCTTGTCCCATGAACTTCATTTGAATACCAGAAAAGCTGAGGAAGGACACAGCAGGGAAAATCCTATTGCTCTGAAAGCAGAAAGTTCCAAGAAAAGCAAAGAAAGAATGTCATTATCCCCCAGGATACCATCTGAATCAGAAAAATCAGAGACTAGTAATTCTGATTCTGAAATATCAGATGGTGAACTGGCACTCTTCACCAAACAACTGAAAAGGATGTTATGAAGAAAACAACATTAGAAAACTAGACCCTCTCAGTCATCCAGATCTAAGAAGCACTCCAATTCTTCAGAGGGATTCAAACAAGACTCCAAGAAGGACAGGTATAACTCTAAACACAATAAATTTAATTCAGAAGAAATTGTGTGTTTTGGTTGCAGGAAATCAGGACACATGATTGCTGATTGTCCTTCAAAGAGAAAGAACAACAAGAAATCTGATGAAAGGAGGCCCAAATCTGACAAGAGACATGAGAAGAGTCTAAAAGCCAAGAAAGGCAAAGTCACTCTCAGTGACAGTGAATCTCAATCATCAGACTCAGATAGTGAGGAGGCACTCATAGCTCTGATGACTGTCAATGAAAGTGAAGACATTCTAAATCATAGATCTATAATAAGAGCCCCACTATCAAGGTCTGATAGTGAAGAGGATGAAGAAGAAAATGCAGGACTCATGTCACTGAGTGATGAAGAGGATCAGGAGACAACTATTAGTATAAAGGTACTTGATAAAACTCCTTTATCTGATTCTGATTCTGAACCTGAAATAGATTCATTCTCTTCTGATGAAAATGACTCACAATCTAACTTTCATGAAGATGAAATTATTGAGAAATATCAATTACTTCTCAAAGCACTTAAAAAGAGCAAAAGGCATAATAAAAGGCTACAAAAAGAAATATCTGAATTAAAGCAAACTAATTCCCAAAACTCTGATGCAGTTGAGAGGCTAAATCAGACAAGCAAAGAACTTAGCAAACTAAAAGTCATGTCTATTATTCACATACAGACTTTATGCGCTAAGGAGAAGTTAATAAAAGAACTTGAAGCACAACTCCTAGCAGAAAGGAAGCTTGTGGCAAAGTTCTTAAAACCACAAACTATTCTTCCTATAATAGACACACTTTCTGCACAATACAGATCTGGCATAGGATATGATAGGAAGGCAGATAATAACCCTAAAAGTAATGACAAGGCACCTATGCAACCTATAAAATTCAACAAAGCCATGCCTATCACAAATAAGCATGATCAAAAAGGTGTGTATAAGTTTTATAAGGGTGAGTGTTCTAATAGCAAAGATGATTCAATTCAACCAAGTAACAATGATGCCAAATCACTATGCAAAGAAAAAGTATTAACTCATCATGATTCCTTTGTATTCAAAGCAAACACTAAATTCAAAAGAGAGGAACTAAGACCTGAAGTAAAAATCACTGCTGTCAAGAAAACTGAACCAGTAAAATTTACTAAAACAACTTACAAAGCTCCTTTGAATAAGGCAATTAAGCAAAATATGAGTCAACATAAAGAAGTGAGAAGACCTCCAAGGAGATATAACAGATATGAATGATGGTGCTGTGGAAGGGTTGGACATTTTGCTCTTGACTGTTGGTTCAATCCAACTGCTCCAAGATTCAACTCTGGGAGACCAGTACTCAGACCAATGGCAACTCTCACAGCACCAAGGATTATTAAACAACTAAATATTCCAGCTCATACTAACAAGGTTCTAGGACCCAACTTGGTGTGGGCTCCTAAGAAAAGGTAATTTCATCTTGCAGGGTTGTCCAAAGACCAATCATCCTCCTATCTGGTACTTGGACAGTGGGTGCTCTATGCACATGATAGGAACAAAAAGTCTGCTGAATGATTACACTCCTGTGAAGAATGGACCAAAGGTTATCTTTGGAGGGTCTGAAAAAGGTAAAACTAAATGTTATGGTAAAATCACAAATGGAATTGTCACCATCACCAAAGTTGCTCATGTTGATGGATTGCAACACAATCTCATCAGCATAAGTCAATTGTGTGATATTGGGTATGACATTTTATTCCACAAGGATGAGTGCCTGATTAAGAAAGAGAATGAGATAATTCTCCCAGGCACTAGGAGTGACAACATTTACTGCCTAAACTTTATATGTTCTGATCAAGTTAATTCCATATGCTTAGTAGCAGAGAATAAGTTTCTAGTAGTGTTCAATGACATAAAAGGTTAGCCCACATAAACTATAAGACTATAAATAAGCTTATTTCAAAAGACCTAGTGAGCTGGGCCTAAGTGGAAGTGTGTGCAGGAGGGTCCCTGCCATGCTTGTCAAATGGGTAAGCAGACCAAGTCTTCCTTCAAACCAATAGGTGAGAAGGATTCCATTGGATGTCTATACCTACTTCACATGGATTTATTTGGACCAATGTCAATCCATAGCTTAGGAGGAAAGTCGTACACCCTTGTAATTGTTGATGATTATTCCAGATTCACATGGATATTCTTCCTTAAACATAAGTCAGACACTTTAGAAATATTTACCAGCTTTGTTAGGCAAATCATCAATGAAATAGGAAATCCTGTAGCTAAAATTAGAAGTATTCATGGGACTGAATTTCAATCAGGTGCAATGACCAAATTTTGTGAAAATCTAGGCATTTCTCAAGAGTTCTCATCTCCTAGAACTCCCCAACAAAATGGGGTTGCTGAGAGAAGAAATAGAACCCTTATTGAAGCTACTAGGAGTATGCTAAGTGACTCTTCTCTTCCTGAGTTTTTCTGGGCTGAAGCTGTAAACACAGCATGCCATGTGCAGAATAGGGCTCTTATCAACAAAAGACTGGATAAGACCCCATATGAGTTGTTGAAAGGTAGAAAACCAACTTTAGCCTATTTCAAAATATTTGGTAGTAAATGCTTTGTATTAAATAATGGAAAGCACCATCTCACTAAATTTGCTGAAAAAGCACATGAGGCAATTTTTGTTGGGTATAGCTCTCAAAGTAGAGCCTATAGAATTTTCAACAAAAGGTCAAATAGGATAGAAGAATCTATACATGTTGTATTTGATGAAACCAGCCTTATTTATAAGGATCTGGGAAGTTTATCAAGTTGTGCAGGTTCTACACAAAAAATGAAGGAGATGAATATCAATGAACAGAACAATGAGGATAATGAAGAAACTAATGAGACTGTAATTGTAACTAGAGAGGATGAACCTCAAGCAGAAGAATATTATGAAGAACCTATTGATGTTGAAGAACGACCACATCCAGAACCTCTAGAAGAACCTACTCAAACAGATGCACCAGAATCTCAAAGGGAAAATGAAAGGTGGAGGAATGCAACCAAACATCTGAAGGATCATCCCAAAAAATAGATCATAGGAAATCCAAATGATGGTGTGCAAACTAGAAGAGGAAACTCAATACATGAGGCCTTGCATCACAACTTTTTATCCAAAATAGAGCCTAAGAAGTTTGATGAAGCCAATATGGACACTTCATGGATATTAGCTATGCAAGAAGAGCTAAATCAATTTGAAAGGTGCAAAGTCTGGATATTGGTTCCAAGACCAAAGAAACACAAAGTCATAGGGACCAAATGGGTATTTAGGAATAAGCTGGATGAAAATTGTGTGATTATCAAAAACAAAGCAAGGTTGGTTTCCCAAGGATATAAACAGGAGGAAGGCATAGATTTTGATCAAGTGTTTGCTCCTGTGGCAAGATTGGAGGCAATCAGATTATTCCTGGCTTTTGCAGCACACACTGGATTCATAGTTTATCAAATGGATGTAAAGTCAGCATTCCTTAATGAAACAATATTGGAGGAAGTATATGTTGAACAATCCCCAGGTTTTATTGACTCTACTCATCCAAATCATGTCTATCTATTATTAAAAGCATTATATGGTCTGAAACAGGCACCTAGAGCCTGGTATGAGACTTTATCTAGATTTCTCATTGAGAACAAATTCTCAAGAGGAAAGATAGGCAAGACATTGTTTCTTAGGATAGTTAAAGGTCACATTATTCTAGTACAAATATATGTAGATGATATAATCTTTGGCTCAACTGATAATAACCTTTGCAAAAGGTTTGCAAACCTTATGCAAGGGAAATTTGAAATGAGCAGCATGAGTGAGCTTAAATACTTCTTAGGACTCGAAGTGAAACATTCTGAGGAAGGAATTTTCATTTCTCAGACCAAGTAGACAAAAGAGATTATCAAGAAGTTTGGAATGGAAAATTCCACTGTCATAAAGACACCAATGGCAGCAAATATGTCACTGGACAAGGATGACAAAGGGAAACCTATTGATGAAACCTTGTACAGAGGCATCATTGGCTCATTGCTCTACCTAACTGCTAGCAGGACATTATGTTCTCAACATATGTGTGTGCTAGATATCAGGTGAACCCTAAAGAATCTCACTACACTGCTGTCAAAA
The DNA here is from genome assembly GCA_033032865.1 of Dactylorhiza incarnata. Lineage (NCBI taxonomy): Eukaryota > Viridiplantae > Streptophyta > Magnoliopsida > Asparagales > Orchidaceae > Dactylorhiza > Dactylorhiza incarnata. Next base: position 3,599,743 of record JAWHQI010000076.1, on the reverse strand, counting down.
GAATCCTGAGATATCTGAAGGGCACTCTTAATCTTGTCCTTTGGTATCCTAGAAGCAATGACTTTGAACTAATTGGTTTTTCAGATGCTGATTTTGCAGGATGCAAGGAGGACAAAAAAAGTACATCAGGCACATGTCAATTCCTTGGCAAAAGACTAATATCTTGGAGTAGCAGGAAGCAGACCAGTGTGGCTATCTCTATAGTAGAATCTGAGTACATCTCAGATGGAAACTGCTGTGCTCAGCTACTATGGATTCAACACCAACTCCAAGACTATAAAGTTCAGCTAAGTAAATCTGCTCTATATTGTGATTTTACTAGTGCTATTGCTATAACTAATAATCCCGTATCACATAGCAGAACTAAGCACATAGAAATTAGATATCCTTTCATTAGAGAACATGTAGAAAATGGAGATATCACAATTGAATATGTCCCCACAGACAAACAAATTGCTGATATATTTACTAAACCCTTGGATGAAACAAAATTCAATAACTTTAAAATTGAATTAGGAATGCTAAAAATGGATTAAAGTTGTCTTAAAAAAATAAATGAAAATAATGATTGAGTCCTAGTAGGTGAGTGGAGAGGTTATCAGGCGTCGAGAGAAGATACCTGGCGTCGAGAAGATACCTGGCGTCGAGAAGATACCTGGCATCGACCGAAGAAAAATGGCGTCGAGCTATCTCAACGCTTGAGCGAACATAGCTAGGCCGTCTCGACAGGGTAAATTTGAACCATTTGATCAATCATGTCAAACAAGTTCGGTGCGCGGCTATTCATCTTCTTGAATTAGAAATTCTATAAGTAGGGAAGACACTTCGTTAGTACATATGCCCTAGATCTCTAAGTTCGAAATTATCTGCCCTAGAAAATTTCTCCATCAATTCTCTCACTCTTCGATCATCAACCACAATGCCTCCCAAGAGCAGTGATTAACTTTATGAAGGAAGCGAGCTTGTCCGCAATGGATTCCAAACAGCTCCAATAGAAATCAAATCAACCATCGAGTTAATCTACAAAGCAGGACTAGAATTCGTGCTATCTGAATCGACTCTTATCTGGAAACGAGAGGTCTTAGAACTTTACTCCAATATAGTAATAGACTCCGTTAATTCGAAGCTTAAGACCTCTGTAAATGGTAAGAAGATTAAGATCACTCCATCAAGACTCGCTAAGGCACTAGAACTGCTAAGATTAAAAAGCAATGAAGAAGAAGAAGAAGTGAGCTCTGAACAGATTAGATTAGCACAAATCTGGTGCGGAATTGAAACATCACGTGAAATCACTGGAAGTATTCTTAGGAAAGGAATGAATTCAAAAGGAAAATTGCTAACAGATGTGATCGGAAAGGGCCTGTTGTGCAAGACTGGATCTCATGATAAAATTTCCAGGAAAATGTTTATTCTCCTAACTAGGATTATTCATTCTTTGAGAACAGATTGGGGGAGGGTGGTGTTTGACAGAATAATTGAATGTATCCAAGTACCCAACATGGGTAGGATATTATCTCTATATTTAGTAAAAGTCATTCCAGACTCTTTAAATAACAAACATGGATCCAAGATAAATCACATGAAGAAAATGGACATGAGAATGATAGAGAGATGGGAAAGAGTTTTATCAAATCTTCCACCAGCAAATCTTTCTCCCAAGAAGAAGAAAGCTAAGAAGCAAAAGAAGAAGAAGGTTTCTTCAAGCTCATCAAGCTCATCTTCTTCCAAAGGAAAATCTAGATCCTCTCCAATTCATGATCCTAACCTCACATCATCTGAAGAAGAAGAAGGGAATAAACCTAGGGACAGTACTCCTAACACACCAATAGGTACTGATCCATTACTGGAAGGGGTTGACAAGTTCTATAAAGAAAAGGATGAGAATGAGAAAGAAGAAGAAGAGAGAGGAAGTCATCATGGATCCCCTGCTAGACTTGAAGGGATTTTTCAAAATGAGAGGGAGGAGGCTCAAGATGAGATTCCTGCTCAGGATAATTCTGAAATGAGCAAAGCAGCAGTTGAGGGGGAGGCTCAGGATGAGATCCCTGCTCAAGACAAAATTGATCTGATTAATGCAGACATTGAGGGGGAGCCTCAAGATGAAATTCCAGCTCAAGACAATGCACCATTTGAAGGGGAGTCTCAGGATGAGTTCCCGGCTAAAGTGAATCCTGTAGTTGATGCTATGGATGTGGAAGGAGAGCCTGAAGCAACAAAGAAACATGATGAGAAGGTGATCAAGATAGAATCCTCTAGCTCACATATGAGCCAGAGAAATGACTCTTTCATCAGAGAAGAGAGCAGTAGAGGTAATGGAATGGAAAAGGAAATCAATGTGGATCTAAGTCCTATACTACCTCAGCTGGAGGTGTTGCTTAATAATCAAAGAAGATTATTAGAACAGTATATTGAAGATAATAACACAAAAATGAAAAATGAAGTAGATTTTCAGATGAAATTGGTTAGATTTGAAGTTAATCATCAGATGACTGCTTTGAGAAAGGAAATGGTAAAGTTTTTCAAAAGAGCTGGTGCTTCAGTAGATTATACATCTGAACAACTTGATGCAATCAAAGAGACTTCAAAGGTTCTTAAAGAGTCACAAGTAGGAATTACAAAGACAGTAGATGATGTTCAAACAAATCAAGGAATTCTAAGTAACAACATGCAAGTTTTGTATAAAGAACAGGTTGCACAAGTCCTTATAGGTACAGTGATGAGTCCCAATTATATACACATTTTTGGACTCATCTGGGCCGATTTTCTAGTCTTTGCACTTCACTTTAGACATGTTTTCATTCCTATTTAATACTCCATGCTAAGTGCACTTCTAGGCCCGTTTTGGTGTTATTTCTTGTTTATCTTCGTTACTAGTTTTCATGCAGTGTTAAGTGCAAGCTTCAGTGGCTGGACTGGTGTTGTATGCTGCAACAGGAGTCGTGCAGGTGTTCCCGGTACAATTCTATACAGGAACACTGCGCACGATCACTGGCTCTATCGCGCACGACCACTAGTCGTGCACCACTGATCGTGCGCACATAACGCCCATTTTATGAGTTCTGTCTGGCTTATCGCACGACCATTTACGATAGTGCGCACGACCACTAGTCGTGCGCCACTGGTCGTGCGAACATGTATTTTATAAATTTCTTTCATTTCAGGCTCCGCCCAGGCAGCGCGCACGATCGCAGAACTCCAGTGCGCACGACCACTAGTCGTGCGCCAATGACCGTGTGCAGTATTCAATCCAGCGCCTATATATATGCCTGTTCCGCTTTTAGGGCGGGATCGAGCCGCCGAGAGCGCGAGCGGCAGTCCATACGCCGGCGATTTCCATTCCTTGACACCTCCACTTCACCTCCTACGCAAGGGGAAGTCCTCTCCAACCATTCCAAGCATTTCTCCATTGTCCGGGAGCATTCTCCACCATCCGCAAGCCCTCAAGCAGCTGTTTTTTCCACTCCAGTCCGGTGAGAAGAAGAGGAATCCTGAGGTAGAAGATGACGGAACCACGTAGAGAGATCGTGACAGTTTCTCTACACCGGAAGCACAGTCCGCCCGAGCCCGGAGGTAGCTTGACAAACTACCATTCCGGCCGTGAACGACCGCTAGTCTTCATCCATTGGTTATCTCTTTCCTCTCTCCTTCGTTGTAACCTTTGAATCTTTTAAACTTGAATATCATGATGTTTGGTTTAAATGAAATGAATGTTTCTTCTCTTTTCATCATTACTTGCTTGTGAATCTTTTCGCCTCCACTCATCCACTCACTCACTCACGCACTCAAGGTGTTCGATCCGCGTTAGCAAGAGCTAACAGCATTTGTGAAGAGGTGTTTGCGACCCTCGCCTTCCCACACTAGAGCACACTCTATCCGCCTCACGAAGCACGACATCGCGGCCGTTGCGTCCATCTCGCCTTGCGAAGCGGTGCTTTCGACCCGCATTTCCGTCATTGTTGTTAAAAGTAGGAAAACCCAACCAAAACCCCCTTTTTGTGTGTTTGTTTTCGCTTGTGTAACAATAGTCACACAACACGATTCGTTTACCCAACCTGCATTCCTCAAGAGACCGACACTCGGGGATCCTATTCCCAAACTTTATTACTTGCGCGACCGGTGCACTTGCCGAAATATCGCATCAAGTTTTTGGCGCCGTTGCCGGGGAGTGCAGACGTGATGAATTCGTCTGCGTGAAAAATCGTTGCACGAGGAACTTTTCTCTTTTATTATTTCTCTTATGTTTACCTCTGTTGTCTTTGCTTATTTTTGATACGCACATTTTTTTACCTTCGTTCTTTCCATCGTGCGCTAATCTTTTGGGTTTTAAGTATTCCTAGCATGACCTCCATTTAGGAATACATCTATCAAGGAAGTTTAAATGATCTAAAGGTTCAAGCACAAAGGAACGATCATGACTTCGGGATTTCCTCCGACATCATTGAGTATATGAATGGGAACTGCAAGTTCAGTGGGGATAAACATGAAGATGCGGTACAACACGTGCAGGACTTCTTAGAAATTTACTATACATGTATATTCAGTGGAGTTGAAAACGACCCGCAAAAGATCCTAACATTTTCATTTTCCCTACATAATAAAGCCAAACGCTGGTACTGGGATTTCCGGAAAAGAGAGGCGACCTCATGGAAGCAGCTCGAGGGGAGATTTTTGCATGAGTTTCAACACCGTACTCGAGTGTTGGACAAGTATAGGGAACTCATAACCTTCGGTCAGGGAAAGGAGGAGACGCTAGTTGATGCTTGGGAGCGTTTTCAATCCCTGCATCGGGGATGCTACCGTGAAGATCAATCAGAAGTCTTTCTAATTCAGATTTTCTATTTCGGCGTGTTGGACAAATTCCGTCTGTTATTCGATGTGGCAGCTGGAGAGGCCCTATTTAATAAATCGGGGAAGGACGCGTGGGAAGTGGTCGTGAATATTATTCACACCAGCCAGCACTGGATTCATGTCATTCTTTCCCCCAGTACTGCTGAAGTGAATGCAGTAACATTCCACGGAGCAGCGGGTCACGTGCCGTCAGGGCAAACGGAGCCGTTAGCAGCTTTGGTGGTCGGGATGCTGGATAAAATGAATGACCAATCTTCCGCAATTCAACAGCTTCACTCCACTATAGGGATTCTTACCAATGTTGTTTATGGACTTGCAAGTCAGCATCCGGAGTCTGTGAATACCATGCGATTGAGAAGCGGTAGAGGTGTTGACAATCCTCCTCGACAGGAACCACTTGTGAGGCCCACTGACAAGTGTAATTCAGACACGGCCGAGAAGCAGACTCAGATTCATGTTGAGCCAGACCTCGTGAGCGAGGCACGACCCTCGGGAAGTGTTGTTCACCCCCCATTCCCCCACAGGTTGCGAAACGAGAAATCCGAGAAGCAGTTCCGCAAATTCCTGGAAATAATGAAAGGAGTGCAAGTGAGCATCCCTCTGATTGAAGCCATTTCTCAAATGCCGGGCTACTCCAAGTTCTTGAAGGACTTGATTTCGAAGCGGAGACTGTTGGAGGATCTCAAGACTATCGACCTCACGGAGGAGTGCTCCGCCATCATCTCCAATTTGCCCACAAAGTGCAAAGATCCGGACAGCTTCACTATTCCGTGCAGGATCGGTCATCACCGTTTCAGCCAGGCGCTCTGTGATTTGGGAGCATCAATCAACTTGATGCCGCTCTCTATCTTTCGTGAACTAGGTGCAGGGACCTTGAAGACAACACGGGTAATGCTACAGCTAGCTGATCGGTCGATCAAAAAACCATCTGGAATTGTCGAGGACCTCACAATAGTAGTAAACGGGCTCGCATTTCCAGCCGATTTTGTCATCCTCGACATGAAGGTTGATACTATGGTGCCCATTATCTTGGGGCGGCCCTTTCTCGCTACAGCTCGTGCTATCATTAATGTGGAGCAGGGGGAGCTCACGCTCAGATTGGGGGAGGACGCTATATCCTTTAACATCCACAACCCGTCGCAACTCTTCCAAATCACGGAATGCGAACCGACTGAGCTGCTTGAAGAATTCGATGACCAGATCGATGTGGATTTGGATGACTGCGAGATGTGTTGGAGGCGCGAGGACTTGGGCAATGACGATGCTCATTCGAACCAGCCCGATAGTCCACATTCAATCGGAGGGCCATCCAGTGATTCTGCTGATCCAAACATTTACCCGGATCTCAAACAACTACCGGATTCTCTAAAGTACGTTTTTCTTTGAGAAAATGCCACGCATCCAGTGATTATTTCCGCAGCTCTTTCCGCCGCCAACGAAATCGCATTAGTGGGTGTGCTGAGAAAGTACCATAAAGTCTTTGGACGCTCTCTTGCAGACATTAAGGGAATCAACCCCTAGGTCTGCATGCATAAGATCCTTCTTGAAGATCAGTACAAACCCTCAGCACAGCCCCAAAGGCGTTTGAACCCAAAAATGCAAGAGGTAGTGAAGGCAGAAGTGATAAAGCTCTTAGACGCTGGCATCATTTACCCAATCAGCGACAGCAAATGGGTCAGCCCAGTTCAGGTGGTACCGAAAAAGGGAGGGATCACCGTTGTTGCCAATGAAAAGAATGAGTTACTACCTGCCCGAATGATCACGGGATGGAGAGTCTGCATCGATTACCGCAAGCTAAATGATGCTACACGTAAGGACCATTTCCCACTCCCCTTCATTGATCAGATGTTAGAAAAGTTAGCGGGGCAGGACTACTACTGTTTCTTGGATGGGTACTCAGGTTACAATCAAATCTTAATAGACCCGTCTGATCAAGACAAAACAACATTTACATGTCCCTCAGGTACCTTTGCATTTAAAAGAATGCCATTCGGACTGTGTAATGCCCCCGCAACCTTCCAACGCTGTATGCTCGCTATTTTTGCTGACATGGTGGGTGACTTCCTCGAAGTTTTCATGGATGACTTTACTCTCTTTGGCAGCAGCTTCGATTCTTACCTCGCGAATTTGGCCAAGACTTTGAAGCGGTGTGAGGACACCAATCTTGTCTTGAACTGGGAGAAATGCCGTTTTAAGGTGCGCGAAGGAATTGTGTTGGGGCATAAGGTTTCCTGCCAAGGGCTTGAGGTGGATCAAGCGAAGGTAAGTGTTATTAGAAACCTCCCTCCGCCTACGTCAGTGAAAGGTATCCGAAGTTTTCTTGGTCATGTGGGATTTTATCGAAGGTTTATTAAGGACTTTTCATCCATTTCGAAGCCTTTATCTCGCTTACTCGTTAAGGATGTCCCCTTCCACTTCGACGATGCATGCATGCAGGCCTTTGAAACTTTACGGGGACAACTCATCTCGGCTCCAATTTTGGTGGCACCCGACTGGAATTTACCCTTTATTATCATGTGTGACGCAAGTGATGTGGTCGTAGGTGCTGTACTCGGTCAAAAGAAAGATAAGACTTTTCACACCATTGCGTATGCCAGTAGAACTCTCAACAGCGCGCAAGCAAACTATACCACCACGGAGAAAGAAATGCTAGCCGTGGTCTTCGCCTTTGAAAAATTTCACTCATACTTGGTACTTTCCGAAGTAATCGTGTACACGGACCACGCTGCACTCAGGTATCTTTTCAGCAAAAAAGAATCCAAATCGCGTCTGATTCGTTGGATTTTACTTTTGCAGGAATACAATTTTGAAATCAAAGACAAGAAAGGGGCGGAGAACGTGATAGCTGATCATCTTTCGCGGTTGCAGTACGACATGACGGCCGACATCCCCAACAGCTTTGTGGAGGAAACAAACGATTATTTCCCGGATGAAAAGTTATTCGCAATCACTACGCCTCATCCAGCAGCCCCATGGTACGCTGATATTGCTAACTACTTGGCTTGTAAAACCCTTTCTCCGAATCTGTCCCCTCAGCAAAGACGGAAGCTTGCCTCTGATTCAAAATACTATTTTTGGGAAGACCCGCTCTTATTCCATACGTGCAGTGATGGAATTATCAGACGCTGCGTTCCTGAAGCCGAGTTTCAGTCTATACTGCAGCACTGCCATGACAGAGAAGCTGGCGGGCACTTCGGGGCCGTTCGAACAACGTGAAAAATCTTGCAATGCGGATTATTTTGGCCAACCCTCTTCAGGTACGCCCATGCTTATGTCACCAAGTGTGACGAATGCCAAAGGTCCCGGCGTAACGAGATGCCCCTCAATAATATGCTGGTCTGCGAACCATTTGATGTCTGGGGGATAGACTTTATGGGTCCTTTCCCAATGTCTCATGGTAAGCATTATATCATTGTGGCAGTTGATTATGTCTCAAAATGGGTGGAGGCCGAGGCGGTTGCCACGAATGATGCCAGCACGGTGCTACATTTTATCCACAAGAATATCTTCTCCAGGTTTGGGACGCCGAGAACTATTATCAGCGACGGCGGTAGTCATTTTTGTAATAAGCAGTTTGTGCAGCTCATGAAAAAGTTTGGGGTCCATCATAAAATTTCCTTAGCGTACCACCCCCAAACATGTGGACAAGTAGAAGTATCCAACCGCGAGCTCAAGCGAATAATCGAGAAATCAATACATTCAAATATGAAGGAGTGGTCTAAAAAGGTCGACGACGCATTATGGGCTTACCAGACCGCTTTCAAAACACCTATCGGCATGACTCCGTTTCAATTAGTCTATAGCAAGGCATGCCACCTTCCTGTGGAGCTGGCGCATAAAGCATTATGGGCAACCAAACTATTGAACATGGACATTGGAGCCGCGGCCTAGGTGCGTCGTTCACAACTCAACGAATTGGAAGAGCTCCGACATTTCGCTTATGAAAACGCTCGCATCTACAAAGAGAAAACAAAAAAATGGCATGATCGACACATCATCCCTAAGGAGTTCAAAATTGGGGACCAAGTGCTGCTTTACAACTCCCGTCTCCGCCTCTTTCCAGGGAAGTTAAAATCGAGGTGGAGCGGTACTTTCTCAGTGACTGACGTCACTCCCTATGGTGCCATCGAAATATCAGGGGATAAGGGAGACAAATTTAAGGTCAATGGGCATCGACTGAAGTTATACGATGGCACAATTATAAACAAGGAGTGTCAGTTGGTGACATTGGGAGACGAGCAACATAAAAGTGCTTATAGCTGATGTTCTGTATTTCTCTTATTTTGTGAAACTTTCTCTTATGCACTCTTATTTAATTTCTGCACTCTTTAAACATTTATAATACAGGTATTTGGTCCAGCTTAAGGACATAAAATAAAAGCGCTGCTGGGAGACAACCCAGATTTGCTATTTTAGTTTTTCTAACCTGTTTCAATTCAGTTTTAATCTATTTTTGCTGCTTTTAGTTGTACCGTTTGCAGGTGTGCTTTGTACTTCGTGTGGCGGATGCTGCAGATCGTGCATGAAATTAACGCCAATCTTTCGGTAATGTGTAGATTAAGTCTGGGGGAGAGCATGTGTCATCCACTGTGCACGAGTTGCACTGCATACTAGAAGTTTGTTTATTATTTATCCTTATCATCATCATTGTTTTCATGCTTCTTGCACCACTTCACCCGCATGAGTGCGCGCTTTCCTATTTGTGTTGTTTCCAAATAAACTATTTTGGTTAGGAATGTGATTTGGGGTGTTAGCTTAGGAATTACTATTTGGAGTGCGATGTTGACTCGAGCAGTGTTCTAGTCGCACCCGCATCCTGCAGTAGCATTTGAGTAAAACTAGATTATTTCTATGCGTTTAATTTATGATTAGTATTTTTTGCGTAGTTTTAGATTTGTTATACTCAAATGGTGAATGTGAACGAAATTGGTGATAACCCGGTGTTGTGTGTGTACGAGCACTAGTCGTGTGTTGCTCGAGTCGGGAGGAAGGTTTACCTTTCTCGTGGTCTAAGAACTTGCCCCAAGCGACTCTCGAAGCATGGGCGAGAGCGACTCGTCGAGTTAAACGTGATGTAGGCCACCTTTTGGCTAGTTTGAGCCTTGTCGTCCCATGTCCTTTTCGCTCACCCTTGCAAGCCAAAATTGTGCCTACCACTCTTTTGTTCAGCTCCTCTTCATCCACCAAATCCCGAAGCTTATCCTACGCCCGCAACCAAAGTGCTGTTTAACTGCGCTCATAATTCTCAATTTGTTGTGATGTTTGGAACTTGTGCGTGTGAAGAAAAACATGTTTTATTTTGCTGAATTTGATCCAACCGGAGGATAAGTAAAAGAAGAAAAGTATGTTGTAAAAAGAAAAAAAATCTGAAAAAGAAATATGTCGTAAAGAAATCCTTCCGAGCTAAATAGAAAATCTGTTGGTAATTGTGAAGTAGGCCGTGTGCACACCTAGTTTTCATGATAAGTCTGGGGGTGTGTCACACGAGCATTGTTTTTGGTTTTGTGTGGTGCAGCGTTCCGTTAGCTCACTTGGGTTGCGTAGCCATCGTGTTTAAATTTGAATATCATACCGCAACCTAAGCCCCAATATAATCCTAAAAGCCCTATTGATTTGACTGGTGAGTTTGCTAACGCCGTGGAGAGAGTGTGACCGGGCGAGCGTATGGTTCACGACGTTGATGGATTTCAGCGGAGTTATCCCTAAACCCCGACCTTGTGCAACACCCGCCTTAGTGTCTTGTTATTTTCACACCGGGTATGATCATTCGAATTCTTCATAATTCACCAACTGAGTATAACTAAATCTCTACCTACGCTCTAATACTTTCGTAAATTAGTTAGCATAATTAGAATCTCTTTTTACTAAATTTCTATTTGCATGCTTTTGTTACTTCGCATTGTACTCCTTTGTGTAATTTTCTTTGTTAACTTCCATTTTCACACTCCGCCGAATTCGTTTGCTCGGGACGCGCAAACAGGTAAGTCTGGGGGTGTGATGAGTCCCAATTATATACACATTTTTGGACTCATCTGGGCCGATTTTCTAGTCTTTGCACTTCACTTTAGACATGTTTTCATTCCTATTTAATATTCCATGCTAAGTGCACTTCTAGGCCCGTTTTGGTGTTATTTCTTGTTCATCTTCGTTACTAGTTTTCATGCAGTGTTAAGTGCCACCTTCAGTGGCTGGACTGGTGTTGTATGCTGGAACAGGAGTCGTGCAGGTGTTCCCGGTACAATTCTGTACAGGAACACTGCGCACGATCACTGGCTCTATCGCGCACGACCACTGGTCGTGCGCCACTGATCGTGCACACATAACGCCCATTTTATGAGTTATGTATGGCTTATCGCACGACCATTTACGATAGTGCGCACGACCACTGTTCGTGCGCCACTGGTCGTGCGCCTCTGGTCGTGCGAACATGTATTTTATAAATTTCTTTCATTTCAGGCTCCGCCCAGGCAGCGCGCACGATCGCAGAACTCCAGTGCGCACGACCACTGGTCGTGCGCCAATGACCGTGCGCAGTATTCAATCCAGCGCCTATATATATGCCTGTTCCGCTTTTAGGGCGGGATCGAGCCGCCGGGAGCGCGAGCGGCAGTCCGTACGCCGACGATTTCCATTCCTGGACACCTCCACTTCACCTCCTACGCAAGGGGAAGTCCTCTCCAACCATTCCAAGCATTTCTCCATTGTCCGGGAGCATTCTCCACCATCCGCAAGCCCTCAAGCTGCTGTTTTTTCCAATCCAGTCCGGTGAGAAGAAGAGGAATCCTGAGGTAGAAGACGACGGAACCACATAGAGAGATCGTGACAGTTTCTCTACACCGGAAGAACAGTCCGCCCGAGCCCGGAGGTAGATTGACAAACTACCATTCCGGCCGTGAACGGCCGCTGGTCTTCATCCATTGGTTATCTCTTTCCTCTCTCCTTCGTTGTAACCTTTGAATCTTTTAAACTTGAATATCATGATGTTTGGTTTAAATGAAATGAATGTTTCTTCTCTTTTCATCATTACTTGCTTGTGAATCTTTTCGCCTCCACTCATCCACTCACTCACTCACGCACTCAAGGTGTTCGATCCGCGTTAGCAAGAGCTAACGGCATTTGTGAAGAGGTGTTTGCGACCCTCGCCTTCCCGCACTAGAGCACGCTCCATCCGCCTCACGAAGCACGGCATCGCGGCTGTTGCGTCCATCTCGCCTTGCGAAGCGGTGCTTTCGACCCGCATTTCCGTCATTGTTGTTAAAAGTAGGAAAACCCAACCAAAACCCCCTTTTTGTGTGTTTGTTTTCGCTTGTGTAACAATAGTCACACAACACGATTCGTTTACCCAACCTGCATTCCTCAAGAGACCGACACTCGGGGATCCTATTCCCAAACTTTATTACTTGCGCGACCGGTGCACTTGCCGAAATATCGCATCATACAGCTAAGATTGAAGCTAGACTGCAATAGCAGGATATTGCTATTTTGGCTAAAATTGATGAGAGCTCCACAATTCTAAAAGATAAAGCAAAGTTGAATGTAGATACCATAGATGACCATCTCCTTAAGGTAAAGAAAACCATTGAAAGTGGAATTCATCATTTGGAGGGTCAAGTCAGGTTTCAGAAGAATGTTATAAGAGATCATATAGTTGAAGAAGTCCTAAAGGGGGAGAGGTCAATGATTCAAGCCAGCTCTGAGCATGTTGTGTGGACCTCAAATTCTATAAGAGAAATTTTTGGATATCCTCCCATAGATTATGAGAATGATCAAGTTTCTGAGACCAGGCTAGCTTCTCTTACACAAGTCCAAAAGCAAATTGCTAAAATGTATAGTCCTGAGGATAAAAGCAAAAGAGAGAACTTTACTAGTGAGCAAGTAGAATCTAGTAAAAGAAAGTTCAGAGAAGAGGTCCAATCAAGGGTTGATTTTGAACATTGGTCTCCCTCTTCAAGAGAAATGATTCTGACAGCTTGGGAAGCTGTGAAAGGTAATCCAGATGAAAGAGGAAAATGATATTCTGAAGCTGAATGGTTGAAGCATAGGGATCAGGAGGAGCTGAAGATAAAATTCAAGGCTGACAAATTGGCTGGGAAGGTTCAGGCAGGTGATAAGGAGCCAATCAGATACTTTCCAAAGCCGTTTGGCTATTTCAAGAGAAGAAAAGAAGTTGTTGAAGCTCTTTCCAAAAGAGCCAAAAGAGGAATAGAGATCAAGGAACCTGAACAACATTAGGATTTTAATCTTTATTAAGTATTTTCAGAGAAATGTAATTGATCTATCTTTGAACAATCTTGATGAGCTCCCAGTGCTAACTATTTTTCATTATCATATATATATATGCCTGTGATGTGATCCTTTTTCTCTTCATGACATGCTTTATTCTGAATTGCTTGTGTTTTTGTGCTTATATGAGAAATCATGTCTGAGATAATTTCTGTGGATAAAATGTTTTGGTAATATAATTTTATAAGGTATTATACTCTTTATTTTGATTACCTGTATAGAAACTAGAAAATATTGATTATCTTTGAAAAGAGGGATATATCATTGACTGAGATTATGACTTCTTCAAATAGGGGGAGATTGTTGGGATCATTGTCCACAATGTCTTAGATTTGGAGAAGTCCATTCCTAAGTCAAAGATATATCTCAGAATGTATTTGATATACTCTCTAGAATCAATGTGCAGGAGATCAGGTTAGGCAAAGTGCTCAAGGAATTCATCCAAGTTCACAAGCGTCAAGACATCATACATCGCTCGACGCCTGTGACCCAGAAGCGTTGACTCATGTCTACTGCTCAAATAGACAAGGTCGCCGCTGAAGTTATGAGACCAAGTTTGGAAGCGTCGAGCCAAGTTATATCGCTCGACGCCGTGGAAAGAGAAGTGTCGACCAAACTTCAGTTAGCTCTACGCCAACAAGAGGAGTCTAGATATGAAGACACAGTTAAGAAGCGTCGAGCCCCTGTACGTTGCTCGACTTATATAGATAAAAGGCATCGAATAACTGATGATTGCTCAACGCCTAAGAAGGAGGAGTCGAGAGCTTCAGTCTAAGAAGTATGTGTCGAGTATCTACATATCGCTTGACACCTAATGAAAAAAGCGTCGACAGAGATGCACAGTGCTCAACGTCTTTTCTATAGATGCTCTGAACTGAGAAACTTCTTCTACAACTAGCTGAGCCTTTGTTTCTTCTGAAGTCATTAAAGACCATTGAAGACTTAGCGTCGTGCTGACGTGGAGGAGCGTAACAGATGCTGCAGATGGCGGGCTATAAATAGAAGACATGACCTATGGGTTAAGTATTTGATTACTCCTATTTTCTCGAAAGCTATTATCGTCTCCATCATTTTTTTGAGAGAAAGTCTGAGAAAGAATCTGAAGAAGTCGTCTTCTCTTTCAGAACTGTTCTAACTTGAAGATTTCTTTCAGCAATCTGGTGCTGATACATCTTTCTGAAAGAAGAAGGTTAAGAAAGAAGAACAGTCATCACAACCCGTCAAATCAAGAAGATCAATTGCTGCTGCTGTTCTATTGAAGATTTCTGTCTGATCATTCAGGCAGATCAAGAAGACTTAACAATTTGAAGAATCTGAGTCTAAGTATTGTTATTTTCTTTATCAATCCATGTAGGGTCTGAGTTGTCAGATCTGAGTGTAGGATCTATCAAGGATCTGAGTTGTAAGATCAGGTGTGATCTGAGTTGTAGGATTCAGAGGTGAATCTGAGCTGTAAGCCTAATTATAAAGGCTGAGGTAGGATCTGTGAGATCTGAGTTTGTAAGATCTGCTGAGATCTGAGAGGTAAGATCTGTGAGATCTGAGTCTGTAAGATCGATTGTGATCTGAGCTGTAAGACCTGTTTCTGGTATGAGATCTGGAGGAGATATAAACCCTATCTGGCACACTGCTAGAAGGGAGAAGGGGCAAAGTGGATTACCCAAGATAAGGGGAACCACTATAAAATTCTGTGTGTCTTTTCTGTGTGTGCTCTTATTCTTGAAAGCTCTGATCAGTCTTTTAGGTTATAATTAAGAACTGCAATAGTTTTTCAAATAACCTATTCACCCCCTCTAGGTGATTAGCTACGCTTAATTAAAGTCTTTCACCCCCATCATGCAATCTCCGATTGTTTACAGATTCAGACCTTCTACAATGGTCTCAATCTACAAACACGTCAAATGATTGACGCCGCCGCCGGTGGTACTCTAAATAACAAAAAATCGGCGGCTGCGCAAGAGCTTATTGGGGGGATGGCCATGAACACTTATCAATGGAGTACACCCAGGTCTCGCTCAAATAAACCGTCCGGGCTGTATGAAATTGATTCATTTACTAATTTGTCTCTACAGGTTGAGCTACTTAGCAAGAAACTAGAAGGGATGGCTGCTCCCTCTTCTACACCTACCTGGGGCCTAATCAAAATGCGGCGGAACATTTGGATTACATGGGTAATCCGAACCGGCCGCCCTTCAATCCGGGGAACAATCAATATGGCAACACATACCACCCATGTTGGAGGAACCACCCAAATTTATCATGGGGTAATCAAGGTAACACGGGTAATGCTCCCCTTGCTCCTCCAAATTCATCTCTTCTATCGCAAGCCCCTAAACCGCCTTCTCTCGAGGAAGTGGTTAATAAATATATTTCTAAAAATGATGCGAATGTCCGCAATTTACAAGGGTCGTTGTGGAATTTGGAGAATCAAGTGGGACAACTTTTAAAAATGGTCACCGATCAGCCAAAAAGAACACCACCGACAACTTTAAATGTCTTGGCGGTGAGCTTTGCGGATGATTCGGACACCGATCATGAAGAGAAAATTTCACTTACCCCATCATCTCTTCCTCTTTCAGAATTTCAACCCCGTCTTCCTTATCCCGCTCGTTTGATCGAGCGGGCTAATAATATTAATTCTAATTTTAATATTCCATGCACTACAGGATCTACCCATTTTTCCAACGCTTTCGCCGATCTGGGCGCTAGTGTTAATATAATTCCCTATAGTTTATCCCAAAAATTACAGTTAGGAGAACCTACCCCCACCGACATCAAATTACAATTGGCTGATCAGTCCGTGAAGACCCCCTTAGGGGTGATTCATGATGTGTCAGATGAGGTTGGCGAGTCTACTTTACCGGTAGACTTCGTTATCCTTGATATGGAAGAAGATGCCGGGATACCTCTTCTCATTGGTCGTCCTTTCTTGGCCACTACGCGAGCAATATTTGATGTTTGTGAGGGCACTCTTCTCCTCCGAATGGGGTATGAGAATATTTTAATTATGCAATAAATTCACCCACCTTGCATCTCCCAAAGCCGTTATCATCATTTGATGATAAGTTTAGAACAAGGTAAAAATCTGCACGCCACTATGGTCGAGCTCAACGACCGTAACTAAAGCGCTCTTGTGAGGCAACCCATGTTTTTATTTTCCGCTCTTAATTAAAAAAAATGTCTCAAAAAAAAGAGAAGATTTTATATAAATATTTTTGTTTATGTTTTTCTTCTTAAAATTTTAAATTTACAAAAACGTATGAAAATATAAAAATTAATCAAAAAAAATATATATATTTATATAAAAAAAACAAAAAAAAAAAAACAAAAAAAGTTTTTATTTTGTTTTTCTTATTGTTTTTATCAAAAAGAAAAAAAAAGCAAAAAAAAATCATGTTATTGTTATTATTTTTTTTTACTAACAATTTTGTAGGTTTTGAGGAGATTAGCGAGAGGACGATCACTCGCACATTCGCATGAAACCCCGCTCTTCAAGTCGGTACTTAATTATTAGTATTTTTTTATTTTATTCCCTTGTTTTTGTTTTCTTTTCAAAAAAAAAAAAAACAAACAAAAAGATAAAAAAAATTAGAAAATCGAAGACAAAAAAAAAAATTTCTGCAAAAAATGTGTGTTACACGGCCTCAGTCACGACCGTGACCAGGGGGTGGCGCATTTCGATTCATTTTCCTGGCGAGTTTTTCGACGAGTTGCCCTCTACACCGTCTTCCGTAAAAGTCACGGGCGTGACCATGCTTGGTCACGGGCGTGACATTAACGAAAGACCATTTTCGCCTAACCCAGCACTCACGGGCTCAACTTGACATGT
The DNA here is from genome assembly GCA_033032865.1 of Dactylorhiza incarnata. Taxonomy (NCBI): domain Eukaryota; kingdom Viridiplantae; phylum Streptophyta; class Magnoliopsida; order Asparagales; family Orchidaceae; genus Dactylorhiza; species Dactylorhiza incarnata. Next base: position 3,582,783 of record JAWHQI010000076.1, on the reverse strand, counting down.
CACGCCCGTGACAACTCAAGTCACGCCCGTGACATTTGAAGGTCACGGCCGTGACTTACCCAGCTGGCGCAACACCTTCACCGCAACTGGTCAAAGATTCCATTTGACTGTCACGCCCGTGACAACCAAATCACGCCCTTGGTCACGGGCGTGACCCTGGGCGGTGACAGCTCGGGAACCGATATTTGACCAGCGCACATTGGATCCCCTGTCCTCCTGATTTCGCCAGTTACACGCCCTAGGTCACGGGCGTGACCGAGGGCGTGACCTGACAAATTTTCGGCTTTTTGACCGGTCAAGCCTCAGATTCCTCCTTCTCGCCAGCTTTTTGCCTCTCGCCCCTTACACGCCCTCGGTCACGGGCGTGACCGAGGGCGTGACCCCAATTTTTTTTCCTATTTAAAGCCCCCTTCCCCCTCTCTTTTCTCCACACCTTGTCCCTCATCTCTCCCTTCTTTTCTCTCTTCTTTGGCCGAATTCTTCATATCTTCCTTCCAAATGGCCGGCCGCCGCCGCAATCACGCCGTTGGCGATTCCTCCTCTTCACTTCCCGATGACACTTTTGATGCGGAGGCTATGCTTAATTTTTCCCATCCCACTCATCAAGAACGGAGTAACCGCCTCCGTGGGAAAGAATTTGGAGTTTTTCGCGTCATCGATTGGAACGTTCTCACCACCCTCGGGCAGGCCAACGCGGTGCGAGATTTACTCACTACTCCGGGGTGGGCTCCTTTCTTCTCCATTTCGGAGCCAACGTACTACGTGCTGAAGGTGGAGTTTTTCTCTTCGTTTGATTTCCACTGGGCCGGGGCCGACAACGTGCTTGAATTCCGAATGGGCGGACTTTCGCGAACCCTTTCCTTTGCGTCAGTTCAACGTTCTCATGGGCTTCTGCGACGAGGCTTTCACCCTTACGGAGGCCTACACCGCTCTCCCCCTCGATTTCCCTCGCAATTATAACCTCCACGGATTTTGGGCAGAAATCAGTAACGACCCCTATCCATATTCGCCTAAAAAATCCAAGGGTAGTCATCTCCTCTCCCCCGCCTTACGCTATCTCCACTACCTCCTCACTTTCACACTTTCCGCTCGCGGCGATAGCCATGGAGTGGTGACCTGCGCGGACCTGTTATATTTATATAGCCTGCACGAACGAGTCCCCCTCAATCTTGATTCGGCGCTAGTGATGTTTTTTCTACATCAGGCTGAAAATCGGAGGCTTAGTGCGCTACATGGAGGTTCGTTTGTTACTTATTTGGCCAAGCGTTTGGGCCTCTGGGATGCACTTCCTCTCATTGCTCTACTCCAAATGCCTGCTCCTATCACATTCCAAAACCTCCGGGCCCTTGGTTTGATGCGTCGGCATGGCCGCGAGTATGAGGCCGTTCCTGGCGAAGTTGGTGGCGACCCGATCGATCTTGATTTCGAAGCTGATTCCGGTGGCGTTGCTCCAGCTCCGCAGTTTCCACAGCCTCCACATCAGCATTTTCCCCCTGCGCCCGACTCATCCACTTATTTCGATCAGCAGTTTGGGCGGATCCACACTCGTCTGGATCAGATTCAGACAGAGCAGCTTTCCATGTTTAACACGCGTTTTGATATCCTCGCGCAGCGCCATGATTCCTCTATGGAGCATCTGCAACGGGAATTTGCTGATCTGCGTGCTTATTATCAGCAGGAGGATGACGACGTTGACGCTTAGAGATTTTTTATTTTTGGTCGTCTGTATCTTTTATTTTGTGTGCCGCACTTCTGTATTTGTTTTTATTTCTCTTTTATTAATGCAAAAAAATATAAAAATATATTTTGCTTTTACTCTATGTTTTTTTTTCAGGATGGCTCGGGTATTGCTTTGTTCTTCATCAGGGAAGTTTTCTCTCCTTTACTCGTACTTATTTCTAAAACATTGGGGACACTGTTTTCTTTTAAGTATGGGGGGAGGGTATTTCGCACCAAATTTACTGCTGAAATTTATTTAAAAAGAAGAAGAAAATATACCAAAAAAAAACCAAATATATTAAAAAAAAGAAGAAAATATAAAAATTTTTTTTTTATCTTTTTTTATTTTGGGAATCAATATTTCTATCTTTACTTGTTTGCAAAATTCTTAGTAGATTTACTTTTACATAGTGTGGTAGGAAATTTTATATACTTCATTAGATTTTGAATTTTGGAGTAAAATTGTTGACTCGTGCAGTGTTCTAGTTACGCGCACACATTAGTAGGATCTCATGTCGAATTAGCTATTCAGCATAAAATTAGATTTATGTTTTTCTAACTGCGTAAAAATATTTTTGTTTTACTTTTCCTTTGAATCTGGTAGAATCTAAAAATACTTTAAGTGAGTATGTAAAAGTTTACTAGAGAAATATTACACAATTTGAACAGAAGGGTATTCTTTCTCGATGTCTAGAACTTGCCCTCTAGCGACTCTCAAGGCATTTGCATAAGTTAAATTCATTCGTATGAATATGATATAGGCATTTCATTGGCCCGTTTGAGCTTTTGCACCCGCACCTAACATTTTTTTTCTTTGTTAAACCCCTTTGAGCCTTTTACATTACTTTTTGTTTCAGCTCCACCAAGCTCTTCACCAAGGCCCAAAAAGCAACCTATCACACACCCAAGTCTGTGCTTGAAAATAATAAATTGAAAAGATTGTGAGAGTTTGTTGTCTTTTATTATTTTGGTGGACTTTCTCTTGTCTTTTATGAAAAAAAAAATCAAATGAAAAAAAATCAAAAAAAAAAAACAAAAACAAAAAGAAAGAAAGAGAAAAGAAAAGAAAAGAAAAAAAAGATTAGAAATTGGCTATGCTCTTACAATGCCATGACTGCTTAGATTATTTTGTGCGAGCTCACTTTTGGTTTGGGTGTGAATAGCCGAATTGTTTATCTTTGTTTTTCCACACCAAAAATAACCTAAGCCCACGTTTCAACCTAATTAAGTCCTATTGATTCATACTTATGAGTTAAACTAGTGCCATGACGAGAGTGTGAAAGGGCAAGCCTATGGCCATCGTCATTGATGGATTTCTTTGGAGGCTATCCCGAACTTTGATTTTGTATAATATTGATCTTAGTGAACACGCTACCCGCTCCCTAAATATCATTTTAGGATTTACCGGATTTTCAATTTAAAAGTAAAAACAATATGTTATAACGCATTTTTGAAAATCATAAGCTAATCTTTATGCTGAATAGGTTTTTCTACTAGGATTTCTACACGCTTAGGCGCAAGACTTCGCATTTTTACTCCTTAGGTTCAAATTTCTTTTCTAGTATTTAAATTCTTCTACCCCTATGAAAAGTTGTTTGCTCGGGACTAGCAAACGGGTAAGTATGGGGTATTTGATAATGCATTATTTATAGTTATTTTTATATAATATTTTATTAAAAATTAATTTAATTTAATTTAGTTTTAGTTAATTTATCACTAATTTACGTTCTTTTGTATTTTTAGGTAATTTGGGTTGCCAATAACAATTTCAAGCTCATAAGAATAATCAGGAGAATATTTGGAGTACTTCTGCCGAAATCGCAAAGTACACGCCCTAGGTCACGGGCGTGACCAAGGGCGTGACATCATGTCACGGCCGTGAACCAGGCCCGCCATATTCCAGTTGAAGAAACCAGCTCAAGCCACGTCGGATTATTATTACACGCCCCCAAGTCACGGGCGTGACTAAGGGGCGTGGCCTCTTCTAAACCGCCAAATTAACTCCAGCTCAAGCCGTTTCCCGCCGTTTGCAGATCAAACTAAGACACGCCCTTAGGTCACGGCGTGACCTAGGGGCGTGACCAACAGATTTATGAATTTTGGCGGCTTTCCTCCCGAACGTTCCCGGGTAATCAAGACAACATTTCCGTACCTTACACACCCTAGGTCACGGGCGTGACCTAGGGGCGTGTCTTCCCAACAATTTCAACTATAAATTGCTGCCTTGTCCAGATGCCAGGAGAGAGGATTTTGGAGTCCAATTGCTGTAATCCTGCACTATTTTACTATTTTTCTCATTTCAAGTTGTCACCTTTGATTTTGTTTCAAGTTGTATTTCTCTTTTTAGCAAATTTCAATTCAAGTACTTTTCTATTACCAATAATGTCTCTCTCTTTTATCATATGTATTTCCTCTATCATGATGAGTAGCTAAATTCCAATTAGCACTTGAACATGATGAACTTTGGAATAAAATAAACGTTGTTTTGTTCTTATTAAAATTTGCAAGCTTCTTGTATTATTTCGCTTCAAATTATCTTTGAATTTAATTGCGTCGAATTCATATGTTGCGAATATGTTTTTCGATCTAAGATTCGTATGCTAGTGATCGAGAGATCCATGCAAACGAGGAGATCACTCAAAGATAAAAAGAATTTCATGCACTCCTCGAGAGAGGGTGATTTAAATCTTCCGGACTGGAATCAAATCCAGTAGAGGGGTTCACCGCCTAAAGCAAGCTTAGAGGTTTCGACTGTCCGAGTGGTCTTAATCGATCAACCTAAGGTTAGTTGATAGTTCTCTCGAGAGAGGTTCTATCATACTTTGGGAACCTCCACGGTCGAAGTTTATAATTTAGAAGTTTTCAATTTATCCACTTAAGAAGTTTATTTTAGTCCAAAGGGATTCTAGATCAAGTGCTAGCTTTCTAATCATCAATTTTCTCTTTTGTCCAAGTCGTCTTTTTACTTCACTTTTCAAACCAAAAATTTCCATTAGATAAAATAACAGCTCTACTTTGTGAGTACAAGTACTCGACAGCCCCGAGTCACATACGACACTTGATCCTATACTTTAAAACGATAGGTATACTTGCCTTATCGGTTTATTGTTGGAATTGCGCTTCAGCAAAACAATATAAAGAAAATTATCCATCAGGAAGCCTCATTCATTGCCTTCTCCTCCTGCCGCCTCCCTGAAGATGACACCTTGTTGGACAAGGATGTTTTTTGTGAGATTTGTGAGGTGTACTCCTCCTCCTCTTCTTACTTTTTATTCCCTCTACCTGTGATGAGCAGGTATTATTTATATTTAGGTAGGGGAGTAACTGTTCTGTCGCCGTATCGATACCCGTTACTGACACGGATATTAGAACAGTTACCTGTGCACTTTTCTTTTCATAGACCCATTAGCTAGAACCGTTTTAAATTTGAATAAGTCGTGCTGGGAAGACAATAACCCCAGTAGTTATCTTACTTTTCTTGCAATTTCAGTTTATCTAGTTTGTTTAGTTAGTTTTACTTTATTTTAGTATGTATATTTTCTTTTGTTTTTGCAGAGCTCACCCTGCAGGTCCTTCTTCTGGATGGTAGATGCAACAGCTTTTTCTTGGTTTACAAACCTCTTCTGGTATGCACACTTGTTGATCATTGGGCACTCTCTTTCCCTAGACTTCATTTTGAAATTCATGGTTATATCTTGTATTAAATTGTTTAGTTTAAGTTTGGGGGAGGCCATTTTCTGTGCCCACTTACGTGCACTATTGAATAGCATGCTAAAAGCTTTTATTTCAGTTATTTTGTTGTATTTTCACCACACTTCCAACACCCACTTGAGCGCGTACTCATCTGTATGCGTGCTCTGAGTTGAATTTAATTCTTTTGCATATTTGGGAAAGTCTAGGTGCTGGCTTAGGACTATGTAGCGGAGTAAAATGTTGGCTCCAGTAGTGCTCCTAGTCAAGTGCTCGGTTGCATAGAAATTTGTGTAGATTAGACTTCTTTTTATACTTGTAGTTTTATAGTTTTTTCTATTAGTGTAAATATTGTTTACTCTACTCAAATTGTGAATCCAGTGTGAATCAATCGGTAGCATAGGGATGTGTGTAAACGATCGCTAGACTCGTATTGCTTGAGTCAGGAGGAAGGATAATCTTTATCGGTGGCTAAGAACTTGCCCCAAGCGATTCTTGAAGCATTGGCATCAGATAGTTCTTTTGCGTGAGAATGACGTAGGCCATCATTTTGGCCCGGTTGAGCTTTTGTGCCATTCCTGATATCTTCCCTCGCTAGCCCCTTTGTGCCTACCCCTTCCTCTTGATTCAGCTCCACTTTTATCTCACCAAATCCTAACCGCCAATCCTAGTCGCACACCCAAAACTGAGCTTTAGTCGTGCTGTATTTTCAGTATTGGGGTGTTGATGTGGTAAATTTCTTTTGTGAAAATGTGGTTGTGCTTTATTGCTCAATTTGCTGAAAATGATTTGAAAAAAAATGAGAAAAAGAAAAAGAAGTGAAAAAAAAGATGAGCTTAATTGAAAAATCTTTGTATAAATTTATGATTGGGAGTAGGCGGTGCACACACCTATGTTGTTAAGTTCAAGTCTGGGGGTGTGGTGTACCCGCGTGTTTGTTTGGTGCTTGAGGATAGTTTTTCGTATTAGCTCATTTGGGTTAGGTGCGTAAAGCCTCCTTGTTTATCGTTGTATACCCTACCTGAACCCAAGCCCCAGTTAAAACCTAAAGCCCTACCGGCTCACGCTATGAACCAATCTAGTGTCGTAGAGAGAATGTGACCGGGCGAGCCTATGGTCACCGACACAGATGGATTTCGGTGGAGTTTGTCCTGCACCCCAATCTTGAGCAATGCTCATCTTAGCGCTTAGTTTAATTTCTCCGTATGCGTGACCGGATGATTCACCGTAGTTCACCATTTTGAGTAGTTGTAATATGCTTTTACTCTTTTAGAAATCTATAAACTGTTTGTATAACGAGAAATCTTCTTTATTATTTTTCTTATGCACGTGAGCATGCGACTTCGCATGGTACTCTGTATTGTAATTCTAAGCCATCTACTTTTCTTTCCCCGCTTGCTTAGAATTTGTTTGCTCGGGACACGCAAACAGGTAAGTCTGGGGGTGTGATGAGTCCCATTTGTATACATTTTATGGACTAATCTGGGCTAGTTTTCCTGCATTTGCACTTCACTTTTAGTTCATTAATGCTTATATTTCACTGGTTCACTCTTCTCACATGAAGTGCACTTTTTGTCCTATTGTGGTGTGCAATTGTGCGCTTTGTTGTTGGGGGAAAGCACAATGTGCTCCCCATTCTTTTTTTGCGTTTATGCTTGAGCTGGAGGGGTATTCCCAGCTTTGTTGTGGCTGATGCAGGTAGGCGGTCCATCTATTTTTATCCAAAATTCATGTCTGCGTATGTCGCACGGTCGTGCGTTTTCCTTGATGCACGGTCAAATGCAATCGTGCGTTCTCTTCTGTGGTGGAAAATGATGTTCTGTCGTTGATCGTGCATCTCTACACACGAGCAGTTGCCCGTGCGTGAAGGAATCGCACGATCGACCTGTTTAGCTTTGATTTCGAGCTTTCTGAAATTACCCGTGCATTTTTACGGACGATCGGCTTTGACCATGCGTGAGTAAAATGCACGGGCGCTCTGGATCAACTTTATGGATATTATTCTTAATTAATATCGCACGGTTCACGCATGGTTGTGCGTTCGACCGTGCGTGACCAATTTCTGACCAGCTTTCTATTTAACCTGCAGAATCCGCCCTAATCAGATCAATCAATTTTCTCGCGGCCAGAGCTCTAGTTCCGCGCCATTTTCGCCGCTCCATCGCCGCCCACCTTCGGGAGGAGCTTCGACCACCATTTCCTTGCAAATCTAAAGTCGAAGCATCCTCTCGGCCGCCTCCATCATCCAAGTGCTTCACGGAGAGGATTCCAGCCTCATCTTCATCGCCAAGCAAAGAGTACTTCGCAGCAGACGTGGTCGGATTGTAGTTTACCGGAGAAGACGGGTCCATTGGGAGGAAGTAACAACCCTCCTCTACCCCGGAAGATAGTTGGGACCGAGCTAGGACGCGGATTGACAACCCGACGATTCCTACCGAGAATTTACAACAAGCCTCCAGATGCGGTCGTATCTCTTGCCTTTTTCTCTAACTTGTGTGGATGTTTGTGAATGTAATCTTCATTTTATTGATGATGTGCACTATAAACTTGTGTGTTAATTCTTATTTCATCCTTTTATGAAATCATCTTGTTTATATGTGTATTTGAGGTGTGCCACCAAATCCACTCCACCCGCCACTTCATTCCATGTGCCTACTCTTCCATCCGCCTAGTGAAGCGTGGCATAGAGGCCCGTGTAATCCATTCGCCTCACAAAGCAGTGCGCTCAAGGCCTGCACAGTTTGATTCCACACTTACCACTCCATCCGCTTGCCTACTCTTCCATCCGCCCTTGCGAAGTAGTGCGTTCAAGGCCTACGTAGTTTCCATCCCGCCTAGCGAAGTAGTGCGCTCATGGCTTGCATAAGAGTAGTTGAGTAGTTGTTTTCTTTTGTTTTCCACAAACCACTTCGACTCTTCCGCAATCCATCTGTTAGAAAGGACTTCAATCTCAAGTCCTACCTCAAAAGTAAACTCCACCTTATTATGTTCCTTCGAGATCGATACTTGGGGATTCACTCCCACATTTTATATTACTTGAACGATCGGTACACTGCCGTTTTGTGCCGCAGTCTCGCTACCGCCTATAGCGGTGTGTGAGATTCGCGCATCAGCAACCTAGGGAGCTGCTTTTCTATGAATGACTTGGGCGAAGCGACTTACATACTTGGTATTAAGATCTACAGAGATAGATCGAAGAAGTTGCTGGGTTTGACCCAAAGTACATACATTGAGAAGGTGCTGAAGTGGTTCAGCATGCTTGAGTCCAAGAAGGGATTCTTACCCATGTCTCATGGTATGAGTCTCTCTAAGGACCAGTGTCCTAAATCTTTGGAAGATAAGGACCGCATGAAGTTGATTCCATTTGCTTCAGCAATTGGATCAATCATGTATGCAATGTTGTGTACTCGACCCGATATCTCATATGCTTTGAGCATGACTAGTAGGTATCAGTCCGATCCCGGTGATGGTCAATGGATTGCAGTCAAGAATATCCTAAAGTACTTGAGAAGGACTAAGGATATGTTCTTATTGTATGGTGGAGAGGAAGAGCTCGATGTAAATGATTACATGAATGCTAGCTTCCAGACTGATAGTGATGATTCAAAGTCCCAATCAGGTTTTGTACTTTGCCTTAATGGAGGAGCTATAAGCTGGAAGAGTTCCAAGCAAGAGACAGTTGCCGATTCTACGACTGATTCCGAGTATATCGTTGCTGCAAATGAGGCGAAGGAAGCTGTGTGGATTAGGAAATTCATCAACGAGCTTGGTGTAGTTTCTAGCATTTTTGGTCCCGTAGTTCTCTACTGTGACAACAATGGTGCAATAGCCCAAGCTAAGGAACCTAGATCTCATCAGCGCTCCAAGCACATACTTTGGCGGTTCCATCTTATTCGAGAGATTGTGGATCGAGGAGATGTGAACATTTGCAGAGTACCGACTGAAGAAAACAAACGGATCCACTGACAAAGCCTCTTGCGCAAAAGAAGCAGGATGGTCATGTTAGATCAATGAGTATTAGATACCTGAATGATTGTCTTTAGTGGGAGCCTTTTGGATTGTATGTTTGTTGGTTGTTTATTCATTTGATGAATTGTGATATGTAATGTGTTTTTCATTTTACATTTATGGCAAGTTCTTATTGTTATGTCAATAGTTTCTATTTGATAGATTAATTAGCATAATAAATGCCCTTAGAATGTTTGCTTCCATAGGAATTCAAGTACGTGACTTAAATGTGAGGGCCTATGTTTACTAAAAGCTTCATTCTTAAATGGTCCCTAGTTGGACTATCATCTTAGAAGTTGAAGGGCAATGATGGTACATTAAGACTAGCATGTGCATTGACTGATGACCGGTTCTCACAGGTCATGATATTGTGATATCGAGTCATCATATATGTACTAGTTAGTGAACAAGTTGTACTGGACAGATCCACCTTAAGACTACTTTGTGGATTGTTATATGAACGTGTCACAAGTAGGTCTCAACTGACAATGGTGTTTGTAGTTCTTTGGCCTGAAGTCACAATATTCATCAAGTGAGGAAGAGCGTACTTTGATGTCATCTAAAGTCTTCTTTGAGAAAGGTTGATGATAAGTCTTGGGAACAATGCCCAGCAGTGTTCCTGATTTGAAGAAGTGCTCAGCTCAATGATACAAGTTGTATTTAATGTCATATCTAGTTCATGCTTGCAGAGATCAGACAATATGTCCAGTACTTCAATAACTTGCCCCCAAGTACAATATCGTCAAAAGAAGTCGTGACATCGATAAGGCTAAGGAAGAACAGATATCGTCGAAAAGAAGCCTTGACGTCAATAAGGCTAAGGAAGAACAGATATTGTCGTAAAAGAGGGATGTCGTCGATAAGGCTGAACAAGATAGGTATCGTCGTAAAGAAGACTTGTCGTTGGAAAGGCTAAGTAAGACTGATGCCGATGACATCGTCGTAAAGAAAGCGTGATGTCGAGAAGACTAAAGAAAGTCATATGAAGACAGGAAGTTGCTGAAGAATAGTCTGGCGACATAATATCAACTATGCCATCGACAAAATAAGGTGGTTACAGCGATATCGAGCTGACAAGAAGATCACGCCGACATCAGATAGTTGACTTCATGATTGTCTTAAGTGTAAGTGCAGAAGGGATGTTGATGCGCGATTTCAGCAACGCTAATTAGCAAGCACGAAATGCGATACGACGGCAGTGCACCGGTCGCTCAAGTAATAAAATAGGGAGGAACTCCCCAAATGTCGATCTCAAAGGACTGCAAGTTGGGTAGTATGATTCGCTCTGCCCGGAAATTAGGTAAAAGGATTACTAAGTAATAACAAAGGGGGTTGTGATTGGATTCCTAAGCTATTGCGTAAATAAGAGAAATGCGGGTCGAAAAGCAACGCTTCGCAAGGTGTGGGTGAATGCAGCGGCCGCAATGCCGCACTTCGGTAAGCGGATGGAGTGGCCACAGTACGAGGTTTTATGAGGGTCGTGTTCACCTCTTCGCCAACATTACCACTAGCAATTGCTAGATGGCTTCACACACAAACAACCTAGGCTATCACAATAACAACGAAAGATATTCTCACCACCACATCATCATTGCACATGAACACAAGCAAGGATCCATAACATTAACTTAACAATCGTTCGTACAACAACACAAAGAGAAAGCACAAGCATCAAAGTTTAGAAAGGACCAAATAGAAGATGTCACCGCGTCTTGGGTTCTCGGCCAGAGGGAGAGGTTGTCAGGCTCTATCTGGGTTCGGCCTTCAGATGGTGTGCGGACTCGAAGGAGGCTGTCACCGCTCCAACGATCTTCAGCGCTTCTATGGTCTCCTCGGCGAAGAATGCTTGAACTAGTGGCGGAGAATGCTTGCAAATGCTCCCGGATGGAGGAATGGCGAAGGAGATCGCTGGAAATGGTCTCCTCTTGTCTCCTCCGGTGGAAAGGGAAAAAATGGCGGGGTTCCTGGTTTTTCCCGCGAGGGGGAATCGGTCTCCTTTTGGTAGTTGCATTTCCTGCTTTAAATACTAAACAGGCAGAATTTTGGTCACGCACGGTCGAACGCACGATCGTGCGCTGCCCGTGTGATAATTAATGATAAAAAATGGCGTGAAGATGAAGCTGCGCCGCCCGTGCGATTTACTCACACACGGGCAAATCCGCCGGTGCGTCAAAACGCACGGGTAAATTCAGAAAAGCTAGAAACAGGAAGAAACAGGCGTCCGTGCGTTTGACTCACGCACGGGCAATTCTGCTCGTGCGTCAAAACGCATGACTAAACTCAGATCTCCCGTTTTCTGCCCAGATGAGAACGCACGACCACAACCGTCCGTGCGTCAAGGAAACGCACGACCGTGCGTTGCACATAATCATGAATTCTAGGGGAAAACTGGATGATCCGACCACCTGTATACAAGATAAAACAGCTGGGAAAACACCTCAAGCACTAGATAAACATAGAGAAAAGGGATGGGGAGCACCATGTGCTTACCCCCACTAATAAGGAGCGCAAATGCACACCGAAACAGGCCTAAGAGTGCACCTAGCAAGGAATAACAAATATAATAAAAAACATGCCTAAGGTGTAGTGCATCGACTAGAAATACGGCCCAGATGAGTCCAAAAATGTGTATATAAATGAGACTCATCACACCCCCAGACTTAACCATTTGCACGTCTCGGGCAAACTACCCAGCTCTTTTGTCAGAACAATTGGATGTTAAAGTGAGTTTGAGCGATAGAGACCTATGCGAAGTCGCATGCACACGTGCATAGAAATACATTACAACAGAATTAAACTCAAGATTATATCTAACTATTTCTCGAACAGTAATTTGAAATTTACTTTACTTGGATGGTGAATCCCGGTGAATCTTTTGGTCACGCAAAAGGGAAAATAGCGTGACTAATGAGTAGAGTTTTACTCGACTCAAAGCTCGGGATAAACTCCTAAGAAATCCATCAAAGTCAGTGTCCATAGGCTTGTACGTTCGCACTCTCTCTACTGCATGAGACGACTCGTATCTAAAATCAATAGGACTTATGGGTTAGGATTGGGCTTAGGCTGAGTTTAGGCTAGATAAGTAGAAGGACGATGGGAATCACATTCAACATAAACTGAGCACTGAAGAGAATTACAATCACCAATACAACATTTTCAAGAATTACACAACACCCGCAGACTTCAACTAAACACTAGGTACATTCACCGAGAAAGGTTGTCCTTCCTTCCGACCCTAGTAATAAGCTACTACTAGTCCAGCTACTCTCGACCTTATGCTACCGTTGGATTCGCCGGATTAACCACTAAAGTAAAATAAATTGCAGCTACTATAATAGAAATAATTAAATTATAACTTTGAATTTTATTCTACTCTAATTGAATTTCTAGGCGTGATGGGAGCAATTGACTAGAGCACTACTCGAGTCAACATTTTTCTCTACTCCTCACTCCTACACTAACAATCCAATTCTTACGAGCGGGGAACCTTGCAGCAATATCCAATAAGCGCGCGTGATCAAGTGCGCGTGAACTAGGTGCGAGTTTATGCAATGTGTGCAACAAAATGATAAATCCTAACTCAGCACATTCTAACATGCCATACAAAGTGTGTGTACGTGCACAACTCGCTCTCTCCCCCATACTTGATCAAAACAAAATAAAATAGACAATTCAGGAATAGGGAAAAATAGGGGTAGAGAGGACCTATGCTCATAAAAGAGCATGCCAGAAGTGCGGTATAATCCTTCTTTAAAATTTTTCTCCTTCCACATCAACCAAGCGAGAGCTAGCACCAATAGGTCCGCCAAAGATGTCCCATACCTACAAACTGACATCTCCAAGCCCGCAAAAACAAAGATAATACAGCCTGCACTGACATTCATCATGAAAATGGATATGCGGCAGAGACAATCAATACAACAATGACAAACAACTATATCAGAGAATTGAAGCTATCCAAAACCGCACCCTAGGGATGATGCCCTAGCAGAAAAATATCCGGAACAGGATCCTCCAAGATTATATCTAAGATAGATTAAAAGTAATAAAACTACAAAATAACTAAACGCCCAGGAAGCTGCATCGGGACAATCACGGGGAAGATGCGGAGGAGACTGCGAAGGAGGAGGAGGAGTGTGCACCCGCCTAGATTGCGATGTAGAAGCTCTGGCAGGGGAAACAGGAGGCTCGACTCCCAAATGGGCGCCAATCCGCGAAGAAAGCTCATACTGCATGGCCATAACATCCTCCATGCGCAACAATCTGTCATAAAAATCTAGATACTGCTGCTCGATGCTTTGCCGCAGGGCGTGCCATTGAGCAGCAGGAGATGCGGAATGTGGGACATCAGAGGGCTGCCTACTCTCCCTAGCCGAGGTGCTAGGCTCAGCAGCATCGGCATGAGCAGTATGCACCACACGTCCTGACCCGACCTCACGGACTTGGTAGCCCCAGTTGTCACCGATCTGTACCTTCTTGGTGAGCTTAAACGCTACCATCATGGTCAAAGAGATATGAAAACCCCGGGAGACATTAGTCATTGGCAGAAGTGAATCCCAGATGCCAAGCCCTTTGGCGATCCTCGTGATGTAATGCGAGCCTCCAATAGACTTCAGGGGGAGGTAAGTGGCCTGGAGAAGAAGATACTAGGCAAGCACTCGTCCGAGATGGAGAGGCACACACTGGTGCATGCTGCATAGATAAAGGAGATCCTGCCACCCCGCAACATTCTGGCTCATGGTGCGGGCATTGATGCTGTGCCCTATCAGGTGATGGACATAACGGAGCGCGGGGGAGATCATATGGGTAGACTTTGCTGCGCGAGCCTCATACTGCTGATCCCGTCCTATAATGGACTGCCAGAATTCGCTGGGAGATACTCCCTCCGGGAACTCATCCGGATGGTGGATAATGTCCGTCTGTAAGAGTTCGTCATGGGTGTAAATCCCGGTGCAAACTGCCAGTCGGCCAACACTCCTGGTATGGGTGCGGCCCTTCATACGGAAGGAGACCACCGTGGGCTCTCCAGTTACTTCATCGACTTGGTCAATGATGCGGAAGGTGGAAAGGAACTCAAGAGTGAGTTCACGGTAGCCTACCTCCGTGATCGAGAAGAGGTTTCCCCATGATCCCACATTGAGTAACCTTTCTACCTGCACATCCAAATTGACAACTCGAAGGTCCGCAACCGAAACAAAACGATGATCGAGGAACGTTGTGTGGCGCAACAAATTGTACCTTTCTAGGAATTCCAGCCTCCCAAACTGCAGCATTGCTTCAACACTAGGATCCTCAGATCATGAGGAGGAAGCTCCACCTCCGCGGCGAAATAGGCTCACGACCTTCTTGACACCCATGGATGCGCCCAAACAGCTTTGAAGTGGAGGAAGACGAGGAGAGGAAGAGAGAACGAAGAGGCAATGGACGGGAAAGAGGGGGAGCGCACACGGGAGAGAAGGGTTTCGCGACACACATGGGGGGCGAGAACTCAGGAATTAGGGCCAACGTGCGATTTTTGACAGGGCAGGAGCCGTGTGGTGATTCGATTGTTACGCGAGCGAATAATGTGAAACAGGGGCGTTGTGATTGGATTCCTAAGCTATTGCGGAAATAAGAGAAATGCGGGTCGAAAAGCACCGCTTCGCAAGGTGTGGGTGAATGCAGCGACCGCGATGCCGTGCTTCGGTAAGCGGATGGAGTGGCCACAGTACGAGGTTTTGTGAAGGTCGTGTTCACCTCTTCGCCAACATCACCACTAGCAATTGCTAGATGGCTTCACACACAAACAACCTAGGCTATCACAATAACAACGAAAGCTATTCTCACCACCACATCATCATTGCACATGAACACAAGCAAGGATCCATAACATTAACCTAACAAGCGTTCGTACAACAACACAAAGAGAAAGCACAAGCATCAAAGTTTAGAAAGGACCAAATAGAAGATGTCACCGCGTCTTGGGTTCTCGGCCGTAGTGAGAGGTTGTCGGGCTCTCTCTGGGCCCGGCCTTCAGATGGTGTTCGGACTCGAAGGAGGCTGTCACCGCTCCAACGATCTTTAGCGCTTCTATGGTCTCCTCGGCGAAGAATGCTTGAACTAGTGGCGGAGAATGCTTGCAAATGCTCCCGGATGGAGGAATGGCGAAGGAAATTGCTGGAAATGGTCTCCTCTTGTCTCCTCCAGTGGAAAGGGCAAAAATGGCGGGGTTCCTGGTTTTTCCCGCGAGGGGAATCAGTCTCCTTTTGGTAGCGGCATTTCCTGCTTTAAATACTAAACAGGCAGAATTTTGGTCATCTACGGTCGAACGCACGATCATGCGCTACCCGTGCGATAATTAATGATAAAAACTGGCGTGAAGACGAAGCTGCGCCGCCCGTGCGATTTACTAACGCACGGGCGAATTCGCCTATGCGTCAAAACACATGGGTAAATTCAGAAAAGCTAGAAACAGGAAGAAACAGGAGTCCGTGCGTTTGACTCACGCACGGGCAATTCTGCTCGTGCGTCAAAACGCACGACTAAACTCAGATCTCCCGTTTTCTGCCCAGATGAGAACGCACGACCACAACCGTCCATGCGTCAAGGAAATGCACGATCGTGCGTTGCACACAATCATGAATTCTGGGGGAAAACTAGATGATCCGACCACCTATGTACAAGATAAAACAGCTGCGAAAACACCTCCAGCACTAGATAAACATAGAGAAAGGGATGGGGAGCACCATGTGCTTACCCCCAATAATAAGGAGCGCAAATGCACACCGAAACATGCCTAAGAGTGCACCTAGCAAGGAATAACAAATATAATCAAAAACATGCCTAAGGTGTAGTGCATCGACTAGAAATACGGCCTAAATGAGTCCAAATATGTGTATATAAATGGGACTCATCAGATGTCCCGTGTCGTCAAGATATCTCTATCTGAAGAAGATGGAAGGATATTTGAAGATCTGTCCTAGTTCAAGACAATGAGAAGTCCTGTCGTCGAGATATTGTCCATGTCATCGTAAAAATGGAAATATCGTCGAGACAGATTCAAAAGTAGTCGGACGCGTTGTCAGCATTTAATGCCGCCGCCTGATTGTCCAATCAACGTGTGCTCTTGAGGGATGGGCATCTGTCAGTAAAGGACACCATAGGTGACCGCTAAGCGGCTCATCCGTCCTATAAAAGGGAACAGTGACGCCCTAGAGAAAGAAGAGAACGAAGGAACGAAAAAGTATCCCGCCGAGCAATACAATAGTAAAAGCTGCGGAGAAGAATCAAGAACAAGAAGAGGAGAAATTTTTTTTCAACCAATGTTCTCCAAGTTGCAGTCAAGTTACATCGACTGATAAGATTCGTTCAAATCAAGAAGCCTGTCAACATCAGGCAAAAGAAGAAGGTTTTAAGAAGATCTGTGCTATCAACGCTCACAACTGAAGTATCTTCCTCAAGACAAGAAGTCGATCTCCATCAGGCAGAAGAACAAATATTGTAAATCTTTCTTGTAAGGCTTCCGGGCCAAAACTATAGATCTGGATTCAGATCTGAGTGTCAAGCTTGAGGGCTTGAGATCAATGAGGCTTGAGGGCTAGGGAAGAGGACTTGCAGGTCCAAATGTGTCGGGCTTGCGGGCTCGGGTGCAGTGAAGGGGCTTGCGGGCCTAGGATGCAGGCAAGACTTGCGGGTCTGTGCTGTGTAGGTCTTGAGAGCCTGAGTGTCGAGCTTGCGGGCTCGAGTGTAGTGAAGGGTCTTGCGGGCCTAGGATGCAGGGACTTGCGGGTCCGAGTTGTAAGGCTTGCGCGCCGGAGACATTGGCAGAGTTTGCCGAGCCTAGCACACTGCCTTGTAGGCGCAGAGGGAGAGAGGACTACTCAAGACACCCTGTCTTGAGGAACCTCTATAAGTCCTTGTGTGTTTAGGGTTTAGGGTTTTGGGTTTAGGACCGTTTACTCGATTTTGGAGTTTACTTAGGCTAGTTTCCAGTTGCCACTTCAAGGGGGAGTGTTGAAATTATTGAAGTGAAGTGGAAGGTGGTCGGCGGTCTATTTAATGGTGATCGCAGAGACCGCGCGGTCTCTGTGCTGGTGCTCTGCCGGTTTGGCTCTGGTGTCCTACTGTGGTTGGCCGGTCTATTCTTGTAATGTTGCGGTCTCCTCCCGGTTTGATCTGCGTGGTTGGTCTATCTGCCTTGTAAGGAGACCGGGCGGTCTGTTCTTGTGTAACCGCTGTGACCGGGCGGCTTATGCTGGGTGATCTGGCGACTTGTCTGAAGTCGGCCAGATGTTCTTGGTTTGCTCTAGGCGATCTAAGGAAGGTGTGATCTGTGTCCGTGCGGCTTGTGCGCGGTCTGCTACTAATCTGCGGTCTTGGACAGGGTGTTGTCCAAGTGGTGTGTTTGCGCAGTCTGTTCTATGAGACCGCTCACGATCTGATGGGTGGTGATTGTACCTCTCTTTCGGCGGTGATGACATCCGTCCTCTCGCCTATAAATAGGGGTGCAGGGCCCGTCATTCATAATGAGAACTGTAAGAACTAGAGCCTGGGTTGTTTTGTGTGGTCTCAACTTTGAGGTCGGGCGGTCTCAGAAATGATTTAACTATTTGTTGTGTTCGCAGGTTTGCGGTCAACAGATTGCGGTTTCCTTCCTTGGTGATTTCCCAGTGACTTGAATAAACAGTTCGGCAGCGGCTTGCCTGTGGTCTGGTTTATGTTGTTCTTGTGCTATTCGCAGCGAACTCAGCGATCAGGCGACCTTCTGCGGTTAGGCGATCTGAGTTGCGGTCTGGCAACAGCCTTTGTTCTGTGTTCAGTTCAATAAGCTCCAGTTCGTGCGGTTTGAGGTTGCGGTCTTGTTGTCAGGTCATCTTGCCTGCATTCTGATCGAACGGTGTCAGGACAAGCCGGGCGGTCTCTAGAGTTCAGCTGTCTATGCGGTCTCTGCTTGTCAGGTCGCCATATTTATTTTTTGGTGTGTTTTGTTCATCTCTCCTTCGTGATTCTTATGAATCATGTCTTGCCATGTATGTCTCGAAATGTAATGAAGTTTTGTGATTCAATAAAGTCTATTATGTTGCTGTGTGGCATTATGGTTGTTTGGCTTTAACTCAGTTGATGCAACTCCTGCTTACTCCTAAAAGATTCAAATCAAAAAATTTAATAGGCAAGACTTGCGGGTCTGTGCTGTGTAGGGCTTGAGGGCCTGAGTGTCGAGCTTGCGGGCTTGGGTGCAGTGAAGGGGCTTGCGGGCCTAGGCTGTAGGGACTTGCGGGTACGAGTTGTAAGGCTTGTGGGCCGGAGACATTGGCGGAGTTTTCTGAGCCTAGCACACTGCTAGGTTGGCGCAGAGGGAAAGAGGACTACTCAAGACACCCTGTCTTGAGGAACCTCTATACGTCTTTGTGTGTTTTCTGTGCTATGCTTTTCAATCTCTAAATCTATTAACCAGAAAACAAGAACACCAAAAGGGGAATAAAACAATTTGAAAAACCTATTCACCCCCTCCCCCCTCGAGGTGATAAGTCGACACCCAATAACTAACAAGTGGTATCAGAGCCAGGTTGCTCAAAGAAAGCTTAATAGCTTGAGCAGATCTGCTATTGGGTATGTCAAATCATCAGCTCAGGAATTTAAAAGCTCCATGGAGAAAGTCAGAAGATTTGACATCAAGAAGTTCAGATCTCTAAGTGAAAGCAGCTGGAGCTCTTCTTATATTAAAGAAAGAAGTATAAGGATCAGTGCCATAGGGATTATAGCACCCTTGACTATTTCAGACAGTGAATCAGAAGATGAAGAATGCTCCGTAGTTAGAAGAAGAATAAGAGCACCCTTGACTCTCACAGACTGTAACTCTGAGGATGAGGAGGTCTATGGGTTGATGGCTCTATCAGATGAAGAAAATCATGATGAATCATATTATGATCAGGTATGCATCACTCACACACCTTTACTCACGGCTTAATTTAAGAAGACCAAGAGTGCATCAGATGATTGCTCATCTTCTAAAAATGATACAGAAGACTGCTCATCATGCAACAATAAGAACCATGCTGATCTAATAGAACAGTTTGGTGATCTCTTGGCTGCTCTGAGAAAGAGCAAGAAGCTTGTTAGGAAGCAAGCTAAGGAGCTAGAATCACTCAAACCCATTAAGGCTGAGATGAATGAGGAAATGGGTATGTCCCACAATGAGGGCACCAATTCCTGTGAGCTCAAGAAGATCATAGGCAAGCTTCATGATGATTGAAACCAAAGGGAAGAACTCATTAGGAAACTTAAGAATGATTTTCTAAAGGACAGAAGCTTAGTGGCTCAATTCTCTAATCCCAAAACAATACTGTCCATCATTGACACCCCCTCCTCCTATGGAAATAGGAGGGGATTGGGTTTCAATGAAGGGGCAGTAGATGCTGCGAATGGAGAAAGGGGCAAAACTAAAGCTGAGCCTCATACCACCTTTCAAAAGGTAGTGCTTCCCTCTAATAAGTATGACCAGGACAGTGTCTATGGTCACTGGATGAATGGAAGCTCCAATAGCTTGGGAAATGATCCTAACCATGGGAGGAGAAAGGGCATGGGATGAGTGCATTGAAGGCTCCCCATGAGGAAATCCAAATGGCCCATCATGGACCATTTGTGTTTGGTGCCTCAGCCCCCACCTTGAAGGGTAAAGGAGCAACACCTTCCCAATCTCTTCCAGATAAGAAGCAGGCTAGTAGCACCAGTATAATCTACTCTCCTTGACCATATCTGATGCCATCAACACCATGTCAGCTACCAAGATGACATCTGTTGCTGACAAACTGATAAAGTCAAGAAGGAATAATTATACTAGAGCAGCTAGTCAGCCCTTAGCTAAGAGAGATAGGAAGAATGTTGCTGCCTTATCTACTGAACATAAGCATTGTGATTCTCCACCCACCTCAAAAATTGTTTAGAAAAGAAGGTACAACATCCATGAATGTTGCTGTTGTGGTAAAGTGGGACACTTTGCCATTGACTGTTGGCACAACCCTAGTGTGCCTAGTGCAAAGGAGAGACCTCCTGGAAAGGCTGAGGTGAGTAGAAGAATTCGGTATTATGCTAACAAGAACCTAGGACCCAAATCACCTTGGGTTCCTAAGGGATATTAAATCTGTCTTGCAGGGAAGTCCATGTAGCCAATTAAAAGCAAACAAGGCTAATGGACAATAAGTGATCCAGGCTTAACTCTAGACTAAGAAAAACCTCACCACATGCCAAGATGCACTGGTCAAGGGGGAGCTAAAAATAAAAATAAAAGAAACATCACATCAAGGGGGAGCTACTAGCTCAAGAAGGTATAAAAGCTAAGGTGAAGGTAGCTATATTAATGTTCAATACATAACCTCATCTTTATCATTTTGTAAAAATAAAATTTACTTGAGTAAGCAAAATCTGTCACTCAAGGTGCACATATGTATGGCACTGCTAAACCATTGCACTGATCATACAAAAGAGTGAACAAGAACAATATCATTTTGAACACTAAATGATATCGTCGAAATAGAGATTGGTATAGTTGAAATGATTTCTCGACATCAATGTAGGATCATGACGATACCTAAGTGTAGATCTAACACTTAAAAGATATGAAATTAATCGATCGCAACCATTCAATCTAAGTTAATCAGACCTTTGTCAAATGACACTTCACATTCCAATCCCGAAACTATAAATAATATCAAATGTCTTAAGGTTTAAACACTTTCTACATTAGCCCTAAAAAGATGCCGTTGAAAGTGCACAATGTGCCTCTGAGAATCCTCTACAGGGGGGCGGTGAATTGGGATTCAAAATTATTTATATCCTAACTGTGAAAACAATAAAATTAATCTAAGGATTCAAGCTCACAAAAGAAGTCAGGCAGAATAAACTTGTGCTGGAATGTAAAGCAGAGACAGTAAAATAAACTAGCTATAGAGACATCACAAAAAATTGACAACCAGAAGACACAGATTTTTTATAGAGGTTCCCCAAAATGTGGGTTCTCCCCTCTTCTACCACTTGGTAGGGATGCACCACTGTGCCTGAGTCTTTTGATAAGGAGACTCTTAGAACCACTGATATTTTGACAAAGAGATCATGAACCACCAGATCTTTTGATAAAGAGATCTTGAACCACTGAATCCTTTGAAGAGGGATTAATAAAACTCTTTTATAGGATGAGAAAGAAGGTTGTAGGAATTCTTTTCTCAGAATTCTTGAGAGGACTGTATGAGGAACAACCTATTATGCTCCACAAAATCTGCTCTTGATTAGCCCTACTTTAGATAGTGATGAATTGCAGGTGCTTTGTATGTCAGATCCTTTGTGCTTCTGCTGATTGAGATCTGGCCGCTATGAGATTGTGATGATAAGCAACTTTCAGATCCTCTGTTCTATTATATGAAGATCAACAGAGATTATCTTTTCTTTTCTCTTTTCTGTGTTGGGGTTCCTGAGAGAGAGAAGAGGAAGCCCTGGCAAGAAGAAGAATAGCCGATAGTGATTAATGCTCACTTTGTTTCTGTCTTCTCTTCTCCTTTTATTCCCTCTATTCAATTTCAAAAATATTTCCCTTTCTGGTATGCCTTGAAAAGGTAATCTTCTGATGACATTCTCTTTCTTTCCACTTTAATTCTCGGCCCGTCCACCTACAAGGAATATGGTTCCAAGAAACCTTTTGTGTCCTTCTTTAATGCTTCTTTCTATTTCAGGCAATTATTGAGCCGTTGGGGAACGGTCTTGAAGGATGTGGGCCATGAAAGAAGGATCAGAGAGACAGCTGAAATGATATACTTTTATAGACTGTATTCGGCATAGCGTCGAATTCATTTCTTCTCTTATCGACGTAACTTCGAGTTCTTGTAGAAGTAGCTTCGATTTCATCTCTGCTCTGATTGAACTCTGCTAGTCGACGTTGCGTCGACATCTTATCGACGTGTACATCGAGTTGATCTGTCTGGATTTGAACTTCATCTATTGCGTCGAGAGGAAGTCAACGTTGCATCAACTTTAGATGGCTCCGACAGATAACATCTTATGCGTCGAGTTGAAGTAGAAGCTGCGTCGACTTCTCTAGTTACTCCGACAAGTCCTTGAACTCTACGTCGACATTCATTCGATGTAACGTCGACTTGGGTTACTTCGACAGAGGGGTTGAATCACATGGACTTCTAGTCAGAGCAACGTCGATATGGACTCGATGTTGCGTCGAATTCTATTCGACGCAAATATTAACTTAGCCCAATTTTGCTTCCCTTGATCTGGTCCTGATACCCTATGTTGAGTATGACATCCTAAGACATATAATGACCAGATAACCCTCACTATACAATGGGTAATTTACTCCTAGAGGATAAATATCTTTTAGTTAATTGGTTAAGTTAAATCAAGGGTTTTTCCCAACAATCTCCTCCTATTTATCTTAACAAATTTTACAGTTTGTTCAGAGTGCTCTAAAGCTGGTTAATAATCCAGTCTGTCACGCGAGGACCAAGCACATTGAGATTGAGCACCATTTCATTCGTGAGAAGGTGTTGGGAGGATCTCTTATGGTCGAGCATGTTCGGAGTGTGGACAATGTTGCAGACATCTTCACAAAGCCGCTGGCGAAGGGACCGTTTACTCGATTGCGGAGTTTACTCGGGCTAGTTTCCACTTCCCACTTCAAGGGGGAGTGTTGAAATTATTGAAGTGAAGTGGAAGGTGGCTGACGGTCTGTTTATTGGTGATCGCAGAGACCGCGCGGTCTCTGTGCTGGTGCTCTGCCAGTTTGGCTCTGGCGGCCTACTGTGGTTGGTCGGTCTATTCTTGTAATGTTGCGGTCTCTTCCCAGTTTGATCTGCGTGGTTGGTCTATCATCCTTGTAAGGAGACCGAGCGGTCTGTTCTTGTGTAACCGTTGTGACCGGGCGGCTTATGCTGGGTGATCTGGCGACTTGTCTGAAGTCGGCCAGATGTTCTTGGTTTGCTCTAGGCGATCTAAGGAAGGTGTGATCTGTGTCCGCGCGGCTTGTGCGCGGTCTGCTGCTAATCTGCGGTCTTGGACAGGGTGTTGTCCAACTGGTGTGTTCGCGCGGTCCGTTCTATGAGACTGCTCCCGATCTGATGGGTGGTGATTGTACCTCTCTTGCGGCGGTGACTACATCCGTCCTCTCGCCTATAAATAGGGGTGCAGGGCCCGTCATTCATAACGAGAACTATAAGAACTAGAGCCTGGGTTGTTTTGTGCGGTCTCAACTTTGAGGTCGGGCGGTCTCGGAAGCGAGTTAACTGTTTGTTGTGTTCGCAGGTTTGCGGTCAGCAGATTGCGGTCTCCTTCCTTGGTGATTTCCCAGTGGCTTGAATAAACAGTTCGACAGCGGCTTGTCTACGGACTGGTTTATGTTGTTCTTGTGTTGTTCGCAGCGAACTCAGCGATCCGGCGACCTTCTGCGGTTAGGCAATCGGAGTTGCAGTCTGGCAACAGCTTTTGTTCTGTGTGCAGTTCAATAAGCTCTAGTTCGTGCGGTCTGAGGTGGCGGTCTTGCAGTGCAGGTCATCTTGCCTGTATTCTGTTCGAACGGTCTCAGGACAAGCCAGGCGGTCTCTGGAGTTCAGTGGTCTGTGCGGTCTCTTCTTGTTAGGTCGCCAGATTTGTTTTTTTGGTGTGTTTTGTTCATCTCTCCTTCGTGATTCTTATGAATCATGTCTCGCCATGTATGTCTCGAAATGTAATGAAGTTTTGTGATTCAATAAAGTCTATTGTGTTGCTGTGTGGCATTGTGGTTGTTTGGCTTTAACTCAGTTGATGCAACTCCTACATACTCCTAAACGATTCAAATAAAAAATTTTAACATGGTATCAAAGCGAGGTTGTTGGAGTGGATAAGCAGTGTTCAACTTGAGTTGCCATCGTCTTTGTGAAGAAGAAACCACATAGTTTGCCATGGAAGCTGGATACGCAAGAGGGCATGGTATTGAACTCCTCACATCGACTAACTACAAGAAGTGGAAGTCATGTATGGAGAGTTACTTGCTTGGCGAGGATCTATGGGAGATAGTTGGAGGAGAAGACACACAAGAAGTTCCGCTAACAGGAGATAATATGGCAGAGGTGAGACTTTGGAGGAGGACTAATGCAAAGGCAGAGTTCACACTCTAGAGGGCTATCTCACCAGATCTTTTCGATCACATCATTGGATGTAAATCTGCTGCTGAGATTTGGACGTCTTTGGACGGTCTGTTCAATAAGAAGAATGTATCTCGGCTACAGTTTCTTGAAAATGAGTTGGCGAAGGCCTCTCAAGGTGATCTTTCCATCTCTACTTTCTTTCTCAAAATGAAGAACCTCACAGCAGAGATTTCTGCATTGGATCCTGATGAGCCCATCTCAGAGGAAAAACTGAAGAGGCATATCATCCGCGGGTTGCGGAAGGAGTATCATGCCTTTGTGACTTCAGTTCAGGGTTGAGCAAATCAACCATCTCTGTTGGAGCTGGAAAAATACTTGCTTCGCAGGAAAGTTTGGCAAGACAGATGGCTAGGACTTCTATCTTTGGGGGAGATAGCGATGTGTTGTTCTCTGGGAAGAAGAAGAAGAAGTGGGAGAAGAAGAAGCCAAGTCATGATGGACCCTCTACTTCAGGTCAGCAGGATAGGGGTTATGCTCCTAAGTCTAATGGGAAGAAGAAGGGAGAGGGACCAAGGTGCTTCATGTGCAATAAGACCGACCACTTCAAGAAAGATTGCCGGGTTAATCTTCAGCCGGGACATGCAGCGGAGAAGGAGAAGCCAAAGTCTGATGAAGCTGGATGGGGAGGAGCCTTTGCAGCCAATATGACGACGATGCCCATTAAGGCCTTGACTGCCATCAACTTCGAAGAGGATTGGATCGTGAATTCAGGGTGTGGGCATTGTTGGAACATGGTCTTCCGCATCTCCTAGGTTTGAGAATAACAAATCCTATGTGTATTTGATCTTGTGTGTTCAAGTGTGCAGGTTTACTAGGTCCACATGACTCAAGGAGTACACATGATGACTGCCCCCAAAATTGAGGCCAAAATTCGAAGAGGCTCACTAGCGCCGGCGGTAGCAACTAGCGCCGGGCACTAGCGTTGATGAGCGCGTTTCCGGGAGCTGTTATGGAAGGCGCTAACGCCTGGCGGTAGCGGATAACGCCGGCGGTATCGGTGAACACAGAAGGAATGAAAGCCTCGTTGCCGCGGATTAGAGATCCTGCCGCGCAAGAAATTTCTTAATCAGGGATAGCGCCGACGGTAGCTACTAGCGCTGGCGGTAGCATGGAGCACAAGAGGCATGGAGCAATAGGTTGCCGCGGATGGAAGATTCTGCCGCGCAAATTGTTTCTTAATCCGGGCTAGCACCGACGGTAGAGCTAGCGCCGGAGGTAGCGCTTGGGCTATAAAAGGACCCCCTCTCCTCTTGTTTTCGTACACCAATTGCATACAACTCAGAGAGAGAGTACTAGAATTCCAGAGGCCTATCTTGGCCAAAATTTGAGGTCCCGACGAAGCTCTGCCAACTTCTGAAGGAGGATTCCATCACGCCGAAGCCAAACGAAGTCCGCTTCGACAAACGCTGATTCTACAGCGGATCTTCGCCTCCATATTCAGAAGTTCATCTTAAGGGAAGTTTTTATTATTTTATTTGTCTTTCTTTGTAAACGGTAGTGAAATCGCCTCGTGTTGGCAACTAGGTCTGGGGTAGGACTTAGGGCTGAAAATCGCCTCGTGTTGGCGACTAGATCTAGGTTAGGTCTAGGGGGTGCTTGAGGCCACATCCGGGGAAGGATTGGCTAGAGCGGCTTGAGGCCGAATCCGGGAAGGAGGAGGCTAGGGCCACCGGTTCGTGGGGAAGCGAGTCGGGATAGAAAACGAAAAGAGATTTTATTATTCGCCTCTGATCTCTAGCGACATTGAGATCAAGTTTTGTAATACTGATTTAATATCAATAAAGCTTGTCTCTCCTTTTGTTTTACTTGTCTTCTTATTACAATATTCCAAAGTTTTCTAAATAAAATATAAAGTTTTTGAAAACCCTTATTCACCCCCCCCCCTCTAAGGGCGCCGACCGATCCAACAAGTGGTATCAGAGCGGTTTTGTTCCAATGGGCTTAACAACCGGGAACAATGACGTCTCATGATCTCGCTTTTCCTGAGGGTCAAGGGGTTAGTCGACCACCTCTCTTTACTGGGTCTGATTTTAACTACTGGAAAAATCGAATGATTATTTTCTTATGACTATGGATGTAGAAGTATGGAACATAGTAGAAGTTCGGTACTCTCCTCCTACAACTGTAGTGGGAGAAGCGACATTAGCAAAACCTAAGGATAAATGGGACGACAACGATAATCTAAGGTGTAAAAATAATGCTAAAGCAATGAATGCCTTATATTGCGCTTTAAATAGAACTGAGTTTAATAGAATTTCTGCATGCACTACTGCTTATGATATTTGGATTCAATTAGAAGTAACTCACGAAGGTACATCGCAGGTGAAAGATGCAAAGCTTTTTCAACTGGAATCTGAATACGAGAAATTCAGGATGGACACGGAAGAGGACATCAACTCCATGTACACTCGCTTCACAAAGATTGTCAACGCATCAAAGGCACTTGGAAAGACCTACTCGGACGGGGACTTGGTGAGGAAAATTCTTCGTTCCTTACCCCCAAGGTTCAATCCGAAGGTGACAGCCATCTCGGAGTCGCACAACTTAAGAACGCTCCAGATCGAGAACCTCATTGGGAATCTCAAAACCCATGAGGTAGAACTGCAAATTCAACATGAAGAATACAACAAAGAGCCGAAGAAAAAGGCGTTAGCACTAACATCAAAGAAGGAGTGCACCGAAGAGGACGATGATGATGAACAAGGACTCCTGGTGAAGAACTTCAAAAAGTTCATCAGGAATCCAAAAAGAAGGAACACATTCAGAAAATTCTTCCAAAAGGACACTCGACGAAAGGGATCTTCCTCTTCATCGAGGAAAGAGAAAGGAAGTGATGACGAAGAAGAAAGGCCGCCTCCAGAATGCTATCACTCCAGAAAAATCGGGCACATTCGGAGCCAGTGCCCAAAATACCAAAAGGAACGAAAAGAACAAAAGAAAACAAAAGAAAAGAAGAAAGTGCTGAAGGCCGCCACTTGGGGTGACTCTTCCTCTGAAGAGTCAAACGAATCTGAGTCAAGTAGCGAGGAGGAAGCAAACTTGTGCTTGATGGCCAAAAGCGATGATGACGACACCAGTGTTCTTAGCGACACTGAGGTATCTCCTCCTACTTTTGAAGAACTTTATGATAAATTTGTTTTACTAAATCTTGAAAATGAATCTATTATAAAAGAAAATCGTAAGCTCACAAAAAAAATAGTTTCTCTTGAAAAAGAAAAGTCTCATGTCAAGAATGTGAGCACTCCTTATTTATGTTAAAAGAACTTGAAGTATCTCTCTCTAATGCCCTCTCACACAACAAAATTATTGCAAAAGAGAAGGGGGACTTAGAGAGAAGATTGAAAGCTTTTATATTACAAATTGAAAAGAACAAAAAAGGATTTGAAAACAAATGTGTTATGATTGTTCAAGAAAATACATCTCTTAAAAAACAAAATCAAAATCTCAATTTAGCCATAACCAAATTCGGGATTGGTCAAAAATCCCTGGATATACTTCTGGGTAATCAATGTTTTGGGTCTGGAAAAATCGGACTCGGATATAAAAGTGAACACTACCGCCCGGCGCTAGCTACTAACGCCGGCGGTAGCTCTAAAGTTAAAATTTTTTCTGGTCTTTCTAATCTACAAACATCATCCAGCAAGAGCAACATAGAAACTCATAAAAGGGTCTCAACCCCCTTTATTTCGTGTGTTAATTGTCTTAAATTTGGACACATGTCTGGCTCTTGCAGGAATATAATAAATCAACGATCATTAAAACAAATCTGGGTACCTAAGAAATCCACTTACTCTATGGGTGGTACCTCTTGGGTATCTGGGTCTTTACTCTCATCCTCTTTCTAGATTTGCAGGAAGGCTAAGGAAACAGAAGACGTGTGGTATTTGGACTCAGGCTGCTCCAAACACATGACAGGCAATAAAGCAAAATTCCTTAGCTTAGAAAAGAAGAAAGGAGGAATAGTGACGTTTGGCGATACCGGTAAAGGAAGGATCATGGGAATTGGTACAGTGGGTAACGCATCTTTTCTTATATCAAATGTGCTTTATGTGAAAGGATTAAAACATAACCAAATATCTATAAGTCAACTTTGTGATAAAGGTTTAGACGTACTTTTTGAATCTTCCACTAATCTTTGCAAGATTGTTAATCCTAAAACAAAAGATGTGTTATTAACTGCACCTAGAATTCATAATGTTTACATAGTTTCATTTCATGATCTTTCTAAATCTTCTATAAAATGTTTTATAACGAAAAATGATGAATTAGAATTATGGCATAGACGCTTAGGCCACGCTAGTACAAAGCTCATCTTAAAACTAGCAAAAAGAGAATTGATTAGAGGATTGCCTAAGTTAAATGGAAATTTATCTTCATTATGCCCTCCATGCCAAAAAGGCAAATTTACTAAGTCATCTTTTAAAAGCAAAAATGAAATTTCTACATCAAAACCTCTGCAATTAATTCATATGGATCTTTTTGGTCCCGTTAACACTGAAAGTCTTGGTGGTAGATTATACACTTATGTTCTCATAGATGACTATTCTAGATATTGTTGGACTTTATTTCTCTCCTCCAAATCTGATGCGTTTTGCGAATTTTCAAAATTATGTACTCACATTCAAAATGAATTAGATTTAAAAATAAAATGCATTCGCTCAGATCATGGAGGTGAATTTGAAAATGAAAATTTTAAATCTTTTTGTGACATGTTAGGTATTAAGCATGAGTTCTCTGCTCCACGCACACCTCAACAAAACGGTGTTGTAGAACGGGAAAATAGGACAATACAAGAACTTGCACACACAATGTTATCTGAATGTAAATTACCTAAGTATTTTTGGGCAGAAGCTGTAAGCACTGCATGCTATGTAATGAATAGAGTTATGCTTCGCCCATCATTAACTCTCACACCATATGAACTCTACTATCAAAAGAAACCTAACGTATCGTATTTTAGAGTATTTGGATGTAAATGCTTCATTCTTAATACAAAAGATTCTTTAGGAAAATTTGACGAAAAATGCGATGAAGGAATATTTCTTGGTTATTCTTCAACTAGTAAAGCATATAGAATATTTAATAAAAGATCAAGCAAGGTTGAAGAGTCAATTAATGTCAGATTTGATGAGTTTGTTCCATGTGCAGAAAAGCTCCCTACAGGTACCGATGATGAACCTTTGCCATCCTTGGAGCACGACGAAGAAGAACCGTCCAAAGAAGAGGAGGAGAAGCCAAAAGAAGATGAATATGTACCTCCAAGCATTCTAAACTTCTCCAAAAATCATCCAAAGGAGCTAGTCATTGGGGAACCTTCTACTGGGGTAAGAACTCGGTCCTCTCTTCATGAAACATTTTCAAATATTTGCTTTGTGTCTGAAATTGAACCTAAAAATGTTTCCCCCGCTTTAAATGACGAATTTTGGTTTTTGGCAATGAATGAAGAGTTAGGACAATTTGAAAGAAATAAAGTTTGGAATTTAGTAGAAAGACCATCTAATCATCCAATTATTGGCGTAAAATGGATTTTTAAAAATAAGCTAGATGGTGAATCTAGGATTGTAAGAAATAAAGCACGCTTAGTTGCTCAAGGCTATTCACAAATCGAGGGGGTAGCTTTTGAAGAAACTTTTGCACTCGTAGCTCGCTTAGAAACTATACGAATATTTTTGGCATTTGCGAGTTTTAAAAGAATAAAATTATTTCAAATGGATGTTAAAAGTGCTTTTTTAAACGGGTTCATTAAAGAAGAAGTTTATATAGAACAACCCCCCGATTTCATAAATGAAAGATTTTCAAATCATGTTTACAAATTAGAAAAAGCGCTTTATGGTTTAAAACAAGCGCCCCGTGCCTGGTATGATCGTCTTACATCATTTTTGTTAGAGCACGGTTATGTTATGGGAAGTGCAGACAACACACTCTTCATTAAGCGTAAAAATAACGAATTAATTATTCTACAAATATATGTTGATGACATCATTTTTGGAGCCACTAATGAAGAGTTGTGTAATGAAGTAGTCTTAATAATGAAAAATGAATTTGAAATGAGTCTTGTAGGAGAACTATCATATTTTCTTGGTTTTCAAATTTCACAAAGAACTGATGGTATTTTTATTTGTCAATCAAAATATGTTCACGATATGCTTAAACGATTTGGATTTGAAAATCTTAAACAAGCCTCTACTCCTATGAGTGCTTCCTTAAAACTAGGAAAAGATGAATCTGGAATTTCTATTGATCAAGCACTGTATAGAGGAATGCTAGGTTCTCTTCTTTATTTAAGTGCATCTAGACCAGATATTATGTTTGCCGTATGTTTATGTGCTCGCTTTCAAGCCGATCCAAAAGAATCTCATTTAAAAGCGGTAAAACGTATTTTTCGTTATCTAATTGGGTCATCTAAATTAGGATTATGGTACCCACATAATGACTCTTTCACACTCCACGGCTATTTCGATTCGGACTACGCTGGGTGTTCACTAGATTGAAAAAGCACTAGCGGTACGTGTCATTTTTTAGGACCCTCTTTAGTTGCCTGGTCTAGTAGAAAACAATCTTCGGTTGCACTCTCCACCACGGAGGCCGAATATATCGCACTTGGTAGTTGTTGTGCACAAGCATTATGGATGAGCCAAACACTAGAGGACTTTGGATTTCATCTCAAAAACATAGATCTTAAATGTGACAACAAAAGTGCAATAGACCTCACATATAATCCTTTACACCATTCTAGATCCAAACACATCGACGTTCGTCATCATTTCATTAGGGATCACATTAAAAAAGAAAATGTAAAAGTAAGCTTCATTGGGACAGACTCTCAACTCGCTGACATATTCACTAAACCTCTTCCCGATGCACGATTTCGTTTTTTACGACTTGAATTAGGTGTCCTAGATCTTTCAAGTTAAAACATGCTCACAAATACAATTTTCTTCATTTTTCACCATCCAAAACATTTCCAAAAATTCTGCAAATTCAGCATAGAACTACTATTGGGACACCTAATCAACTTCCAACATCAAAATTTTCAAAAACCCTAAAAAATCACTTACTGTTTCCCGCGCTAGCGCTAGCGCCGGCGCTAGCGTCGAGTTTCGAATTTCTGTGTTTTTAAAATTTCTAAAAATTCCTAAAAATATTTTGATCTATATGTACTATTTAGTTTTTGCACATCTGTTTTTCTTTTCTTTTTGAAAAATCAAATACAAAAATAGAAAAATAAATTACAAAAAAATATGTTTTTCCTTTGTTTGCTTTTGTTGTTTCCTTTGATTAAAGTTCATCTTTTTACAAAAAAAAAAAATTACAAAAGCAAAAATTACAAAAATCTGCTTTTATTTGCTAAAACCAAATTCAAAAATATAAAACTCTAAAACTATAAAAAAAACTCTATGATTTTTTCTTGTAAAATCAAGCATGATTTAATCTACTATTTAGAAATTCTACAATGTTGCAATTTTTCTCTTCAAACTACTTTGGACATTGTCTTTCTTCATGCTTTGATATATCTATTCAAATGTGCATCAATTATAGTTTAAAAGTTGTGTAGGATCAAGCTTAGCATGCCTCTAAGTATGAGAAATGCTTTATGGTTGATAATGATATTTATTCACTCACCTTTTTTTGGCATTGTCTACATATGCATTTAATCTAAGAATGCTTGTGTATGTTTTGTATTAGTACAAATAAATTAAAATTGCACAAGTATCTTACCTACACTCCTTCTTTTGCACTCTTAAACATTAAGAAAAGTGGTTATATTTTTTTCTCATAAAATCTATTGATTTGCAAAACAAGTGTATTCGGAGAATTTTGTACAAAACAAAATTATAAAATAAATGACAAAGATAACTCCACCAAGCACTACTTGAACCTCCTGATAAGTCTTAATGAGCATTGTGAGGTTGAGCACCTTGGAAAGAATAATAAAGTATCTTGTGCAAATCAACTCTTTCTTTCAAAAATAAGAAAAACCACTTTCTCTTAAGTACACCGGATCACAAGTCTCAAAATTCAAAATAAAATATGTGATCCCCCAAGCACTACTTTGCACCCTAATAAGTCTTGATGAGCATTGTGTGTGCAAAGCACCTTGGTAGTTGTACATTTTTTTGTGCATTAAAGTGTGTGGAAGTAATCTTATTTGTGTTTTATTGTGCTTCTTACTTTACATATTACTTGTATTTTTGATTAAAACATTTGTTTACTCTCCTCAAATTTACACTTATGAGCACATCATTATCTTCCATAACACTTCTTCTCATGAGTATTGGATCCTAATGCTAATTCTATATTACTTTTTCTTTCTGAAATGCACTAGATAACCTAGCATGTGTTCTACAATGTTTTTGTATGTTTTTGAACTTAAGAATTAAAGTAACATTGTGGTCATCTCTTTTTGATAAACATTATTTCATGCTTGGTTATTCTAAAATTTAAAACTGCACAATGATTTCCAAAAACATCATTGTGTGTGATCTTTACCTCATATTTTTTGGATTATCATTACTATTTGCTATAAGTCTTCCGCATCTTAACCATATAAGTGTTTTTTTACCTTGCGCTTTCATGATTATTTCATATCTTGTATTATTTGCATCATCACTTATTCTTAAAAATTCCTATCTTTCATTAAGTTATAGATTTCCTTGGAAACACTTTTTATTGGTTACTTCAAACATAAAAATCTTTTATGCTAAAAACTCTGAAATTTTGTAATAACTCTGATCTATTTCAATAAAATACAATTCTAAATCTCCTTATTATTTACCTAAAAAGCTCGATCATGCCTTATCTTTTATTTACACATTTTTAGTGCTTTGTCTCCCTACCCACTTTTCCTAATAACAAAGGGGGAGAACTAACATGATAAAATGCAAAAGGGGGAGAACTAACATGATAAATATATAATCCGCTATCAAAATGCAAACCCAACATGATTGATTAAGTTGATAGCATATATATTAGGGGTGCATTCACTTAGGGGGAGCATGTATTTAGGGGGAGCAAGTCTAACATGCTAGAATCAATTATTATCCTAAGTCATCACTCACACACACACACAAGTATAGTTTCATCATGCTTATCTATTAATGCTTTGATTTATCATTAATGGATTTGTTATTATCAAAAGGGGGAGTTTGTTGGAACATGGTCTTCCGCATCTCCTAGGTTTGAGAATAACAAATCCTATGTGTATTTGATCTTGTGTGATCAAGTGTGCAGGTTTACTAGGTCCACATGACTCAAGGAGTACACATGATGACTGCCCCCAAAATTGAGGCCAAAATTCGAAGAGGCTCACTAGCACCGGCAGTAGCAACTAGCACCGGGCGCTAGCGTTGATGAGCGCGTTTCCGGGAGCTGTTATGGAAGGCGCTAACGCCTGGCGGTAGCGGATAACGCCGGCGGTATCGGTGAACACAGAAGGAATGAAAGCCTCGTTGCCGCGGATTAGAGATCCTGCCGCGCAAGAAGTTTCTTAATCAGGGATAGCGCCGGCGGTAGCTACTAGCGCTGGCGGTAGCATGGAGCACAAGAGGCATGGAGCAATAGGTTGCCGCGGATGGTAGATTCTGCCGCACAAATTGTTTCTTAATCCGGGCTAGCGCCGGCGGTAGCGCTTGGGCTATAAAAGGACCCCCTCTCCTCTTGTTTTCGTACACCAATTGCATACACCTCAGAGAGAGTACTAGAATTCCAGAGGCCTATCTTGGCCGAAATTTGAGGTCCCGGCGAAGCTCTGCCAACTTCTGAAGGAGGATTCCATCACGCCGAAGCCAAACGAAGTCCGCTTTGACAAACGCTGATTCTACAGCGGATCTTCGCCTCCATATTCAGAAGTTCATCTTAAGGGAAGTTTTTATTATTTTATTTGTCTTTCTTTGTAAACGGTAGTGAAATCGCCTCGTGTTGGCGACTAGGTCTGGGGTAGGACTTAGGGCTGAAAATCATCTCGTGTTGGCGACTAGATCTAGGTTAGGTCTAGGGGGTGCTTGAGGCCACATCCGGGGAAGGATTGGCTAGAGCGGCTTGAGGCCGAATCCGGGAAGGAGGAGGCTAGGGCCACCGGTTCGTGGGGAAGCGAGTCGGGATAGAAAACGAAAAGAGCTTTTATTATTCGCCTCCGATCTCTAGCGACATTGAGATCAAGTTTTGTAATACTGATTTAATATCAATAAAGCTTGTCTCTCTTTTTGTTTTACTTGTCTTCTTATTGCAATATTCCAAAGTTTTCTAAATAAAATATAAAGTTTTTGAAAACCCTTATTCACCCCCCCCCCCCCTCTAGGGGCGCCGACCGATCCAACAGGCATCACCTCACCGGGGATGAATCAAAGTTCTCTTCTTTGGCGCCTTACTCAGGTAACAATGCAATCATTATGGCTGACAATTCTGTTCATGCAGTAGAACAAGAAGGTGTTGTCTCTCTGAGCAGTGATAAGCGTACACTCACATTCAGGAGTGTTTATCACGTGTCGGGTATGAAGAAGAATCTCTTCTCTGTGACCAATGCGGTCGATGTCGGTTATCACGTTCTGCTTGGCTCAACAGAAGTGAAGTTTCTTAAAACTCAACCGGAGATAAAGGGAGATGTTATTCATGTTGGAAAGCGGGTAAAGGACTTGTTCGTTTTATCGACAAGTACCAATGTTGATAAGATGAAGACCAATGATAGCGCGACTATCTGACATGAAAGGTTGGGGCATGTAGGCATGGACAAATTGAAGGCTATGGCGGTAAGGGGCCTTGTCAAAGGCTTGCCTAGCTTATCCTCCTATGGAGACAGTCATGTTTGTGCAGGATGTCAGTTTGGTAAGTCTCATCGACTTCCATTTGATAAATCGCAAACAAGGTGCAAAGCACCGTTGGAGTGCATTCACGGTGATTTGATGGGACCGACTGCCACCCCAAGCCTTGGAGGCAACAGATATATGTTGGTGTTGATCGACGATTACACCAGATATGTCTGGGTGTATTTTCTGAAAGAGAAGTCGGAAGCTTTTGCGAAGTTCGTCGAGTTCAAGGAGTTGGTGGAAGGTCAGTTAGGCCTGCGAGTGAAAAAATTGAGAACTGATAATGGTGGGGAGTTCACCTCTTGTGAGTTCTCAAGTTTTTGCAGGAAGCACGGCGTCCGGAGAGAGCTCACTTGTGCCCATACTCCACAGCAAAACGGCGTTGCAGAGCGAAAGATCCTTCATCTGGCGGAAACCTGCAAATGTTGGCTTCATGCAAAGAGTATCCCAAAGTCCTTTTGGGCGGAGGGAATATCTTGTGCGGCATACGTCATCAATAGGATGCCTCTAAGTCCTATCAACATGAAGACCCCTCACGAACTGATGTTCAAGGAGAAACCAAGTGTTGATCACCTTCGGGTGTTCGAGTCAACCTGTTATGTGCATATCCCTAATGCTCTTCAGACAAATCTAGATGCGAAAGCAAGGAGGCTAGTCTTTGTTGGATATGATGAGCGGAAGAAGGGGTGGAGATGCATGGATCCTGAGACACGGAGATCAGTGGTATCTCGGGATGTGGTGTTCGATGAGGTGACTTCCTACAAGGAGAGTTTAGGAGTTGAACTACAGGAGAGCAGGGTTGATGAAAAAGGGAAGGCTGCGGGAAATCTTCAAGTGGAGTTGCCTGTTTCACCAGGTGCTCCAGCTGTGTCAAGCTCAGAGATGGAGACTTCTGGTTCTGGAAGCAGGGGGAACGATGCTCCAAGTTCGCCTGGAAGAGGAGCTAGCACAAAAGAAGCAGCTGAGGAGGTGGTTAGTCAGGTGCAACCTCTTAGGAGGTCGAAGAGGACTATCAAGCCACCGGATCGCTACACAGGAGGAAACATGGTGAGCTTTGTCTCATGTTTCTTTGCTGGTCCCTTGGATAAGCTGGATCCGTCGAGCTTTGAGAAGGCCAAAGACATGAAGCAGTGGGACATTGCTATGCAGGAGGAGATGGATGCTCTCAAGAAGAATGAGACTTGGTCTCTAGTGCCCAGGCCCAAGGGCATTACCCCTATGACATGCAAGTGGGTCTATAAGCTCAAGAAGAAAGCTGACGGCACGATCGAGCGATATAAGGCTCGCCTTGTGGCTCACGGGTTCTCACAGCAGTACAGAGAAGATTATGATGAGACGTTCAGTCTAGTGGCCAAGATGACTTCGGTTCAATTTGTTATTTCTTTGGCGGCATCCAGTGGATGGGAGATTTGGCAGCTCGACGTGAAGAATGCCTTCATATATGGAGAGATTGACAAGGATATCTTCATGATCCAACCATCGGGCTTCATCTCGGAGGATTGTCCAGACTACGTTTGCAAACTGAAGAAAGCCCTGCATGGGTTGAAGCAAGCGCCTCGGGCGTGGTATGGGAAGATCGTAGAGTATCTTCTATTCTGTGGGTTCTTTGCTTCAGACTCTGATTCTAGCTTGTTCGTCAAGAAGGAGGGGGTGCTTCAGGTTATTGTTCTGTTGTATGTGGATGACATGATTGTCACCCGGAACTCGAAGGAGGCAGTAACAAGGCTGAGAGCCGAGCTTGCTATTAGATTTGAGATGAAGGATCTGGGTGAGCTCCACCATTTCCTTGGACTCGAGGTTCAGAGGCGAGAGAGCAGAGTGCTCGTTTCTCAGGCTGGATATGCGGAGCAGATCGTTCAACGATTCGGCATGGAGGAAGGGAAGAGCAGCTCTATACCTCTGGAACAACATCATAAATTTTGGAAGGATGAGGGGAGAGTTCTATCTGATCCGTTGGTGTTCTGAGCTCTGGTTGGGAGCTTGATCTACTTGACCATCACAAGGCCAGATATTGCTTATGCAGTTGGCAAGGTGAGTCGGTACATGGCGGAACCACGGAAGCCTCATCTTCTGGAGGCAAAAGGAATTTTGAAGTATGTGAAGTTGACCTCTGATCTGGGTCTCCTATATCAGAGATCAACGTCTGGTTTTGTCTTTATGACATGCCCTACAGCTATTTCTTGGTGCAGCAAAAAGCAGGACTTGGTGTTTGTATCTACCATAGAAGCGGAATACAAGGCTTCGGCTTTGGCAGCTCAGGAAGCCGTTTGGCTCAGGAGATTGGTAGAGGACGTTCATGAGGAGGTTCGAGGTCCCACTATGCTACACAGGGACAATGAGAGTGCTCTAAAGCTGGTTAATAATCCAGTCTGTCACGCGAGGACCAAGCACATTGAGATTGAGCACCATTTCATTCGTGAGAAGGTGTTGGGAGGATCTCTTATGGTCGAGCATGTTCGGAGTGTGGACAATGTTGCAGACATCTTCACAAAGCCGCTGGCGAAGGGACCGTTTACTCGATTGCGGAGTTTACTCGGGCTAGTTTCCACTTCCCACTTCAAGGGGGAGTGTTGAAATTATTGAAGTGAAGTGGAAGGTGGCTGACGGTCTGTTTATTGGTGATCGCAGAGACCGCGCGGTCTCTGTGCTGGTGCTCTGCCAGTTTGGCTCTGGCGGCCTACTGTGGTTGGTCGGTCTATTCTTGTAATGTTGCGGTCTCTTCCCAGTTTGATCTGCGTGGTTGGTCTATCTTCCTTGTTAGGAGACCGAGCGGTCTGTTCTTGTGTAACCGTTGTGATCGGGCGGCTTATGCTGGGTGATCTGGCGACTTGTCTGAAGTCGGCCAGATGTTCTTGGTTTGCTCTAGGCGATCTAAGGAAGGTGTGATCTGTGTCCGTGCGGCTTGTGCGCGGTCTGCTACTAATCTGCGGTCTTGGACAGGGTGTTGTCCAAGTGGTGTGTTTGCGCAGTCTGTTCTATGAGACCGCTCACGATCTGATGGGTGGTGATTGTACCTCTCTTTCGGCGGTGACGACATCCGTCCTCTCGCCTATAAATAGGGGTGCAGGGCCCGTCATTCATAATGAGAACTGTAAGAACTAGAGCCTGGGTTGTTTTGTGCGGTCTCAACTTTGAGGTCGGGCTGTCTCAGAAACGATTTAACTGTTTGTTGTGTTCGCAGGTTTGCGGTCAACAGATTGCGGTCTCCTTCCTTGGTGATTTCCCAGTGGCTTGAATAAACAGTTCGGCAGCGGCTTGCCTGTGGTCTGGTTTATGTTGTTCTTGTGCTATTCGCAGCGAACTCAGCGATCAGGCGACCTTCTGCGGTTAGGCGATCTGAGTTGCGGTCTTGCAACCACCTTTGTTCTGTGTTCAGTTCAATAAGCTCCAGTTCGTGCGGTCTGAGGTTGCGGTCTTGCAGTGCAGGTCATCTTGCCTGTATTCTGATCGAACGGTGTCAGGACAAGCCGGGCGGTCTCTAGAGTTCAGCTGTCAATGCGGTCTCTGCTTGTCAGGTCGCCATATTTATTTTTTGGTGTGTTTTGTTCATCTCTCCTTCGTGATTCTTATGAATCATGTCTTGCCATGTATGTCTCGAAATGTAATGAAGTTTTGTGATTCAATAAAGTCTATTATGTTGCTGTGTGGCATTATGGTTGTTTGGCTTTAACTCAGTTGATGCAACTCCTGCTTACTCCTAAAAGATTCAAATCAAAAAATTTAATAGGCAAGACTTGCGGGTCTGTGCTGTGTAGGGCTTGAGGGCCTGAGTGTCGAGCTTGCGGGCTTGGGTGCAGTGAAGGGGCTTGCGGGCCTGGGCTGTAGGGACTTGCGGGTACGAGTTGTAAGGCTTGTGGGCCGGAGACATTAGCGGAGTTTTCTGAGCCTAGCACACTGCTAGGTTGGCGCAGAGGGAAAGAGGACTACTCAAGACACCCTGTCTTGAGGAACCTCTATAAGTCTTTGTGTGTTTTCTGTGCTATGCTTTTCAATCTCTAAATCTATTAACCAGAAAACAAGAACACCAAAAGGGGAATAAAATAATTTGAAAAACCTATTCACCCCCCTCCCCCCTCGAGGTGATAAGTCGACACCCAATAACTAACAAGTGGTATCAGAGCCAGGTTGCTCAAAGAAAGCTTAATAGCTTGAGCAGATCTGCTATTGGGTATGTCAAATCATCAGCTCAGGAATTTAAAAGCTCCATGGAGAAAGTCAGAAGATTTGACATCAAGAAGTTCAGATCTCTAAGTGAAAGCAGCTGGAGCTCTTCTTATATTAAAGAAAGAAGTATAAGGATCAGTGCCATAGGGATTATAGCACCCTTGACTATTTCAGACAGTGAATCAGAAGATGAAGAATGCTCCGTAGTCAGAAGAAGAATAAGAGCACCCTTGACTCTCACATACTGTAACTCTGAGGATGAGGAGGTCTATGGGTTGATGGCTCTATCAGATGAAGAAAATCATGATGAATCATATTATGATCAGGTATGCATCACTCACACACCTTTACTCACGGCTTAATTTAAGAAGACCAAGAGTGCATCAGATGATTGCTCATCTTCTAAAAATGATGCAGAAGACTGCTCATCATGCAACAATAAGAACCATGCTGATCTAATAGAACAGTTTGGTGATCTCTTGGCTGCTCTGAGAAAGAGCAAGAAGCTTGTTAGGAAGCAAGCTAAGGAGCTAGAATCACTCAAACCCATTAAGGCTGAGATGAATGAGGAAATGGGTATGTCCCACAATGAGGGCACCAATTCCTGTGAGCTCAAGAAGATCATAGGCAAGCTTCATGATGATTGAAACCAAAGGGAAGAACTCATTAGGAAACTTAAGAATGATTTTCTAAAGGACAGAAGCTTAGTGGCTCAATTCTCTAATCCCAAAACAATACTGTCCATCATTGACACCTTCTCCTCCTATGGAAATAGGAGGGGATTGGGTTTCAATGAAGGGGCAGTAGATGCTGCGAATGGAGAAAGGGGCAAAACTAAAGCTGAGCCTCATACCACCTTTCAAAAGGTAGTGCTTCCCTCTAATAAGTATGACCAGGACAGTGTCTATGGTCACTGGATGAATGGAAGCTCCAATAGCTTGGGAAATGATCCTAACCATGGGAGGAGAAAGGGCATGGGATGAGTGCATTGAAGGCTCCCCATGAGGAAATCCAAATGGCCCATCATGGACCATTTGTGTTTGGTGCCTCAGCCCCCACCTTGAAGGGTAAAGGAGCAACACCTTCCCAATCTCTTCCAGATAAGAAGCAGGCTAGTAGCACCAGTATAATCTACTCTCCTTGACCATATCTGATGCCATCAACACCATGTCAGCTACCAAGATGACATTTGTTGCTGACAAACTGATAAAGTCAAGAAGGAATAATTATACTTGAGCAGCTAGTCAGCCCTTAGCTAAGAGAGATAGGAAGAATGTTGCTGCCTTATCTACTGAACATAAGCATTGTGATTCTCCACCCACCTCAAAAATTGTTTAGAAAAGAAGGTACAACATCCATGAATGTTGCTGTTGTGGTAAAGTGGGACACTTTGCCATTGACTGTTGGCACAACCCTAGTGTGCCTAGTGCAAAGGAGAGACCTCCTGGAAAGGCTGAGGTGAGTAGAAGAATTCGGTATTATGCTAACAAGAACCTAGGACCCAAATCACCTTGGGTTCCTAAGGGATATTAAATCTGTCTTGCAGGGAAGTCCATGTAGCCAATTAAAAGCAAACAAGGCTAATGGACAATAAGTGATCCAGGCTTAACTCTAGACTAAGAAAAACCTCACCACATGCCAAGATGCACTGGTCAAGGGGGAGCTAAAAATAAAAATAAAAGAAACATCACATCAAGGGGGAGCTACTAGCTCAAGAAGGTATAAAAGCTAAGGTGAAGGTAGCTATATTAATGTTCAATACATAACCTCATCTTTATCATTTTGTAAAAATAAAATTTACTTGAGTAAGCAAAATCTGTCACTCAAGGTGCACATATGTATGGCACTGCTAAACCATTGCACTGATCATACAAAAGAGTGAACAAGAACAATATCATTTTGAACACTAAACGATATCGTCGAAATAGAGATTGGTATAGTTGAAATGATTTCTCGACATCAATGTAGGATCATGACGATACCTAAGTGTAGATCTAACACTTAAAAGATATGAAATTAATCGATCGCAACCATTCAATCTAAGTTAATCAGACCTTTGTCAAATGACACTTCACATTCCAATCCCGAAACTATAAATAATATCAAATGTCTTAAGGTTTAAACACTTTCTACATTAGCCCTAAAAAGATGCCGTTGAAAGTGCACAATGTGCCTCTGAGAATCCTCTACAGGGGGGCGGTGAATTGGGATTCAAAATTATTTATATCCTAACTGTGAAAACAATAAAATTAATCTAAGGATTCAAGCTCACAAAAGAAGTCAGGCAGAATAAACTTGTGCTGGAATGTAAAGCAGAGACAGTAAAATAAACTAGCTATAGAGACATCACAAAAAATTGACAACCAGAAGACACAGATTTTTTATAGAGGTTCCCCAAAATGTGGGTTCTCCCCTCTTCTACCACTTGGTAGGGATGCACCACTGTGCCTGAGTCTTTTGATAAGGAGACTCTTAGAACCACTGATATTTTGACAAAGAGATCATGAACCACCAGATCTTTTGATAAAGAGATCTTGAACCACTGAATCCTTTGAAGAGGGATTAATAAAACTCTTTTATAGGATGAGAAAGAAGGTTGTAGGAATTCTTTTCTCAGAATTCTTGAGAGGACTGTATGAGGAACAACCTATTATGCTCCACAAAATCTGCTCTTGATTAGCCCTACTTTAGATAGTGATGAATTGCAGGTGCTTTGTATGTCAGATCCTTTGTGCTTCTGCTGATTGAGATCTGGCCGCTATGAGATTGTGATGATAAGCAACTTTCAGATCCTCTGTTCTATTATATGAAGATCAACAGAGATTATCTTTTCTTTTCTCTTTTCTGTGTTGGGGTTCCTGAGAGAGAGAAGAGGAAGCCCTGGCAAGAAGAAGAATAGCCGATAGTGATTAATGCTCACTTTGTTTCTGTCTTCTCTTCTCCTTTTATTCCCTCTATTCAATTTCAAAAATATTTCCCTTTCTGGTATGCCTTGAAAAGGTAATCTTCTGATGACATTCTCTTTCTTTCCACTTTAATTCTCGGCCCGTCCACCTACAAGGAATATGGTTCCAAGAAACCTTTTGTGTCCTTCTTTAATGCTTCTTTCTATTTCAGGCAATTATTGAGCCGTTGGGGAACGGTCTTGAAGGATGTGGGCCATGAAAGAAGGATCAGAGAGACAGCTGAAATGATATACTTTTATAGACTGTATTCAGCATAGCGTCGAATTCATTTCTTCTC
This sequence comes from Dactylorhiza incarnata, assembly GCA_033032865.1. Classification (NCBI taxonomy): domain Eukaryota; kingdom Viridiplantae; phylum Streptophyta; class Magnoliopsida; order Asparagales; family Orchidaceae; genus Dactylorhiza; species Dactylorhiza incarnata. Next base: position 3,539,999 of record JAWHQI010000076.1, on the reverse strand, counting down.
TTATCGACGTAACTTCGAGTTCTTGTAGAAGTAGCTTCGATTTCATCTCTGCTCTGATTGAACTCTGCTAGTCGACGTTGCGTCGACATCTTATCGACGTGTACATCGAGTTGATCTGTCTGGATTTGAACTTCATCTATTGCGTCGAGAGGAAGTCAACGTTGCATCAACTTTAGATGGCTCCGACAGATAACATCTTATGCGTCGAGTTGAAGTAGAAGCTGCGTCGACTTCTCTAGTTACTCCGACAAGTCCTTGAACTCTACGTCGACATTCATTCGATGTAACGTCGACTTGGGTTACTTCGACAGAGGGGTTGAATCACATGGACTTCTAGTCAGAGCAACGTCGATATGGACTCGATGTTGCGTCGAATTCTATTCGACGCAAATATTAACTTAGCCCAATTTTGCTTCCCTTGATCTGGTCCTGATACCCTATGTTGAGTATGACATCCTAAGACATATAATGACCAGATTACCCTCACTATACAATGGGTAATTTACTCCTAGAGGATAAATATCTTTTAGTTAATTGGTTAAGTTAAATCAAGGGTTTTTCCCAACAATCTCCTCCTATTTATCTTAACAAATTTTACAGTTTGTTCAGAGTGATTTTATACAATTTTTTATTTCATAAATAACAATACATGCAATACAAAATAGACATAATATAGGACAGACTGAAATCATATGACAGACTGAAGTCATATGTAGTTCCATTTACTTGACAGGCAGTAAAGTTGTATAACATTTGTTCTTCCCAGAATATATTTGTGTTCAAAATGAATAGTCATAGAATACCTTAATGAGCAAAAATTTAGGAATCCTTCTCAGGAGTCTTCCTTTTTCTTGAGAATACTACTGGGGTGACTTTCCTTGGAGCTATCTTCATAGGCTCATCTTCATCAAGAGACAATGTTAGATTCTCAGCAACATTGGCTTTGTCATGCTCCCCCTGTGCTTGTGCATTCTGATCAGCATCCACAGCAGCTTCCTTGGCAATCTTGGCCACCTCATCTAACAGATTCTCATCTTGAGGCTTCCGCTGACCCCCTACTGTGCTTACAGCTTCTAATTCCATATCCAGATTTTTCTGAATATCTGGAGCAGGCTCCTCCTTAATTGTTGCATCTATTTGTTCATCATTTACTTTTTCTGGGAGCTCCCCCTGGTCTGCAGGCTCCCCCTGGATTTGTGCTCCCTGGAAGGTAGTCACTTTGTCAAGGGAAAGCTCATTATCAGCATTTCCCTAATCCTGTCCACTGATAAGTAATAAAATATATGTATTTTTAGTATAATTATTAGTATAGTTTTGATTAATATTGTGAATTTTCTATGTAAATTAATGAATAAATTGCTTCTTTATTATTTCTGGTTTCTAACTTAGATTTATTTTTGTTTTTGCATTTTTTTTGTGCAAAATTTTCCCAGGTCACGCCCTCAGACACGCCCGTGACCAAGGACATGTAATTTTAAAAGACAAATTTCCAGCTGGCAGCCATTTTCAGGTGAAATCTCGAAGAGTTGACCAAGTCACGCCCGTGACTCTACAAGTCACGCCCGTGTTCCAACAGAGTCACGCCCGTGAGCCGCCAGCGCGTCACGTCTCGAAGCCGCGCCCATGCTGCCGACATCAGCCACCCATAGTCACGCCCGTGACTCACAAAGTCACGCCCGTGACTCACAAAGTCATGCCCGTGACATACCAAGTCACGCCCGTGTGCAGCCATGTTTGACGGCCGGACCTTCCAGAAGACGGCAAATACAGCCGAGCAAATGTCACGCCCTAAGTCACGACCGTGACATTCAAGTCACGCCCGTGACCTAGGGCGTGTAAAACTCAAATTTTCCCTATAAATAGAGGGGCTCGGCTGAAGTATTTTTCATCCAAATTTTGAGTAGTTCTTGTTGTATTGTGAGTTCTTTTGAGTGATTGTGAGCTTCTCTTATGCAATTCAGTTTAAGTTCGTTTTAAGTTTTTTTGTCTTCCTAGTCTAGTTGTAATGCTGATTTCAGAAATGAAATGATGTTTTTCTCATTTGGATCATCTTCCTTTTTATTAATGTTAGCGTGTGTGCGTGTATGAGTTTAGCTTTATTGCTTTCATAATTTAGCTTTATTGCTTTTATAGTTAGGTTTATTGCTTTCATAATCTAGATTTACTGTTTTCATAGCTTAGATTTACAAGCTTTCATAAAATAGTTTTATCGTTTTCTTTTTCGCTTTATTTTATCGCTTTCATTTTAAACGCTTTCTTTTCAGTTTTTTTTAGAGGGTGTGCGTGTATGAGGTTATATTTTTCTTTTTTTGTAACTTAGTTTTATTTCAGTCTTCATATAACTGCTATATACCACCCCCATCTTGAATAAGAGGTTAATTAACTTTAGCATTTATTTAAGTCGGTTGGGACGGATATTATTTCTACACCTTTATAAGTCTTTTCATTTCTATACCACCCCCATCTTTAATAAGAGGCTAATTAACTTTAGCATTTATTTAAGTCGGTTGGGACGGATATTATTTCTGCACCTTTATAAGTCTTTTCATTTCTATACCACCCCCTTCTTGAATAAGAGGCTAAGAACTTTTTAGCGATTGTTTAAGGTGGTTGGGACGGATACTATTACTGTTTTTTATATAAGTTTTTTTATTTCCTTTTTATCCGCTTATATCTGCTTTTATCATTAAACATGTATTTTTCAACCGATAATGCCGTCTCCATTCCGATGAGTGGCTAATTTCCTTTAGCACACGACGTCGAAGAGCACTGGGACACAAAAAAATAGTTTTTCTATAAAATTAAAACATCTCTTTCTAAAATAATTAACGCTTAAGGTTTACCCGAGAATCACGTTGAGTGGAGCCACATAATCGATGTGTGGTTTTCATTTCTGTTTTCGTACCTAGTTAGCCGAGAGGCTCGTGCGTACGGATTGATCGCTCACGGGTAAAGAGAAGTGCGCTCTACCCTCGAGAGAGGACGAGGTAATTCTCCCGAATTGGAAATAAAAACCCAATAGCGTGGTTCACAACATAAAGCGAGTATTAAGAACATTCGATTGTAGAACGAGAGTTCGGTCGAATATTCATAATCTCAGGTGGGCGTACCCTCGAGAGAGGAGCGTTCATAATTATGGAACCTCCACGGTCAAGTCATCTTAATATTTTGAAAAGTCATCACTTTTAATTCTACGAAAAAATCTATTTTCGTCTCAAGGTAATTCGACGTCGCGCGCTATCTTTCTCATCGCTTAGAACTCTAGTTAATCGCTTATTATCGTCTTTCGCATTTTATCACTTAGAACTCTAGTTAAACCAACTAAAAATATTATTCCGATAAAATAATAGTTCGTTCCTCGAAGTAGCATAATCAACACGACCCGCGGAAATATACGATCCCGATATTTTCAAAAAAATATCCTGTATTACTTGCGATAAGGTATACTTGCCTTTATCAAATGATTAATTTGGACTAAAAATTCAAACACAGCTTTCCAAACTCATTTAGTGCAAAACTCTCCTTTTCTACTTTTCAATTCAATAGGATTCGGCGTTGTAGCCGAGGCGTGATTGTCAATATTCCGAAAGAAGAAAAAGATCGTTACTTCTATCCTTCGATAGGATAACGGTTAATTTCTCAAAGTAGGAGTACTTGCAAGACTCTTCGAAAATATTCGTCAATTCTAAACTCTTAATATAAAGGTTATCTTTTATTTATAAAACAAAGGAAGTAGTCCAACCTAAATCATCATCCACTCAAGTCAAGGACAGGTCTGTCTTCCTTTAAGATATTCTCTCCCTTCTTGACCTTGCTGGCCAGTGAGGTTAAGAACTCTTTTGACACCGTGGAGGAAGACACAAATTATTTTAAGCTCTGAAAGGATCTTTGAAATCTTAATAACTCACCCTCCATCTATGAGTATTTTCTATCAAACTTCCTAGCCTGAGAGGCCACTTGATCTGCAAAGGTGGATGAGGCAATGACCAATGTCTTAGAAATGATCTGCTCAAGATCAATTGTGGGTGGATGTGATGCAGATGGAGGAGGTGATGGAGGGAGTTCTTCTTGGATGGGAGAGAGAGGCTGATAGAACTATGGTGAGACATGAATAAGTGGAGGAGGTGGAGCATGCTGATGATCTAGAATGTGGATGGATGGTAGTTGATGGGATGATTGTGAAGATGGCTCAGGTAATGAGGTGGATTGGAACTGCTGTTGTTGTTGTTGCTGTTGTTGAGAAGGGTGTTGAGATGGGATATCCTCCTGATGGGGCTCTAGAATAGTGTCCATTGAGGTAAGATCATCCCTTGGGGGATATGGTATCTCTCTATTTGGCTCTAGAGGAGGAGGAGATGGGGGAGGAGATGCTGCAGCTTGACCAGGCTTTAAAATCTGCCTGGTCCATTTTGAGAATATCCCTATGTTGATCCTTTTTCCAGGAGGAATGTGCACTCCTTTAGATTTACAGACATTTGGATAATGCTGGAAGAGTACCTGACTCATTATCCTCATGTATGCATTCTCCTTGTGAGAGTACTTATGCCCAATCATCTTTAGTAGGCATCTCCCCCAATTGATCTTCTTTTTCAGGACAAGAGCTCCCTTATTCTGCCACTGTTGCTTTGGAACAGCATCATGTGCAGAAATCTTACACAACAAAACCTTTCCTACTATGTCTGTTAGGAATCTATATTCCTCTCCAAGATCCATTTTCTTCAGATTGATTTGCTTGTCCTTTTTGAACTGCATTAGTTCTAGGGCCCTATTAGTCTCATCCCCTGTTAGTTCATGTGTCTCATTTCCATTCTGAAGATCATATGTTTGATTTAGTGATTCCTCTGTGATCAGTACATCTATATCATATATTTTTCCTTTGAGGGAACCATCCTCTCCTATCTGAATGTTGTCTTTAAGTTCAGTCAATTCAACGTCCAGAATCTTGCAACTTGTTGAGATAAGCTTGGTCAAACCAACCTCCTGAAACAATCCAAGGATGGCTTTGAAATCTTCTGTCGCTGCACTGAAAGAGTTCATGTCCACATCAAATCCTGAAAGAACTTTGGGTGGAGCCATCTCTTTGGATTAACCTGCAAGGTCAAAGAGAAATAGAGAAAGGAGAATGGGAGAGCTGGAGGACAAGAGAGCAGGAAGGCAGGAGATCAAGAGAGAATTCGAAGGCGTATATGTTTCGATGCAGTAATTGTTTAAAAGTAGATGAATCATCGCTACTTAGGGTTTAGATCGATGCACTGTCGATATTACTTATTTTTTGGCGCACAAAGCTGTGTCGAGATTGCTTCTAGAAAAAATTTTGCGTGCGCTGATATATCGACATTGCGTCGACTAATACTCGACGTAGCTTCGAGATTATTCAGAGACCAGTTCTATCGACGTTACGCCGAATTCCAATCGACGTGACTTCGAACTTAATTAACAATTGTTAAGTCGACTTTACGTCGATAAAAACTTGACGTTGCGTCGAATTCTATTCGAATTGTCTGCTCTGTGTGCTTCTCGATGCTGGCGTCGAGTAGAAGTCAATGGTATGTCGACTTCTATTCGACTCATCTCTTAATAAACATATATATTTCTCTTAGAAGGTCCTTGCCGTTTTTCCCAGCAATTTTATTTATTGAAAATAGATCATAATATGATGTTATAAATGTTAAGGTGGATTCAAGATAGAAATTACTCCCTTGAATGACTCTTGTTCCTTATTCATGACCTACATCAATCTTCCCACTCAATTTTCTTCTGAGTGGGATCCTTCCCAACCCTGCACAAGTAATTCAAACATGAGAAGGCACCCAGGTTACCTTGGGCCCTTTGCTTTTACCATTGTAGGGTTCAATGAAAGAATAGGAGGGTCTTTCATGATACCCTTTGGGATGATGGGGAATGGATTTCCCAAACCTCTTATCTTGATACTTGAAGTGAGTATAAAATGTATCAAAATATAACAAATCAGCAGAATGTTTGATTATCCTAGGTTTTGTTTTTGCCTGTTGATTGTTGTTATTTAACTTCTCTAAATGATTCTTGCCTAGGGGTTTTTCCCTTTTATTTAGGTTTGCCTTTTTAGTTTTGTCTATCCTATCTGGATTATTGTTATCTCTACCCTTCGGTGATACACTCTTCTCACTTGGTTGATATTCACTAGGTCTACCAAATGGCACTGGATTTTTCCAGGCTGGTTTCCTAGATGTTTCTGTGCTAGTGGAGGGATCTGCTCCTAATCCTAGGTGATTAAATCTCATAGAGATATTTTATGTGATATCCTTGAGTTTCTTACTCCCATTGAGTGAGTCCTCAAAGGCCTTTGCCTTTGCTAGCTCTTCTTATAGATTTATATTTTCCTCTCTAAGCTTAATCAATTCTAACTCTTTATTATTAAGTTCATTAGTTAGATTTTGATTTATTAGGAGTGTTTCATTTTTCTTCAGATTCTCTAATTCAGTTTTAGTTGTGTTTAGCTCATTTTCTACCCTAAGATGTTCAATGCAAAAATCTTGGAAGCATGTTTTAAAATCTTCAGAAGCAAAGTCAAATTCATCAAAGACAGATGATACCTGATCATCTTCATCATCTGATGCCATCCCAAGAGCCATCATGCAGGCTGTTACTGATTCTTCTTCATCATCACTTTTAGATGATGAGGAGTCTAGCTCTGCTTCAGAATCACTCCATGTTTCAGCAATGAAGCCCTTGGCTTTCTTCTTATCCTTCCCTCTGAAGAGCTTCTTCTTCTTCTTCTCTTCTTTGTTGCTGCTTCTGCTCCTTTGCTCTTGTGGGCACTCAGGAGCAATGTGCCCTGGCTTGTTGCAGGTGAAGCAAATAATCTCCCTCTTTGGAGTTTTATCATATCTGGGCCTTGACTCTCTTTCTCTTCTCCTTGAGTCTTCAGTCTTGACCCATTTCTTGAATCTCCTTGATAGGAGATTGAACATCTCATTTTCAGGAGTAGAGGGCTCTCCTTCAGTAGCTTTCAGAGCTAAGTTCCTTTGGATAGGAGCTGGAGTGGTTTCCCTCTCTTCTGACTCAGCCTTATTTTTCAGCAACATCTCATATGACTTAAGCTTTCCTAGCAAAGCTTCAGTAGAAATTTCTCTGTGACATCTGGATTCTCTGTGTTGAAACCGATTTCTCGGTCTTTTGTGGAGCTCGGGGCCCTCAACAGATTGAGGGGCGACTAGCCCTTACCGGTCCCTCAGAAGAGATAGGCAGATAACCCGGACAAAGAACAAAGACCCTGGTCTCAGCAAGGAGGTCCCTCCACTAACCCGGAAGATCGTTGAGCGCTTCCCCTCCCAAGCCAAAGCTAAGACTCGGGCACCTTGGAGAGCTAGAGAGCCCAAACCAAAGCGACCTATGGAGAGAAGAAGGCTCAAAGATTCTGAAACCCGGTCTTCTTCCAAGGTGCCCCTTAAGGTCTATTTATAGATTTTGGTTTTGTGGTCTGTCAATAGCCAACTCCCGCTGTCCCTTCTTACTATCCGCACCCCAAATTGGTCTGCTAACAGCCAAACTCCGCTGTTCGGAGGGGCTACCCGCAGGCCACCAGGGGTTTTTTGGTAAAGGACCCCCCAGGCGCCGGCGAACCAGAGACCCCTGACCTGTTCAGCGAACACGGGGCTCGCCCAAAGATCTGGCTGACTCGCCAAAGCCGCCTAGCGAACTCCTCCGACCGGCTGGCTCGCCTTCCTCTACGGCTCGCCTGCCGAACCGCTCCTTAGCTCGCTCCCTAGGTTGTGCGAACCAGGGACCCTTCCTGCCTCTACGGATCGCCTGCCGAACTGCTCCTTAGCGGGCCGAGCTCGCCAAAATGGCTAACTGTGCCCCAGAAATGGCTATTTGTACCCCAAGGTCCCGGACCTGCCTAGCGAGCTCCTCCGACCGGCAGGCTCGCCAAAGCCGCCTAGAGAACTCCTCCGACCGGCTGGCTCGCCTGCCTCTAGGGCTCGCCTGCCGAACCGCTCCTTAGCTCGCTCCCTAAGTTGTGCGAACCAAGGACCCTTCCTGGCGAACATCGGGGTTGTACACAATCCCCGCTCTTCGCGAGGTTGCTTCGAGCTCGCAAAGAAACGTCCAACCCCTGGTGTTCGCCGATTCGGCTGACGTGGCAGGAATCTTGTGGTGGGCCCCGCGCCCAAAACTATAAATACCGCCCACCGTGGCTAGTGATCAAGCTTTTCCTTCCCCTTCTTCCTCGCAGAAAACAACGTATCAGAATGTCCTCCAAGCCGAGCGCGCGAGACCGACTGAAAGCTTCCAGAGAGATGGCGAAGGCCTGGGCCGCCGAGCGCAACGCCTGGATGTTCAACCCCGCCACACCCCCTTCCCCCCAGCCTAAAAAGGCCAAGACGGTTCAGAGGTCGCAAGGGGAGGACGTGTCGTCACCTCCTGCCTCGCCTCCGCCGCCGGATACCGGGCTCGCCCAACAGGTATTCTTCGTCTAGGCATTTTATACCGACTACCCACTTACTCCTTCTCTTCTCGCAGAACCCTCCGCCTGAGGAACGCATGGCGGGCCTCACGCTGACCTCTTCTCATGCTCCGTCCCCCGCGAAGCTGGGGTCGCTAGACGCTGGGGCCAAGACTTCGACCCAACAGGCGCCTCTCTCGCAACCCCGTAAGTCATACATATCCTCCTATATGTCCGCTTGAGTCCATGCGATATCCATGCGTTTGTGGCCTACGCAGATACCCCACCGCCGAGCCCCAAGAAGAAAGGCTCCACACCGGCGCGTTCGTCGATTTCTCCTAAGGTCAACTTGGAGACCCCCGGCTTCGGTTTGGTGGGCAGGCGAAGTCCAGGCGGCTCGCTTCTCGATGGCGCCCAGGTCGCGGAGAGAGTGGTGTACCCCCCTGGTCTGGGGAAACCCCATGTCCCGGGGTTCCGCGGAAATTTCCAGGGTCGACCGGAGTCTTCTCACAAGCAACGTCGCGAGTCCTCCTCCCAAGGTTAGTACATTTGTCCGGGCTCGCCTTTTCGCTCGCCCCCTGATCCTACTAGTTTGTCCTTCGAAGACATTTCGGAAGCCACGCCTGAGTCAGGACATGGGAGGGTGGAGATGTCACCGCCGCCCTCGCTAGGCCAGATGGAAGACTTCTTGGGCGACCCGGGCGACCCCGAGCGAATGAAGAGACGGGTGTCAGAGGTGCTTCAGAAGCATGGTATGATGCTACGCGAGCTGGAGGAGCGATATGATGCGGACCGGGCTGTCTTCGACGAGAGATTAGCCGCGATGGAAGACGCGAATGCGCGCTTGATCGCCGAGGCGGAGCCGGTGACTCGCGCAGACGTCACCTCGCCCAGCGTGCACATCTCACGGGGCGAGGATCAAGCACACCTAATCCTGTGCGAGTTTAAAGCACTTCGCGAATACCACTATCCGAGAGTGCCGCCACGTGCGGGGAAGCGGGGTCGGGGTCGCTGGAAATGGCTTCCTTACCCCTGAGACTTCCGCGGTTTTTTAATTCTACTATCCCCTTGCTTTTATTTCTTTCATGACGCTTCTGTTGAACAATATCTGGTGTGGTAATATTCGCGAGTGCATCGTGACTCGCCTCTTATCGTTTTTTATTTTCCCTTCATTTATGTGGAGTGCCTGTGGTTCATTTAGTTCGTTCGCTGTGTTTGATACGATCGCCCTCGTGGAGCGCTCGCGAGCTTCTGTGCGACGTTGTGCCCAAACCCCCTTTTCTCGCGGGCCGGCCTTGGGCGGGGTTTAATTACCGCGCAACGGCGAGCCCGGGCTTGCAAGACTGCAGTCCTACCGAGTAGAAATCTACTTTATTTCCGCTATCCGCACTCCTGACGCTTCGATTCCCGTGCCCATCCGATTTTCCTATAAATAGTTCGGATTCACTTTTCCATCCGTCGCATTTATTTCTCAAGTCCTCTCGCGTTTACGCTCATCTCTGTTCTCGCAAGTTCGTGCTCGCGTTCGCTGCTTGCAGGCTGCCTCTTCCTGACTCGATGCGAACAAATCAGTTAGTGGGGGCGGATGGCGAGAGCGAGGGGCGGTCAAGATGCGCCTCAGCGTTTCAAGCCCACGAATTCTACTGCGCGAACATCACGGCAGAGGAGTACAAACATGTCGTGGATCGTTATCTCCCGGAGGGTTACTCAGCTCGCTGTCCGAGCGAGAGATCTACATTAAACGAGACCGAGGCTGACGAGCTCGCGATCCCCATTGCGCACTTCGAGAATGGGTTGCGACTCCCTTTATGGCCTGAAATTCGTCAGGTACTTCGCTTAGCCTTCTCGCCGCTCCCTGTCCGCTATCGCAACTTTCTCACTGTTCTTTGTAGGTGCTGCGGTATTATGGGGTGTTGCCGAGCCAGTTGACCGCGAATGCGATCGCGGACATCGTCGCGTTCGCTAGTTACCTGCGGGAGGAGAGGATCGAGTTCAGTCTCCTCGTCTTCCACAAAGTGTTTTCCTTCCGCGCCTTCCGAGACGGGACCACCTACTTCGCGAGTCAGCACATCACCGTCTGCGAGACGGTGAACAAGAGTCACTACTGGACCCAGAAGTTCCTCCTGGTGAAGGAGCCCTTCGGAAATCTCCACTTCACCCCCCTCCAGCGGGATGACGCCACTTACCGCCCTCCGAGCTCGCTGACCGGCGCCGACGCCAAACTTCTCCAATACCTCTCCGGAAAGAACTTCGAAGTCGCCTATCTGCGGCGCAACGTTGACTCATTACTCGCCGTTCCTCAAGGGGATGGTAGGGCTCGCTCTCGCCCCACTCTCCTTTCCTCTCTCTTCGCTGTGTAACGCTCTTACTCTATAGGCGAGCGCGAGATCCCTGTTAATCCTCCGCACGCACAAGGCATCACTCTTACGGCGGACACTCTCGCGACCGCGGCGGCAGAGGCTTGCCGCGATCTTCCTATCACCGGGTCCGGCAAGAAGCGGCCTCCGTCTGCGAGCCAGCCTGGTTCGCAACCCTCTTCTAAGAAGCCGAAAGGGAAAACCCTCGCCGTCAAAGATAAGAGAGTGGTCGTCGATCTGAGCGAGACCGACGGCTCGCCTCCTTCTCCTGCGAAACAGCCAGACCCGTTGGCGAGCCAGGGCGCCAGGAGCTCTTCCACAACCCCCCAACCCAAAAGCCACAAGAACTTTGGTCTGGGTGAAAAGGTTTCTGATATCCTTGGCGAGCCCCTGCTCGCTTGGGATCCCGACGCCAACCGGATTTCTTGCTCCACCCTTCACCCCTCCTGGGTGGAGCTTGGTAAGGCCGGGGAGGAGGCGTTCTCTCTCTCTCCTTCGGCTTATATGGCCGCGAGGACGCCGCCGCCTATAAAGAGATGGGGCCAAGGCAACTGGTCTATGAAGAAATGCGAGCCCAGTTCTGCTCGACGGAGCTCGCACATATGGCGGGCCGCCGCTATCTGCAGGCGGATAGGGATATCCGCGCGTACAAGGAGGAGCTTAAGAGAGCTCGCGAGGAGATCAAAGGTCTTAAGGAGAGGGAGGAGGTGTCGGAAGGACTTCTCGCCGGGATGCAGGGCAAGATGGTAAGTGGCCCTTGGGCCTCTTTTCTTTGTCGTTTGCGACCTCCGACCTTTGCCTAACTCATTTGATGCTAACTCAGGATGCCGACGTAGCAACCAAGCTCCTCGCTCGCAACGGCGAGCTGGAGTTGGAGAATACCATGCTGAAGGCTCGGGTGGACGAGCTATTTCGCAGCGTGCTGCCTCCTTCTCCTGGGCGAGCCGGTTCTCAACAGAGGGCTGCCGAAAGCGAGGAACAGAGGCGACGAGATGCGCAGGAGGTCGTTAACCTCGTCTTCACGACACTTAAGGGTGCGAGTCTGCTTGCGGAAGACGCGATGGAGTTTACAGCCGAAGATGTCTGCCCGGACCTCTTCGACTTGGCGCCATGGTTGGGGGCTCGCAAGAATGGCGAGGGCCCCCCAGAATGAACCCCCTTAGCCTCTCTTCTCTCATTATTTTGAATGTACATTATTCTTTTTGGGCTGGCGAGATCGCCGCCGAACATAGAAAAATCTTGGGGAATGATTGTTATAATTTTTTCGTTAGTATTTATGCGCATGCTCGCATTTCTTTTTTCTCTCGCACTTGCTCTTTCTTTTCAATTCTCATGACCAGTTGTTATGCGGTAATGCTTCCGGGGGCTCGCGAATGCGTGTGTCTGGGCTCGCCTCGCCAAGGTTCTCCTCTTATGGATTTCGCTAACCCGGGCCGTCGCCGCCCGCGGATACTGCCCGGCGAACCCAACCTTGGCGAACTCAGACATAGGCATCCCGCGAACTAAACCTCCCTGACTTTAGTATCTCAACCCGCTACCTTAGGCTTTATCAGCCTCGACCCTTTCAATTTTGCGAACCGAGCCCTTCTGGCTCTAACACCTCAACCTGTTACCTTAGGCCCCATCAGCCTCGACCTTTCCAATTTTGCGAACCAAGCCCTTCTGGCTCTAACATCTCAACCTGTTACCTTAGGCCTCATCAGCCTCAACCTTTCCAATTTTGCGAACCAAGCCCTTCTAGCTCTAACACCTCAACCTGTTACCTTAGGCCCCATCAGCCTCAACCTTTCCAATTTTGCGGACCAAGCCCTTCTGGCTCTAACACCTCAACCTGTTATCTTAGGACCCATCAGCCTCAACCTTTCCAATTTTGCAGACCAAGCCCTTCTGGCTCTAACACCTCAACCTGTTATCTTAGGACCTTGACCCCTATTGCCAGCCTCTCCAGAGATCCACCTGAACCCCCCGTCTAGGTGAGAGCCCGGGAGCGGAATCGATCTGGGGCATTCCAGCATCAACATATCCAACCTTGCCAGCCTCTCCAGAGATCAACCTGAACCGCCCGCCTAGGTGAGAGCCCGGGAGCGGAATCGATCTGGGGCATTCCAGCACCAATATATCCAACCTTGCCAGCCTCTCCAGAGATCAACCTGAACCCCCCGTCTAGGAGCCCAGGAGCGGAATCGATCTAGGGCATTCCAGCACCATCATATCCGACCTTGCCAGCCTCTCCAGAGATCAACCCGAACCCCCCGTCTAGGTGAGAGCCCGGCCGCGGAATCGATATGGGGCATTTCAGCACCAACATATCCAACCTTGCCAGCCTCTCCAGAGATCAACCTGAACCCCCCGTCTAGGTGAGAGCCCGGGAGCGGAATCGATCTGGGGCATTCCATCACCAACATATCCAACCTTGCCAGCCTCTCCAGAGATCAACCTGAACCCCCCGTCTAGGTGAGAGCCCGGGAGCGGAATCGATCTGGGGCATTCCAGCACCAACATATCCAACCTTGCCAGCCTCTCCAGAGATCAACCTGAACCCCCCGTCTAGGTGAGAGCCCAGGAGCAGAATTGATCTGGGGCATTCCAGCACCATCATATCCGACCTTGCCAGCCTCTCCAGAGATCAACCTGAACCCCCCGTCTAGGTGAGAGCCCGGGAGCGGAATCGATCTGGGGCATTTCAGCACCAACATATCCAACCTTGCCAGCCTCTCCAGAGCAACCTGAACCCCCCGTCAAGGTGAGAGCCCGGGAGCGGAATCGATCTGGGGCATTCCAGCACCAACATATCCAACCTTGCCAGCCTCTCCAGAGATCAACCTGAACCCCCCGTCTAGGTGAGAGCCCGGGAGCGGAATCGATCTGGGGCATTCCAGCACCAACATATCCAACCTTGCCAGCCTCTCCAGAGATCAACCTGAACCCCCCGTCTAGGTGAGAGCCCGGGAGCGGAATCGATCTGGGGCATTCCAGCACCAACATATCCAACCTTGCCAGCCTCTCCAGAGATCAACCTAAACCCCCCGTCTAGGTGAGAGCCCGGGAGCGGAATCGATCTGGGGCATTCCAGCACCACAATATCCAACCTTGCCAGCCTCTCCAGAGATCAACCTGAACCCCCCGTCTAGGTGAGAGCCCGGGAGCGGAATCGATCTGGGGCATTCCAACACCATCATATCCAACCTTGCCATGTCGGCACGACAGTAGTTATAAGCATTATAAAAAAGGAGTAAGACATTCAGTAGACAATATAGCAAAGCTTTTAAGGGTAAAATCGTTTCAAATCATCCCCACTTCGGGCTCGGTTGAGGGGTACCCCTTCCACATCCTGGAGGTGATACCCTCCCGACTTGAGCACCCCTCTTACAATATATGGACCCTCCCAGTTGGGGTTAAGCTTACCCACCGTGGCCCCTCTGCCGGCCGCATCGACCTTCTTTAGGACTAGATCACCTTTCTGAAAGTGTTTTATCCGGATATGTTTGTCAAAATATCGAGCCATCCGCCGCTTGACCTCTTCCTGCCTGATGGTGGCCAAGTCCCGGAGTTCTTCCACCAGGTCCAAGGACAGCCTCTGCTCTGCATTGTTACCTTCTAGCCACTCTTCATCCCCCTCGCTCGCAGCGATCACCCGGGGGGTCTTTACCTCAAACTCTATGGGGAGAATGGCCTCGGACCCGTGAGAGAGCTTGAATGGAGTCTCCCCGGTGGCGGTATTCGGAGTAGCCCTCATGGCCCAGAGGATAGAGGGTAGCTGTTCCACCCAATTTCCTCGAAGATTCTCCACTTTCTTTTTCAGTAGGTTAACGATTATCTTGTTCGCCGCCTCCACCCGCGCATTGCTCCTCGGGTGGTGGACCGAAGCGAACCTGAGGTCAATGCCGAGCTGAGTGCAGAAGCCAACAAACTCTTCACTCGCAAACTACGGCCAATTGTTCGTCACTATAGCTAGAGGGAGTCCATGCCTGCAAATTATTTCCCCCCACACAAAATTCCTTACAACCTGACAGGTTACCTTAGCAAGTGCTTTCACCTCTACCCACTTGGAGAAGTAGTCGATCATGACCAGCAGGAACTTCCTCTGGCCGCTGGCTTGGGGAAAGGGACCGACCAGGTCCAGCCCCCATATGGCGAAGGGCCACGGAGCCGTGATGGTCCGGAGTCTTTGAGCTGGGAGGAGCTGGAGCGGAGCATAGAGCTGGCATTTCAGACACTTTCTTGCGAACTCTGCCGCATCCTTGCTGAGAGTGGGCCAGAAGTAGCCTTGCCTCAACACCCTCCCTTCCAGGGTCCGACTCCCGGAGTGACTGCCGCACTCCCCGGAGTGGATTTCTTCCAGCACTCTCGGGACCTCCTCCTCGGAGACACAACGGGCCAGGAGTCCCTAGAGGGTCTTTCTATATAGCCCCCCTGCATGCAAGGAGTAATAGGCGGACTTATACCTGAAGCGTCTCTTGTCCACGTCCTCTCCAGGGAACTTCCCGGAGGATAGGAAGGCGATGAACGGATCCATCCATGAGGCTTGTTGATCCACTTCCATCAATTCTCCTTCCTCGATGGAGGGCCGGAAAAGTTCTGAAGTCGTCCCTCCCGCTCGGGGACCGAACTTGGCTAAGAGGTCCTCCTGGGCGTTCTCCTCCCTCGGCACGTGCTTGATAGAGAAGGTGCGGAACTGCCCGATGACCCCCTTAACCTTCTCCAGGTATAGCAAGAGGGTCGGGTCCTTTGCTTCAAACTCTCCCTTGATCTGGCATGCTACCACCATGGAGTCCATGGAGACCTCCACGTCCTGCACTCCCAGTTCTCGGGCCAGCCGAAGGCCCTCTATCACCGCTTCGTACTCAGCCTGGTTGTTGGTAATTGGGAAACGGATGTTCAAGGCTTGCTCAATCCGAGTCCCCTGAGGACTTACCAGGACCATTCCCCCTCCATAGGAGTGTTTTCCCGACGCTCCGTCAACCAACATCTTCCATGCCTCTGGGGAAGGTGGCTCATGCTCCCCCACTTCGGCTGCATAGTCGGCCATGAAGTCTGCCACCGCCTGAGCCCTGACGGACGTCCTGGGCACGAACGTGATATTGAATTCAATTAGCTCCACGGACCACTTTGCCAATCTTCCTGAGTGCTCCACTCCTTCCATGATTTTACGGAGCGGGTGGTCCTTCACCACCTTGATTGAATGGGCTTGAAAGTAAGGCCGGAGCCTCCGGGCCGACACCACCAATGCGAAGGCCAACTTTTCCAAGATCGGGTACCGGAGCTCTGCCTTCTTCAGCACTCGGCTGACGTAGTAGATAAGAAATTGTTTCTTCCCCTCCTCCCAGATCAACATGGAACTTACTGCTTCGGACCCTACCCCCAGGTACAGGGATAGGTCTTCTCCTGACCTCGGTCCCTGGAGCAGAGGGGTTTGGGTGAGCTGTTCTTTCAGAGCCTGGAAGGCTTCCCCGCACTCCCGGGTCCATTCAAACTTCTTGTTGCCCCGCAGCACCTTGAAAAAAGGTGCACACTTTTCTCCCGCCTTGGAGAGGAACCTGCTGAGCCCAGCCAACTTCCCTGTAAGGCTCTGAACCTCCTTTGGATTCTTTGGTGACCCCAACTCCATTACCGACTTAACCTTGTCCGGGTTGGGCTCCACCCCCGCGGGGGTGAGTAAGTGGCCTAGGAACTTTCCTTGGCTTGCCCCGAAGACACACTTCAAGGGATTGAGTTTCATCTTGTACCGCCGCAGGGTCCCGAATGTCTCTTCGAGGTCTCAGAGGTGAGACCCGAGGTCCCGACTCTTCACCATGAGGTCGTCAACATAGACTTCTAAAATTTCTTCCTTTCTGCTCGCGGAAGACCCTATCCATCATCCTTTGGTACGTAGCCCCTGCGTTCTTGAGCCCGAAGGGCATCATCTTATAGCAATAACATCCATCCCCCGTGATGAAGGAAACATCCTTGATGTCCGGGGGGTGCATGCCTAAGATCAACTTGGAGACCCCCCGGACATCCTTGATGTCCGGGGGGTCTCCAAGTTGATCTTAGGAGAAATCGGCGAACGCGCCAGTGTGGAGCCTTTCTTCTTGGGGCTCGGCGGTGGGGTATCTGCATAGGACACAAACGCATGGATATCGCATGGACTCAAGCGGAGATATAGGAGGATACATATGACTTACGGGGTTGCGAGAGAGGCGCCTGTTGGGTCGAAGTCCCGGCCCCAGCGTCTAGCGACCCCAGCTTCGCGGGGGACGGAGTATGAGAAGAGGTCAGCGTGAGGCCCGCCATGCATTCCTCAGGCGGAGGGTTCTGGGAGAAGAGAAGGAGTAAGTGGGTAGTCGGTATAAAATGCCTAGACGAAGAATACCTGTTGGGCGAGGCCGGTATCCGGCGGCGGAGGCGAGGCAGGAGGGGACGACATGTCCTCCCCCTGCGACCTCCGAACCGTCTTGGCCTTTTTAGGCTGGGGGGAAGGGGGTGTGGCGGGGTTGAACATCCAGGCGTTGCGCTCGGCGGCCTGGGCCTTCGCCATCTCTCTGGAAGCTTTCAGTCGGTCTCGCGCGCTCGGCTTGGAGGACATTCTGAGATGTTGTTTTCTGCGAGGAAGAAGGGGAAGGAAAAGCTTGATCACTAGCCATGGTGGGCGGTATTTATAGTTTTGGGCGCGGGGCCCACCACAAGATTACTGCCACGTCAGCCGAATCGGCGAACACCAGGGGTTGGACGTTTCTTCGCGAGCTCGAAGCAACCTCGCGTAGAGCGGGTATTGTGTACAACCCCGATGTTCGCCAGGAAGGGTCCTTGGTTCGCACAACCTAAGGAGCGAGCTAAGGAGCGGTTCGGTAGGCGAGCCCAAGAGGCAGGCGAGCCAGCCGGTCGGAGGAGTTCGCTAGGCGGCTTTGGCGAGCCTGCTGGTCGGAGGAGCTCGCTAGGCAGGTCCAGGACCTTGGGGTACAAATAGCCATTTCTGGGGTACAGTTAGCGATTTTGGCGAGCTCGGCCCGCTAAGGAGCGGTTCGGCAGGCGATCCATAGAGGCAGGAAGGGTCCCTGGTTCGCACACCCTAGGGAGCGATCTAAGGAGCGGTTTGGCAGGCGAGCCGTAGAGGCAGGCGAGCCAGCCGGTCGGAGGAGTTTGCTAGGCAGCTTTGGCGAGTCAGCAAGATCTTTGGGCGAGCCTCGTGTTCGCTGAACAGGTCAGGGTCTCTGGTTCGCCGGCACCTGGGGGGTCCTTTACCAAAAAACCCCTGGTGGTCTGCGGGTAGCCCCTCCGAACAGCGGAGTTTGGCTGTTAGTAGACCAATTTGGGGTGCGGATAATAAGAAGGGACAGCGGGAGTTGGCTATTGACAGACCACAAAACCAAAATCTATAAATAGACCTTAAGGGGCACCTTGGAAGAAGACCGGGTTTCAGAATCTTTGATCCTTCTTCTCTCCATAGGTCGCTTTGGTTTGGGCTCTCTAGCTCTCCAAGGTGCCTGAGTCTTAGCTTTGGCTTGGGAGGGGAAGCGCTCAATGATCTTCCGGGTTAGTGGAGGGACCTCCTTGCTGAGACCAGGGTCTTTGTTCTTTGTCCGGGTTATCTGCCTATCTCTTCCGAGGGACCGGTAAGGGGCTAGTCGCCCCTCAATCCGTTGAGGGCCCCGAGCTCCATAAGAGACCGAGAAATCGGTTTCAACACTCTGATTGCCCAGATCCTTGAATCCCATGAGCTAGGGAAGCACATGAGAATCTTATCATTAATTTAAGTCAAGGATATTTCCTTGTCTAAGCCTCTGGGCTCATTAATGATAAGGCTGAATCTTTCATACATATTGGCAACAGATTCATCAGTTTTCTTTTGAAAGTTCTCATACTGGGATATGAGAAGGTACTTTTTGGCCTTTCTTTCATCAGCACTTCCTTCCACCATGGTGGCGAGTGAGTCCCAGATTTCCTTTACTGATTGGCACTCAACAACTTTCTGGAAAATGTCATCTGACATTGTTGACACCAGAATATTCATGGCCTTGGCATCATATGCCTTGACCTTCTTCTCAGCCTCTGTCCATTCCTTTCTTAGAACAACCTCAATTGTTGAGGTTTGTCCATCCTTTTGTCTAACTAGAGCAGGAAGACCTGTAAGAAGGACATTAAGATGTCTTCATCAATTGAATTCATGTACAACCTTATCCTGACCTTCCAGAGTGTGAACTTGTTTAAGTTACACACTGGGGGTCTTGTGGAAGCATAATCCTTAGTACTCATTTTCTTTATAAAATATTTTTACAGAAAAGAAATAATAGTAGGAGGTATTTTTGATCAGGGTGTTAACCTCTTAATGATCAACCTCCCTCGGATATCAATTGAAAGTGCATAGTGTGCCTCTGAGAATCCTCTAGAGGGGGGGGGGGGTGAATAGGGATTCTGAAAGTGCACAATTAACCTCACTAGAATTCTCTAGAGGGGGGGGGGGGGGGGTTGAATAGAGATTTAAAAATTATTTTGTGCAAAGTTAATATATATATGTGTATGATCACATATTAGAGCTTCCCACACACCAACAGAATTAAGCAAGAAAATAAAGTAAATGCAAGAAAATAAATCACAGCACAACACAAGAAAATATAGTGGTTCCCCAAACTTTGGGTAGTCCACTCTTCTACCCCCTTGGTAGGAATTCACTATCTTGCACTGAGTCTTTTGATAAGGAGACTCTAAGAACCACCCTGAGTCTTTTGATAAGGAGACTCTTAGAACCAACTGAGTCTTTTGACAAGGAGACTCTTAGAACCAACTGAGTCTTTTGACAAGGAGACTCTTAGAATCAGTACACTGAATTTTTTTGGAGAGAGATTCTAAAAACTCTTTTACAATGTTTAAGTGAGAAAGAAAGAAAGGAGAAGAAATAAAAAACAAGAAAGAATCTTCTTCCTAGCAAGAAGATTGGAAGCACAAGAAGTGAATTGAATCTTTCTTCTATAGAGAGAAGAAGATTTGCAGCCTTTCTCTCTTTGTGAGAGCTATCAGATTTTGCAGCAGTATGACTTCAGAAGCAGCAGAAGAAGAAGTGCTTGAATGTTGCTGCAGAGCTTTTTCTCAATTTCTCTCTTTTCTCTTGGGAGCTTTTCCTCTATTTCAAATGTGTGTGGTAGATCACTCTCCTTTATTTTCTGCCGACCTCCTCTTTATTTATAGCTCTGTTAATTCAACATAATACTATAGGAGGATAATCAATTAGCAGTTAGAGAGAATAGAAAGAAAAAATGTTTCCATAATGTTTATTTCTGTAGAAGGAAAGAATGAATTCTGATTTCAAATAATATCCAAAATAGAGTTAATCAGATTAGCCAAGAATCAAATAGAAGGAAAGAATGATTCAGAACGGCTATAAAATGTTAACATTATTCCATACAAATCAGATTTACTAAAAGAAGGAAAGAGATCTGGCGCATATTTAAGTCTGTCAAATAAATCGACGTGCGTCGATTGCCATTCGACGCAAGCGTCGAGTACATCCTGTCTGGACGTCGAGAGGTGAATAAGGAAGGTGCGTCGACTAAGGTGCGTCGACTTCACTAGTTGCGTCGACTAGAAATCAGAGTAACGTCGACAACACATACGTCGAAATCTTCCTAGAGTTACTTCGACTTAATCTGAAAGAAACGTCGACTACATTTCGACGTTGCGTCGAACACTATTCGACGCATATTTACTTAGCCTTGTTTTTCATTCTTGGAATTCATATTTGACTCATTTTCAGGGGTTAAGAGAAATCATTTTCCCAACAATCTCCCCCTATTTGTCTTAACCCTTCTTCGAGTGAAATTAGCATATAATTAACATAACAAAGCATTTGTAAAGATAATGAAGATTTCACACAATCAGAAGAGAATATATAAACAAACTTCATGTTCAGACCAATCACAAAGTAAAGTATGTGAAACACTGTTTTCAAGTATTATTCAGGAGGAGTAGGAGGAGTTTTTCTTTTTCTCTTGAATACTATTGTGGATTGCTCTTTCCCAGTAGCAGGTGATTCCCTCAGCTCCCCCTGGGTCTCAGCTACCCTTGCCCCTGACTCCTGAGCCCCTTCTTCAGCCATCACAGCATCAGCTTCATTTCCTTTTTCAGTTTCAGCAGCTGGTTCATTTTCTTCTTGATTTATAGCAGTATTCAATTCTTTCTCACCTTCTTCCTTTTCAGCCTCATTTTCTGCTCTGCTTCCCTCCCCTTGCAGTAAGACCACTTGGTCTGCAGCCTCTCTTGCTATGCTGAGTACCTCAATTGTTTGTTCATCAATATGGAGCTCAGGTACTAACTCATTCCCAATTGTCTTGAGCAGTGCAAGACTGTCAGATTTTGAAGAAGAAGGGGATTTGTGAGAGTGGAGATTTAGGATTGGAGGGCTGATTTTTATCTAGATTCTCCCCCTTCTTGACCTTCTTGGCCAAGGAGGTTAAGAAAGACTTAGTCACTTTAGAGGAAGAGAGAGATGACTTCAGATCTTGCACAGAGGCACTGACCCCATCTATTTGGGTGTGCATGTGAAGGATGGAGGAATGAATCTGGGAGCAATGCTCATCTAGCATTGCTTGGAATCTTTGAGTTGTGGATTGTATGCACTGGGTGATGAGAGCCTCAGTGGATTCAGATGGTTCATGGTGTGAGAGATGATGAGGTGATGGTGGAGGAGGAGGAGAGGGTAGTCTATTATCTGGATGAGGTGTATCTGAATGAGGAGGTGGAGGGATAGAAGAAGGCTGAGTAGGTGATTGAGGAGGTATTGGTGAGGATGATGCTGGGACAGAAGATGTGACTGTTTGAGAAGGAGGAGGATGAGCAGGAGAGATAGGAGGAGATGGAGTATTTTCAGGGATGGAACCAGGCTTGGGAATTTGCCTGGTCCATTTGGCGAAGAGGGTAATGGACATCCTCTTTCCAGGAGGGATAGGAATTCCTTTTGACCTGCAGAGATCAGGGAAGGAATAGAAGAGAACCTGACTCATGATTCTCATATAAGCATTTTCCTTGTGGGAATATTTGGAGGCTATCATTTTGAGAAGACAGCTGGCCCAATCCACCTTCTTCTTCAGCACAAGGGCCCCCATGATGTTCAGCTGCTGTTTGGGCACTGCATCATGGGCTGAAATCTTGCATAGCAGTATCTTCCCTACTATATCTGCCAGCAATCTGTACTCATCTGAAAAGTCTATCTTTTTCAGATGGATTGGTCTGTCTTTTGAGAATTTCATGGTGGAGAGCACATGCTTGATTTCATCAGGTGTGAGGTCAATGGATTCATCACCTAATAGGGGGATAATTAAGACTTATTTAGTCATTCTTCTCAAACTTATTTTCTTCCCCTTTTTCATTTAAATAAGGATGATATTAGGATATACCTGATGGAAGATCAAAGGTGGCCCTAACATGTTCTGCTGATATTGAGACAGGTGTCTCATATAGTGTTCCCTGGATTTCTCCTTGTTCAGATATCTGAACATGAGTCAGCAGCTCTGTGTGCTCTGTTTCCAGTAGCTTGCACCTTGTGGAGACGAGTTTGTCTAATCCAGCTTCTGTGAAGAGAGCAATGATGCTCTTGTAGTTTTCTGCGGCAGCCTGGAAGGACTCAAGGTCAATGTCGAACCCAGAATTTATCTTTGGAGCCATTGTAGATCAGTGGGAAAGAGAGAGAAAGAGACGGCTGGACGGAGGAGCAAGGAGAATAAAAGATGCAGAGGTCGTGAAGGTTTCTAACTGAAGAGTCTATTTAAGTCAGGTGAAGCGTCAAAACAGGACTCAATTCGAGGCTTATTAGGTACTTCAGTGGATGTGACCGAAAATGATTCAACCTTGCCGCTCGTTTTTATGAAGTCGACGTTACGTCGAGTGGGATTCATCGTGAGCGTCGATATAGTCTGCTTTGGGATGAAGAGATTTCTAGTCGACGTATGCGTCGATAATAGTCGACGTATGCGTCGATTATGCCTATTGATCTGAGTCGTCGACGGTGCGTCGATTATAAGTCGACGTGACTTTTAATTTTTCAGAACAGCTCTATGTGCTTATTTATTTTTGTCTCTTCCTATTCCTAAAGGTTTCTAAGTCAATTTTGGACTGATTTTCTTTTACATATAATTTGATTGATTATGCCAACATTGTTTGGCAAGGTGGCCGGGTTTATTACATATATAGCATTTGATTGTCTTAGAGTTGTAAGGATTTGATTTTAGAGAAGGATAGAAGTGTTGATTGGGATAGGAATATTGTTTATAGTAGAAATTTTGATCAGGATGAATGGGTCCTGAATAGGGGTTTAGATGAGAGATTTTTGAAGGGAAGACATTTACGTTGCTCTGAATATGTGTGTGTCGATATCGATTCGACGTATGTTGATAGTCGCGTCGATTTCTATTCGGCGCTTTCTCCAGGTGGCGTCGATCTGATTTCGACGCGTAAAAAGAGTTGCGTCGATTGGAAGTCAACGTACTTTTGTTTAAGCGTCGAGAAGAGATCGATGCATCTGAGAGGTTGTGTTGAGTAGATGTCGACGCACTATTATGCATGCGTCGATATGAAGTCGACGCAACTGAATCTTCATAGATTTTTACTATTTCTGTTTTTACTTCTTTATGAGTTGTTTCTCTTGGTTTAGTTATCTCTTCAGATGAAGTTTGTGAGTCATCAGCTGAATAATATGATGTATCATCAATTTCCTTGGAGAGGTGTTCTTTCTTATGTTGTGATTCTTTTTCTTGGTTGTCTAATTTGACAGGTTTAGTGAATTTTACAGGGCTCATCCAAGCAGGTTTGTTGGATGGAATTAGGCTGATTGAGGGATCAGCCCCTAGCCCAAGATTCTTGTGTCTTATTGCTTGTTTTTCAGTGATCTCTCCAAGAGTTTGGCTTCTCATTTTTATTGATTCTTCAAAGGCTTTTGCCTGGGTTACTTTATCCTTAAGGAACTGATTTTCTATTCTAGCCCTTTCTATTTCCTTTTCTATTTTGCTAGCTATTGATTCATAATCTTTAAAGGATTTAATTTCTGTGTTTCTCTGGTTTTTAGCTACATTGATTTGTTCTTTTAGATCTTTAATTTCTTTTGTTGCTTTTAGTTGATCTAGATACATTCTCATAAAATCATTTCTAAAGTTAGCACTTTGAAATTCTATTTCATCAAACATGCTTACCTCATCCTCATCCTCAGATTCCTCTATGAGAATGAGGTTCTTTTCTTTTTCATCATCAGAAGATATGCTTTCTTCTGATCCTGTTTCACTCCATGATTTATCATCATTCTTTGAGTCTTCAAAGGCCATTAAGAATAGGTCTTCTTGCCTAGATTCTTCATTGTCACTCTTAGAGGATGAACTATCCTCAGAGTTTGTTTCACTCCAGACTTCTGCAATGAAGCCTCTTTCTTTCTTCTTCCCCTTTTTCTTCAAATCTTTCTTTTTCAGATCCTTTTCTATTTCAGCATTCTCTGGACATTCTGGGGCAATATGTCCAGGTTTCCTGCAAGAATAGCAAATAATTTCTTTAGTGGGGGTTTTGTCATACCTGGGTTTTGACTCCCTCCTTTTTGATCCATCTGTCTTGACCCATTTCTTAAATCTTCTGGCCAAGAAACTGAATAGTTCTTCTTCAGTGACAAGGGTTCCTCCTTCTGTTGCCTTTAGAGCAATGTTCCTGCCTTTTGAGGAAATTAGAGTGTTTTCTCTTCTTTCCTTCTCTTCTCTAGCTTTCAGCAATTGCTCATAGGATCTGAGTTTTCCTAAGAGAGCATCTGTTGAAATCTCTTTTTGTCCTCTTGTGTCTCTTATTGCCCATATTCTTGAGTCCCATGAACTAGGGAGACTCATTAGCAATTTGTCATTAATCTCAGTGAGAGAGATTTCTCTGTCCAAGTCTCTTAGTTGATTGATGATCAGACTGAATCTGTCATACATTTCAGAGATGCTTTCTTTAGCCTTCTTTTGGATGTTATCATATTGAGAAATCCATAGAGCCTTTTTATCTTTCTTTTCATCTGCACTTCCTTCCACCATCTTTGTGAGAGCATCCCAAATTTCTTTGGATGATTCACAGTCAACAACCTTTTGAAAAATGTCATTTGAGAGAGTTGAGACAAGTATGTTCATGGCCTTTAGATCATATGTTCTTGCCTTCTTTTCATCTTCTGTCCACTCAGATCTTGGAATAAGTGTTTGTGTGACATTGCCATTTGCATCCTTTCTATAAGACTTTGGGGGACCTGTCATAGTAATATTAAACAAGTCAGCGTCAATGGAATTCATATAAATTCTAATTCTTGTTTTCCAAACTGCAAACTTTTCGTGATTGCACATTGGAGGTCTGGTGGAAGCATAATCTTTGATTTGTGCCATATGATAAAATAGTTTTGAAAAATATATATATATGAGAGGTAGGATCTTTTTGATCAAGGAGTTATCCTTTTTAGATCAACCTAGCTCTGTTACCAATTGAAAGTGCACAATTAACCTCACTAGAATTCTCTAGAGGGGGGGTGAATAGAGATTTAAAAATTATTTTGTGCAAAGTTAATATATATGTGTATGATCACAGATTAGAGCTTCCCACACACCAACAAGAATTAAGCAAGAAAATAAAGTAAATGCAAGAAAATAAATCACAGCACAACACAAGAAAATATAGTGGTTCCCCAAACTTTGGGTAGTCCACTCTTCTACCCCCTTGGTAGGAATTCACTATCTTGCACTGAGTCTTTTGATAAGGAGACTCTTAGAACCACCCTGAGTCTTTTGACAAGGAGACTCTTAGAACCAACTGAGTCTTTTGACAAGGAGACTCTTAGAACCAACTGAGTCTTTTGACAAGGAGACTCTTAGAACCAGTACACTGAATTTTTTTGGAGAGAGATTCTAAAAACTCTTTTACAATGTTTAAGTGAGAAAGAAAGAAAGGAGAAGAAATAAAAAACAAGAAAGAATCTTCTTCCTAGCAAGAAGATTGGAAGCACAAGAAGTGAATTGAATCTTTCTTCTATAGAGAGAAGAAGATTTGCAGCCTTTCTCTCTTTGTGAGAGCTATCAGATTTTGCAGCAGTATGACTTCAGAAGCAGCAGAAGAAGAAGTGCTTGAATGTTGCTGTAGAGCTTTTTCTCAATTTCTCTCTTTTCTCTTGGGAGCTTTTCCTCTATTTCAAATGTGCGTGGTAGATCACTCTCCTTTATTTTCTGCCGACCTCCTCTTTATTTATAGCTCTGTTAATTCAACATAATACTATAGGAGGATAATCAATTAGCAGTTAGAGAGAATAGAAAGAAAAAATGTTTCCATAATGTTTATTTCTGTAGAAGGAAAGAATGAATTCTGATTTCAAATAATATCCAAAATAGAGTTAATCAGATTAGCCAAGAATCAAATAGAAGGAAAGAATGATTCAGAACGGCTATAAAATATTAACATTATTCCATACAAATCAGATTTACTGAAAGAAGGAAAGAGATCTGGCGCATATTTAAGTCTGTCAAATAAATCGACGTGCGTCGATTGCCATTCGACGCAAGCGTCGAGTACATCCTGTCTGGACGTCGAGAGGTGAATAAGGAAGGTGCGTCGACTTCACTAGTTGCGTCGACTAGAAATCAGAGTAACGTCGACAACACATACGTCGAAATCTTCCTAGAGTTACTTCGACTTAATCTGAAAGAAACGTCGACTACATTTCGACGTTGCGTCGAACACTATTCGACGCATATTTACTTAGCCTTGTTTGTCATTCTTGGAATTCATATTTGACTCATTTTTAGGGGTTAAGAGAAATCATTTTCCCAACAATCTCCCCCTATTTGTCTTAACCCTTCTTAGAGAGAAATTAGCATATAATTAACATAGCAAAGCATTTGTAAAGATAATGAAGATTTCACATAATCAGAAGAGAATATATAAACAAACTTCATGTTCAGACCAATCACAAAGTAAATTATGTGAAACATTGTTTTCAAGTATTATTCAGGAGGAGTAGGAGGAGTTTTTCTTTTTCTCTTGAATACTATTGTGGATTGCTCTTTCCCAGTAGCAGGTGATTCCCTCAGCTCCCCCTGGGTCTCAGCTCCCCCTGCCCCTGACTCCTGAGCCCCTTCTTCAGCCATCACAGCATCAGCTTGATTTCCTTTTTCAGTTTCAGCAGCTGGTTCATTTTCTTCTTGATTTATACCAGTATTCAATTCTTTCTCACCTTCTTCCTTTTCAGCCTCATTTTCTGCTCTGCTTCCCTCCCCTTGCAGTAGTACCACTTGGTCTGCAGCCTCTCTTGCTATGCTGAGTACCTCAATTGTTTGTTCATCAATATGGAGCTCAGGTACTAACTCATTCCCAATTGTCTTGAGCAGTGCAAGACTGTCAGATTTTGAAGAAGAAGGGGATTTGTGAGAAGGAGATTTAGGATTGGAGGGCTGATTTTTATCTAGATTCTCCCCCTTCTTGACCTTCTTGGCCAAGGAGGTTAAGAAAGACTTAGTCACTTTAGAGGAAGAGAGAGATGACTTCAGATCTTGCACAGAGGCACTGACCCCATCTATTTGGGTGTGCATGTGAAGGATGGAGGAATGAATCTGGGAGCAATGCTCATCTAGCATTGCTTGGAATCTTTGAGCTGTGGATTGTATGCACTGGGTGATGAGAGCCTCAGTGGATTCAGATGGTTCATGATGTGAGAGATGATGAGGTGATGGTGGAGGAGGAGGAGAGGGTAGTCTATTATCTGGATGAGGTGTATCTGAATGAGGAGGTGGAGGGATAGAAGAAGGCTGAGTAGGTGATTGAGGAGGTATTGGTGAGGATGATGCTGGGACAGAAGATGTGACTATTTGAGAAGGAGGAGGATGAGCAGGAGAGATAGGAGGAGATGGAGTATTTTCAGGGATGGAACCAGGCTTGGGAATTTGCCTGGTCCATTTGGAGAAGAGGGCAATGGACATCCTCTTTCCAGGAGGGATAGGAATTCCTTTTGACCTGCAGAGATCAGGGAAGGAATAGAAGAGAACCTGACTCATGATTCTCATATAAGCATTTTCCTTGTGGGAATATTTGGAGGCTATCATTTTGAGAAGACAGCTGGCCCAATCCACCTTCTTCTTCAGCACAAGGGCCCCCATGATGTTCAGCTGCTGTTTGGGCACTGCATCATGGGCTGAAATCTTGCATAGCAGTATCTTCCCTACTATATCTGCCAGCAATCTGTACTCATCTGAAAAGTCTATCTTTTTCAGATGGATTGGTCTGTCTTTTGAGAATTTCATGGTGGAGAGCACATGCTTGATTTCATCAGGTGTGAGGTCAATGGATTCATCACCTAATAGGGGGATAATTAAGACTTATTTAGTCATTCTTCTCAAACTTATTTTCTTCCCCTTTTGCATTTAAATAAGGATGATATTAGGATATACCTGATGGAAGATCAAAGGTGGCCCTAACATGTTCTGCTGAGATTGAGACAGGTGTCTCATATAGTGTTCCCTGGATTTCTCCTTGTTCAGATATCTGAACATGAGTCAGCAGCTCTGTGAGCTCTGTTTCCAGTAGCTTGCACCTTGTGGAGATGAGTTTGTCTAATCCAGCTTCTGTGAAGAGAGCAATGATGCTCTTGTAGTTTTCTACGGCAGCCTGGAAGGACTCAAGGTCAATGTCGAACCCAGAATTTATCTTTGGAGCCATTGTAGATCAGTGGGAAAGAGAGAGAAAGAGACGGCTGGACAGAGGAGCAAGGAGAATAAAAGATGTAGAGGTCGTGAAGGTTTCTAACTGAAGAGTCTATTTAAGTCAGGTGAAGCGTCGAAACAGGACTCAATTCGAGGCTTATTAGGTACTTCAGTGGATGTGACCGAAAATGATTCAGCCTTGCCGCTCGTTTTTATGAAGTCGACGTTACGTCGAGTGGGATTCGTCGTGAGCGTCGATATAGTCTGCTTTGGGATGAAGAGATTTCTAGTCGACGTACGCGTCGATAATAGTCGACGTATGCGTCGATTATGCCTATTGATCTGAGTCGTCGACGGTGCGTCGATTATAAGTCCACGTGACTTTTAATTTTTCAGAACAGCTCTATGTGCTTATTTCTTTTTGTCTCTTCCTATTCCTAAAGGTTTCTAAGTCAATTTTGGACTGATTTTCTTTTACATATAATTTGATTGATTATGCCAACATTGTTTGGCAAGGTGGCCGGGTTTGTTACATATATAGCATTTGATTGTCTTAGAGTTGTAAGGATTTGATTTTAGAGAAGGATAGAAGTGTTGATTGGGATAGGAATATTGTTTAGAGCAGAAATTTTGATCAGGATGAATGGGTCCTGAATAAGGGTTTAGATGAGAGATTTTTGAAGGGAAGACATTTACGTTGCTCTGAATATGTGTGCGTCGATATCGATTCGACGTATGTTGATAGTCGCGTCGATTTCTATTCGGCGCTTTCTCCAGGTGGCGTCAATCTGATTTCGACGCGTAAAAAGAGTTGCGTCGATTGGAAGTCAACGTACTTTTGTTTAAGCGTCGAGAAGAGATCGATGCATCTGAGAGGTTGCGTTGAGTAGATGCCGACGCACTATTATGCATGCGTCGATATGAAGTCGACGCAACTGAATCTTCATAGATTTTTACTATTTCTGTTTTTACTTCTTTATGAGTTGTTTCTCTTCGTTTAGTTATCTCTTCAGATGAAGTTTGTGAGTCATCAGCTGAATAATATGATGTATCATCAATTTCCTTGGAGAGGTGTTCTTTCTTATGTTGTGATTCTTTTTCTTGGTTGTCTAATTTGACAGGTTTAGTGAATTTTACAGGGCTCATCCAAGCAGGTTTGTTGGATGGAATTAGGCTGATTGAGGGATCAGAACGACTATAAAATATTAACATTATTCCATACAAATCAGATTTACTGAAAGAAGAAAAGAGATCTGGCGCATATTTAAGTCTGTCAAATAAATCGACGTGCGTCGATTGCCATTCGACGCAAGCGTCGAGTACATCCTGTCTGGACGTCGAGAGGTGAATAAGGAAGGTGCATCGACTAAGGTGCGTCGACTTCACTAGTTGCGTCGACTAGAAATCAGAGTAACGTCGACAACACATACGTCGAAATCTTCCTAGAGTTACTTCGACTTAATCTAAAAGAAACGTCGACTATATTTCGACGTTGCGTCGAACACTATTCGACGCATATTTACTTAGCCTTGTTTTTCATTCTTGGAATTCATATTTGACTCATTTTCAGGGGTTAAGAGAAATCATTTTCCCAACAGATTCAAAATTATTTCTATCCTAACTGTGAAAACAATAAAATTAATCTAAGGATTTATGCTCATAAAAGAACTCAGGCAGAATAAACTTGTGATGGAATGTAAAGCAGAGATAGTAGAATAAACTAGCTATAGAGACAACACAGAAAATTGACAACCAGAAGACACACAGATTTTTTATAGAGGTTCCCCAAAATATGGGTACTCCCCTCTTCTACCACCTGGTAGGGATGCACCACTTTGCTTGAGTCTTTTAATATGGAGACTCTTAGAACCACTGATCGTTTGACAAGGAGATCATGAACCACCAGATCTTTTGATAAGGAGTTCTTGAACCACCAGATCTTTTGATAAGGAGATCTTGAACCACTGAATCCTTTGAAGAGGGATTAATAAAACTCTTTTACAGAAGGAGAAGAAAGAAGATTGTAGGAATTCTGTTCTCAGAATTCTTGAGAGGACTGTATGAAGAACAACCTATTATGTTCCACAGAATCTTCTCTTGATTAGCTCCTGCTTTAGATAGTGATGAATTGCAGGTGCTTTGTATGTCAGATCCTTTTTGCTTCGGCTGATTGAGATCTGGTTGCTAGGAGATTGTGATTATGAGCAGTTTTCAGATCCTCTGTTCTATTAGATGAAGATCAGCAGAGTTTATCTTTTCTTTTCTCTTTTCTGTGTTAGGGTTCCTGAGAGAGAGAAGAGGAAGCCCTGACTAGAAGAAGAATAGCCTATAGTGATTAATGCTCACTTTGTTTCTGTCTTCTCTTCTCCTTTTATTCTCTCTATTCAATTTCAAAAATCTTTCCCTTTCTTGTATGCATTGAAAAGGTAATCTTCTGATGACATTCTCTTTCTTTCCACTTTAATTCTCGGCCCGTCCACCTACAAGGAATATGGTTTCAAGAAACCTTTTGTGTCCTTCTTTAATGCTCCTTTCTATTTCAGGCAATTATTGAGCCGTTGGGGAACGGTCTTGAAGGATGTAGTCCATGAAAGAAGGATCTGAGAGACAGCTGAAAAGATATACTTTTACAGACTGTATTCGCCGTAGCGTCGAATTCATTTCTTCTCTTATCGACGTAACTTCGAGTTCTTGTAGAAGTAGCTTCGATTTTATCTCTGCTCTGATTGAACTCTGCTAGTCAACGTTGTGTCTACATCTTATCGACGTGTACATCCAGTTGATCTGCCTGGCTCTGAACTTCATCTACTGCATCAAGATGAAGTCAACGTTGCGTCGACTTTAGATGGCTCCGACAGATAACATCTTATGCGTTGAGTTAAAGTAGAAGCAGCGTCAACTTCACTAGTTACTTCGACAAGTCCTTGAACTCTACGTCGACATTCATTCGACGTAACGTTGACTTGGGTACTTTGACAGAGGGGTTGAATCACATGGACTTCTAGTCAGAGCAGCGTCGATATGGACTCGATGTTGCGTCGAATTCTATTTGACGCAAATATTAACTTAGCCCAATTTTGAATTCGACGCAAATATTAACTTAGCCCAATTTTGCTTCCCTTGATCTGGTCTTGATACCCTATGTTGAGTATGACATCCTAAGACATCTAATGACTAGATTACCCTCACTATACAATGGGTAATTTACTCCTAGAGGATAAAATCACTTTTATTTAATTTGTTAAGTTAAATCAAGGGTTTTTCCCAACAGTCATGCTCTCGACGCCTTCGATGAGTGAACGAGTCGACAGAACTAGAATCCTCTCAGCTCAAGTAAGAAATGGCGCCATAGAAGGAAGGATTTCTCTATGAAGGAAGCGAAGTAGTGAGGGGTTGTTTCTCAGAAGGGCCAGAAGAAATTCAAAGGGCCATCAAGCTATTAGACACGGTCGGCTTGGAGTTCGCTCTCTCAAAACCAACAATAATATTAAAAAGAGAAGTGTTGGAGTTCTACTCGAATGCCAAGGGTGGCTCAAAAGGAACATCTGTGAAAAGCTTGATCAACGGGATGAAGGTCAAGGTGAATCCCAAGAGATTGGCTAGGGTTCTTCAGCTGCCGACCTGCGCCAAGGGGGAGGAAAATGAGAAGGTCACCCAGGAAGACCTTAACAGGGCTCTGGCATGGTGCGGACACTCCAGCAAGACCTATGGGTCTCTGGAAAGAAAGAATTTTAATCAACAAGGGAAACTCATGGCTGATATTGTAGGAAAAGCCCTCCTCTATAAAGTAGGGTCGCATGATAGGATATCCAAGCCCATGTTCAAGATTATTGCGAGGATAATCCTAAGTAAGAAGACCAACTAGGGTCAGATCATCTTCAAGAGAATACAAGAAAGCTTTCAAGTTCCAAATCTGGGAAGAATACTATCTCTATTTCTACTAATATCTTACCCTGAAAGCTTTGACAAGAAGTATGGTATAAAAATCCATCACATGAGAAGGATGGATATCAGGATACTGGAAAGGTGGGAGAAAGTTCTGACTAAGTCTCCCAAGAAGCTGAAGACTGCAGAGGATGTGAAGCGTAAGGGAGAAAGCTCATCTGAAGAAAGTGAATCAGGCAACAGCTCAGACTCATCTGACTCTGAAGTGCCTGTAGAGAAAAGGAATGTATCCCTCCAGACCTCTGCCCTAAGTCTGGGATCCGGGACAATGGTAACAGCAGGAACAGAGCAAGAGGATGCTGAGACTGAGGGGGATAAGAATAGTGAGATCCCTGCTCAAGTGGAAGAAGTGATCAATAAGATCATTGGGACTGAGGATGTTGTCCATTATGGATCAGTAGACCAAGAGGACCCAAGTAAAGATCCCCAAGAAGACAATCAAGATAATCCTGCTGATGAGACTAGCAGAGATCTGCCAAGTCCTGAAAAGGAAAATGAGTCAAACCAGTCACCCATTAGAAAATCTCCATCTCCAATGGTTGATGGGAATAAAGAAGAGGAACCAGGACAAGCTAGTTCACCTCCAGAGAATAGGCCAGTGGAGTTCTCACTACTGCCTCAGATAAAAATGCTCCTGGAAGAGCAAAGGCTAAAAATTGAAAGTCATGTTACCTATGCTGTCAATGAACCAAGAAGGGAACTATCTGCTGAAACTGCAAGCCCAAGAAATGATGTGAAGAATCTATAAGAGTATACTGCCAAAGAGACAACACTTACTCACAAGGGTCTATCTGATTCATGGGATAATCAGATAATGCTCAACAACAACATAGAGAAGGCTTACATAGCAACCAATAGGTGGATGGTTAAACACAAGACAAATATCTAGGATAAACTTGATCATCACAGCAAAGAGCTAGACAGTCATCTGCTGGAGACAAAGAACCATTTGGAGAAAGGGATTTATATGCTGAAAGAAAAGATACTGGTACTTCAGGAGAACCTCCAAAGGGAGATGTCACGAGAAGTCATAAAGGGGGAGAGATCAATGATAAAGGCCAGTGGTGAGCATGCCATCTGGATCACCAATACCATCAGGGAAGCAATGAATCTTCCTCCTCTATACTTTGATGATCCTGCTGAAGAATACCCTGTTGAAGACTCACATGTTGACCTTCCTGATCAACATGTTGACAATGCTGATGCTACTGATGATCAGGGTAAAGAGAAGGAAATACTGGAGGAAGATGAAGTAAAAATGAGGAAGAGTAAGTACAAGGAGGAATTGGAGAAAAAGGATGACTATGAAAGATGGATTCCCAAATCCAAATCCATCATTCTAAAAGCATGGGAGCGAGTGAAAGTTAATAAAGGTGAAAGATACAATGTATACAGTCCTCAAGAATGGGCTAAATATGAAGATCAAGAAGAGTCAAGAAGAGGTCACAGAAGAGACAAGCAAGCAGGTAGAATCCCAGCTGATGCTCCTGAGCCTCTCAAGTATCATCCCGAGCCATTTGAATACTTCACCACACAAGCTGAAAAGGAGCAGGAAGCCAGTGCCAAGAAAGCAAAGAGTGAAGCTGCTATGAGGGCACCAGAGAAATAGATGGCTAAATCTTTAGGGGCAAAATATAGAAATGTCAAAAACTTTATAACATTTGTCACTATTTATAAATGAAGTGATATTTGTCAAATTCTGTGTTCACTCAAACATAACTGCAATGTCATTATTATATACTTATTTTCTTAAGATGTACTTTATCATTGAGTGGGTTATGACTTCTTCAAATTGGGGGAGATTGTTGGGAACAATGCCCAGCAGTGTTCCTGATTTGAAGAAGTGTTCAGCTCAATGCCCAGTATTGTTGTATTTCTATTTTGTGAATGTGGACTTTGATTAAGTGTTAATCACGATGAAATGTTCATCGATTGAATAATAAAATCCCTTATCCAATATTAAGTATACGGATGCCTTCCGATGGATGACACTCTTCCTGCCTTGATCGATGAAGTGTGGGCTTGCCAAAGCAAGGTGCATTGATCTCTCTTGGTAAAGGTGCGAGCAGATAATTATGAAATCCCACTATCGACATTGGGTCTAACTTAACTAGGTGACCTTATAAATGGTTGAGTGCCTAGAGGAATAGGGTTGGCATGCTCCATATGATGGATACGAATAAAGAGTTAATCACCAACCATACAAGATTTGTATAGTGATGCAATTGACAAGTGTTGTCTACCTAAATAACCGCATTATGAGAGGAATGCCAAAGTAGACTCGTTGTGTTGGTGAAATACAGATCTTGTCCACTAATAGAGTAGCTCGCATAAACTCTCCGAATCGAAATTAAGAGATGTCAATTTGAATAAAATAGTGGGACCTTTTAATAAAAGTCCTTATTAAATAAAGTGTATTTTGAAATGCAGTACTACAAGTTTTGCAAAATTCCTTGTAGAATTTCCATGGCAAGCACATCACACTCCACCTTGTCCATGAGAGCCATCCTTGAGAAGGACAAGCTCAATGAGACGAACTTCCATGACTGGTACAGAAACCTGAGAATTGTTCTCAGGCAAGAGCGCAAGCTCTATGTCTTGGAAGGGGAAGCCCCTACAGAGCCGACCGGGAATACTCCGCGAGCAGACAAAGATACTTACAAGAAGTATCAGGATGATACCTTGGATGTGGAATGCCTCATTCTTGCTACCATGTCCTCTGAGCTTCAGAAGCAACACGAGAGCATGTGTGGTTATGAGATAATCGAGAACCTCAAGAAAATATTCGAGGGGCAAGCTCGGCAAGAGAGGTTTGACATATCCAAGGCATTATTTCAGTGCAAGATGGGATCTCGAGACTTAGTTGGGACTCACATACTCAAGATGATTGGGTATATAGAGAACCTTGAAAGGCTGGGTTTTCCCTTAGGCCAAGAGTTGGCCACAGATCTAATCCTGCAATTATTGCCGGACAGTTATGAGCAATTCGTCTTGAACTATAACATAAATGAAATAGACAAGACACTGCCCGAGCTCCTAGGCATGTTGAGAACTGCCGAAAACTTTATGAAGAAGGTCAAGCTTGGTAGCCCCATACTGATGGTGCATAAAGGCAAGGGCAAGGCCAAGGGATTGAAGAAGACAAAGATAGGATCTAAGTCTCATCTTAATCCCAAATCTTCTACACTGAAAAGGAATGGTTTGGCAAAGGAAGGAAAGTGTCACCACTGCGGTAAGGCAGGGCATTGGAGGCAGAACTGTCCCCTCTATATTGAGGATCTGCAAAAGAAGAAGGGAAGTGTGACTTCCACTTAAGGTATTTATTTTATAGAGATAAACCTTTCTGCTCCTTCATCTTGGGTATTAGATACCGGATGCGGTTCTCACATTTGTACAAATGTGCAGGAACTGAGAAGGAGAAGAATGCTGGGTAAAGGGGAGGTAGACCTGCGCGTCGGAAATGGAGCAAGAGTTGTTGTCGTTGCCGTTGGTGTCTATTGTCTTTCTTTTCCCACTGGGCTTGTAAGAATACAACAAACGATTAACCAACTTCCGGATCGCATGGTCACAAATCCTGATACCGGCAAAGGCAAAACCCTAGCTTAGTTCTTACAGTTCTCTTATTTGCTTCTTAGAAATGATGGGCACTGCACCTCTATTTATAGGTAGACAGACGGATGTCGTCACAAACCCAGAGAGGTACAATAACCACCCATCCAGATCGTGAATCAGACCGTGACAACCAGACCGCGAACACCAAAGCGAGCGAGCTTGCACTAACACTATGGTCCCAATAATCAGACTGCGATAATGCAGATCTCGTGGTCACCAATAGGAATGCTCCTTGAGCCCAACTAATTGGTCGCCAGAGAGAGCCCGCGCAGACTGCATGGTCTCTGCGATCTCTGCGGTTTGACTTCCTCAGACCGCCAAGCCCACTTCTACTTCCACTTCAAAAATTTCAACACTCCCCCTTGAAGTGGGAAGTGGAAGTCAGCCCAAGAAAACCCTGGAACCGACCAAATGTCCCTTCGATAATGACTTTGTGAAGATGTACGTGACATTGTCCTCGCTCCACACATACTCAACCATCAAAGATCCCTTCAGCACCTTCTCACAAATGAAGTGATGCTCGATCTCGATGTGATTGGTATGTGCATGACAAACTATATTATTAACTAGTTTAAGGGAAGTCTTATTATCACCGCGTGGTAGAGTAGGACCTCGCACCTCCTCATGGATGTCCCCCACTAGCCTCCTAAGCCAGATGGCTTCCTGAACTGCCAAGGCAGAAGCCTTGTATCCTGCTTCCGTAGTGGAGACATACACTGAGTCCTGCTTCTTGCTACACCACGAGATAGCTCCAGAGCTAGTCATAAAGAAATACCCAGAAGTCGACTTCCGATCATCTGTATCTCCTTCATAATCAGCATTTGTGTAACCATGCAGACTGAAGCTTGAGGTCCTCCCATAAAAGCGACCCATATCAGAGGTGGACTTCATATACTTCAGAATACTCCTTGCCACCGCCAAATGAGGTTTTCGTGGCTCCGCAATATCCGGCCTCGTAATCGTCAGATATATAAGACTTCCAACAAAAGCCCGAAACACCAAGGGATCAGAAAGAACCCTTCCCTCATCATGTCAAGGATTCAAATCAACCTCTAGATGAGTAAAGCTACTCTTCGCATCTCCCATGCATAATCGTTTCACGATCCGATCTGCATATCCCTTCTGGGAAACGAGCACACCGCTCTCTTTCCTCTCCACCTCAATTCCAAGGAAATGGTGGAGCTCACCCAGATCATTCATCTCAAATCTGATAGCTAGCTCAGCCTAGAGCCTAGCTACCTCCGCTTTAGAGTTCCCCATAATGATTATATCATCAACGTACAATAGTACCAAGGCCTGAAGCTCCCCCGACTTCTTTACGAACAAGCTCGATTCAGAATCAGAAGCAAAATAACCGCAGAATTGAAGATATTTTGCATTCTCCCCATACCACGCCCGAGGCACCTGCTTCAAGCCGTAAACAGCCTTCTTGAGCTTGCAGACATGTCCTGGATGAACTTCAAAAACATAGCCAGGTGGCTTCACCATAAAGATATCCTTGTCAATATCCCCATAAAGGAAAGCATTCTTCACTTTGAGTTGCCAAATCTTCCATCATTGTCATGCTGCCAACGCAGTCACCACCCGCACTGAAGTCATCTTGGCAACATGACTAAACGTCTCTTCATTGTCTTCTCCGTACTGTTGTGAGAACTCTTGAGCTACAAGGAGAGCCTTGTACCGCTCATTGTTGTGGTCAACCTTCTTCTTCAGCTTGTAAACCCACTTACATGTCACGGGAGTAATGCCATCAACCTTGGGCACAAGATCCCAGATCTCATTCTTCCTGAAAGCAGCCATCTCCTCATCCATGACATCTTCCCACTCCTTGACTCCAGTGGCATTTTCAAAACATGAAGGCTCTCGCTCATCTAGGGGCCTGCAAAGAAACATGAGACAAAGCTCGCCAAGTTCCCCCTGTATACCGAGCTGGTGGAATAATAGTCCGCTTGGACCTCCGCAGGGCTTTACCCTGATCCACCACTTTCACTGCTTCTTCTAAACTAGATTTTCTTCTAGGCACACTTGGAGCATCGCTCCCCCTGCTTTTAGAACCATAAGCACTTGTCCCAGAGCTAGAAACAATAGGAGCACTTGGTGAAGCAGGCAACTCCACCAGAAGTTCTTTAGCAGCTTCTCCTTGCCCTCCATCTGATACCACCCTTTCCCTCCAACTTCCACTCCCTTCCAGCAGTCGGAGCTGGGTCAGGCATTGACAGCCATTATGGAGGTCTTTAAGGCACAGCAGGTCCCGACCTCTCAGTCGAACCCAGGATCCAACTGGTTGAGTGCATTCAAGTGCTTGTCCCTTCTGATGTACCACGGGACAGAGAATGCGGTTATGATATAGGAGTGGATAGATATTATACAGGAGATGCTCATAGGCATCAGCTGCCCGATCAGCACGAAAGTCT
The DNA here is from genome assembly GCA_033032865.1 of Dactylorhiza incarnata. NCBI lineage: Eukaryota > Viridiplantae > Streptophyta > Magnoliopsida > Asparagales > Orchidaceae > Dactylorhiza > Dactylorhiza incarnata. The sequence continues at coordinate 3,501,598 of JAWHQI010000076.1, read as the reverse complement.
CTTTGGCGACTACTGCATTGGATTCCCATGCCAAGAGGTGGTGGAAGTCCTTGATGGATTCCACTAACGTGGACCGGGAGTGCACATGTAACATTTCATTTCCAACTAGACCCTTGACATCAATTAGGGTAGGACAAGTGGTGAGAGAGGTAGGTTTGAGCTAAGTAGTGACCTTAGGTTACATTGAGTTGAGAGAACTCACATGTGGTCCACTAGAGGATGCAAGTCAACCATGGTCAATTTTAGGCTTAAAAGAGGAAATTTTGTGTGCCAAGTCAAAATCGACGGACCATCCCGTCGATTGACGAACAATCCCATCGATCGACGGGACCATGCCATTGATCGGCGGCATCAGCTGGGATAGACATATTCCCTGTATCTTTAAGTCAAAATCGACGGGACCAACCCATCGATCCCATCGATCGACGGGACCATCCCGTTGATTGTCGGTAGCAGCTATGTAAGTTGTTACTTCATATCTTTAAGTCAGAATCGACGGGACCATTCTGTCGATCCCATCGATCGACGGGACCATCCTGTCGATCATCGGCAGCAGCTATGTAAGCTGCTTCTTTATGCCGTTAAGTCAAATCGACGGGCTATCCCATCGATCGACGGGACCATCCCGTTGATTGCTGGCAGCAGCTGGGAAAAGCTGCTTCCCAAGGTGGTAAGTTTAAATATTATATCTTTGCTTATTTCAAGGCTGGGAGGTGGCTTAGGCCAATAAGAAAATGACATATGGAGGTGTTGTCCAATCCAAGCATGGGAAATATCTTTCCCATTAATCCAAATCAAATCAGCCACATTTTTCTCTCTCCTCCCTTAGCCTTGAAACTCCATTCCAGCACCCAAAGCAGCACTCTCCTTCTTCATATTCCTTGCATCCTATGAAGCTCCAGCAAACTCGCTGGAGAAACTTGTTGCCATGCCGCCCCGGCGGATCACGCGATCCCAAGCCCTCACACAGGTTTGATTTCTCCCCCTCTCCCTCTGTGCTAGTCTCTTAGATCAAATAAGAGAGATATCCAGCTAAATCGAGCTGGATCCAAATGAAGAAAATGAGAGAATTTCCATGGATTTGTCCATGTTGGGTTCGCCAAAAAACACCACCTCCGGCGGCCAAACCACTGCCGGCCGATAGCCACCACCTCAACGGAGGTGGTGGTGGCGGTGGCCGGGCAGGGAGGTGGCTCAGCAGCCGGGAAAATGCCTTAGAAGGTGGCCCAGGTCGGGGAATCTCCACCATTGGCTGGAGGAGGAAGATGAACAGAAGTCGTTGGATCAACTTTAAGATTCATTCTTGATCATTATTATACACTTATATTAAATGTGTATTTCTATCACACTTTGATCAGTTACACGTGGCTTAAAATTAGATACCTTAGATGTAGAATTAGAAAAACCCTTGAACATGAAAGTTGTAGTTGCTGGTCTTACCTTCCTAATGAGCTTTTAATCACTCAATTTGAAGCCCTGTAGCTCCCTGGGCACCCATTCTTGTGAGACATGTACATAGGGAGCCCTTAACATTTAAAAATTAATTTAGAGAGAAATATAACTCTAAATGACTTGAAATTTTGGGCATACATGAGCCATGCCATAAAGTACCCCATGCCAAAAATTGGAAATTTATGGAGGATATTTCTCTATAGTTTTGATCAATATTCAACTAATCAAATAAATGAAATTTATGGAGTTGTGTGACTCCAAATTACCCCAAATTTGTGTGTCATGCTTAATATGCCATTATTACACTCTGGTTAAAATTTGGAAGCAATTTGACCTTTGCATGTGGGGTAATTCCCCTTGCATGTCTTTGCCTATTATGTGATATGGTGTGCATATAAGCAAAAAGGATATTTTGTGAACTTGGCATAGATGGCTTAGTGTTAGTCTTTGAGATTTTGTGCACACACTCTTTATGACATAATACATTGTCTCAAGAAATATTAGGATTTTTGGGACCAAAAATCCTAAGTATTTGGTAAACTCGAAATATGTCACATTTATGTATTAGTGAAATGTTTATGACTAATACCTTGTGGAAAATTTTGAAACTCTGGAAAATCATTTGGAATCTAATTATGAACCTCTGGAATTTTTGGTAGAATTTTTGGATGTATTACACATGGTAAAATTCCATATATTCAGTTTGTCAGACTTTTTAATTTATGAATATCTATGGTGAAATGTCTCTGTAAAATTATGAAATTCTGGATATGATCTTTTTGGGTCATTACAGTACTCTAGTAATTTTCTCAGAATTTTTGGAAGACATAAATTAGTACTTGCTGGGTAAAGTTACATTTTCACCCCTTTTATTTTATATGGAAATTATGACTATTAAACCTCTGAAAAAATTGTTGAACTTTGTAAATCATGTTATTTTGTCATCTACTATCTCTGAAAGCAAGTTTAAAATTACTGACATGGTACTTCCTTTGTAATTTGGAACATGTCTAATGATTAATGAATTTTAAATAGAGGTCAAATTAATTTGAAATATGTCAAAAATCTGGACACTTCTTAGATTATCCAATATGGACATATGGTATGAATTGTAGCTCAATTGAACAAGATATGTTTAAGATTGCATCATAGGAATCAAATTCAGTTCATTTTGGGCTGCGAATAGTAAAAACTAAATGTGATGCTTTTATTGGCAAGATCATATAGAAAATCAGTAAAACTTGGATCTTAATAGTGTTATATCATTTATATTAGACCCTAGAAGTTGTGGACTATTTGGAGAACATTCATACTAGATTTAGAGGATGAGAGAGCTTATGTGTTGAGCATTGTTCAAGAGAGCGTTTGCTTAAGAATAGAGTGAAGGATAAGTCATAAAGCAGTTAAGTATAAAGAGTAATAAGGAGAGTGGGCCTTTGGAAATGGGTAGTCACCAATAGAAGTAATTGTCTTGGAAAAGGGGGGTTTGCACTTCAGCCCATCATATTCCCTAGTACCGTTGTGAGCCCTTCACCGGGTGGACCTCGGGAAGTCCAGGATTCACCTAAATTTCTAAGTATAACAATAATTAGACAAGAGTAGTCTAACTAATTGAATAGCAGATATGGTAAACTTCATCCCGAGTTAAGGGATGGGAAGTTGTATATCAGGACAGGTCGGTCCTGCGAGATGGAGGCTCGGGAAGTTGTATATCAGGACGGGTTGGTCCTGCGAGCTGAAGGCTCGGGAAGTTGTATATCAGGATGGGTTGGTCCTGCGAGCTGGAGGCTCAGGTTGTGATAAATTGCATGTGCATAATTAGTGGCGGGTCTTCGGTACTGGATCAGTCATCACACCAATGCCAGTACATTGACTTAGGCGGGTGTGAGGGTTTGAGGGGCCAGTAAGTTATTTATGTTGTGGTCTGGAGGACAATCCCTGAAAATGTACACCCGACCTTAAAGACTGGTGGGTTCCAACAAAGAGTACGCAAGACTCTAGAGTGCACCTAGGATGTGTACAGAGGCATATGAAGGGTCTAGGCCTGGTAGTGTGTATACCCGCCTAGGAAGTGGAGGAACCCGCTCCACTGCTGCCATAGCCACAATGGTGGTACCAGAGAGTGAAGCTAGCTCCACAAATTAGGAATGAAATGTCTATGATCACAGAGTCATGTGTGTGAGTTCCACTTGTATGAATCATATCATAGCATGAATATCATATCATACATAAACCTTAGAACATAATTTGCAGACCCTTATCATATAAATTAGTATGGGTTCTTTTATATGATAAGTAATTATTCTGAAAACCTTAACTTATATATTTGTATGTGCATTCATATAAGTTAAGGTACTCATGTGATGTTAGTATAAATATACTGGTTTACTTACCTGCGCCGCATTACTTTACTTTACTTACTTCTTTTACCGTTCATTACTGCTTACCTACTTATACATCTAGTATAGTACCTTGTGATGTATATACCTGCTAGTACAGTTCACTTGGTTATGTATATACTAGCTAGCATAGATTCCCTTGTCATCTGCTTATTGTTGCTATTTCATTTGTTGTCCTCCGCTTTCTTCCTCCCACTCGGTGCATAGGAATCGCGGGGGGAGGCGGGGACAAAATTGGTTTAGTCTTATGACTAACGGTCGGTTGTTACCGTAGGAGTCCAAGGAGCTGGAGCACCAGCTGGACGAGGTGGCGGGACATGAGGAGAAGATGTCGCGCACTACTTGAAATATGATTCAGGTGATTGATGATGAGATTGTTTAGCTTTCGCATAGAGAGGTTGAGAGAGAGTGACTCTTTTGTTATTTTTCATTTGGATATGTATTGGGCATAAGCCCTTACTCTCTTTTGTGCTCAAATCTGGACTACTTATATACATTTATGAGATTATGTGATTGTGGACTTGTTCATTTCTTCTATATACTTCAATTCTCGATTGGCCTAACGGTTAAATGATTGTACTAGCCGGCAGGATAGGCGTCTTGTAGTGGCGACTAACCCAAGTGTTGGTGTCATCCGTAAGGTGGAAGTTCTGGGCATAAGGCCCGGGTAACCCTCCTAGTAAGGGGGAGGGGGTTTTACAGCACATAGATTACTCTGTAGGAGTTCAGTGCCACCTTTCTGGAGCACTTTGTGACTGTGACGAACACGGACGAGTTGGGGGAGAGGTTCTTGAAACACAGACAGGGGAGACAGTCCGTGATAGAGTACTAGAGGGAGTTCTCCCACCTGGCTAGATTTGCGGGGATGCACACTCTAGAAGACAGAGGTTATGCCAAGAGGTTCTATCAGGGACTTAGAGACCCACTGAGGCAGGCACTACTGTTCTTGGCTGATGACAGTTTGGCCAAGATCATAGAGACGTCAAAGAAGCTGGAAGCAGACCATTTGATGGTGCAAAGTAGGGGGAAGAGACCAGTGGATGGTGTTTGAGCCTATGTTCCGCATCTCTTGGTTTGAGAATAACAAATACGGTGTTGTATTTGATATTGTATTTTATGTGTTTATAGAGTGCAGGTAGTACAGGAACTATAACTACACATTCCTATGAGTAGTATACTAAATGGAGATGATTCTCTGGAAAGAGAGCTAACACCCCGCATTAGAGTTAATGCCCCGTGTTAACTTATCGTCGAGAACAGAATGACATCGAGAAGAAGTACCGTCGAGTACCAAGAGACAACGCCAGCATTGACTCTTAACGCCCGCGTTAAGTCCACAAACTGCCACGATCTTGATGGTTGCACGATGTCAGCAGTTGCAATACACAATCACTAATGCTGACGTTAACTCTTAATGCCACGCATTAGCTCCCGTGCCTATTTAAAAAGCAGCCCCTCTCATTCTATGTTTGAAGATTCCAGAACTCTGATTCTTTTGAGAGAGGCTCGTCTACAACAATTAAGAGATCTCCCTTTGGCTAACATGGAGATCAAAAGAAGATTTTGAAGGAGAAGGTCTACAACGCATATTCTATACGAAGGACGAACGCTTCAAGAACGCTAACGTCTACATCGCCTTCGTCTTCACCTTCAAAATTTCTTGGGGAGTTTTTCTTACTTTATTTTGTAATCTCTTTTATTTTATCTTTTTGTTATTGGTGTGGAGAAATCATTTGGGGAGAACATCAGATTCCGGGAAGGATTCCGTGGGTAAATTTGTCGCGGTTGTTGGCGACTAGGTCCTTGTGCGGCTTAGGGTGTAATTCACCACCTTGTGCATGACAACTAGGTCGAGGTTAGATCTAGGGGGGCTAGAGGCCTTATCTGGGGTAAGATAGGCTATAGCCAACCGGTCCTAAGGAGAAAGACCGGTGAAACAACAAAGAGGTGTTTTTGATATTCTCGCATTGATTTCTAGCATTATAGAAATAAAATATTTCTGTAATAAATTTATTATGAAATAAAATCATGCCTTTTAATGTTCTATTCAATTGATTTTATTTCCTCTTCAAGAATGTGTTAAATTATATTTTCATCAAAGCATTAAAGCAAACATTTGTGTAATCAATTTCTTTGAAATATAATATTCATTTTTATTATCTATGATTTTTTGGAATTGTATTTCATTTAAGATTTCATAAGTAAAATCACTGTGACAATCTTTTTGTGCTAATGAAAATTTTCCGGAGAGCTAACGCCCAGCGTTAACCCTTAACGCCAGACATTAACAACAGTTAACAAAAAGTTTTGTTTCTCTTCTTTAAAAATGAATCGTCAATATAATCTTATCTGAGATATTTAAATATATTTTCTTATAAAATATTCCGAGACTTTGGTCGCAAACTCTGATATTTTTAAATAAGAATTAAATTCCATAAAACCCTTATTCACCCCCCCCACCCCCTCTAAGGGCTCCGTAAGATCCAACACGTGGTATCAGAGCGTAGGTTATTCTAATGCGGCTTCACAACCGAAAATAATAACGCTTCATGATCTCGCATCTTCTAGAGGGGATAAGTTTTATGAAAATCAAAAAATCATTCACCACCTTTATTTATGGGTGAAAATTATAATGGGTGAAAACTCTTATGGAAAAATTTCTTAAATCTTTGGATATTGAAGTTTGGAATATTACAATTAAAATGCCCCCAAGTATTCTAAATAAAAATGAAATATTTTTAAATGCCAAATCTATGAATAGTCTATATTGTGCACTAGATCAAAATATTTTCAAACTTATTTATACACTTCCTACTGCTTATGAAGTTTGGAAATTTCTTGAGAATTCTTATAGTCTTCCTTCCACAGATGATGAACAAGAGCAATTCCTTATTGATCTAAGAGAAGAAACCAATGAGGACTCATGCTTGGAGGAAGATCTATGTAAGAGAGAAGAATGCAACATCATAATATTGGACTCAAATGACGACAACACATCAAGCAAAAGAGAAGACAAATATTCAACTATGTAAGAGGAATGCGAAGATGTCAAAGGAACCTTTGGTTCAAATCTTGCCTCATCCCATATCAGTGTAAGAAAATCAAAATCTTCTCTTTTTGTAACAAAATCCATTTCTATATTTCGTGTGCTTAAATTTGCTAAACGTAAAATTTCAAAGTTGAAAAATGCTAATTCCAACTTATGTTTAGAAAATAAAACTTTAAAAGCAAACGCTAAAGTAGAATCTTATATTGATGTTTCAAATTCTCTTTCATGCTCTTTAATTAAAAATGTTAAACCTTATTATGATTATAATACTTTTAAAGAAGAACTCAAGGTTTTGTAAAAAGTTCTTTTAACTTCAAAAGAGCATAATGAAAAATTGATTAAAGAAAATGATGTTTTAATAGATAAACCAGAATCATTAAAAATATTTATTAAAAAAATTTCATGTAATAAGAAATCTCTTATTTCTAGTTTATCAAATCATCAAAAGGCCAAAAGCTTAACTTCACATTATAAGAGTAGGTCTATAGTAAGAGTGGAAATAAAAATCAACAATTATATAAGAACTTTTTAACTAATGCCCATATTCATTCACTCTTTCAACATTCAATTCTTAAGAAAGACCATCACTTTTATAAACTCTCTAAGAATAATTTTTTTATAACTCTTTATGATTATCAACATTAATTTATTTTAAAAAACAATGCCAATAAACATAATTCCCAAACGAATTGTTTTTCAACCAACTATCACCACAAAAAGATGTTATATAATCATAATATGAATTTGAAAGTTAATCAACCAAGGTATGAACGGAGACCCATTCTTAAAAATTAAATACTTGAAATGGCTCATTCATTCTTATCTCCCCATAAAACATCACGCTACATTTGGGTACCCAAAGGAACCATCCCACTTGGACCCGTTTGGATACCTAAATCTCTCGTTGATTAGTATCCAATCAAATGCATGAAGTAGAAATAAATCAAAATGAAATATTCAATACTCTACTTCATGATATGCTTAATGTCTTGTTATATTGTTTGTTTTCTTATTCTTGAGACAACACACTATGGTCACTTAGATATATTATGCAATATGACTATCACATTTTAAGCCTAATGGTTAACAAATCAAATTGAATTAAATTGAATATAAAGTCATAAAGTTTTCAAGTGATCTATCTTTTCTCTTTCTAGGTTTTATCCTTGTAAATCCATTGCCTATAAATGTCTTATTTTATCATTATAAATTGAATGCTAAATTTGCTAAATGATGTTATCAAGATAAATGAAATTACTTTCAAAAGTGGATTTAAATTGTCTTTTAGGGGTATTAGGCTAAAATATTAAATGCACAACTTATTGCATATTTGTCTATTTTTCGTTGCTGCATATAATAGCCCCTATAATGGAAAATCATAATCTAGAAAAATTAAAATTGAAAAATTACTAAAATGATGAAAATGATATCACACACTCCACCGTGATCTATTGATATCCTATGCTAAAATTCACTATTATCATATATCATAATTCACGATCTATCAAGAATTATCTTAAATCAACTATTTCTATCAACCTTAGGAATTATGAAATATATGATGACTATTGGTATTATAGTTTCATATTTTGTTTTGTGTGTGTGATGTGCATCTCTATTGTTTGCATGTATCTCATTATATTTAGACCTAAGAATTAATTTGATATCAACAAGATGAAATCAAATTGAATTGTCACTTCATTTAGGTCTATGAAAATTCAAAACTCTATGATTGAATATATGCAACTCAATTATATATTTATCTATCTTTACATAGCTTTGCATATTGTTGTCCTAACTCATCATACTAACATCATCATTTACCATAGGTAGAAATCAATGTCCATACTACTTATATCATGCAATGCTAAAGTAAATTATATTACTAAAATATGAAAATCATAGTTTCCTTTGTAGGTATTTGCATGAATAAATTTTTTCTAAATGGATTTAAAATCAACAATCTTTGATATAATTGTAAATCCAAAACTAATCATGCAATTATACCATAGTTCATATTTTTAAGGCTTACACACTTAGTATGTCCATAATCATTAAACCTATGACATGTGTCTCACAATAGCGAGGGCGTAGGATTGTGTGCATTAGAGACCTAACCTCTAAGGCATGTCTTATCCTTAACTGGGGAGGGTTACAGTGGGATCTTGCGAGGCACTGGGGGGAGAGTGTTAGGTTGAGCGTTGTCTTTTGTATGCATATGGGCTTAACACCCCAACCTACGGCATGTGTGGAGCTCCACATGCCCATCCATCACTTAGTACAGGGCTAGAGTATAGTCATGTAGCCAAGGTATCTTGATCTTAGATATACTTATATTATATTCATTGCATGAAAATCCTCACTCATTAAAATTAAATAATGCATATTATTTTTGTTCTATCTTTGCATCTTGTGTTTGCATATTTTATTATTTTGAGCTTTAATGATTTTATAAAACACAAGTATTTGAAAAATCATCAAAAACATGCTTAAAAGAGCCTTCAAATCATCTCTAAAAAGTCTGAAATTTCAACTATAAGAAGGTCTCTTTATAATACAAATGAATCATGAAAAAGATATTTCAAAAAGTCAAAATTTAGTGACCTGTCTCGGCGTTAAGAAGTTAACGCCTAGCGTTAGCCCCTTTGCTCCAATTTTTTTTTTTTGGAAATTTTTTTGTGTTTTTCTCATGCATTATTTTTGGTTTATTTCTCTGACATAGAATATCATTTACTGATAGGGCTAACAAGAATTCTATGTTTTCCAGAAAATATTTAAATTTGAATATTTAAAAATAAATACAAAATTACAAAATAATTTCAAAGAACAAAAAATATGTTTTTCTCTTTATATGTGATTATTGTTTTGTACTTGTATAAAAATAAAAAAAAAATTAAAAAATTGATTGTTATTCATTGCCATTGTCAAGGATGATTAATTATATCAATTAAAGATTAAATACAATGATTAATTTAACTTTCAAGTTTCTTAAAAAATATTGTTTTGTATTTGTCATGCCTTGAAAATTATCTTGTTATGTGCAATGAAATTGATTGTAGACAAACATGTGTAGAAATGCTTAGCATGCCTCTAAGTATGAGTAATGTATTATGTTTGATAATAATTCATTGACTCACTTATTTTTGATAACTTACATGTGTTTACAATCTTATACTTGCATGATTGTGTAGTGTAATAATATAAATAATTAAAATGCATAAATAGATTACCTACACAACATTGAATTGGTTGATGCAATTCTTTGTCTTTCATGCATTTATTCTTTAGAGAAATGTGGTTTAAAATGTTATGTTTGCAAAACAAGTGAATTCAGAGTCCTTAGTCACTAAACTAAAAACCAAATAATAAATGACAAGGAAAATTCCACCAAGCACTACTCACCCTCCTGATAAGTATTAATGAGCATTGTGACGTTGAGCACCTTGGCTAGAGAATTGTAAAGTGTCTTGTAGCAAAAAATTTATACACCACTTCTCTTAGTACACCGAATCACAAATAAAATTTGAAAATAATGCTAAAAAGTATAAAAGTGATCCCCCAAGCACAACTTTGCACCATGATAAGTCTTAATAAGCATTGTGTGTGCAGAGCACCTTGGTAGTTGTACTCTTTATTCCTGTGCATTGAAATGTTGTGGAAGTAATAATATTCGTGTATTTTAATGTTGTGTTATTTCATTATATATGTCATGTGTTTTTGATTGATTCACTTGTATACTTTATCAAAACACTATTTTGTACACATCATTATCTTTCATAAAACTTCTACTCATGAGAATTGGATCCTAATGCTCATCTACACTATTTTCTACAAACTTTAGTAAATGCACTAGATTGCAAAGCATGATCGCTACAATGTTTATGTTTACTTGAAATGCAAATTTTATTACATTGTAGTTTTTGTATCGTTTTTGATATTATAAAATTATACTTGCAATTTTATCTAAATGGAATAGCATCTCTTGAATTTTTAACTCAAACATCAACTTTTCAAATTTAAAACTCATTATCCTTCATATGATTTTATCTTCTAAAATGATGTTCATGTTTAAGAGTGCTTATTATATTCTTCCGCTAAGATTACCACTTATGCTCATTTATGTCTATTATATTTTTTAACACCTTGGTATTCTTTTATCAACAAGTTGGTATCTTAAAATAAGAATGCTTACTTTATCATTTCAGTTATGTTGCTTACTACTTTATGTTCCATCATGCTTATATTTTTTCTCAACAAGTAGTATTTAACAAGCTTTATATTGCATCCTATTTTCTTCTTAACATAAATCATTTAAATTTTTATTGCATACTATCATCTAAACCCTCTTTTGATACTACCAAAAGGGGAGATTAAATTGCATAAATCTAACATTTAGGGGGAGTACATTAAAAATTCATAAGAAGTATTTATGTAGGGGGAGTAATCATATAGGAGGCGCATTCTTTATCCTGTGCTCGATCATGACAATCCTTTAATAAGTGATTCCTAACCACTTAGTAAATATACACTCATCCCTACCCACTTTTGTTAATAACAAAGGGGGAGAAGAAATTGAGAAATCTAGTAAAATACATATTTAGGGGGATTAAATTATAAGAGAACACTTATGTAGGGGAGGACTTGATATAGAAAGAGTATGCATTTTCGCTTTCAATTCTATCACGCTCTTAATATATTATTCATGTATATCTTATTACCGCACTTATCTATAAACACAAATTGTCTTAATCTCACTTATTTCTCATACAGGTATTTTTTATTATCAAAAGGGGGAGATTGTTGGAGCCTATGTTCCGCATCTCTTGGTTTGAGAATAACAAATACCATTTTGTATTTGATCTTCTATTTTGGGTATTTATAACGTGCAGGTTGTACAAGAACTATAGCTACACATCCCTATGAGTAGTATACTGAATGGAGACGATTCTCTGGAAAGAGAGCTAACGCCCCGCGTTAGAGTTAATGCCCCGCGTTAACTTATCGTCCATAAGGGATGTCGTCGAGAAGGGAATGACATCGAGAAGAAGTACCATCGAGTACCAAGAGACAATGCTAGCATTGACTCTTAACACCTGCGTTAAGTCCACAAACTACCATGATCTCGATGGTTGCACGATGTCAGTAGTTGCTATACACAATCACTAACGCTGGCGTTAATTCTTAACGCCACTCGTTAGCTCCCGTGTCTATTTAAAGAGCAGCCCCTCTCATTCTATGATTGATGATTCCAGAACTCTGATTCTTTTGAGAGAGGCTCATCTACAATAATTAAGAGATCTCCCTTGGGCTAACATGAAGATCTAAAGAAGAGTTTGAAGGAGAAGGTCTACAACGCATATTCTATATGAAGGACAAATGCTTCAAAAATTCCAACGTCTACATCGCCTTCGTCTTCACCTTCAGAATTTCTTGGGGTGTTTTTCTTACTTTATTTTGTAATCTCTTTTATTTTACCTTTTTGTTATTGGTGTGGAGAAATCATTCAGGGAGAATTAATGTCAGATTCCAGGAATGATTCCGTGGGTAAATTCATCGCGGTTGTTGGCGACTAGGTCCTTGTGCGGCTTAGGGGGTAATTCACCGCCTTGTGCGTGGCTACTAGGTCGACGTTAGATCTAGGGGTGGCTAGAGGACTTATCTGGGGTAAGATAGGCTATAGCCAATCGGTCCTTGGGAGAAGGATCGGTGAAACAACAAAAAGGTGTTTTTGATATTCTCGCCTTGATTTCTAGCGCTTTAGAAATCAAATATTTCTGTAATCAATTTATTATGAAATAAAATCATGTCTTTTAATGTTCTATTCAATTGATTTTATTTCCTCTTCAAGAATGTGTTAAATTATATTTTCATCAAAGCATTAAAGCAAACATTTGTGTAATCAATTTCTTTGATATATAATATTCATTTTTATTATCTCTGATTTTCTGGAATTATATTTCACTTAAGATTTCATAAGTAAAATCACTGTGGAAATCATTTTGTGCTAAGGAAAATTTCCTGGAGAGTTAACGCCCAGCGTTAACCCTTAACGCCGGGCATTAACAACAGTTAACAAAAAGTTTTGTTTCTCTTCTTTCTAAAGGAATCGCCAATATAATCTATCTGAGATATTTAAATATATTTTCTTATTAAGTATTCCGAAACTTTGGTCGCAAACTCTGATATTTTTAAATAAGAATTAAATTCCATAAAACCCCTAGGAGGTCATCATAGGTACTTTAATAGTTTCTTCATAATTATATAGTACCTTACGAAAACTTTAATTTTGTTGAGACTTATAACCCGAACAACAAAAACTGCCCCGTGTATAGTGTTTGTCTATGGCAAACTTACATACACCTTATTCGACATAGGTTCATCACACTCGTTTTTCTCGGAGGAGTTTGTAGATGATCTGGACCGTGTTCAGCACTTCGAAGGAATCCACAGGAAGGTTTGACTCCCAGACGGGTCAGAGATAGTGTCGTGCGCCAAGTGCAACATGGAGGTGGATCTTGGAGGAAAGTCATTTGAGGCACTGATGACACTTCTAAAGATGTTGTATTTTGATTTGATTCTGGGCATGAATTGGCTACACTAGAACCATGCCAGGATCGACTGCCCGGCAAAGAAGATCATACTAAGGCATGAGGACTCTGAGGTTTTGATCAAAGGTATTAGACCTGTCTCCCAACTTGTATTATCATCTATACAGGTTGTAAAAGCCCATCATCAGGGGGACGAGGTATACCTATTGGGGATGGTAGAGGTGGAGGCCTCTAAGGTGGATATCCTGCTAGTTTGGGACTTTTCTGATGTATTTCTAGAAAAGTTTCCTAGACTACCCCCACGATGAGACATGGACTTTCAGATTCAGCTGGCGCCCGGCGCCAGGCATGTGTCTCCGGCACAATACCGGATGGCACCCAAGGAGCTGGTTGAATTCCGCACGCAGCTCCAGGATCTAGTAGAGTCAGTATTTGTTAGGCCGGGTTTGTAACCATGGGTAACTCCGATGCTATTTGTGAAGAAAAAGGATGGGTCGCTCCGACTCTGCATCGACTACCAGGAGTTGAACGGACTAACGGTGCAGAATACTCATCCATTACCGAGGATCGACAAGTTGTTTGACCAGCTTCAGGGAGCCCACTAGTTCTCCAAGCTCGACCTGAGATCTGGGTATCACCAGTTGAAGATACAGGAGGAGGATATACCGAAGACGACATTTAGCTCGCACTATGGATTATACGAGTTCACGGTGATGTCTTTCGGGCTCACGAATGCTCCCTCCGCATTCATGAGTATGATGAACCGTATCTTCAAAGCCTACTTGGACAACTTCGTCATAGTCTTCATCGACGATATCTTGATCTACTCCAGGACCATGGAGGACCATACCCAGCACTTGACACTAGTGTTGGGCAAGCTGAGGGAGTACCAGAAGTACGCCAAGTTTTCAAAGTGGCGGTTCTGGATGCAAGAGGTAGCATTATTGGGGCACACTATCAACGGAGCCGGGTTGGTGGTAGACCTGGCCAAGGTGCAAGCAGTTAGGGAGTGGCTGCAGCTGAAGTCGGCATCAAATGTCCATAGCTTCTTCGGATTAGCGAACTATTATCACAAGTTCGTGCAGGGATTCTCAAAGGTCGCTCTCCCGCTTGCATCTTTGATGAAGAAGGATGCCACCTTTACCTGGACAGCATAGTGCGAGGCAGCATTCCAGGAGCTGAAGCACAGATTCACCTCAGCCCAAATCATTGACATTCCATCTGGGAAGGAAGGATTCCAGATCTACACTGACACATCTTATCAAGGGATGGGTGCAGTATTGATGCATCACAGACACATCATAACATATACGTTAAGGCAATTAAAGAAGCACGAGCAGAACTACCCAATGCATGATTTACAGCTTGGGGATGTGATCTTCGCCTTGAATATTTTGAGGCATTATCTTTATGGGGTTCATTATGAGATCTTCTCAGATCACAAAAGCCTCAAGTATATAGATACCCAGAAGGATCTGAACCTACGATAGTAGAGGTGGTTAGAGTTCTTATGTGATTATGACTACACCATGCACTATGACCTGGGGAAGGCAAACACAGTGGAAGATGCCTTGAGCAGGAGAGCCAGTAAATCTAGACCGGAGCCCTGAGTGATGTCTATGGAGCTGGTGAAGATGCTAGAGAACATGGAGATCACATTGGTATCCAGGGTCGAGCCTGAGATCTATGAGGAGTACTTAGCCTTCTTGAGCATTACCTGTGACATTTGAGACCGCGTCAGGACACAGTAGAGACAGGATATAGCACTGGAGCCGGTATTCAGAGCCCCAGAAGGGGGCAATTCAGGAGATTACTTGTTACAGGATGACCTCGTTCATTTCCGGGGTCATATCTACATACCCGCGGGAGGTGGGATCCGGGAGGACATACTCAGGGAGGCACACTACACTCAGTATTCAGTGCATCCCGGGATCACCAAGATGACGGAAGACCTACGAAGGACTATGTACTGGCTTGGGATGAAGAGGGAGATCATAGCTTGAGTGACACATTGCGAGACCTGTCAATGGGTGAAGACCGAGTGCAAGAGCCCTGGGGGTTTTGATAGTTTAATAAGATATAGTCTTGATATCCTAGAGGGGAGGGGGGGGGGGGGGGGGGGGGGGGGGGGGTTGGATAGGTCCCTTTTGTTTTAAGCTTATCCCTAGTTGTGTTTCTTTCAAAATGTTTTGTCCATGGCTTATCCATGCATTTAAATTTATGCTCTTGGAGTCTTCACTCTAGTATTCAAAATCTGGATCTTTGGTCTGTTCATCCCTCTGCTTAGCCATAAACTCTTCAGATAGCATTATGTGTTCTCTCTCTCTTTTCTTTGCCAGTCTTGCATTCTGAGCAATTTCTTCTTGTTTAGAGAAATCCCAATCTTCTGCTCTTTGCCTATCCAAGAGGGGAAGGTTTAAGGCTAGCCTTGTTCCTTGCAGAACCTTGAGGACTAGCTCAGAGTTGGTGATAACATTGTTATCCTCCCCCTTTCTAGCTTCTTCAAATATTTTCTGATTTATGTCCTGTTTTGCAGCAGTTATTGAGCCAGAAATAGTTTGGAAAACATTTTCAATATAAAAACTAAATGCATAAATTCAAGTTCTTCTACTCTTGGATGTTGTTGAGAATTCAGCAATGTCTGCAATAACTTCTTTCCCTTTGGCTGAGGCCTCTTTGTCTTCAGTAGCATCAACCATCTTTGTTGCTTCTATTTCAGCTATCTTCTTCCTATTTTCTTGCCTTCTGAAGTACAAATATGGCTTTGGAATGTACTTTGAGGGCATCCTTTTTGGATTATCCTTCTTTACCAGATTTCATAGTGGAGACAGACTGATCTATATATTCTTTCACTATAGAGGATGACCTGTCTACATAATCCTTCATAGATGTTAGATGAGTATCTAACATTATTTGAATGGCATTGAGAATGCTCTCATTGGACTGTGATGAGGTGGAGGTTGAAGCTTGATGTTCAATGACCAAAGGTTGTTTATCCTGAATAGCAATTGCTGGAAGCTCCCCCTCAGCAGGATTGATGTAGCACGTTCCTACGAGCCTACACGGGTGACGTCTAGTATAATCTCGACACAACACACTCTCTCGACTCCGCACAATAAAGAAATGCAGCAGCACAAATATTTTATTTATTTCTCGCACTAACGTGCGGATAGCCAACCCGCTAGAGATCGTATCACGGCTATAGGCCAAGATCCGATCAAGCTAAAGGGACGAATATTTGCGTCCGTACGAGCGTTGTTGTACAAAAGAAAGATTCACCAAAACAAATCCCGATTCGCAAACAGTTGATCTTTCCCCAACAAGAAAATAACAAGGTTCGCCAATCCTTTCGATAGTATCCGGAAAATCAAACGAAAAGTACAAATCTACCAAAGAAAACACCGCGAGATTTTTTTTACTTGCTTCGAGAAATCACGCTAAAATCGTCCACCACAAAAACGATCTAAGAAAAGAGATCTCTTGAGTAGAATATCGTTACCCCTCTCGGAATCGTAGATCCGAGATATTGGATCCACTAGAAAATGATCGCTCTCCTTTGGATCACGGAAGGGGCTCCAAATGATGTAGGAAACTCGTCCGTCTTCCTCGCTTTTGCACCGAAGAGATTCACCCCAAATCGTAGGTTCTTGCACTTGACGTCTTCTCCTCCAAGAGTGGGCGGCTAGAAGGAATGTCGTGGAGGAGGATTTTTCGTGGAGGAGGAGTGGTATGAGGAGGGTGAAGAGGAAGTAGAAAGTAGAGAGGGGAGAGAGAGGGGGCCGAACTTGGGAGGAGAACCCAAGGGGGGCGGCGGCAATGAGAGAGGGAGAGGGAAAGAGAGAAATTAGGTTTAGGCAATTTTTGTCCAGCAAAATAAAATCTCGATTTTTAATTAGAGTCTTAGCCTTATATAGGCCATACAACACAAGCGCTAATAGCATCCCCAAACATAGTGCTAAATGCACACCAATAGTTCAAAATAAAATAATAAAATGCAAGCCATAATTAACTTAAAGTCATAACTTAGCAAACATAAAAATAATAATTAATTCTTGCGGCGTGGACGAAGATTGTAGCCGTGGCCGCCACGGCGCCGCATGTCTTTAGCCGGTGGGTCGTCATCATCATCTTCCGTCGCAACTCCATGATCAACCAATGCGCCATGTCCGTCATCGTCGTCT
Source organism: Dactylorhiza incarnata (assembly GCA_033032865.1). Taxonomy (NCBI): domain Eukaryota; kingdom Viridiplantae; phylum Streptophyta; class Magnoliopsida; order Asparagales; family Orchidaceae; genus Dactylorhiza; species Dactylorhiza incarnata. The sequence goes on along the minus strand of JAWHQI010000076.1, from coordinate 3,483,969 downwards.
TCAAGTTGGCCGTCATGGTGGCTGTCGCCATCAATCCTCCCCCGCTCGAAAGAACTCATCACCGATGAGTGGGCTGGAACATAACGGCGAAAGAGATCCGCATCAAGTAGCTTCACCTCTGACGCGGAGAGCCAAGAGTCGTCCGATGCAGGACGGCCATGCCATCGAATCAAGAACCTGTGAACCTCACCGTCGGGAGTTGGAAACACAGCATCCTGCAAAATCCTGTCAGGCAAGAAAACGGTCCGGGAAAACAACGGAAATGCGTTAGGCAAAGAAGAAAAATAAGTTTCATCATCAACAGGTGGCTTACCTCCCGTAGAGTCCGTAGGAGAGGGCGATCCATAAACAATCTCACTATCCACCCCATTAGAAGTTTTAGTGGAAATATTAAACGGAGAGGCAGAAAGTTCAGGTGGTGGAGCGACATAAAGCGTTAAATCCGAAACGTTAAAAACAGGGGAGATTCCCCACTCAGCGGGTAACTGTAATAAATATGCGTTTTCGCCCAACTTCTTTAACACTCGAAAAGGACCGGCTCTCCTATTTGCTAATTTCTTTATAGTGCCCGAAGGCATCCGTTCAGGGGTGAGACGAACCATTACCAAATCACCAATATTCAAGTGGACCGCTCGCCTATTTTCGTTAGCATTCGATTGATAAATAGCATATTGTTTAGCTAGTGTCTCGCTAATTTGCTTATGGAGATTGTGAACGTGCGAGGCAAAATCCTGGGCAAAATGACTAGTTTTAAAAGATGGTGGTAGCGGCACTAAATCAAGAGGCACGGGTGCCTTATAACCATGTACAATCTCATTCGGAGACAAACCGGTGGACCTATTCCTTGAATTATTGTAAGCTATTTGAGCATGAGGAAGAATAAGGTCCCACGTACCTTTATGATCGCCCACTAAATAATGAAGTAATCCACCCAAACTTCGATTGACCACTTCCGTTTGCCCATCCGTTTGGGGATGATAGGCCGACGAAAACATAAGTTTTGTACCCATAAGCTTCCAAAGTGTTTTCCAGAAGTAACTAGTGAATTTGACGTCCCTATCAGACACTATCGTTTTGGGAACGCCCCGATGTGCCACGACCTCTTTGAAATACAACTTAGCAACATGGGATGCATCGTTGGTATTGTGACTAGCGATAAAATATGCCATTTTAGAAAATCTATCGACGACGACAAGGATGGAATCGTGTCGCCGAAATGTTATAGGTAGGCCCAAAATAAAGTCCATATTAACGTCCTCCCAAGGAACAGACGAAATAGGAAGAGGTGTATAAAGACCCGCGTTGGTATTGTTTCCTTTTGCTAACTGACACACACGGCAACTCCCAACGATCTTATTAACCATTGGCTTAAGCCCCGGCCAAAAGAATTTATCTTCCACTAGTGTTATCGTTTTATCCCGGCCGAAATGTCCCCTAGCCCTCCACTATGTAGCTCCCATACAATGAAATGGCGTAGTGAAGAGCGGGGAATACACAATTGCGTATGCTTGAATAAATAACCGTCACGAATGTAGTATGCCGAAATAGTAGAGGGAGCCTGTTCCTGAGCGGCTAAATAAATATCCTTAAAATCCGTACATAGGACATACTCGTCTTTAATGCGCTCAAATCCTATTAGCGTCACCTCCATTTTAGATAATAATAGAGTGACACGACTAAGGGCGTCCGCCATTCGATTTAACGTACCCTTAAGGTGCTTAATAATGAATGTGTACTCATGAAGATAGGAGACCCATTTAGCGTGCCGAGGGCTGATTTTACTTTGAGAGTTTACAAATTTTAGCGCCTCATGATCCGAGAGTATTACAAATTCTTTCGATATGAGGTAGTGTCGCCAATGTTGGAGACAACGTATCACGGCATAAAACTCACGATCATAATTGGAATAATTTAATTTTGGGCCCGCAAGTTTCTCGCTAAAGTATCCAACCGGATGCACCTCTTGGCTTAACACTCCTCCAATTCCTATCCCCGAAGCGTCGCATGATAGTTCAAACACTTTATTAAAATCCGGCAACCGTAGTAGGGGGGCTTCGGACATCCGATCCTTAATCATTTGAAACGCGCTAGTGGCCGATTTGGTCCATTTAAAATCACCCTTCTTCATACATTCAGTGATTGGTGCCATGATACTACTAAAATTGCGAATGAATCGTCGATAAAACGTGGCCAATCCATGAAAACTCCTAACATCCCTAATATTTTGCTGTTCCGGCCATTCTCTAATCACTTGGACCTTCTTAGGGTCAACATGTATACCCTCGGCGCTCACTATGTATCCTAAAAATTCCACGGATGTCACACCGAACGCGCACTTCTTAAAATTAATGAAAAAGTTCTCTTGGCGCAATGTAGTAAGGATTGTTCGTAAATGAGTTTCATGATCGATCGGCGAAATACTAAACACCAAAATATCATCGAAATAGACTACGACAAATTTACCCATGTATGGCTTAAATACTTGAGTCATTAACCGTGAGAAAGTACTAGGTCCGTTGGTGAGTCCCTCTCCTAGCACTAACCACTCGTAAAGCCCGTCCTTAGATTTAAAGGCCGTTTTCCATTCGTCTCCCTCCCGAATCCTTATTTGATGGTAACCACTCTTTAAATCCAATTTTGAGAACACGGTGGCACCGGATAACATATCCAATAGATCATCCAAACGGGGGATGGAAACCTATACTTGACAGTTATTTTATTGATGGCCCGGTAGTCTACACACAACCTCCAAGACTTATCTTTCTTCGGGACCAACAAGGCAGGGACGGCACAAGAGCTTTTACTATGGCGGATAAATCCCTTTGATAATAAATCGGAAATTAATATTTGTAGTTCATTATGTGCGGAGGGATTGAGTCGGTAATGGGGTAAATTAGGCAAGGATGAGCCCGGGACGAAGTCAATTTCGTGTTGAATATCCCTGATGCGGGCAATTTCGTGTTCAATTTCGTGTTGAATATCCACCAAAACAAATCCCGATTCGCAAACGGTTGATCTTTCCCCAACAAGAAAATAACAAGGTTCGCCAATCCTTTCGATAGTATCCGGAAAATCAAACGAAAAGTACAAATCTACCAAAGAAAACACCGCGAGATTTTTTTTACTTGCTTCGAGAAATCACGCTAAAATCGTCCACCACAAAAACGATCTAAGAAAGGAGATCTCTTGAGTAGAATATCGTTACCCCTCTCGGAATCGTAGATCCGAGATATTGGATCCACTAGAAAATGATCGCTCTCCTTTGGATCACGGAAGGGGCTCCAAATGATGTAGGAAACTCGTCCGTCTTCCTCGCTTTTGCACCGAAGAGATTCACCCCAAATCGTAGGTTCTTGCACTTGACGTCTTCTCCTCCAAGAGTGGGCGGCTAGAAGGAATGTCGTGGAGGAGGATTTTTTGTGGAGGAGGAGTGGTATGAGGAGGGTGAAGAGGAAGTAGAAAGTAGAGAGGGGAGAGAGAGGGGGGCCGAACTTGGGAGGAGAACCCAAGGGGGGCGGCGGCACTGAGAGAGGGAGAGGGAAAGAGAGAAATTAGGTTTAGGCAATTTTTGTCCAGCAAAATAAAATCTGGATTTTTAATTAGAGTCTTAGCCTTATATAGGCCATACAACACAAGCGCTAATAGCAGCCCCAAACATAGTGCTAAATGCACACCAATAGTTCAAAATAAAATAATAAAATGCAAGCCATAATTAACTTAAAGTCATAACTTAGCAAACATAAAAATAATAATTAATTCTTGCGGCGTGGATGAAGATTGTAGCCGTGGCCGCCACGGCGCCGCAAGTCTTTAGCCGGTGGGCCGTCATCATCATCTTCCGTCGCAACTCCATGATCAACCAATGCGCCCTGTCCGTCATCGTCGTCTTCAAGTTGGCCGTCATGGTGGCTGTCGCCATCAAGGATGATCCTCTACTTCAGCAAATTTTGCTATATGATCAATGTGGTCTGGGTGGACTCCATCATCATCATTATCAGCAGCATCATCCTCATCATCATCAGCAGATTTGTCTTGATCTGATGACTCCAAGAAATTTAGTACACCATCTTTGCCAATTGAAGGAGCATCAGGTTGTCTGTGACCTGGTGAATCCCAGAGAGCTGGTTCATTATCAGGATTAAGCCGAATTCTTCTTTCAAGATTTAAGATGATTGTGTCAATCTTACTTTGCATATCCTCAGGAGAAAGCACTTTGTCCTCATCAATCCTGTTAGAGACTGCTTCACTTTCATTGTTGTCATTAGCAACATCCATTGCAGATGGTTCTTGTTGTTGCTCCCCCTCAGATAGGGCATCCATCTGGCCTAGAGGATCTGAAGTTTATATTATTGAGGAGTCATTAGAGATTAACTAATAGACTAGTTAAGATTATATGGCATTATTAGTAATGTGAGGTTGAAGGATTAAATACCATGGGTGCTATTTCTCTCCATGTTAATTTGATGGACAGTATCAGCAGGCACATTTTGTGTATCTACAGCATCTGAACATCCATAGTGTTAGGACCATCATGTATATCTATAAAGTAATTTGCTTGATTGACAACAATGTTACCTTTATCTGAGGCAGCATCCTCATGTGTGTCAGTCATAGCTTCCTTTTGTGGACAGCTGTGAGATCCAAGATCAGCATCAACATCCTTTACTTATTAGAGTGGTCTGACTCTGAACTTGAAAGAATCATTCTTGTCTTTTGAGTTGCCTTTGATTTCTTTTTCTCCTTCTCCTTTGCCTCAGAGGGCTGGCTCATGGAGAGTCCCCTTGTGAACCAATCTAGAGTCAATGTCCATCCTCTTCAGGTAATGGAGATTAGATCCTTTTGAGCTCTCAAACTTCTCTGGATAAGTTTAGGTCAGATAAAGGGATAGAATTCTACCCAAATTTGGTGCCTACAGACATTCCATAATTCTTTGAAATATGACTTCTCCCCAGGAAGTTTTCTTTTTCAGGATGATTCTAGTCATAAGGTCAAACATGTATTGGGAAATTGTGTCATGAGACCCAGGCTTACAAAGAATTGCTTTTCCCACAATGTCTGACAGAAGTTTGCCTTTTTGATGAAGAATTTCCTTTTCAGTGATCCTTTGTTGGCATCATGGTATCCAGACCACTTTAGAGCCTTTCTTTTATCCTTTTCAGAGACGTCTTCCTCCTCATACTAACTGCATGAGGGAATTTGTAAGGCTTTCTCTATTTTTGCTGAGGTTAATTTCACTCTTTCTCCTCCTATCTTGGATTTTAATTTTTACTTGGAAGGAGACAGCTTGACATTACTGAACCATTCCAGAACTTCAGTTCTGAGGATGACTGTTGGTTCAGATAGAAGATACTCCAGAACTCGGAGTTCCAGGAGTTGAATCACTCCCTTTATCTCTTCTGGAGCATGGGCAAATCCATTCCTAACAATTTCACAGCCCTCCAAAAGATCCTTTGAACTCTTTGGCGCCATTGTTTCTGTAGAAGGATACGCTGAGACGGAATGGAATTCGATTCATCTCGTCGGCTAGGGAGGAAGGGTTTTGTAGCTCTCTTTAATTAATAATGGCCTATTTATTTAGCCTTGATTTAGGTTTTGATTACCCCTAATGATTAAAGTTTAGTGAACTTATTATTTTAATGGAATTTAGATCATTTGAGGTTGTATTTGGACATTCTGTAATTGAACTAGCCCGTCTCAGCGGAACCGCTGAGACGGTGACCTAAACCACTGGGATAGAGCACTGCCAACCACTAGGACAATTTAGCTATCTCAGCGGTTCAGTTGGGATTTTTCCCAGCTGTCTCAATGGCTCAGCTAAAGCAATCACTTCTGTTTTAGCTGACCTTACTGTCTAATCATTAATCCATTTAAGATTTGATTGCTTGATTTCCTAACAATGTCACTAAGAGTATTGATGTGACAACATTTTAAGTCATAACATAACATTCATAATATCATAGATGATTGTTAGAAGGAAAAATTAACTACTATTCAATATTTAACATACCTAGTTCAATCTTGAAAGCATTAAATTTAGCCTCATCCAATAGCTTTGTAAAGATATCAGCAACTTGATTGTCAGTGAGGACAAATTCAAGGCAGATATCTTTACATTCAACATGTTCTCTAATAAAGTGATATCTTATCTCTATGTGCTTAGTCCTGCTATGAGAGACAGGATTCTTAGTAATGAAGATAGCACTGGATGAGTCACAATATAAGAGAGATTGACTTACCTTGAGGTTGTAATCCTCTAGCTGATGTTGTATCCACAAAAGTTGTGCACAACAACTACCTGCAGCAATATATTTAGACTCAGCAGTGGATATTACCAGACTGGTTTGCTTCTTGCTTCTCCAAGATATTAACCTCCTTCCTAGGAACTGATAAGTTCCACTTGTGCTTTTCCTGTCTTCTTTGCATCCTGCAAAATCTGCATCTGAAAATCCAGTCAGTTCAAAATCATTGTTCTTAGGGTACCAAAGGCCAAGATGTAGGCTGCCTTTAAGGTATCTCAAAATCCTCTTTGTAGTTGAGTAGTGAGATTCCTTAGGGCAAGCCTGGTCTACTAGCAGTTAGATACAATAGGGATCCAATAATGAACCTGTACATGGATTCATCAAAGGCCTTGCCCTTCTCATCCTTGTCCAGGGAAATGTTGGACCCCATAGGAGTTTTCATAGTGGAAGTTGGTTCCATCCCAAACTTCTTGATAAGCTCTCTAGTGTACTTAGTCTGAGAGATGAATATCCCCTCATCAAACTATTTTACTTGGAGGCCTACTCTTCAGCTCTCCCATACTGCTCATCTCAAACTCCCCTTGCATAAGGTTGGCAAACCTTTTGCAAAGGTTGTCATCAGTAGACCTAAATATTATTTCATCAACATATATTTGGACTGGAAGACACTTGCCCTTTGTTTCCCTAATAAACAATGTGCTATCTTTCTTTCCCCTTAAGAACTTGTTCTTGATGAGAAGGCTAGACAAGGTTTCATACCAAGCCTTAGGGGCTTGCTTTAGACCATATAGAGCTTTCCTAAGTAAATAAACATGAGTAGAGAGGGTTGGATGCATAAAACCTGATGGTTGTTCAACATATACCTCTTCCTTCAAGTCACCATTGAGGATGGCTGATTTGACATCCATCTGGTATACTTTGAACCCCGTGTGGGCAACATAGGCAAAGAATAGCCTAATTGCTTCTAACCTGCAACTAGGGCAAAGGATTGATCAAAGTCTATACCCTCTTCTTTCTATAGCCCTTGGCTACTAATCTAGCCTTGTTCTTGATGATGATTCCATTTTCATTCAACTTGGTTCTGCATATCCATTTGGTGCCAATGATTTTGTGTCCTTGAGGTTTTGGCACCAACTTCCATACTTTGCATCTCTTAAATTGAAGAAGCTCTTCATGCATGGCTTGAATCCAGAATGTATCTTGATTGGCTTCTTCAAACTTCTTGGGCTCCATTTTTGACAGGAAGCTCAGGAATAGAGCTTCAATGTGAGCCCTTGTCACAACCCGCATTTTCTCCGAATTTAGGAATATCAGAGTAAGAGAAAATACGCGTCATTTTGCCACGTCATGCAGGAGACAACTGCAGACGCTCAGGCGGGAACCTATTACTTATTTAAAGAAAACATGTTTACATGATAGGTCATCATTTGAAATCATTTATTAGAGTTTGGGGTAAGAACTGTGTCTCTCAGTTCGTGAATCAACTAGTCCACCGAGAAAATATATGTAATTGCAGCAGAAAATACTTGATTTAGTTCACTTAAGGTCCTAAATGCACGTGATGGTAGGACATAAAGTAAATGATGTGCACATATCTAGGCGTAGTATAAGTATAGAAAATATCTTTAGGCGACTTTAAAGATAAGGATTTCAGTTAAAAGGAATGCAATGAGGATGAAAGAAAAGCCATTTTATAACTATAATGCACCTAGACATAAATCATTCCCAGAGAGCAAGATACACAAAATCTAAAAGCAGCGGCATTTAACTGGCAAGTAAGCTATAAAGTATCAAAAGGGCACGACGGGCATCAACAACCTGACACTAACCCATTGGCTCCAAACTAGCCTGTCTGAACACAAGAAGGAAACCAACAACAACTACCTCGCAGCAACGGGGTAAAATAGCTACTAGAACTCCCGAAGACTCAGGGCTACACTGCTAGCCGCTACGGCTTAGAACCTGAGGCATTCAATAAAACAAAGAACGCCTCAGCAAGGAATTTACTAGTGGCAGAAAACAAAGAAAAACAAAGTAAACAAGGCATAAGGGGTACCAACCCAAGCCCAACGCTTACATGAAAGGAATCTCCAAGCACAGAACTAAACATTGCACCAAGTGCACAAAATACCAAATAGAGATACAGGTAAAGTTCATTTATCTTGTTGAATTTATTTACAGAGACTGATCAGCTCAAATTTAGCGGGGGCGGTCCTTTATCCTCTGCCACCCAAAGCCAAAAACGGGTGGGGGTTTCACTATACCCAACCACCCAAACACGGCCCAAGGGACCACAGGCCAAGCCTGCGGTTCACCATTAAAATGGCCACCGTGCAAGGCTACAATAATTCCCCACTGCCCCCCCCCCCCCCCCCCCCCCCCCCCCCCCCCCCCCGAAAACACGACCCACCATGTAAGGACAAAGGCAATGGTTCAAATTAGTTCATTTCTATAATTTTGGCACAGGATGAAGCCCGAGAAAACAATCACCAGGATACCCTAAGGATAGGGTCACAAATGAAGTAAACACTGCATAAGATGATTCATAAGAGAAGACGTAAGTTATTTAACCACAACGGGTACGAGATTTTGAAGAGGAGAAGTAATCGGAGGCATAACTCAAGTACTAAGACGTAGAGGGCATTTCTCGAGAATCTAAAGGATAAGAACATAGTTCTCGAGAAATCAAGGAGTGAGGTCATAAAGTTCTAGGGAAACCAAGGACACGGACAAACACTACTCGAGAAATCCCAAACAGGGACTATGATTTCTCGAGAAATTAGATGCAGGGATCAAGCTGCTTCTCGAGAAATTAAAGGCAGGGACAATGCTGTTCTCGAGAAATTAAAGGCAGGGACAAGGCTGTTCTCGAGAAATCAAGGCAGGGGTAAAGCTGTTCTCGAGAAATCAAGGCAGGGGTTAAGCTCTTCTCCAGAAATCAAGGCAGGGGTAAAGCTGTTCTCGAGAAATCAAGGCAGGGGTAAAGCTGTTCTCGAGAAATCAAGGCAGGGGTAAAGTTTCTCGAGAAATGAAGGGTCGGGATCAGCTTTCTCGAAAAAAGAAAGGGCAGGAATCAAAGCCAGGACGTTCTTCGAACGCAAGGCCGTTCGATGAACGCAAGGCCATTCATCGAACGCAAGGCCATTCGTCGGGAAAAGAATAGTTCAACGAACGTTAGGAATAGAAGAGTTTGACGAATGTCGGGAAAGAAGAGTTCGATGAACGTCAGGCCGTTCGTTGAATGCGCCATTCGACGAACGTCGGGCCGTTCGATGAACGTCAGGAAAAGAAGAGTTCGACGAACATCAGGTTATTCGTCGAATGCGCCATTCGACGAACGTCGGGCCATTCAACGAACGTCAGGAATCGACCTATTTCTCGCGAAATCGAAGGCTGCAGGCAAAAAGAAACTAGGGCAAATGATTTCCCGAGAAATCCAAGGCTGCAGGCAAAAAGAAACCAAGGCTACAGGAAAAAGAAACCAGGGCAACCGTAGGTTGTCCAGGGAAAGCTCCAGATATGCTGACTATCATATATGCGCTCAAGGTATGAGCTAAAAACACAACCATAACTCAAGGAAAAGAAGAGTGCTTCAACAAACAAGAAGAAAGGAGGAAAAAATAGCCACTTGCCTTAAACCTTGCAAGCTCGAAGTTCTCCGCTCCAAAGCTATGGATCAGCTAAGAACTAACTCAAGCACAACAACCTGAAACTTTTTGGATCAAAAAGGAGGAGTTAGGTCACAACCATGACTCCAAAAATTCCATGAAACGGGAAAAGCTTACCACCAGAACGAAGATCTCGCCGAGAGCTTTGCGAATCCACTCTCCAAACACGATTCCGACTACTACAGCCTTCGAATGGCTGACCGGAAGCTCCACGACACTTCACTCTCTCTCTCTCGCTCGGCGGCTTGTTTGGATCGACGAAGGAAGAAGAAGAATAGGGAGAGAATTTTAGGTATTTATATAAACCCTAATTTAATATTAATTAATTAAATAATTCTCCTCTTTTACTTAAACTGCGAGGGCGACCAAAACACCTCGGATTTTCATGAAAATAGCACCTAAACTGAAAATCGGCACTATGAATTCAACGGCAAAGACAAAATTCAATTCCGATGAGCCAAACTCGGGATAAAGCTTCCCAAAGCTAAAATCTTGATAACTACTCAAAGTCTCCTCTCTAACTCGAAATGACGCGAAGACTCGCACGCTCGATCTAAATTATGTACTTTAACTAAGCTAAGGCCCAAAACTAAACCTGACGAGCTGACGTAACGCCCTTACGCCAAAATTACATCACAGCGGCCACGTAAATTATTAACAAAAATTAGGGGTGTTATAGTCACTCCCCCTAAAAAGAAGTTTCGTCCCGAAACTTGAAATCCGAAGATCAAGAAAGATACAGAATCAAATACAAAGGTTACCTGACCGGAGATTTACCTAAAATTCAAGAGAAGAGGATAGGATGAGTCTCTCTCATGGCAGACTCCAGCTCCCATGTTGCGCTTTTGACACCCTGATTCTTCCAAAGAACCTTAACAATCGGGATCGTCTTCCTCCGCAACACACGCTCCTGAGTCTCCAAGATTCGGACAGGCTCTTCAACATACGAAAGATTGGGCTGCAGTACGGGCACTGAATCAAGAACAAGTCGATCATTACGCAGACACTTCCTCAACTGGCTCACATGAAACACATCGTGAACATTTGGGAAGGAAGCGGACAAATCCAATCTATAAGCTGACACTCTGATGCGCTCAACAAACTGGAAAGGTCCCACATACCGGGGGTCCAACTTGTGGTTCCTTCCAAATCTCTTAACGCCCGGCATCGGAGAAACTTTCAAGAACACCAAGTCACCAACAATGAACTCCAGATCCACCCTTCTCCGATTGGCATACTTCTCATACCGTTCCTGGGCAATACGAAGCTTCTCGCAGATTTGAGTCACAGCAACGCTCATCTCTTCCAAAGCCTCTGGGCCTAACAACGGCCTCTCACCAACCTCGGCCCAAAACAAGGGAGTTCAGCAACGCCTCCCATACAGAGCCTCAAAGGGGGCCATTTGCAAGATTTCCTGATAACTGTTATTGTAGGCAAATTCCATCAATCCAAGACGCTTATCCCAAGCTCCACCATGATCTAGAATGTAGCACCTTATCATATCCTCCAAAATTTGATTCACTCTCTCTGTCTGACCATTGGTCTGAGGATGGTATGCGGTAGAGTATCTAAGGTCAGTGCCCAAAACTCCCTGCAAACTCCGCCAGAAACGAGTTATATACATGGTGATTAAAATTCCGCTTGCACGAAATAAAATCCGAACTAGCAATCCGAGAAGGCAAGTATACCTATCGAACTGTAGTATAGGAACACAAGTGTCGTATTAAAATCCGAGAACCGTTGATTACTTATACTCAAATGAATTACTATTATTTTATCTTAATAATTTTTTGGAAGGTTTTGTCTGCTAAGTTGAAATAAAAGTTGGATAAAAGTACGGCTAAACGATGATTAAGAAATAGCACTCGATCTTGACTTACTTCGGCTTAAGTTGATCAAAATTCAAAAGCAAACTTAAAACTTAATAAAGTAAGGGTAGCTTGACCGTGGGGGTTCCTATAGTTTGAACATGCTTCTCTCGAAGATATGCCCAACTGAGTTTAGGAAAATCCGACCGAACTCTCATCCCGTATTTGAATACCTAAAACTCGCTTTAAGTGGTGAACCCCGCTATTGGGTTTGACTCCAATCCAGGAGATTTACATCATTCTCTCTCGAGAAACGTGTGTAACTCTCTTTACTCTTAAGTGCTCACTTCAGACTATCGGCCTCTCGGCTAGCCAAGAATGAAAGCAAAGGTGGGGATTATATATCGATAATATAGCTCCACTAAATTTTAATTAAGAGTGAATCTAAGGCCCAACACTTTAGAAAGTGAAAGAAGACTAAAGGATCATAACTTGATCAACTCATCCTCAGATCATCAAGATCGAGTACTATGAGGATTTAGTTACTCATGGTGGAGGGGTAGGAGAGAGAAATGATGAAGATTTTAAGAGAACAAAAACATACAATTTTTATTAAACAAAAGTTCAACTGAGATTACATTTGCATGGAAAGCCTACTAAACATTAGTAATACACTATGAAAGGAAATTACAAAGGCATTACAACATTCATATGAAAACTAGAAAAGGAAATGCATTGAAATAAGAGAGAGAGAGAGAGAAAGAGAATAAAATGACATGAAAATCACTGAAAATAGAGTAGTAGCACTAGTTCTCTCTCCAAAAACTGAATGGGGAAAGCTTGGAGGTCAATTCAATTAATAGAAATTTTTCTGCCTCGGTCACTCCTTCAGTCACGCCCGTGACTAGGGGCGTGACATTGTTTAATCAATTCTGCGGCTTGGATCAGGTTCGGCGCACGATTCTGACGTGATTTGATGGGTCACGCCCGTGACTGAGGGCGTGACCATTTCGGTGGTTAGTCCGGTCAGGGCGCTGGCGGCGATCATGGGCGCTGGCGGCTGGCTGACGTGGCAGTCACGGGCGTGACTGGAAGCACGCCCGTGTAACAGTGGCGTGACCAATTCGGTGGTCAGCTGGTCGAATCTAAGCTGTTCACGGGCTGGTCACGGGCGTGACTTCTGTGTGATGCGATGATTCGGCAAGTGCACCGGTCGCGCAAGTAATAATAATGGGGAAAACCCCCGAGTATCGGTCTCTTGAGGAACACAGTAAGGTGCAGTTAGGTTTCGAGGAAGGACTTGAGATTGAAGTCCTTAAATCGGATGGAATGCGGGGGAGTTGGGTTGGCTTTTGGAAAATAAAATAAAAGCTATCAACTACTCCTATGCAATGCCGCTATGCAATGCTTCGCTTGGCGGGATGGAGACTAGGCAGGCCTTGAGCGCGCTGCGTCGAAAGGGCGGATGGGCGAGTAGGCAAGCGGAGTGAGGGTCGCAAGCACCTCTTCGACAAGCACGCCACTAGCAATTGCTAGTGCGGCACACGAACGTGACGGCGGAATGGAAATGGACGGCGGCGCACCTCAAGCAACTCAAATAGATAAATTACACAAACACATAGACATGAAATATATATGTAAATATAACTAATTCAAGTGCCACTTCATCATAATAATGAGATCTAAAACATATACACATCAATAAGAGAAGAATAAGGCAAGAAATCGACCGAATACGAAGTCTCATTGTAGATTCACGGTTGGAATCGCCGGGTTGTCAATCCGCATCCAAGCTCGGTCCGCAACTACGTCCGGGGTAGAGAGAGCTGTCACGACCCTCCAATGGACCCGTCTTCTTCGTGTCACGATCCGGTAGAGGTGCAAACTTCCTCTTGCTCGATGGAGATGGCGGCTAGATCTCTCTTTGAAGCTCTTGGATGAAGGAGGAGGCCGAGAGGAAACTCCGGCTCAAGATTGGCGTGAAGAACAAGCCCGGAGCACCTCTAGATGGTGGGCGATGATGGAGGGGCGAAACTGGCGCGGAACGGCGGAGCTGGGCGTGAAAACGGCGGTCGATCTGACCTAAATCACGAGCAGGTCGATTTATAGGCGCTGGAATAAACAGTGCGCACGGCCATTGGCGCACGACCAGTGGTCGTGCGCACTAGAATCCTGTGATCGTGCGCTCTGCCTGGACGGAACCTGCAAAGACAGAAATTATGAAATAACATGTTCGCACGACCGGTGGCGCACGACCGGTGGTCGTGCGCACTATCGTAGGTGGTCGTGCGCACTGGTTGAAACAGAACTCATGAAATTGATGCTAAGTGCGCACGAACAGTGGCGCACGACCGGTGGTCGTGCGCACTAGCGTAGATGGTCGTGTGCACTGCACCAAACAGAACTCATAAAAAAGGGTTAAGTGCACACGATCAGTGGCGCACGACCAGTGGTCGTGCGCAATAGAACCGGTGATCGTGCGCAGTGTTCCTGTGCAGAATTGCACCGGAAACACCTGCACGACACCTGTTCCAGCGTACGACACCAGTCTAGCCACTGAAAGTGGAACTTAATCAGCACAAGAAAACTAATAACGAAGAAAGATACGAATTTACACCAAATAGGGCCTATAAGTGCACCTAGCATAGAATGACCAATATGAGCTAAAACAGGGCTAAAGTGCAGTGAAAAGACTAAATAGATGGCCCAGATGAGTCCATAAAAGTGTATATGATCAGGACTCATCACACCCCCAGACTTAACTGTTTGCGCGTCCCGAGCAAACAAATTCTAAGCGAACTAGGAAAGAACAGTAGATGGCTTAATGATTATACTACAGAGTACCATGCGAAGTCGCATGCTCACGTGCATAAGAAAAATAGTAGAAAAGATTTCTGATTATAAAAACAGTTTATAAATTTCTAAAAGAGTAAAAGCATATTACAACTACTCAAAATGGTGAACAGCGGTGAATCATTCGGTCATGCATACGGAGAAAGTAAACTAAGCGCTGAGATGACCATTGCTCAAGATTGGGGTGCCGGATAAACTCCACCGAAATCCATCGGTGTCGGTGACCATAGGCTTGCCCGGACACATTCTCTCCACGACACTAGATTGGTTCATAGCGCGAGTCGGTAGGACTTTAGGTTAGAGATGGGGCTTGGGTTACGGTGAGGTAAACAATGATAAACAAAATGGCTTAAACACATAACCCAAATGAGCTTTAAAAATAACTACCCGCGCACCAAAATCGAATGCAAGTGCACCACACCCCCAGACTTGGACTTTTGCAACATAGGTGTGTGCACCGCCTACTCCCAATACATAATATTTCTACATGATTTTTTAATAAAACTCATTTTTCTTTCCTCTCTTTTTTTTCATTTTTCTTTCTATCTTTCTTTTTCTTGTCTTTTTTTTTCTTTCAGCAAAATTTTCAAATGAGCACATCCACAGATTCACAGAATAGACACCATAATCAACACCCCCCCAAAATGTAAATGAGACTACAACTAAAGCTCAGATTTGGGTGTGCGACTAGGCTAGGCTTTTAGGCTTTGGTGAGATAAATGTGGAGCTGAATCAAGAAAAGGGTAGGCACAAAGGGGCTAGCAAGGGTAGACGATAGGCATGAAATAAAAAGTTCAACCGGGCCAAAATAATGGCCTACGTCATTCTCACGCACTAGAACTATCCTATGCCAATGCTTCAAGAATCGCTTGGGGCAAGTTCTAGCCACCGAGAAAGATTCTCCTTTCTCCCGACTCAAGCAATACGAGTCTAGCGATCGTTTACACACATCCCTAAGCTACCGTTTGATTCCACCAGATTCACCATTTGAGCAGAGTAAACAACATTTACACTAATAGAAAAAGATAAAACCATAAATATAAGAAGAAGTCTAATCTACACAAATTTCTATGCAACCGAGCACTCGACTAGGAGCACTACGGGAGTCAACATTTTACTCTGCTACATAGTCCTAAGCCATCACCTAGACTTTCCCAAATAAGCAGAAGAATTAAATTCACAACAGAGCAAGCAAACAGATGAGTACGCGCTCAAGTGGGTGATGTGGTGTGCAATGAAAATAAACAAAACATTTTAAATGGAATCTTCTAGCATGCAGTGCAATAGTGCACGTGAGCGGGTAAACAAAACTACTCTCCCTCAGACTTAAACTAAACACTCCGCATAATATATGACATGAAAATCAGCAAAGGCTAGGGGAAGAGAGTACCCAATGCTCAGCAAGTGAGCATACCATAAGATTGGCGTTTAAACCAAGACTAAGCTGCAGCATCCGCCATCCAGAGAAGATACCTGCAGGGGTCAGCTCCGCAAAAACAAAAGACAAAAGAAAACTGAAAAGAAAGTACTACTAACTAAACATGATTAGAAGAAATAAGAATGCTAAAAAAGAAAGATAACTACTGGGGTTATTGTCCTCCCAGCACGACTTATTCAAACTTTAAGAGTTCTAGCTAATGGGCCTATGGAAGGAGAAGTGGACAGGTAACTGGCCTAATATCCGTGTCGGTAGCGGGTACCGATACGGTGATAGAACAGTCACCCCTCTACCTAAATATAGATACCTGCTCCTCACAGGTAGAGGGTAGAGAATGTAAGAAAAGGAGGAGGCCTGGTCCTCACTCATCTCACAAAACACATCCTTCCCTAGCAAGGTATCGTCAACAGGGAGGCAGCAGGAGGAAAAGGCAATGAGTGGCGCTTCCTCAACGGAGGGGGAATAAACCTCCTCACATGAGAGGATACTCTCATCATTGACTTGAGCAAAAAGCTCCAAGTCCTCCTGGGGCACCTGTAAAGACTCAACCTGCACAGGCTCGGAAGAAGAAGGGGGGTCCAGAAATAAAAGAGAAGAATGACATAAATAATCAAAAATCGGGGGAGTGGTCCCGGTCTCACTCCCAGCAAGATCCAAGGGTAGATCACTATCATCATCGTAAATATCATAGCAAGGGGGACTTGAGAACTCAGGAGCCTCAGTGGTGATTTGGACCTCCTCGTCCCATGAAGAAGTGCAAACCTCCTCATCAGAGAGAGTATCCTCCTCATCCCACCGAGGTGCATCATCGTGTTCAAAGTATTCATTCTCCCCCTCAGGGAAAATGACATCCTCATCCCACTTTGGAGCACCCTCCGAGTCAGAAGCATCACCCAGCTCCTTTACTTCGATAGGATCATAAAGAATATGTGTAGAAAAATCTTGCAAAGAAACTGGAGGGACAAAAATATTCGGTTCCTCCGCAAAAAGATCTGCTAAAGCCTCCCCGATGGAAAGAATACTTTCCTCATCATACTCAGGTGCATCTAGGAGCTCCCATTCCTCTCCTTGTTGGCTAACAGATGAGTGATCATCATCACTGGGAGTGAAGCCATAAACAGGGAGTGAGGAGTCCGTGCACAAGACAAGCTCAGGGGTAGAGGGCACAATTGCCTCCATGGGTAAAGAATGAGCGATAGGGGCAATGTTGTCCCGAGTGGAGGAGTGGCGGTCAGGCTTGAAAAGACTAGGACAGTCCTTCAATTCATGACCCTCTCCTCGACACAACAAGCAAACAATGTTCCTATACTGCCTAGCATTCAACTCATTCATTTGGTCTATATAATAAACCAACTTATCATTAAAGCTAGGTGAAATATCCCATGACGACATTTTCAATAATAAAAGCAGATATAAAGAGGCTGAAATTCTTTGCAAGGAAATCTACACAAACTAATAAAACTCCTTAGATTAAACTTGCTTAAAAATTTAAAATAGGAGAGAAGAAATAATAACAAACAATATAAATTTAAAAAGCAAACAAAAATAAAAAGGCGGCTATAAACACTGGAAGAAACTTCTCTCTCTCAGCTCTCCCTCTCAAGAAAACTCACACGACTGTGTTCCCCGGCAACGGCGCCAAAAACTTGATGCGATGATTCGGCAAGTGCACCGGTCGCGCAAGTAATAATAATGGGGAAAACCCCCGAGTGTCGGTCTCTTGAGGAACACAGTAAGGTGGAGTTAGGTTTCGAGGAAGGACTTGAGATTGAAGTCCTTAAATCGGATGGAATGCGGGGGAGTTGGGTTGGCTTTTGGAAAATAAAATAAAAGCTATCAACTACTCCTATGCAATGCCGCTATGCAATGCTTCGCTTGGCGGGATGGAGACTAGGCAGGCCTTGAGCGCGCTGCGTCGAAAGGGCGGATGGGCGAGTAGGCAAGCGGAGTGAGGGTCGCAAGCACCTCTTCGACAAGCACGCCACTAGCAATTGCTAGTGCGGCACACGAACGTGACGGCGGAATGGAAATGGACGGCGGCGCACCTCAAGCAACTCAAATAGATAAATTACACAAACACATAGACATGAAATATATATGTAAATATAACTAATTCAAGTGCCACTTCATCATAATAATGAGATCTAAAACATATACACATCAATAAGAGAAGAATAAGGCAAGAAATCGACCGAATCCGAAGTCTCGTTGTAGATTCACGGTTGGAATCGCCGGGTTGTCAATCCGCGTCCAAGCTCGGTCCGCAACTACGTCCGGGGTAGAGAGAGCTGTCACGACTCTCCAATGGACCCGTCCTCTTCGTGTCACGATCCGGTAGAGGTTGCAAACTTCCTCTTGCTCGATGGAGATGGCGGCTAGATCTCTCTTTGAAGCTCTTGGATGAAGGAGGAGGCCGAGAGGAAACTCCGGCTCAAGATTGGCGTGAAGAACAAGCCCGGAGCACCTCTAGATGGTGGGCGACGATGGAGGGGCGAAACTGGCGCGGAACGGCGGAGCTGGGCATGAAAACGGCGGTCGATCTGACCTAAATCGCGAGCAGGTCGATTTATAGGCGCTGGAATAAACAGTGCGCACGGTCATTGGCGCACGACCAGTGGTCGTGCGCACTAGAATCCTGTGATCGTGCGCTCTGCCTGGACGGAACCTGCAAAGACAGAAATTATGAAATAACATGTTCGCACGACCGGTGGCGCACGACCGGTGGTCGTGCGCACTATCGTAGGTGGTCGTGCGCACTGGTTGAAACAGAACTCATGAAATTGATGCTAAGTGTGCACGAACAGTGGCGCACGACCGGTGGTCGTGCGCACTAGCGTAGATGGTCGTGCGCACTGCACCAAACAGAACTCATAAAAAAGGGTTAAGTGCACACGATCAGTGGCGCACGACCAGTGGTCGTGCGCAATAGAACCGGTGATCGTGCGCAGTGTTCCTGTGCAGAATTGCACCGGAAACACCTGCACGACACCTGTTCCAGCGTACGACACCAGTCTAGCCACTGAAAGTGGAACTTAATCAGCACAAGAAAACTAATAACGAAGAAAGATACGAATTTACACCAAATAGGGCCTATAAGTGCACCTAGCATAGAATGACCAATATGAGCTAAAACAGGGCTAAAGTGCAGTGAAAAGACTAAATAGATGGCAAGATGAGTCCATAAAAGTATATATGATCAGGACTCATCAGTGTGTCACGGGCGTGACTTGTGTGTCACGGCCGTGTACTTTGGGCGTGTCTGACCAGATCTTCTGAATTATGGTGGCAGCAGCTTAACTGGAAACAGCAACTTACACGCCCTAGGTCACGGGCGTGACCTAGGGCGTGACTTAGGAAATTTTGCATTTTTGACCTGAAAATTCAGAAAACTTAAGTTAGCACTAAAAAGAGGAAAATGAACCAAAATTGCATTTAGGTAAACAACAATAAGCAAAAAGTAAGAGTAAATAACCTAAAAATAACCTAATTAAACTAACTAGATTTAGCATTATCAAATTCCCCCAAGCTTACACTTTGCTTGTCCCCAAGCAAAGAAATATGCTTTAGCTAATAAAACAAAAATGACTAATCAAAAAGATTTAATTATGCTAAACACGAGTACCTTGCGAAATTCCAAGTAGGGAGAATAGTGAAAAGGAAACCTAAAATAAGTACTTTATTTAAGCTTAATTTTTATACCCTTTACTAACAAAAATTAATGATCCAAAATTTTAACTAAAAAGTTTTAAAATAAAATTGAGCAAAGTAACAAGTGAGATAGTGCATTGAATTGTTACTAAACCCTAAGAGACAAATTATAATTATATCATTCTAAGAACAAGGATCTAAATTCATACCCAAGACTTAACTATTCTACTTTTCTTCTTTACTTAGCTAAAGCAAATTTAGGAGCATGAATCAAGAGGACTTTATTAGGACCGAAATGTTTGGTTTAGGCATATGATTTGGAATGGAAATCGAAGATAAAAGTGATTGCTATAATCACACTAAACCATAAACATGAGTTTTATAAAATTTTCGATATGAATGATAAGAGGCAATCCTTCATTATAAGCATATATCATATTTTCTTTCTTTCTCTTTCATAGCCATTTTTTTTTTGAAATTTTGGCAAAGATAACTAATACAAATATGCATAAAATATCTCCTTTTTGAGCAAATTCTTTTCTTTGAAGCTCTCCATGCAATAAACCAATCACACTCTTTTAGAAATTTAAATAAAACTCAAAGTGTTAGTGTGATTCAAATAGGTTTGGAAATTTTGGCTTTGGTGAAAAATTTGATAAGTGGAGGTGAGAATAAAACATGGGAAAAGGCTCAAAAGAGGCTAACAAAGGGTTTCTTTTTAAGGGTTGGCATGAAGGCTCAAACTTAAAAAAAAATGGCCTAAATCATTTTCATTGCTCTCTAAATTTATTTAAAGCATGAGTTTTGAAGGATTTCAAAAAGTAAGCCCTAGATATTAAATAAAGACTAATGAACTTATCCTGAAAATAAGAATAATAAGCGTCTAGGATTATTCACATTTACTACACAAATCAAAAGTTAACCCTGCAAAATATATCTAAAAATAAAGAGGAAAATAGTGGATGAAGAATTTTTACGAAAGTAAAGAAGATAAAAGAGAAAACGATAAGGAAAGTACAAGATTTTAGAAAAAACACTACATGAGTCAACAATTTACTTGTGAAACATAATTAAAAGTAGGATTAGAAATTTTGAAATTAACTAAGGCTATATAAAATATTTTGGGAAAAACAAAACATAAAGCAAGGGGTACTATTGATTTTACCAAAATCTAATTTAGACTACTAAAACAAAAGAAAAGAAGACATTCTCCCCCAAGCTTACGATAGACATTGTCCTCAATGGAAAAGGAGAGTGAAGGAAGGGGTAACTAAGAAAAGAAATTAAAACTGAAAAACTGAAACAGGCACTTCCCAGGATTGATAATAACTTCTCGTCGGGAAAATAATCATTAAAAGTTTGTTCATTTAAATCTTCAATAAATGGGTTATCTAATCGTGAAAGATGGTCCGCGGCCAAATTCTCAGCCCCCTTTTTATCTCGGATTTGCAAGTCGAACTCCTGGAGGAGTAAGACCCAGCGAAGTAAGCATGGTTTGGCATCCGGTTTAGAAAGTAAATATTTGAGGGCCGAGTGGTCCGTAAAAACAATAATTTTTGAAAGCGTAATATAAGGTCGAAATTTGTCGAATGCAAAAATAACTGCTAATAATTCTTTCTCCGTTGTGGTATAGTTCTCTTGCGTGGATGTAAGTGTTTTATTTGCGTAGAAAATAGGGTGGAAGTTTTTAGATATACGTTGTCCTAAAACGGCTCCCACCGCAAAGCTACTTGCATCGCACATGATTTCGAATGGAAGGTCCCAGATTGGAGCTATCATAATTGGCGCATTTATTAGCTTATTTTTGATTAATTGAAAAGCAGATAAGCATGTATCATCAAAAATAAATGGAGTGTCTTTTTCTAAAAGATGAGTGAGGGGTTTGGTAATTTTCGAAAAATCTTTTATAAATCGCCGGTAAAAACCGGCATGTCCTAGAAAGCTTCTTATGGCCTTAACGTTGGTTGGCGGTGGCAGTTTTTCGATCACTTCTATTTTTGCTTCATCGACCTCAATTCCTCTTGTTGATATCTTATGACCTAAAACCAATCCCTCCCGTACCATGAAATGGCATTTTTCCCAGTTCAGGGCGAGATTGGTCTCCTCACACCGTTCTAACACTTTTTCTAAATTTTCTAAACAAAAATCGAAGGAATCACCAAACACGGAAAAGTCGTCCATAAATACCTCCATAATACTTTCTACGTACTTGTCGAAAATGGCCAACATACACCGTTGAAATGTTGCCGGCACATTACATAAGCCAAACGGCATTCTTCGGTAGGCGAAGGTGCCGAAAGGACAAGTAAACGTCGTTTTCTCCTGGTCCTCGGGCGAGATGGGAATTTGGAAGTAGCCCGAGAGACCATCGAGAAAACAATAAAAGCTATGGCCGGATAATCGTTCTAAGATTTGATCGATGAATGGCAAGGGGAAAGGGTCCTTGCGGGTGGCGTCGTTCAATTTGCGATAATCAATACACATACGCCACCCAGTCACCGTCCGTGTTGGGATTAAGTCATTATTATCATTTAACACTACCGTGATACCTCCCTTTTTAGGAACTACTTGAACGGGGCTTACCCATTTGCTATCTAAAATTGGATAGATAATTCCTGCGTCTAATAATTTCACGACCTCACCCTTTACTACTTCTTTCATGTTTGGGTTTAATCGGCGTTGAGGTTGAATAGAATTATGTGAATTATCTTCCATTAGAATTTTGTGCATGCAGAAAGATGGACTTATGCCCTTAATATCAGAAATCTGCCAAGCAATTGCTTGGCGGTGTTTTTGTAAAACTTTTAGCAATTTGGCATTTTCAGATCCACTTAAATGGGCCGACACTATTACTGGTAACTTAGAGTCTTTTTCTAAAAATTCATATTTTAAATGATTGGGTAGTTCTTTAAGTTCTAATGTGGGAGGTTCCTCGTATGAAGATTTGAAAGACTTTTCTTTTTCAAAAGTAATTTCTTCAAAAAATTTTGATTTAATTTGAAAATTTGAGGGAGCGGGAGCAATGACCATTTTCATTTCTTGTAATATTTCAGTGGAGGTGTTTGAAGATGAACAAAAAGAAGAAGAACCATTTTCAGAAATACAAAAAGAAGGGTCTTCACTTAACACATCTAAGAAAAAACACGAATCGTCATTTTCTAGGGTATTTTTCATAGAGGGTGTTATGGAGAAGGTTACTTCATCATCTCCAACTCGGAAGAATAGCTTACCATTACACACATCAATGATAGCACGGGAGGTGGCAAGGAAGGGGCGGCCAAGGATTAGGGGAACCTCGACATCCTCTTCAATGTCCAAAATGACAAAATCCACCGGGAAGATGAATTTGTCTACTTTTACGAGCACGTCCTCCACAATTCCCAGCGGATATTTTATCGTCCTATCTGCTAGTTGTATACTCATACGTGTGGGGCTAAGGGTGCCCACTCCTAACTTCTTAAACAGGGAAAATGGCATTAAGTTGATGCTTGCTCCTAAGTCGGCCAACGCGTTCTTTACAAATAGATCACCAAAGAGGCATGGGATAGAAAAACTACCCGGATCGTTAGCCTTTTTCGGTAATTTATTTGTTAGGACGGCGGAACACTCAGCATTTAAAGTTACGTGCGATAGATTTTCTAGCTTTTTCTTATTAGTTAGAAGATCCTTCAGGTACTTAGCGTACTTGGGCATTTGTGATATCGCTTCATGGAAGGGCAAATTGATGTGTATTTGCTTAAACATTTCCAGGAAGCGATGATATTGATCATCTAATTTTTCCTTGTTGAGTTGAGAAGGATAAGGCGGGGCGGGGTTGTTTTTGAAAATATGAGGTGGAGTGATAAAATCTGCTTGAGTGAGTGGTGTTTTTAAAATAGGGGCGGATCTTGCCTCGGGCTCTTCGCTAACCGGACCAGATACTTGCTTCCCACTCCGAAGAGTTACAGCTTTCGCTTGCTCTCTCGGGTTGGGCTCGGTGTTAGCGGGAAGAGTCCCGGGTAGTCGCTCGGATATTATTTTGGCGAGCTGCCCGATTTGGTTTTCTAGATTTTTAACGGATCCGGCTAAGTTCCGGACGGTTGCTTCGTTCGTACTTATATATTTTGAAAACATCTCCTCCAAAGATGGAGTTTTTTGAAAGTTAACAGGGGGTGGAGGTGGTGTAAATTCATTTTGTAGAGGCGAGCGAGTTGTGTTTGCAGGATTACTCCAAGAAAAGTTCGGGTGATTACGCAGCGCAGGATTATAATTATTCGGTAATTGAAAACCAGGTGCATGAAAATTAGAAGCAGAATAATTATTATAAGCATTTCTATTGCCTACGTAATCAGCTTGTTCGGAGGTGGCTTTTGCGAATTCCCAAACCTGAGGTGCGGAAGGAGCATTCATTTCAGATATCTTTTTGCTAAGCATTTCCACTTGTAGTGCCAGCTGGGAGACGTTATCCACTTCGTACATACCTGCAGGTTTGTTTGGGCGGGATCTTGGCACATTCCACTGATAGGTGTTCATGGCCATATCCTCAAATAGTTCAAGAGCGGCTTCCGGGGTTTTGTTATTTAAGGTACCACCGGAAGCGGCGTCTATCATTTGCTTAGTATGTTGATTTAGCCCGTTATAAAACGTCTGCACTTGTAACCATACAGGCAGATCGTGATGAGGGCAACGTCTTAAGAATTCTTTATACCTTTCCCAGGTATCATATAACGTTTCAGAATCTATTTGGCAAAAAGAAGAAATATCATTTCTAAGCTTAGCAGTTTTCGCAGGTGGAAAATACTTAGTTAGAAATTTTTCAGTTAACTGGGACCAAGTGGTGATAGAACCTCTAGGTAGAGTTGACAACCACTGCTTAGCCTTTGTTCTTAAAGAAAATGGGAAGAGTCTTAGCCTAATTGCATCATCTGTAACACCATTTATTTTGAAGGTGTCACAAATTTCAAGGAAGCTAGCATATGTGCATTCGGATCTTCTTTTTGTAATCCGTCGAACTGCACGTATTGCTGCACCATGTGAATTATGCTTGGCTTTAGTTCGAAATTATTATTATTTATGGCAGGGTGGACTATACTAGTTTTCGTCCCTTCCAGGTTAGGCCTTGCATAATGGGACATAGTCCATTCAGGGGCCGCAACCATGTTGGGGACTTCATTTTGGTTAGGTTCGCCCATATTAACAACCGACTCTGAATCCTCAGCCAGTTCTTGGAATGTAGGATCTTGAACTTGCGATTTTCTCCGAAGAGTACGCTCAAGTTCTTGGTCCAAGTCTACAAGTTCTGACGGATTCGCTCGGGTCATAAACTAGAAAGAGAGAAGGGAAAATAAGATTGAGAAATTCGAAAAAGAAAAGGTCTCTCTTTTTTTTTGAATTAATTTTGTTTTTCAAGAAAGAGGAGAGAAAAAAAGAGGTGATAAAAGTAATAGATTCGTTCTTTCAAAATATCAACAAAATGCGAGTCCCCGGCAACGGCGCCAAAAACTTGGTGATTAAAATTCCGCTTGCA
Source organism: Dactylorhiza incarnata (assembly GCA_033032865.1). NCBI lineage: Eukaryota > Viridiplantae > Streptophyta > Magnoliopsida > Asparagales > Orchidaceae > Dactylorhiza > Dactylorhiza incarnata. The sequence goes on along the minus strand of JAWHQI010000076.1, from coordinate 3,458,809 downwards.
CGAAATAAAATCCGAACTAGCAATCCGAGAAGGCAAGTATACCTATCGAACTGTAGTATAGGAACACAAGTGTCGTATTAAAATCCGAGAACCGTTGATTACTTATACTCAAACGAATTACTATTATTTTATCTTAATAATTTTTTGGAAGGTTTTGTCTGCTAAGTTGAAATAAAAGCTGGATAAAAGTACGGCTAAACGATGATTAAGAAATAGCACTCGATCTTGACTTACTTCGGCTTAAGTTGATCAAAATTCAAAAGCAAACTTAAAACTTAATAAAGTAAGGGTAGCATAACCGTGGGGGTTCCTATAGTTTGAACATGCTTCTCGCAAAGATATGCCCAACTGAGTTTAGGAAAATCCGACCGAACTCTCGTCCCGTATTCGAATACCTAAAACTCGCTTTAAGTGGTGAACCCCGCTATTGGGTTTGACTCCAATCCAGGAGATTTACGTCATTCTCTCTCGAGAAACGTGTGTAACTCTCTTTACTCTTAAGTGCTCACTTCAGACTATCGGCCTCTCGGCTAGCCAAGAATGAAAGGAAAGGTGGGGATTATATATCGATAATATAGCTCCACTAAATTTTAATTAAGAGTGAATCTAAGGCCCAACACTTTAGAAAGTGAAAGAAGACTAAAGGATCATAACTTGATCAACTCATCCTCAGATCATCAAGATCGAGTACTATGAGGATTTAGTTACTCATGGTGGAGGGGTAGGAGAGAGAAATGATGAAGATTTTAAGAGAACAAAAACATACAATTTTTATTAAACAAAAGTTCAACTGAGATTACATTTGCATGGAAAGCCTACTAAACATTAGTAATACACTATGAAAGGAAATTACAAAGGCATTACAACATTCATATGAAAACTAGAAAAGGAAATGCATTGAAATAAGAGAGAGAGAGAGAGAAAGAGAATAAAATGACATGAAAATCACTGAAAATAGAGTAGTAGCACTAGTTCTCTCTCAGAAAACTGAATGGGGAAAGCTTGGAGGTCATTTCAATTTATAGAAATTTTTCTGCCTCGGTCATGCCCTCAGTCACGCCCGTGACTAGGGGCGTGACATTGTTTAATCAATTCTGCGGCTTGGATCAGGTTCGGCGCACGATTCTGACGCGATTTGATGGGTCACGCCCTAGGTCACGCCCGTGACTGAGGGCGTGACCATTTCGGTGGTTAGTCCGGTCATGGGCGCTGGCGGCGATCATGGGCACTGGCGGCTGGCTGACGTGGCAGTCACGGGCGTGACTGGAAGCACGCCCGTGTAACAGTGGCGTGACCAATTCGGTGGTCAGCTGGTCGAATCTGAGTTGTTCACGGGCTGGTCACGGGCGTGACTTGCGTGTCACGGGCGTGACTTGTGTGTCACGGCCATGTACTTTGGGCGTATCTGACCAGATCTTCTGAATTATGGTGGCAGCAGCTTAACTGGAAATAGCAACTTACACGCCCTAGGTCACGGGCGTGACCTAGGGCGTGACTTAGGAAATTTTGCATTTTTGACCTGAAAATTCAGAAAACTTAAGTTAGCACTAAAAATAGGAAAATGAACCAAAATTGCATTTAGGTAAACAACAATAAGCAAAAAGTAAGAGTAAATAACCTAAAAATAACCTAATTAAACTAACTAGATTTAGCATTATCAATACATTCAATCTCGGTCTGACACAATGCTCACGGGCACACCATGCAATCTGATGACTTCATTCAAATAAAATTCTGTTATTTTCTCCATAGAGTAACCGATCTTAAAAGGCACAAAGTGAGTACACTTTGTTAATCTGTCAACTATGTCCCATACCGAATCGTGTCCTCCGGGAGATCTCGGTAAACCAGTAATGAAATCCATCGAAATACTCTCCCACTTCCAGCTTGGAACATCCAATGGGTTCAACTTACCTCCAGGCCTCTTATGATCCACCTTCACGCGCTGACAAGTTAAACATTCAGAAACATATCTGGCTATATCATTCTTCATACCTGACCACCAAATGACGTGCTTCAGGTCTTTGTCAAGTGCTTCACTACAGAACTTTGCCCGAATATCATCCAACATGGGGATACAATACCTACCTCGGTACTTCAAAGTATCTTTATCGTCGATCAAAAAATCTGGTAATTCTCCCTTCTCGGTCCTATTCCGGAGATACTGCAAGTCATGATCTTCCTTCTGGTGCAATCTCGTAAGGGTAATCCAAGAAGGCTCTTCAGCTTCAAGACTTGAAGGTGCGGTACTACTACCGACTAAGATATCCATAAGCATAAACTCCTCTACAAAGGACTGCACGAAAAGATTGAAGACATGCGCGGTCTTTCTGCTCAGGGCATCGACCACCATATTAGCCTTACCCGGATGATACAGGATATCAACCTCATAATCCGCAACATACTCCAACCATCTACGCTGGCGCAAATTTAGCTCTTTCTGGGTAAAGACATACTTCAGACTCTTTTGATCCTTGAAGATCTTGCATGACACTCCATATAATAGATGTCTCCAAAGCTTTAAAGCATAAATCACTGCAACAAATTCTAAGTCATGCGCAGGGTAATTCTTTTCTTGAACATTCAATTGTCTAGACTCATAGGCAATCACCTTTCCTTCTTGCATCAAAACACACCCTAGTCCAATGTGAGATGCGTCCACATAAACAACATACTCTATTCCTTCGATCGGTAAGACCAACACAGGAGCACTGCACAAACGCCTCTTTAATTCCTAAAAGGCTTCTTCGCACTTATCTCTCCAAACAAAAGCGGTATTCTTCTGGTAAGCCTAGTTAAAGGTGTCGATAGCACTGAGAATCCTTGAACAAATCTCATGTAGTACCCAGCCAACCCTAAGAAACTCCTTATCTCCATAGGCGTTGAAGGCGTCTTCCAATCCAACACAGCAGAAATCTTAATGGGGTCTACAATAATTCCGTCCTTGTTCAGCACATGACCCAGAAAGGATACCTGAGAAAGCCAGAACTCACACTTACTCAGCTTCGCATACAGCTTGTGGTCTCTAAGAGTAGACAATATTAAGCGCAAATGCGTAGCATGCTACTCAGCACTTCTGGAATATACCAACACATCATTGATGAATACCACAACAAAATGATCCAGAAAATCCTTGAACACGAGGTTCATCATGTCCATAAACGCAGAGGGTGCATTCGTCAAACCAAAAGACATAACCAGAAACTCAAAATGACCATAACGGGAACGAAAGGCAGTCCGGGGAACGTCCGACTCATGGATCCTCAACTGATGGTAGCCTAATCGAAGGCCAATCTTCGAAAACACCGAACTACCATGCAACTGATCAAACAGATCATCTATCCTCGGCAACGGATACCTGTTCTTGATGGTCACTTTGTTTAACTCTCTATAATATATGCACAACCTCATGGAACCATCCTTCTTTTTCACAAACAACACTGGAGCACCCCAGGGCGAAGAACTTGGCCTAATAAATCCACAATACAATAGCTCATCTAACTAAGATCGCAACTCTTCTAACTCACGCGGGTCCATACAGTGCGGTGCCTTAGGGATAGGATGAGTACCAGGCTCAAGATCAATAACGAACTACACATCTCTATTAGGCGGAAGGCCAGGAAGACTGACGGGAAAACATCACGAAACTCTCGCACCACCGGAACACTCTCAATACACGGCAAACCACTAACAATTTCTACTACAGAAACAAGATAAACCAAACAACCGGAAATTAACAGTTTCTGAGCACATACCGCAGAAATTATTGGAGAACATTGGTACGGAGACCCAAAAACGCTCATGGGATGACCGTTGTCCATCACAAAGTCCAGACGCTTTTCCTTGCATTGGATGACAGCATCATAACTGGACAACCAGTCCATACCCAATATCACGTCAAAGTCTTCTAGGTCCAACACCTTGAGATCAGCAACAACCAAGAAATCTCCTACGGGGCAACTTCGGACACACTCGTTCAAGGATACCAAATCACTAGAAGTGAACTTAACGAGGAACGAATTGTTGCCCAGCTCAGGGGTCAAACGGTGACGCTCGATGAAAGCCCTTGCTATGAGCGAATGGGTAGCACCCGAATCGGACATAACATACGCGCAACAATTCTTTACCTTAAATATCCCTATAAGCGCGAAAAAAGAAATGAGTCTAATACAGTGAAATTAAAAGGAATCAAGACTTAATAGCTGGCTTAAGGTCTAACCTGCGATCACTTGGGTTGAAGACTGCGCTTGCTCCTGGGTTAACACATTCAGCTTTCCTCTTCCTTTATCTTGATGCTGCGGCGGCGGCATGGCTCGAAGCAGAACTGGCTGCAATGAGGGTTGAACTCGCGGGCATTGAAACTTCATGTGCCCCTTCTGTCCGCACTGGAAGCAGACTTTCTCCTTAGTCCAACACTGGGCCGCATCATGCCCCTTCTACTTGCACAACGGGCAGAGCACCTCCCCCTTCGAAGCACCCTAAATTGCCAGCACACGCTGCTGCTTTTGAACTCCTTTCCTCTTGAAACACCTTTCAAACGGATGGCCAGAGCGACCATAGAAACTGCAGACCTCACCACCTCCTTTCTTCAAGACCGAGGCAGGCGCACCAGAATTTCCTTCTTCTCCAGACTTTCTCTTTCCCTTCTTCATCATTGATCCTCGGTTCTTGGCATTATCAATTGCCTCCACCTTTAGCGCTGCCTCAACTACTCGGCGTACTTCTCTGACCTGTACGCACTGGCCAGCTGCTGGATGTCGCTGCGGAGACCACCCAGAAATCTCTTCACTCTTCTTTCCTCCTAGGCTACCAGGGCCAGAGCAAACCTGCACAACATGCAAAACTCTATTTCATACTCACTCACCGAGAGCTACCTCTGCTTCAGATGCAAGAAATCATTCATCAATCGGTCTAGTCAGAGCCTCATTGCTCTGGCGCAGACTCTCGATCAAAGCTTCACTCTGTGCTCTAGATGACTCGCCCTCCGACTAAGGAGTCGCCCTAGTCGCGACTCGCTTGCGCGCCATCTCTGCTAATACGCATAAACCTATAATTAAAACTTAACCTTACACTAGAACTACACTGCTTGGTTCAGAACATACATGTATAGATACTTGCCATTTCCACTACCTTTCTTTGGGATATTTTCATGATGCTATGCTAAATTTGGGGATGATACTACATCACCCCTCTTGACTCATGTGCAAGGGTCATGAATGCATGAATTTTCTGTTCATTTTGAAATCATGTGTGTACGTGTGTCATCATATAAGTCTTTAGCTTTGCACGTGTGCTTATGCAATGCTATGTAATGTATGTTGTGTTATGCATTCTAATAAAGGCCTTAATGCATGTTATGAGCGGCGTACACATGAAATATTATGCATCCCATGCTACATAATATTGCATGTAACAAAAAGCAAACGTGCTAATGGGCATCCATGTGATGATGGTTATGCATCCCATACTACATAACCGTCACATGTTGCCACCTATGGTGGATCCATATACAGACACATATTATGCATCCCATACTACATAATATGCCCCGTATACTTCTTATCATGCTATGAGTGTAGTGTTCATGCTTCAGCCAAGATGTACTGATGACACATCGGTGTGTGTATGCAATGAAACCAAAACAACTATACTATATCAGAATTTGTTGCTCGACCGACTTGTCGAACAACCCCCCTCTGATACCAACTGTTACAACCCACTTTTTCTCTGAATTTGGAATATCATAGTAAGAGAAAATATGCGTCATGATGCCACGTCATGCAGGAGACAACTGCAAAAGCTCAGGCGGGAACCTATTACTTATTTAATCAAAACATGTTTACATGATAGGTCATCATTTGAAATCATTTATTAGAGTTTGGGGTAAGAACTGTGTCTCTCAGTTCGTGGATCAACTAGTTCACCGAGAAAATATATGTAATTGTAGCGGAAAATACTTGATTTAGTTCACTTAAGGTCCTAAATGCATGTGATGGCAGGACATAAAGTAAATGATGTGCACATATCTAGGCGTAGTATAAGTATAGAAAATATCTTTAGGCGACCTTAAAGATAAGGATTTCAGTTAAAAGGAATGCAATGAGGATGAAAGAAAAGCCATTTTATAACTATAATGCACCTAGACATAAATCATTCTCAAAGAGCAAGATACACAAAATCTAAAAGAAGTGGCATTTAACTGGCAAGTAAGCTATAAAGTATCAAAAGGGCACGACAGGCGTCAACAACCTGACACTAACCCGTTGGCTCCAAACTAGCTTGTCTGAACACAAGAAGGAAACCAACAACAACTACCTCACAGCAGCGGGGTAAAACAGCTACTAGAACTCCCGAAGACTCCGGGCTACACTGCTAGCCGCTACGGCTCAGAACCTGAGGCATTCAATAAAACAAAGAACGCCTCAGCAAGGAATTTACAAGTGGCAGAAAATAAAGAAAAAACAAAGTAAACAAGGCATAAGGGGTACCAACCCAAGCCCAACACTTACAGGCAAGGAAGCTCCAAGCACATAACTAAACAATGCACCAATTGCACCAAATACCAAATTGAGATACAGGTAAAGTTCATTTATCTTGTTGAATTTATTTAAAGAGACTGATCAGCTCAAATTTAGCAGGGGCGGTCCTTTATCCTCTGCCACCCAAAGCCAAAAATGGGTGAGGGTTTCACTATCCCCAACCACCCAAACATGGCCCACAGGACCACAGGCCAAGCCTGCGGTTCACCATTAAAATGGCCACCATGCAGGGCTACAACAATTCCCCACTACCCCCCCCCCCCCCCCCCCCAAAACACGACCGATCGTGTAAGGACAAAGGCAATGGTTCAAATTAGTTAGTTTCTTTAATTATGGCACGGGACGAAGCCTGAGAAAACAATCACCAGGATACCCTAAGGATAGGGTCACAAATGATGTAAACACTGCATAAGACGATTCATAAGAGAAGACATAGGTTATTTAACCACAACGGGTATGAGATTTCGAAAAGGAGAAGTAATCGGAGGCATAACTCAAGTACTAAGAAGTAGAGGGCATTTCTCGAGAATCTAAAGGATAAGAACATAGTTCTCGAGAAATCAAGGAGTGAGGTCATAAAGTTCTAGGGAACCAAGGGCAAGGACAAACACTACTCGAGAAATCCCAAACAGGGACTATGATTTCTCGAGAAATTAGATGCAGGGATCAAGCTGCTTCTCGAGAAATTAAAGGCAGGGACAATGCTGTTCTCGAGAAATTAAAGGCAGGGACAATGCTATTCTCGAGAAATCAAGGCAGGGGTAAAGCTGTTCTCGAGAAATCAAGGCAGGGGTAAAGCTGTTCTCGAGAAATCAAGGCAGGGGTAAAGCTGTTCTCGAGAAATCAAGGCAGGGGTAAAGTTTCACGAGAAATGAAGGGTCGGGATCAGCTTTCTCGAAAAAAGAAAGGGCAGGAATCAAAGCCAGGGCGTTCGTCGAACGCAAGGTCATTCGTTGAACGTGTGATAAGAAAATTTAGATCTTCTTCTTATGGTTTATGATTTGTGATTATGCGAAGAAGATTGATGATATTTTCCAAAACTATATTCGATGAAGGCAAGTGTACCTTATCGTATATAATATAGGATATTTTATAAAAATACCAAGGTCGTATTAAACTCGGGTTTGTCGAGTACTTCTACTTCGAGAAAGCGGACTATTATTTTATCGGAAAGATAGTGGAAAAGAGAACTAAATTGCTACTAAATAAAAGAGAACGAAATTAAAGAAAGAAAATAAAACTTGATTAAAACTTGCTTTGAAATGAAATTAAAAGATAAATACTATCATTCAACTCTAAGCCTTGACCGTGGGGATTCCCGAAGCTCGAACATGCCTCTCTCGAGGTTAATGCCCAACTAAGCTTAGGAAAAATCAACCGGACTCTCGTCCTATAATTGATTACCTAAGACTTGCTTTACGATGTGAATCCCACTATAGGATTTGACTCCTATCCAGAAGATTTACGTCATCCTCTCTCGAGGGGTGCGTGCAACTCTTTTTATTCTCGAGTGATCGATTCGTACGCACGTCCTCTCGGCTAGCTAGAATACGAAAACAAATACCGAAATTCATAACCGGAATATGAAACCGATATCGTTATATTTCGAGAATAAATCGAAGGAGAGAAGATACGATAATAAGGAAAGAGATGATTTTGATTCAAAGCTTGCTAAAAATCAAGACTACAAAATAATTGCTAAAGGAAAAAAATTAAAACAAGAAAGAGAGAGAAAGAGGAAGAAAGAGAGTTTGCATAAAAGAAAGAGATAACAAAATTTCATTTCATAAAAAAAAGGAGATTACATAAATTGAAAGCTACATTACATTGCATGAAATTAAAGCTAAGCTACTTGCATGGAAGAAGAAAACAAGACATTAAAAAGGAAATAAGAAAATTACATGAAATTAAATCTAAACCTAAAACATGAAAAATAAGGAAAACTATACAAGAACAGCCCAAATGGGCAGGGGGAAGGGAGAGGAATGCTGGAGGGGAACCTCTGAATTTATAGGAAAAAATTCCAGGTTACACGCCCTCGGTCACGGGCGTGACCTAGGGCGTGTAATACTTGTTCTGCACGGCTGCGACATCGGCGTGGGTCTTGCGTGACGGCGGGAGAAAATCAGACATGTCACGGGCGTGACATTTGGGTCACGGGCGTGACTCAGGACGACTTCAATCAATGCAGCATGGGCTTGAATTCGGCGCGGCAGACAGCAGGGATCACGCGGGAAGTCACGGGCGTGACCTTTTGGTCACGGGCGTGACTTGGGTCAACTCCTCGACAGCATCTCCACGTCTCGCCGGTAGCCAGCTGGGAAGATTCTAAGATTACACGCCCTTGGTCACGGGCGTGACCTGGTGTCACGGGCGTGACCTGGGGCGTGACTTGCTGTGGACTAGCTCAATCTGCTCGGCAACACTTCTGACTGATCTTAATGTTACACGCCCTTGGTCACGGGCGTGACCTAGGGCGTGTACTATGGAATTTGTCCAAAAACACCAGAAAATCTGCAAAACAAAAATACAATTATATTTAGAACTAAAATTATAAAAGAAGTGATTTTTAACTAAAATATAAATAATATTTACAAAATTATATTAAACTTAACCTAAATACTATAATTAAAATAAGCATAAATCCTACTTATCAAATACCCCCATACTTAAGCTTTTGCTATTCCAGAGCAAAAGTATGAGAAATATTTATAAGACATTTAATAAAATTTTTAATTAAGACTAAAAATTTATTGAATCACAAGTAAGCTAAAAAGAAAATTTAAGGATTGACGAATTAAGTCCTAAATTATGAAATTAAAATAATAAGAGAAAAATATTTAGCCAAGAGTTCTCAAAAATATTAACTAGTTAACAAAATTGAGTAATAAGTAAACAAAATTAGATTTACAATTTATAAAAACCATAACTTTGAAAAATCTAAAGGGAAAATGTAACTTACTAAGTATTGCTCTCTCCATAACATAATTTAAATCTAGATCAAAGATATTGGGTTAGGGGGGGTTTCATAAATTTTGGCATAAGAAGAGATCTTTGAATGAAGGTGATGGATTTTCCATTTCACCAAAGTGGTTTTTTTTTTTTTTAAGTAAATATTTTTTTTTTTCTCTTCTAACAACAACCCAAAATGTATATCGTTTAGGAGTAATGAATTTTATCCTCTTACTCCATGCCATATAATCTTTTAAATGATTTTGGGTGCATATGTTTAGGGAATAATGAATTTTATCCTCTTATTCCCATGACATATGATCTTTTAAAATACTTTTTTTTTTATGCCATCAAAGGGGTAGGGTAGAGAAAAGACTTCTAGCTTATAAATTAAATTATTTTGAGAGCAAATTTTAGTACTTTAAACTTTCCTAAGATTTTAAAAGCTTGAGGTAGAAATAATTAAAATCTAAAGGTGTTTAAGCAAGATTACTAAAAATTTGTAACTATTTAAAATAAAAGAGAAGAAGTGCTAAAGAAATATCTCTAATCAAATTAAAATCATAAAATATTTCTTAACACTAAATCACTTAAACAAAAATTAGATTTAGCATACCATGATAAAATAAATGATTAGCAAATAAAAAAGTATAAATGCTTATAAATAAACTCAAAATGATTTTGGAAATGACAAAAACCAAAGTAAGGGCTTATTATATTTTTGGGATTTTTTCTAAGTTTTATGTAATAATTTTTTTTGGAAAATTTTTTTTTTTGATATTATCTTTTTTTGGAATTTTTAATATTATCTTTTTTTTTGGGGAATTTTTTTTTTAGGATAAGAAGTAAATACTAAAAATGCTAAACATAAACTAAAAAAAAAAAAAAAAAAAAAACTAATTTTTTTTTGTTAATTCTTGGATTTCCCGAGGTCTACCAGGTGAAGGGCTCGCAAGGTACTAGAGGCTATGATGGGAATTCAAGCCCAAAGCGTCCTTTCCGAGAATTTAAATTTTTGATTTTCTAATTTTTTTGAATATTTTTGGGTTTTCTAAAAAAAATTTTTTTTTTTGAAAAAGCTAATTTTTCTTTTGTAAAAGATGATAAAAAGGAAATAAACTATTTACAAAACTATGTACACAAATATTTTTGGAATTTTGTGATTTTCAAACAAAAAAATTTCTTTTTTTTTTGGGAAATTTTCTACGATTTTATAATTTAAAAGAAAGGGAAATACACCCCCATACTTAAAGTTCAACATTGTCCCCAATGTTGAAAGCTAAGTATGGAGAATAATAAAATAGAAAATACAAGAGCATGATTATGAAAGAAAAAGAACAAGGAGAGGAAAAGAAGTACGTCCCTGATGGAGACGGACGACCATCACGATTACCTGCAAAAATTTTCTTTCAAAACCATAAGACAAAACACAAAATTAAAACATAAAAGTTACTTATTATTATTATTATATATTTTTTTTTTGATAAAAGTAATAGTGCTTTCTCTTTTCAAAATATCGACAAAAGGTCCCCGGCAACGGCGCCAAAAACTTGATAAGAAAATTTAGATCTTCTTCTTATGGTTTATGATTTGTGATTATGCGAAGAAGATTGATGATATTTTCCAAAACTATATTCGATGAAGGCAAGTGTACCTTATCGTATATAATATAGGATATTTTATAAAAATACCAAGGTCGTATTAAACTCGGGTTTGTCGAGTACTTCTACTTCGAGAAAGCGGACTATTATTTTATCGGAAAGATAGTGGAAAAGAGAACTAAATTGCTACTAAATAAAAGAGAACGAAATTAAAGAAAGAAAATAAAACTTGATTAAAACTTGCTTTGAAATGAAATTAAAAGATAAATACTATCATTCAACTCTAAGCCTTGACCGTGGGGATTCCCGAAGCTCGAACATGCCTCTCTCGAGGTTAATGCCCAACTAAGCTTAGGAAAAATCAACCGGACTCTCGTCCTATAATTGATTACCTAAGACTTGCTTTACGATGTGAATCCCACTATAGGATTTGACTCCTATCCAGAAGATTTACGTCATCCTCTCTCGAGGGGTGCGTGCAACTCTTTTTATTCTCGAGTGATCGATTCGTACGCACGTCCTCTCGGCTAGCTAGAATACGAAAACAAATACCGAAATTCATAACCGGAATATGAAACCGATATCGTTATATTTCGAGAATAAATCGAAGGAGAGAAGATACGATAATAAGGAAAGAGATGATTTTGATTCAAAGCTTGCTAAAAATCACGACTACAAAATAATTGCTAAAGGAAAAAAATTAAAACAAGAAAGAGAGAGAAAGAGGAAGAAAGAGAGTTTGCATAAAAGAAAGAGATAACAAAATTTCATTTCATAAAAAAAAGGAGATTACATAAATTGAAAGCTACATTACATTGCATGAAATTAAAGCTAAGCTACTTGCATGGAAGAAGAAAACAAGACATTAAAAAGGAAATAAGAAAATTACATGAAATTAAATCTAAACCTAAAACATGAAAAATAAGGAAAACTATACAAGAACAGCCCAAATGGGCAGGGGGAAGGGAGAGGAATGCTGGAGGGGAACCTCTGAATTTATAGGAAAAAATTCCAGGTTACACGCCCTCGGTCACGGGCGTGACCTAGGGCGTGTAATACTTGTTCTGCACGGCTGCGACATCGGCGTGGGTCTTGCGTGACGGCGGGAGAAAATCAGACATGTCACGGGCGTGACATTTGGGTCACGGGCGTGACATTTGGGTCACGGGCGTGACTCAGGACGACTTCAATCAATGCAGCATGGGCTTGAATTCGGCGCGGCAGACAGCAGGGATCACGCGGGAAGTCACGGGCGTGACCTTTTGGTCACGGGCGTGACTTGGGTCAACTCCTCGACAGCATCTCCACGTCTCGCCGGTAGCCAGCTGGGAAGATTCTAAGATTACACGCCCTTGGTCACGGGCGTGACCTGGTGTCACGGGCGTGACCTGGGGCGTGACTTGCTGTGGACTAGCTCAATCTGCTCGGCAACACTTCTGACTGATCTTAATGTTACACGCCCTTGGTCACGGGCGTGACCTAGGGCGTGTACTATGGAATTTGTCCAAAAACACCAGAAAATCTGCAAAACAAAAATACAATTATATTTAGAACTAAAATTATAAAAGAAGTGATTTTTAACTAAAATATAAATAATATTTACAAAATTATATTAAACTTAACCTAAATACTATAATTAAAATAAGCATAAATCCTACTTATCAACGTGCTATTTGACGAACGCAAGGTCGTTCATCGAACGCAAGGCCATTCGTCAGGAAAAGAAGAGTTTGATGAACGTCAGGAAAAGAAGAGTTCGACGAACATCAGGAAAGAAGAGTTCGATGAACGTCAAGCCATTCGTCGAACGCGTCGTTCAACAAACGTCGAACCGTTCGACTAACGTCAGGAAAAGAAGAGTTCGACGAACATCGGGACATTCATCGAATGCGCCATTCGAGGAACATCAGGCTGTTCTATGAATTTTAGGAATCGACTGATTTCTCGCGAAATCGAAGGCTGCAGGCAAAAAGAAACCAGGGCAAAAGATTTCTCGAGAAATCCAAGGCTGTAAGCAAAAAGAAACCAAGGCTGCAGGCAAAAGAAACCAGAGCAACCGTAGGTTGTCTAGGGAAAACTCCAGATATGCTGACTATCATACATGCGCTCAAGGTATGAGCTAAAAACATAGCCATAACTCAAGGAAAAGAAGAGTGCTTCAACAAACAAGAAGAAAGGAGAAAAAAATAGCCACTTGCCTTAAACCTTGCAAGCTCGAAGTTCTCCAATCCAAAGTTATGGATCAGCTAAGAACTAACTCAAGCACAACAACCTGAAACTTTTCGGATCAAAAAGGAGGAGTTAGGTCACAACCTTGACTCCAAAAATTCCACAAGACGGGAAAAGCTTACCACCAAAACGAAGATCTCGCCGAGAACTTTACGAATCCACTCTCCAAACACGATTCCGACTACTACAGCCATCGAATCACCAGCCGGAAGCTCCATGACACTTCACTCTCGCTCTCTCGCTCAGCTGGTTTGGATCGACGAAGGAAGAAGAAGAATATGGAGAGAATTTTAGGTATTTATATAAACCCTAATTTAATATTTAATTAATTAAATAATTCTCCCCTTTTACTTAAACTGCGAGGGCGACCAAAACACCTCGGATTTTTATGAAAATCGCACCTAAACTGAAAATCGGCGCTACGAATCCAACGGCGAACTCAGAATTCAATTCCGATGAGCCAAACTTGGGATAAAGCTTCCCAAAGCTAAAATCTTGATAACTACTCAAAGTCTCCTCTCTAACTCGAAACGACGCGAAGTCTCGCACGCTCGATCTAAATTATGTACTTTAACTAAGCTAAGGCCCAAAACTAAACCTGAAGAGCTGACGTAACGCCCTTATGCCAAAATTACATCACAGCGGCCATGTAAATAATTAACGAAAATCAGGGGCGCTACAGCCCTGCTTCTGGTTAGTATACCTTATTTCTGGTCTCCAATGATTTGTTCTCTTGGATGATCCCTTAAGTGTCTTATTGTTGCAGGCAACCGATCCTCTATTTGCTACATTTCATCTACTGGTTCAGCAGTATCTTCAGCAGCCCGCACCTCTTTATCTTCAGGAATTGCAGCATCTGTATAGACTTTGCTGTTGCTCGATATGTCTTGAACACACATCTTTTCCATTACCTTTTCGTTTCCTGTCAAAACAGAAGAACTAGACCATCCCTTATAGAGTAGGCTGGTCTCATCAAACACTACGAGCATAGACTCTTCTACAATAAGAATTTTGTTGTTATAAACTCTATAAGCTCTGTTATGTGAGCTATAGCCAACAAGAACCCCCACATTGCACTTTTCTGCAAACTTTGTTAATTGAGATTTTCCATTATTTAAAATGTAGCATTTGGAGCCAAAGATTCTAAAGTATGAAATTGTTTGTTGTTTGCCTTTCAGAATCTCATAGGGGGTAATTCCATGAACCTTATTGATGGAAGCTCTATTGAGAACATAACAAGGAGTATTGACTGCCTCAGCCCAGAAATATTTTGGGAGTGAGGAGTCACTAAGCAATGTTCTCCCAACTTCAATCAAGGTCCTATTCCTCCTCTCAGCCCCACCATTTTGTTGTGGAGTCCTTGGGGAGGAGAACTCTTGGGTGATACCAAATTCTTGACAAAACCTTGTCATGGCTTCTGATTGAAACTCTGTGCCATGGTCAGTCCTAGTCCTGACCACAGTACATTGTAAGTCATTCTGAATTGGCTTAACATGGTTTATAAAGACATTTAAAGTATCAGATTTCTTCTTAAGGAAGAATATCCATGTATATTTTGAGTGATCATCAACAATCACTAAAGTATACAACTTCGCACCTAGGCTCTGAATTGGCAAAGGACCAAATAGGTTCATGTGTAATAGAAATAAACATCTTTCAGTTTCTTTGGAGCCAATGCTTTTAAAGGTGGTCCTTGTTTTCTTACCCATTTGGCAAGCATGACAGGGACCACTTTTAATCCATTTCAAGTTTGGACTATTCCTAACAAGGTTTCTAGAGAATAGTCTATACATTATCTTGTAGTTAATGTGGGCAAGTCTCTTGTGCCATTGAACACAAAGAGACTCACTTTCATTAGCCACAAGACACACAGAAGATAGAGAATTATTGCATATAAAATCTAAACAATAAACATTCCCACTCCTAGTGCCTGAGAGAATGGTCTCTAAGTCATTAGACTTTTTGATCAAGCTCTTGTCATTGTGGAATTCAATGACATAGCCTAAGTCACATAGTTTACTTATGCTTACAAGGTTGTGTTGCAACACTTCAACATACGCTACCCTAGTGATTGAAACTTTGCCATTAGAGATCATACCATATCCCTTGGTGATTCCCTTTTCAGATTCACCAAAAATAACTTTAGGTCCATTCTTCACAGCTGTGTAGTCCTGTAAAAGACTTTGGTACCTGTCATGTGCCTTGAGCACCCACTATCTAAGTACCATATTTGCCCAAGGTTGGTACATGAACTATCCTGCAAGAACGAATTTAATTACCCTTAGGAGCCCAGTTAATTTTGGGTCCTAGGTTCTCATTAGCATGATAAGATGATGTCACACTTGCTGCACCCTTTGCAGGAAGGCTTTTCTTTGCACTTGGCACAATGGGATTGTGCCAACAATCTATGGCAAAGTGTCCCACCTTACCACAGTACCAACACTCATGAATGTTGTATCTCCTCTTCTGAACATTTCTTGAGGAATGACCATTAATATGCTTGTGTTCAGGAGGAGAGACAGTAACAGTTTTCTGTTCCTTTCAGCAATGATCTGGCTGAATGTCAATCTATGGACAATCTTAGCAGCCTTTGTCTTAATGTCATCAGCTTGCATTGGCTTGGAAGCTAGGCAAGAGTGGATGGCATCAGACACTGATCAGCAAGGCTTGTCTACAGGTTTGACAGCAGTCATGTTCTTTGCTGGAATGAACTTGGAAGAGCTTGCTTCCTTATTCTTGAATGATGGTGCTGAAGTACCAAATACAAATGGTCCAGGTTGGACCATTTGAATTTCTTCATGGGGAGACTTCATAGCACTCATCCCCATGCCCTTTCTTCCACTATGGGAAGGAGTGTTTTCCTTCCTATAGGAGCTTCCATTCTTCCAGTGACCATGCATACTGTCATGGTCATACCTGTTAGAGGGAAGCAACACCTTTTAAAAGGTGGTATGTTGCTTAGCCTTATCCTTGCTCTTTTCTCCACTCCCTTCTCCCACTTCCATTTTATTGAACCCTAGTCCTCTTCTATTGGTTTGAGAGGAAAAGGTGTCAATAATTAGAAGCACTAATTTGGGCTTGGAGAATTGAGCCACAAGGCTCTTTTCTTTGAGAAACTTCTCCTCAAGGTCCTTGATGACCTTGTTCTTTTGGGATATGGTGCTCAATTGAACAACTATTATCCCCTTGAGATGGCTAATCTCTCTACACATTTGAGCCACTAGGGTAGATGACTCAGTGCACTCTTTCTCAGCTAACTTAAGGGAAGCAATTTCTTGGGCTTTCCTATTGGCCAGCTTCTTGCTCTTTTTCAGAGCATCCAAGAGAGCACCATACCTGTCAATCAATTGTTTGACATCTTCCTCAGATTCTGAATCACTCCACCATTAGATGATGATGCTTCAGATTTTGGTCTTGTCTCATATTCAGAAGAAGAAATGCAATGAATAAGTACCTGTTCACTGTCAGAATTGTTCTGACTTTCTTCCTCATCAGTTATTGCCATTAGCCCTAGCTGATCATTGTCCTCTTCATCCTTCTCAATGTCACTGTCTGAATGTGATAGAGGGGCCCTGATTCCAATCTTGGCAGTAGGAAAATCTCCATCCTCTTTTGCTGAAAACAACCCAATGTAGGCTTCCTCTTCTTCATCTGAATCTGAAATTGAGGATTCTGATTCACTCCAGCTTTTCCCTTTCTTTGCTAGGAAGGATTTTTCTCCTTTCCTTTCCTTTTGGTGATAATGTTTCTTATCACCTTTCTCCATCCTCTTGACTAGACAATCAGCAATGACATGTCCAGGCTTGCTGCAATAATAACATATGATATTATTTGAAACATGTTTAGCAGGTTTAGACTCATATATGTCACCCTTGGTGCGTTGTCTTTCAGATCTGCTGTGGTCCTTCTTGGAATATGAGGAGGAGGAGGGCTTGTTCTTCCACTGCTTCCTCCTCATCATCTTCTTGAACTGCCTTGAAAAGGCAGTAAACTCCTCATTAGATGAAGAGCTATCTGATGTGATGTTCTCAGACTTCTAAGATTTAGCAATCCTTTTTGGAGGAGACAGCAATCTGGCTTTGCTCTTCTTGGAGTTGTCAGCTTTGAGAGAAACAGTTCTCTCCCTTGCATGAGCCCTGGTGGAAGAATCCTCCTCCTTCCTTGCAGATAGCTGCATCTCATAAGAGAGCATCTTCCCAAACAATGTGTGAGTAGGAGTTTCACCCAGCTTGGCCACTTCCCTGACGGCACATATCTTTGTGTCCCAGTCTCTAGTTAGAGATCTTAGGAACTTGTCATTTAGTTCATAGTCAATGAATACTCTTTCATAGGTTCTTAGTTCATTAACTATCCTGAAGAACCTTTCATAATAGATAGATATGCTTTCCTGGCTCAGCTGCCTGAAAGCTTCATATTCTTGATTGAGGAGAGATTTCCTATCATCCCTCACTTTAGCTGTCCCTTCCATATACAATACTAGTGTATCCCACATCTCCTTGGTTGTTGTACAGTGAACCAAGTTCTGAAAGGTAGAGTCATCAATTGCATTTACAATGATATTCTGGGCTCTTTTATCCATTGTGAATAATGCAAGTTCATCTTTGGTTAAGTTATTAAGAGCCTTGGCCACTCTCCTAGTTGGATCTATGGTGGAGGCTATTTGAAAAGTGAAAGGACCATGTTTCACAGTGATGTACATCCTAGGGTCTGAGGCTTCCATGAACAGACTTACCCTTTGCTTCCATATGCCAAAGTTTTCTTTGTTGCATATGACCAACTTCATAGATCCCATCTCCTTCTGCAATCCAGTGGAGGCCACTGGATTCATATATGACTACTCCTTTGTAGGATCTGGTCAGACAGTTATGTCCTTTTTGACCAACCTCCCTCTGATACTACTTGATAGTTTATTAAGATGTATTCTTGATCACCTAGAGGGGGGTGAATAAGTCTCTTTTGTTTTAAGCTTATCCCTAGCTATTTTCAGAGTTTATGTTAGTTGTAAATCAAGCACACAGAAAACACACAAGCATTTATAGAGGTTCCTCAAGACAGGGTGTCTTAAGTAGTCCTCTTTCCCCCCTTCACCTTTCTAACAATGAGTTAGATAAGTCCAACTCCTCCAAACTCAGCTCCAAGAGCTTACAACTCAGCTCCCTCAGGATCTCTCTGGTTTTCTCCAAACCCTACCTCAGGCTCAACAACCCTACCTCAGGCACAGCAGCCCTACTAACTCAGACCTATCAAGAAGTCCTACCTCATATCTCCACTGAGATCCCACACTCAAGCTGAACTCTCAACTCTACACTTTGGCCCAACAGCCCTACTCACTCAAGCAATATGCCCTACAGGCTCAGAACAAATATGTTCCTATAGAGGTTATAAGTGATGCTTACAACAGAAGATAAAACAGGTAACTCTTTCAAGTCTTTGGTCTTTTGTTGCTGATTTACTGTTGTTGTAGTCTTGAAACAGGGAAGAGTACAGTAACTTCAATCCTGCTCCTTCCTGAGCCGTCTCTTCAGTAGAAGAATAAGGATCAACTTACTCTTCTTGATTCACTCAGGAAGAACAAACTTTCTCTCCTTGCAGCTTAAGGAAACAGGAAGAGAAAATCTTTTGGACAGTCGTTAATGGAACAGTAGGTGTAAGTTCTTTTTCCAAAAGCTTCTTCTTTTTTTTCTATCAAGCCCTAAGTTGTTCTTTTATACTCCTTCAGTCTTTAACGACTATCAGATGGACTCTGACACAGTATGGATGTGATTGGAACACCTTATCTTGATTTACTGCAACTTTCGCCAAAATCAAAACTCGCCAGCACATTTGAATCTGTCTCAGCGGTTGGTCTGAAACAGCTCCCAAACTCAGCGGCTAATTCTGTCTTCGTCTCAGCGGATCCGCTGAGACTGACAGTTGTCTTAGGGGTTTTCCTCTATCTGTAGCTTAGCAGACCCAGACTCCTTCTCAGTGGCTCCTATCCTTATCTCAGCGGTTCAGCTGAGACTGAGAACTCGTCTTAGTGGTTTTAGCAGTAAACCACTGAACTTAGTCCACATCTTGGAATAACCTAACCCTGCATAGTCATGAGGTAAAATAGGGCTTATCAAATACAACTTGTACTTAGCATTGAGTGTGATGCTTCTTCAAATCAAGGGAACATCGAGGGTAATATTCCTAACAGGTTTACTAGAGGCGCTACCAGTTCCAGAGTGGAAGTTCGAGGACATAGCCATGGATTATTTACATGGACTACCGCAGTCCCACTCTGGGCACGATTCCATCTGGGTCATAGTGGACAGATTGACCAAGGTGGCCAGGTTCATTCCAGTCTGGAAGGACGCTCCAATTGCTATGTTGGTGAGATTATTTGTGGAGCAGTTCATCAGGTAACACGGCGTGCCCAGGATGATTATTTTAGATAGAGATGGTCTCTTCACTTCGAGGGAGTGGAGGGCAGTGTAGGCATACTTAGGATCTCAGCTTACCTTCAGCACCGTTTTCCATCCAAAGACCAACGGCCAGACAGAGAGCACCAACAAGATGATGGAGGACTTGCTGCGTCTGTGCATTCTAGATGCGGAGAAACCCTAGGAGAGGATGTTACCATTGATAGAGTCTTCCTACAATAACACCCATCAGGCGAGTATTGGGATGGCACTATTTGAGGCCCTTTATTGGAGGAGGTGCTGGACGTCGTTGTCTTGGGTTCAGGACGAGGATCAAAGCACACTTGCGTCAAAGTATATAGATGATACGAATGCTTTAGTACGGATGATCCGTGACCGGATGCTAGAGGCTCAGAGCCGGCAGGCAAAGTATTATGATGCGAGACATCGTAAGGTGGATTTATAGGCAGGAGATAGAGTTTTCTTGAAGATACGGTCGGTGCATGGTGTCTCGTGGGTGCGAGGATAGAAGAAGCCCAACCCTCGATTTATGGGGCCTTACATGATCCTGGAGTGGATCGGCCCCTTGGCTTATAGGCTGGACCTGCCACAGGAGTTGGCAAACCTGCACGATGTCTTCCACGTCTCCTCACTTCGGAGAGCCTTACTTCAGCCGAAGCAGCATGTTATGACTACAGCAGACCCAATAGCATCCGACAGATCAATCCGTTTGGAGCCCATCAGTATCGATGATACAACCGTCTGAGTCCCATGAAGAAAGAAGGTCCCCCTCGTCAAGGTGTTGTGGTGCAATCATGGACGAGAGGAGCATACATGGGAACCAAGGGATCTCATACAACAGTAGTACTCGAAACTTTTCACCTCAGGTACAACCTAAACATTTCTAAAATTCCTTATTCTCATCTTGCACAGAATCCCCGTAGACCCAAACTTAAATTTCGAGGACGAAATTATTTTTTTTTCCGGATTTGTAGCATCCCTAATCCTACTAGACATCGTGTTGGTGTTAGGGCATAACATGAGGAAAGAAGGGTGAGTGGAGGCAAGTAGATGACCTTAGAGTTCACTAAGTTTAGGTTAACTTACATAGTGTTCACAAGTGAGCACAAGACAACTTAGGTCAAATTAGCCAAATTGAACTCACAAGTACTAATTGACCTCACCACTATGTTCCTAACCCTAATTGATACTCACTTGGCCAAAATCCCCATCAATTGGTCAACCAAATTTGCCAAATTGACCAAAGTCAAACTTAGGTCATGATAGCCCTATTCAACACAATTAGACACAATTGACCCTCAATACCTCAAATGGACTTCACCTAGGACCTTTGATGCACGAATCTAGCACACTGCTATCGGCGGTAGCAAGAATGCGACACGAAACAGCAGTGTACCGATCGTTCAAGTAATATAAAATGGACGAGTAATTCCCAAGTATCGAATCTCGAAGGAACATTGTAAGGTGGAGTTTATTATCGAGGAAGGACTTGAGATTAAAGTCCTTTAGGTCGGACGGATTGCGGAAAAGGGGTGATTTGGATTATGGAAAATAAAATAAAAGAACTAAACAACTCCTATGCATGCCGCTATCCGCTGCTTCACTGGGGGGATGGAAACTATGCAGGCTGATATGCACTGCTTCGCAAGGTAGATGGACGAGAAGGCAAACGGATGAGGTGAGTGTAACTGCGGAAAGGTTTGAGGGCCATTAGCACCTCTTGGCTAGGCGGATGGATTACACGGGCCGTTAGCACCGCTTCGCTGCGCGGATGGACGAGAAGGCTTGCAGATGAAGTGGGTCGCACTGGCGGAATGAGGGTCACAAGCACCTCGTCACAAAGCTCACACCTAGCAATTGCTAGTGTAGCAAACCCAAACACTCACACCACAATTACCACAAGAGCCCACCTCAAGCACTCTTACAAGAATAATAACATTGCATAACAATGAGATGAAGATTAAATCAAATGTAGAGTACAAACATCATCAAATAAAGAAGATTGCACTAACAATAATAGTCCAAGAGAAGAAAAATGCAAGAGATACAACCGAAACCGGAGGCCTATTGTAGATTCACGGTAGGAATCGTCAGGGCATCAATCCGCGTCCTAGCTCGGTCCCAACTATCATCCAGGGTAGAAGAGGGTTGTCACTTCCTCCCAATGGACCTGTCTTCTCTGATAAACCACAATCCAGCCACGTCCGATGCGAAGAACTCCTAGCTTGGCGATGAAGATGAGTGTAGAATCCTCTCCTTGAAGCACTTGGATGATGCGAGGTGGCCTCGGGCAAAGGGGGGGAGTGGAAGAAAACGGAGCTGGAGCTCCTTTTGCGGCGGAACAGTTTGGTCCTTGAAAACCTAAAAATCGCATCTTAAATAGAAAAGTTGCAGAATTTTGTTCATGCACGACCGTGCGTTTTAGAAACGCACGACCGTGCGTGAACAAAATAAAACATAATGATTTTTTAGACAAAAGAGGAGCTCGTGCATTTTACTCATGCACAGTCGAAGCCGACCGTGCGTAAAAATGCACGACCAAATCCAGAACGCTATTTTGGGCCATAAATGAACGCGCACGGTCAGAGCGATCGTGCGTCAAGGGAATGCACGACCGTGTGATTCATACAGACATGAAATCTGGGAATAATGGATGATCTACCCACCTGCACAGCACCAAACAGCAATCACACACCTGGGAATACCCTTCCAGCTCAATCCAAATACAGAAAAATTGTTGGGGAGCACCATGTGCTTACCCCTAACAAACATAGAGCGCAATTGCACACCAAAACGGGCCCAAAGAGTGCACTTTGTGAAGAAATGTGTTCAAGTGAAATATAAGTAATAATGAACTAAAAGTGAAGTGCATGTGAGTGAAATCCAGCCCAAATGAGTCCGAAAAACACTATATAAATCGGACTCACCACACCCCCAGACTTACCTGTTTGCACGTCCCGAGCAAACAAATCCGGCAGAGTGGGAAAAGCATAGCTAGCTAAAAAATTGCGATATGGAGTAGTATGCGAAGTTATATATTTGTGTGCGTAGAAATTCATTAGAAGAAGTTTCTAAATAGGCTAGCTAATTTATAAAAAGTGTTGATGCGTAAAAAGGAATTTATTTTTACTCAAAAATGGAATGTTGGTGAATCTCGTGGTCACGCGTAATACGAAAGTAAGCTAGACACGAAGGGGAATGTTACCCAAGACCGGAACTCAGAATTATCTCCATTGAAATCCATCAACGTCGAGAGCCATAAGCTCGCCATGTCACACTCTGTCCACGACGCTAGTGAACTCATAAGATGAATCAATAGGACTTTTTTGGTTAATACGAGACTTAGGTTATGGTTTGGAATGCAAAGATAAATGTGAAGGCTAATCGCAACCCAAATGAGCATACAAAAGTGCTAAATCATAGCAGCCCCAATAATACACGTGTAACACACCCCCAGACTTGACTTTGAAACTGGGTGTGCAACGCGGCCTACTCCAATCGATAGAACTATATGTTTCAATTAAAATGCTAGGGATATATTTTTTTCTTTGCTTTTCTTTTTCTTTTTCTTTTTTTTATCCCCAAATCTATTCGCAAAAATTTCAGTATATAGAAATTTTTAAGAAATCCACAACAACACTAAAATTTCCCATCGCCGCACCGCATTGGCAAATTACAATTAGTTCATGCTTTTGGCTTATTTTTGGTTGTGATAATGGGATAAGCTTTTAGGCCTTGGTGAAGTATGGTGGAGCTTGTGTTCCACTTCTCTTTGTTTGAGAATTAACAAATCACACTATGTATTTGATCTTGCTTGTGTTTATAGTGTGCATGCACTATAGTTCTATAACCCTATGAACAGGATGCTGATTGATGACGATTCTCTGAAAAGAGAGCTAACGACCCGCGTTAGTAGTTAACGCCCCGCATTAACTTTTGTCAAGAAGGATCCGTCGAGATGAAATGTCGTCGATAAGGAATCCGTCGAGAAGCCAGAGACAACGCCAGCGTTGACTCTTAACACCCGCGTTGAGTCACGATCTGCCACGATCCCGATGGTTTTGCACGATCTCAGCAACTGCCGTACACGATGCTTAATGTTGGCGTTAACTCTTAACACCGGGCGTTAGCTCCCGTGTCTATTTAATGACCTAATTTCGTTTGCTCAAGGGTGAGATGCATTGAAGCCTTCATTCCAGATATCTGTGAGAGCATTTTATTCTGAATTAAGAGAGAACTCCCAACACCACCATTGAGGAACAAGAGTGAGAAGGAGATTATCAACGGTGCAATTTGAAGAAAGACGCTCGCTTCAACTCCGATGATGATCGTAGTGTGTCTTCAACATCTCCTTCAGTGGTCTTCAATATAGGGAGTCTTTTGTTCTGATTTTATCTTTATCTTTTTAAATTTTCTTGTAACGGTAGTGAATTCGCCGCCTTGCGTGTGGCGACTAGGTCCTTGTGCGGCTTAGGGGGTAATTCGGCGCCTTGTGCGTGGCGACTATGTCAAGGGTAGATCTGGGGGTGGCTAGAGGCCTTATCTGGGGATAAATAGGCTATAGCCAACCGGTCCTTGGGAGAAGGACCGGTGAAGGAACAAAAAAGTGATTTTTATCTTGTCGCCTTTATTTCAAGCGTTATTGAAATTAAATGTTTTGTAATATTCTTCTTCTTGAAATAAATAATACTCATTTTATTATCTCTGATTGTCTGAAAGTTTATTTCACTTAAGATTGTGCAAGTAAAATCACTTTTAATATTTCTGCAAAAATATTTTTGAGGAGATACCGCCCGACGTTAACTATATAACGTCAGGCGTTAGCTACAAAGCCAAAAAGTTTTTCTGTTTTTATAAAATCTGTCAATTTACCTTAAAACAGTAAACCTCATATTAACCCCCCCCCCCCCCCCCCCCCCTCTAAGGGCGCCATCAGATCCAACACTTGGTATCAGAGCAGGTTATTCCAAAATGGTTTCACAACCGGGAATAATGGCGCATAATGATCATGCTTTCGCTGAGGGTCAAGGGATTAGTAGACTTCCACTATTTATCAGAACTGATTATAATTATTGGAAAACTAGAATGCGTTGTTTTTTAACTGCTTTAGATAATGACGTTTAGGGTATGGTAGAACAAAGTCACTCTCCACCAGCAATTGTTGTTGGAGAAATTACTATAGAAAAACCAAAAGATAGATGGGATGATAATTACAAGTTAAGATGCAAAAATAACGCTAAAACTATAAGTGCATTATTTTGTGCTTTGGATATAACAGAATTTAATAGAACTTGTGCTTGCGAAACTGCGTATGATATATGGAATTTATTAGAACTCACTCGTGAAGGTACTTCGCAGGTCAAGGATTCAAAGCTTTTCCAACTTGAATCCGAATATGAGAAATTTTGGATGGAGGCGGATGAAGACGTAGATTCAATGTACACAAGGTTCACCAAGATCGTCAATGACACAAAAGTACTTGGAAAGGTGTTCTCAAATGGCGACTTGGTGAGAAAAATTTTAAGGTCTCTCCCTCTAAAGTTCAATCCAAAGTTGACGGCTATCTCGGAGTCACACGATTTGAAGAAGCACCAAATTGAGAGCCTCATTGGGAACCTAAAGACCCATGAGCTTGAACTCAAAATTCAACAACAAGAGTACAACTTGGAGCCAAAGAAGAAGGGTTTGGCCTTAAAGTCAAAAAAGGAGGCAAATGGAGATGATGATGATGAAGAGGACGAGGAGAGCCTTTTTGTGAAGAAGTTCAAAACATTCATGAAGAATCCGGAAAGGAGAAACACCTTCCGGAAATATTTCATCAAAAAGGGATCTTCATCAAAGAAAGAGAGAGGTATCGATGAGGACGGTGATGAACGACCACCACCGGAGAGCTACCATTGTAGAAAGACCAGACATATTCAGAGCCAGTGCCCAAAATATCTGAAAGAGCGTAAAGAAAAAGGGCACAAGGGAAAAGAGAAGAAGAAGGTCCTAAAAGTGGCTACATGGGATGACTCCTCCTCCGAGGATTCAAGCGGCTCATCCACTAGCGATGAAGAAGAGGCAAATATATGCCTTATGGGAAAAAGTGTCAAGACATCCGAGGATGAAAGTAGTGTCCAAAGCGACACTAAGGTAACTCTCCCTACTTCTTATGATGAGTTATATATTGAGTATTTACAAACTTGCAAATTCTTTGATAAAAGTTTAAAAGATATTGATCTTCTAAATTCTGAAAATAAACTTTTGTTAAAATAAAACAAAAAATTATCTAAACAATTAGGAAAAGAAAAGGTATCTTGCCAAGAGTGCAATCACTCCTTGGTAAGAGTGAAAGACCTTGAAGAAGCTCTTTCTAAATCCCACTCCAGTATTGAAATTCTTACTAAGGAAAAGGGGGATTTAGAAAGAACTTTAAAAACTTCTCTTTCTCAAATAAAGGATGGGAAGAAGAGTTTTGCGAATCAGTGTGTTATGTTGGTAACGGAAAACACCGCTCTCAAAGCTCGTATTCATGATTTAAATTTGGCTATTAAGAAGTTTGGAGTTGGGCAAAGATCTCTGGACATGATCTTGGAAACAATGCCATGGAAATGCCAAATATGGCCTTGGATATGGCTCTGGAAGCTATCGCCAGGCATTAACTCCTAATGCCGGTGTTATCTATAATTCTAGAAATATTAATTCTGTTATTAATAAATTCAAAAATTCAAAAGTTACCTCATTTTCCAGCAAGAGTTTATCCAAAAATTCAAAAAGGGTCTCATCCCCTTTTATATCGTGTGTTAAATGTCATTTATTTGGACACACCTCAAACTCTTGTAAGAAAAAGGGCGGTAATGCTATAAAGCAAATCTGGGTGCCTAAGGTTTCCACTTACTCTATGGGAGGAACCTCTTGGGTATCCTGATCTTTACTCTCAACTCCTTTTTAGGTTTGTTGACAGGCTAAGGATAAAAAGGACGTGTGGTATTTGGACTCGGGATGCTCCAAACACATGACGGGAAACAAAGCAAAGTTCATTAGCCTTGAGATGAAGAAAGGAGGGACGGTGACATTTGGTGACAACGGAAAAGGAAGGATCATGGGAATCGCCACAGTGGGTAACGATTCTTTTTCAATCTCAAATGTTTTATTTGTAAATGGCTTAAAACATAATTTAATTTCAATTATTCAATTATGTGATATTGGCTTAAATGTATTATTTGAATCATCTATAAATCTTTGCAAAATTATAAATTCTAAAATAAATGATGTCGTACTCACCGCACCTAGGATGCATAATGTTTATATGATTGCCTTTAATGATCTTTCAAATTCTTCTTTAAAATGTTTTATTCTAAAAATGAAGAATTAGAACTTTGGCATAGATGTCTTGGTCACTCTAGCACCAAGCTTATTTTGAAATTATCAAAAGATAAATTAATTAAGGGATTACATATGCTTAATGGAAATTTATCTTCTCTTTGTACGCCTTGTCAAAAAGGAAAATTTTCAAAAAATTCTTTTAAAAGCAAAAATGAAATTTCTACCACTAGACCTCTTCAATTAATTCATATGGATTTATTTGGACCGGTTAACACTTCTAGTCTAGGAGGTAGAAAATATACTTTTGTAATAATTGATGATTATTCTAGATTTTGTTGGACGTTATTTCTATCTTCAAAATCTGATGTATTTATTGAATTTACTAAACTATGCATTCGTATTCAAAATGAACTTGATTTAAAGATTAAATGCATACGTTCGGATCATGGAGGAGAATTTGAAAATGATAGATTTTCTTCTTTTTGTGATTATTTAGGAATTAAACATGAATTTTCCGCTCCTCGCACCCCACAACAAAATGGTTTAGTGTAGAGGAAAAATAGAACCCTTCAAGAGCTAGCACGCACTATGCTTTGTGAATATGGGTTGCCTAAATTATTTTGGGCCGAAGCGATTAATACTTCATGTTATATCATTAATCGTGTCATGCTTCGACCTATTTTAAAATTGAAACCTTATGAGCTTTTCTTTAAAAGAGAACCTAATGTATCTTATTTTCATGTTTTTGGTTGTAAGTGCTTTATTTTAAACACTAGAGATGCACTAGGAAAATTTGATGAAAAATGTGATGAGAGAATTTTCATTGGGTACTCTTCAACTAGCAAGGCTTATAGAATATGTAATAAAAGAACTAAAGTAGTTGAAGAGTCTATACATGTAAGATTTGATGAATTTGTTCCTTGTGTAGATTCTAATCATATAGGAAATGAAGACGAACCTATTTCCCCTTTGGAGCATGAGAATGATGAATCGCTTGGAGAAAAAGATGAAGAAAAAGAGGAGAAAGAAGATGAAATAGTAGAATATGTACCTCCAAGTGTGCTACAATTTTCAAAGAATCATCCAAGGGAGCTTGTGATAGGAGAACCGTCAAAAGGGGTAAGTACTCGTTCTTATTTACATGAGTTTTTTCCAACCTTCGTTTTGTATCCGAAATAGAACCAAAAAATGTTTTAACCGCTTTAAATGATGAATTTTGGTTTTTAGCTATGAATGATGAATTAAACCAATTTGAACGTAATAAGGTTTGGAATTTAGTTGAGAGGCCATCTAATCATCCAGTTATAGGAGTCAAATGGACTTTCAAAAACAAACTAGATGGTGACTCTAGGATAACAAGAAATAAAGCTAGACTAGTTGCACAAGGATATTCACAAATCGAAGGGGTAGATTTTGATGAAACTTTTGCACCTGTTGCTCGCCTTGAGTCTATTAGAATATTTCTTACATTTGCGAGTTTTAAAAGATTTAAATTATTTCAAATGGATGTTAAAAGTGCTTTTTTGAACAGGATTATAAAAGAAGAAGTTTATGTAGAACAACCCCTCTGTTTTGTGAGTGAAAAATTTCTCAATCATGTGTATAAGTTAGAAAAAACGCTTTATAGATTGAAGCAAACGCCACGTGCTTGGTATGATAGATTGACATTATTTTTGATAAAGCACGGTTATAAAATGGGAAGTGTGGATAATACACTCATCATTAAGCATGTAGATAATGATTTGATTATATTGCAAATTTATGTTGATGATCATTTTTGGAGCCATTAATGAAGAGTTATGTAATGAAGTAATTTTAGTGATGAAAAATGAATTTGAAATGAGCTTGGTAGGAGAACTCACTTATTTTCTAGGATTTCAAATCTCACAAAAACAAGATGGTATATTTATTTGTCAAACTAAATATGTTCATGATATTCTTAAAAGATTTGGATTTGAAAACCTAAAACAAGCTAATGCACCAATGAGTGCATCACTAAAATTAGGAAAAGATGAAGCCGGTATTTCTATTGATCAAACATTATATAGTGGGATGATAGACTCATTGCTATATTTAAGCGCATCTAGACCCGATATTATGTTTTATGTTTGCTTATGTGCTAGATTTCAAGCTAACTTAAAAGAATCACATTTAAAAGTGGTGAAACGTATTTTTAGATATCTAATCGGAATGTCTAGATTAGGCTTATGGTATCCTCATAATGATTGTTTTTTTTTTCTACACGGTTTTTCTGATTCGGACTATGCGGGATTTTCATTAGATCGTAAGAGCGCTAGTGGCACGTGTCATTTTATAGGCCCTTCACTCATATCATGGTCGAGTAGGAAACAGAATTATGTTGCCCTCTCCACCACTGAGGTTGAATATATCGCGCTAGGTAGTTGTTGTGCACAAGCCTTGTGGATGACCCAAACGTTAGAAGACTTTGGTATTCATCTAAATAACATTGAGTTAAAGTGTGACAACAAGAGCGCTATAGATCTCACAAACAATACCGTACATCATTCTAGATCGAAACATATTGATATCCGACATCATTTCATTAGAGATCATATAAAGAAGGAACATGTTAAAATTAGCTTTATAGGGACTGAATCACAACTTGCCGACATTTTTACCAAACATCTACCCGATGCACGTTTTCACATGCTTAGGTTAGAATTAGGTGTCTTAGAAATGTCACTACAATCCTTATAAAAAGCTATCAAAATTTTCTTATGTACTTTGTTATGTTTGTCTGCCTTTTTTTTAAAACAAAGATCAATACAAATGTAAAAACTATAGACAAACCACCAAAAACACACTAAAAGAGCCTTCATATCAACTTCATAATCTCTGAAATTTTAACTGTAAGAAGGCCTATTTATATTACAAATGTATCATGAAAAGGTTTTTTTTCAAAAAGTCAAAAATTGGTGTTCTGTCTCGGCGTTAAGAAGCTAACGCCTGGCGTTAGCCTATATGCTCAAATTTTTTTTTTAAATTTTTTTTTCTTGTTTGTTGTTATTTACTTCAAAAATTAAAAACAAAAAAAAATAATAAATATGTGCTTAAATGTTTATTTCAAGGATGATTATATATATTGCTTAAAGATTTTTTTTACAATGTTTAATTTAAACCTTCAAGTTTCTTAAAAACATTGTTTTGATTTTATCATGCCTTGAATATCTTCAAATGTGCAAAAACAAAATTGGTTATAGATTACATGTGTAGAAATGTTTTTACATGCCTCTAAGTATGAGTAAAGTTTTTATCTTTGATAATGATTTTCTCACTTACACCTTTTTGTTAATATACATGTGTTTTAAATCTTATTGCATAATTGTGTAGTGTAAGAACTTATTTTGAATCGCATAAATAGTTTACCTACACAACATTGAATTCTTTCTTGAATTCTGTGTTCTTCATGCACTTGTGTTTAAATAAATGTGGTATTTAAAATAAAATTTCTATGTTTGCAAAAAACAAGTGAATTTAGAGCCCTTAGTCACTAATCTAAAAAGCAAATAATGAATGACAAGGTTAACTCCACCAAATACTACTCACCCTACTGATAAGTCTGAATGAGCATTGTGATGTTGAGCACCTTGGAAAGAATTGTAAAGTGTCTTGTGCAAACTAAATTTTCACCACTTCTCTTTAAAAATAAAAATAAAAAATATATATGTGCATTGAAATTTGTGGAAGTAAAATTGTTTATGTTCAATTCAAGTCATCTTCTTACATTACATAGTTTCATGTGGTTTGATTTATACACTTGTATACTTTATCAAAACACACTTATTGAACACATCATTATCATTTATAATACTTCCACTCATGAAAATTGGACTAAAAACTTATCTATACTATTCTCTACAATCATGAGTAAATGCACTAGATAACAACGCATAATCTGTACAATGTTCCTGTACACTTGAAATGCATATTTATTTACATTGTAAACATATCTTTACTTTATATTTTTATAATCTTGCTTGCTACTTTTTGTTACAATGTTCTTGTACACTTGAAATGCAAATTTATTTACATTGTAAATATATCTTTACTTTATATTTTTATAATCTTGCTTGCTACTTTTTGTTACAAATTACAAATGAACTTGCAACTTTTATTTCTAACATTCAAAACATCTAAATATTTTGAGTTAAACGCTTATTATATTTTGTACTTACAATTTTTACAAGATGTTACAAATTGCTTTCGTTGTGTTCACTATTTATACTCAAGTTGCACTTATCTCTACTAAATGCATATTGTTTTATATTGCTATGACTCTATCCCACCTTCTTTTGATTATAACAAAAGGGGGAGAATAATTGAAGAAATAAAGAAATCTTTTATTTAGGGGGAGTATATTAGGAAATGCATTCATGTAGGGGGAGTATCCATATAGGGGGAGTATGTAAATGTTTATAACGCTTAACATATACTATAAACACTACTTTAATTCTATTTTATTTCTTATTAGTGGATTTGTTATTATCAAAAGGGGGAGATTGTTGGAGATTGTGTTCCACTTCTCTTAGTTTGAGAAATAACAAATCACACTATGTATTTGATCTTGCTTGTGTTTATAGTGTGTAGGTACTATAGTTCTATAACCCTATGAACAGGATGCTGATTGATGACGATTCTCTGAAAAGAGAGCTAACGCCCCGCGTTAGTAGTTAACGCCCCGCGTTAACTTTCGTCAAGAAAGATCCGTCGAGATGAAATGTCATCGAGAAGGAATCCGTCGAGAAACCAGAGACAACGCCAACGTTGATCTTAATGCCCGCATTGAGTCATGATCTACCACGATCCCGACGGTTTTTCCACGATCTCAGCAACTGTCGTGCACGATGCTTAACGCTGGCGTTAACTCTTAACGTTGGGTGTTAGCTCCCGTGTCTATTTAAAGACCTGATTTTGTTTGCTCAAGGGTGAGATGCATTGAAGCCTTCATTCCAGAGATCTGTGAGAGCATTTCATTCCGAATTCAGAGAGAACTCCCAACACCACCATTGAGGAACAAGAGTGAGAAGGAGATTCTCAATGGTGCAATTTGACGAAAGACGCTCGCTTCAACTCCGATGATGATCATAGCATGTCTTAAACATCTCCTTCGGTGCTCTTCAATATAGGGAGTCTTTTGTTCTGATTTTATCTTTATCTTTTTATATTATATTGTAACGGTAGTGAATTCGCTGCCTTGCATGTGGCGACTAGGTCCTTGTGCGGCTTAGGGGGTAATTCGCCACCTTGTGCGTGGCGACAGGTCAAGGTTAGATCTAGGGGTGTCTAGAGGCCTTATCTGGGGATAGATAGGCTATAGCCAACCGGTCCTTGGGAGAAGGACCGGTGAAGGAACAAAAAAATGATTTTTATCTTGTCGCCTTTATTTCAAGCGTTATTGAAATTAAATGTTTTGTAATCTTCTTCTTCTTGAAATAAATAATACTCATTTTATTATCTCTGATTGTCTGAAAGTTTATTTCACTTAAGATTGTGCAAGTAAAATCACTTTGAATATTTCTGCAAAAATATTTTTGAGGAGATAATGCCCGGCCTTAACTATATAACGCCAGGCGTTAGTTACAGAGCCGAAAAGTTTTTTTGTTTTTATAAAATCTGTCAATTTACCTTAAAAACAGTAAACCCCTTATTCACCACCCCCCCCCCCCCCTTCTAAGGGCGCCATCAGATCCAACAGAGCTGAACCAAAAGGTCGGGTAGGCACAAAAATAGGTTTACAACGGTTAGCGTATAGGAATCGTAGAACAAAGCTCAAGCTTGCCAAATAGATGGCCTACGTCACGCTCAACTTGCAAATCGTTCGCACCCATGCTTCGAGAGTCGCTTGGTGCAAGTTCTTAGCACCCGAGAAAGGTAATCCTTCCTCCCGACTCGAGCAACATGAACCTCGCGCTCGCCTACACACAATACACTACTACCACTAGATTCAACCACATTCAACATTTTGAGTAAAATAAATTAAAATCTACGCAAATCTACTAATTGTAAATTAGAATCATAAATAAAAACTAATTATACTCAAATCCCTATGCAAGACACGAGTACTCAACTAGAGCACTACAAGAGTCAACATACCACTCTATCTTGCAATTTTTAGGCTAATACAACAATTCCTACATCACAACCAAGAATTGAATATATAGGGGCATACAAACAAGTGAGTGCGCGCTCAGGTGGGTGTTGTGGTGTGCGATGAAGATGAACACATAATATAACTAAAATAAAATACTTCCAGCATGCACTGAGATGTGCACGTGCAATGGGTAACACATAGAGGCTCTCCTCCAGACTCAATCTAAGCAATAGACGCAAATGACGTAACCATGAAAATTGAATAAAAGGCTAGGGGAAGAAAAGTTACACATGCTCAGAAATGAGCATACCAGAAGATTGGCATTAATACTGCGATGGAAATCCAAGTCTACCACCAAAATATCACCACCCTACAAGAAGGAAGCACCAAGCAATAGCAGAAATAATGTAATATAGCATTAGTGGATTAGATAAAGCAACATAAGCAAAATTGGGTTGTCTCCCATTAGCCCTTTTGTTTACCGTCCTTAAGGTGGACCAAATACCTGTATTAAGCAGTTTATATAAGATTGTCTATAAAAGCAAAGTTTATAAATCCTAATTATTACATGCTCATCAAAATGATCAAATATAAGGTTATTTAAAGTAGTAACTGGAAATGAAAGAAATGGGTCTGAATACCCAACAGAAACAGTCAAGAGGATCGGAGGCTTTCCATCTCCAAATTTCATCTTTCTTCATCCTCTTCCTCTCCTCCAATCGGCGGTCATGGCTGAAGTAGCATTTAACGCCCTGCACCAGTCTTTCAAGGAAAATGCAGGCAATGATGATGCGGTGGAATAGGTGATTGATTTCATCATTGTCATATGTTTTCCTTTCCAATACTGCCACTCAAAATTACCCAAAAATGGGTCCAAATATTCATTCTCCTACAGGGGGATATACGAAATATAAGAAATTAAAGCAGGAGGGGAAGCAGGAAGGGTGAACATATCAATATCAGCATTGAAGGAAGGATGATTAGGAAATAAAATGGAGGAAGAACTAAAAAGTTCAAACATAGGAGGAGTGGCCCCTGTTTCACTCCCATCAAATTCCCATGCTTGATCACTGTCAGTGTCGTAAGAATCATAATAAGGCGCATCTGAAAACTCAAATGCATCAATGGTGCGGCAGATCTCCTTCACCAATGAAGAGGTGCACATTTCCTCATAAGAAAGTGTTGGGAATATTACTCTCAATGTTCCCTTGATTTGAAGAAGCATCACACTCAATGCTAAGTACAAGTTGTATTTGAAAAACCCTATTTCATCACATGACTATGCAGGGTTAGCTTATTCCAAGATGGAAAGATAGTTCAGTGGGTTACTGCCAAAACCGCTGAGACATGATCTCTGTCTCAGCTGAACCGCTGTGACAAGGCCAAGAGCTGCTGAGAAGGTGTATGGGCCAGCTGAGCTGTAGATAGAAGAAAACCACTCAGACAACTGTCCATCTCAGTGGATCCGCAGGGACGGGACTGAAGAAGTCGCTGAGACTGGAAGCTGTCTCAGCCCAACCGCTGAGATAGATTCAAAAGGACTGGCGGGTTTTGCTTTTGGCGCAAGCTGCAGAAAAGCAAGATATGGTATTCCAATCTCGTCCATGCTGTGTCAGAGTACATCTGATAGCCGTTGAAAATCAGTGGAGTATAAAAGAATAAATTAGGGCTTTACAAAAGCACCCTCTCTCACTCTCACTCACAAATGAAGAACGTACAACTGTTCCATTGATGGCAGCCAAGAAAGCTTTCATTACTTGCTTCCTGAAGCTGCAAGGAGAAAGAAGATTGCTCCTCTTGATCAACTCAAGATAAAGCAAGTTGATCCTCATCCAACATCTGAAGGAAAGGATCAGAAGAATCAATGTTGAGGTCATTTCTCTCCTTCCTGCTTCAAGATTGCAACAACTGTTGTTCAGCATCAGAAGACCAAGGCTTGACCTCTGTTATCTTCTGGTTGTAATCATCTATTATAAATTTTGTAGGAACTTAACAGTTCTGAGATTGTAGGGCATCTTTATCTGAGAGTGTAGGGCTGTTTGGCCTGAGTAGTAGAGTTGAGAGGTCAACTTAAGTGTAGGATCTTTGGGAGATCAGAGGTAGGGCTATTGAGCCTAAGGTAGGGCTGTTGAGCCTGAGGTAGGGTTTGGGGAAAACCTGAGAGATCCTGAGGGATCTGTGTTGTAAGCTCTTGGAGCTAAGTTTTGAGGTGTTGGCCTTATCTAACTCATTGTTTGAGAGGTGAAGGGGAAAGAGGACTACTGAAGACACCCTGTCTTGAGGAACCTCTATAAACCATTGTGTGTTTTCTGTGTGCTTGATATATAACTAACTTGAAATCAGAAAATAACTAGGTTAAAGCCTAAAACCAAAAGAGACCTATTCACCCCCCCCCCCCCCCCTCTAGGTAACTAAGACTACATCCTAATAAACTATCAAGTGGTATCAGAGGTAGGTTGGTCAAAAAGGACATAACTGTCTGACCAGATCCTATAAAGAATAGTCTTATCTCAATCCAATGGCCTCCACTAGATTGCAGAAGGAGATGGGATCCATGAAGTTGCCCATATGCAATAAAGAAAACTTTGGCATATGGAAGAAAAGGGTTAGATTGTTTATGGAAGCATCAGACCCAAGGATTTGCATCACTATAAAACAAGGGCCCTTCACTTTTCAAACTGCCTCCACCATAGATCCAACTAGGAGAGTGGCCAAGGCTTTCAATGACTTGACCAAGGACGAACTCGCATTATTCACTATGGATAAAAGAGCCCAAAACATAATTGTTAATGCAATAGATGAATCTACATTTCAGAACTTGGTGCACTTCACAACTGCCAAGGAAATGTGGGATACACTGGTGGTGTATATGGAAGGGACAGCTGAGGTGAGGGATGATAGAAATTCACCCCTCAACTAAGAATATGAAGCTTTCAGGCAGCTGAGCCAGGAAAGCATTTCTATTTGTTATGAAAGGTTCTTTAGGGTAGGAAATAAACTAAGAACTTATGAAAGAGTGTTCAGTGACTATGAGCTTAATGACAAGTTCCTATGATCTCTAACTAGAGACTGGGACACAAAAATATGTGACATCAGGGAAGTGAACAAGCTTGGTGAAACTCCTACTCACACACTGTTTGGGAAGCTGCTCTCTTATGAGATGCAGTTATCTGCAAGAAAGGAAGAGGATACTTCAACAAGGGCTCATGCAAGGGAGAGATCTGTGGCTCTCATGGCTAACAGCTCCAAGAAGAGCAAAGCTAGGATAGTGTCTCCTCCAAGAAGGAGTGTTGAATCAGATAAGTCTGAGAACAACACTTCAGACAGCTCTTCATCTGATGAGGAGTTTGCTGCCTTCTCAAGGCAGTTCAAGAAGATGAGGAGGAGGTAGCAGTGGAAGAACAAGCCATCCTCCTCCTCACACTCCAAGAAAGACCACAGCAGATCTGAATGACAGCACCCAAGGGTACAGGTATGATTCTAAATCTAGTAAACATGTTTCAAATAACATCATTTGCTATTACTGCAGCAAGCCTGGACATGTCATAGCTGACTGTCCAGTCAAAAGGAAGGAAATGGTGATAAGAAACATCACCACCATAAGGATAGGAAGGGGGAAATCCTTCCTAACAAAGAAAGGAAAGAGACGGAGTGAATCTGAATCCTCATCTTCAGATTCAGATGTTGAGGAAGAAGCCTTCATTGGGTTGTTTGCAGCAGATAAAGATGATGACTGTCCTGCTGCCAAAATTGGAATCAGGTCCCCTCTATCACATTCAGACAGTGACATAGAGGAGGATGAAGAGGATAATGTTCAGCTTGGCCTCATGGCCATCACTGATAAGAAGGACAGTCAAAACAACTCTGACAATGAACAGGTGTTAATTCACTCCATCTCCTCTTCTGATTATGAGACAAGCCCAGAATCTGAAGCACCTTCATCAATTGGTGGAAGTGACTCATAATCTGAGGAAGATGTCAATCAATTGATTGGCAAGTATGGTGCTCTCTTGGAAGCTCTGAAAAAGAGCAAGAAGTTGGTCAAGAGGCAAGCCCAAGAAATTGCTTCCCTTAAGATGGATAAGAAAGAGTGCACCGAGTCACCCTCCATGGTGGATCAGATGAGTAAACAAATAAGCCATCTAAAGGGAATAACAATTGTGCACTTAAGCACCATCCCAAAAGAACAAGGACTCAATTCTCCAAGCCCAAATCTGTACTTCCTATTATTGACATCTTTTCCTATCAAACCAATAGGAGAGGACTAGGGTTCAATAAATTGGAAGTAGGAGAAGGGAGTGGGGAAAAGAGCAAGGACAAGGCTAATCCTCATACCACCTTTCATAAGGTGTTGCTTCCTTCTAACAGATATGATCATGACAGCATTTATGGTCACTGGAAGAATGGAAGCTCCTACAGGAATGAAAACACTCCTTATAATGGAAGAAAGGGCATGGGAATGAGTGCCATGAAGGCTCCCTATGAAGAAATTCAAATGGTCCAACCTAGAGCATTTGCACTTGGTACTTCAGCCCCATCATTTAGAAGTATGGAAGCTAGTTCTTCCAAGCTCTGTCCAGCAAAGAACATGGCTGCTGTCAAACCTGTAGACAAGTCCTATTGCTCAGTGTCTGATGCCATCCAATCTTGCTTGGCCTCCAAGCCAAAGAAAGCTGATGCCATTAAGACAAAGGGTACCAAGACTATACAGAAGTTAACATTCAGCCAGATCATTGCTGAAAGGAACATGAAAAATGTTATTGTCTCCCCTCCTGAACATAAGCACAGTGATGCTCTCTCCTCAAGAAATTTTCAGAAGAGGAGATACAATATTCATGAATGTTGGTGTTGTGTTAAAGTGGGATATTTTGTCATAGACTGTTGGCACAATCCCAATGTGCCAAGTGCAAAGAAGAGTCTTCCTGTAAAGGGTGCAGCTGGTTTGAGGTCATTTCATCATGCTAACAAGGACCTAGGACCCAAAATTATTTGGGCTCCTAAGGGTAACTAAACTCCATCTTGCAGGTCATTTCAAGTACCAGCCTCAACCAAATATGGTACTTGGACAGTGGGTGCTCAAGGCACATGACAGGAACCAGAAATCTTCTACAGGACTACACAGCTATGAAGAATGGACCTAAAGTCATCTTTGGTGGATCTGAAAGAGGAATCACCAAGGGATATGTTCTTCTATTTTGATAGGAAATGAAAAGGGCATGGAAAAGATGTATGTGCAAGACATGCCTAGTAGTAGCAGGGCATATTCAGATGCAGCAATTCCTGAAGAGGAAGAGGTCCAGGGTGCTGAAGACACTGCTGAACCAGCAGAAGTATTACAGCAAGCTGAGGACAGATTGCCTGCAGCTGTAAGACACCTAAGGGATCATCCAAGAGAACAAATTATTGGAGATAAGAACCAAGGTGTACTGACTAGAAGCAGGGCTCAAAATGAGGCCCTATTCTTGAGCTTCTTATCACAAATGGAGCCCAAGAAGTTTGAAGAAGCCAACCAAGACACTTTTTGGATTCAAGCAATGCAAGAAGAACTTCTTCAATTCAGAAGATGCAAGGTATGGAAGTTGGTGCCAAAACCTCAAGGACATAATATTATTGGAACCAAATGGATTTACAGGAACAAGTTGGATGAAAATGGAATAATCATCAAAAACAAGGCAAGATTGGTAGCCAAGGGCTACAGACAAGAAGAGGGAATAAACTTTGATCAAACCTTTGCCCCTATTGCAAGGTTAGAAGCAATTAGGTTATTCCTTGCCTATGCTTCCCACAAGGGGTTCAAGGTATATCAAATGGATGTCAAATCAGCCTTCCTCAATGGTGACTTGATGGAAGAGGTATATGTTGAACAACCATCAGGTTTTGTGCATCCAACCCTCTCTAATCATGTATATTTACTTAGGAAAGATCTGTATAGACTAAAGCAAGCCCCTAGGGCTTGGTATGAGACATTGTCTAGCTTTCTCATCAAGAACAAGTTCTTGAGGGGAATGATAGATAGTACATTGTTTCTTAGGGAAACAAGGGGCAAATGTCTTCTAGTCCAAATATATGTTGATGACATAATATTTGGGTCTACTGATGACCAGTATGAGATGAGCAGTATGAGAGAGCTCAAGTACTTTTTAGGCCTCCAAGTGAAACAGTCTGATGAGGGTATATTCATCTCTTAGACTAATTACACTAGGGAGGTTATCAAGAAGTTTAGGATGGAATCAGCTTCCACCATGAAAACTCCCATGGGGTCCAACATTTCCCTGGACAAGGATGAGAAGGGCAAGGCCATTGATGAATCCATGTACATGTGCATTATTGGATCCCTATTATATCTAACTGCTAGTAGACCAGATAGTATGTATGCTACATGTGTTTGTGCTAGGTACCAGGCATGCCCTAAGGAATCTCACTACTCAGCTGCAAAGAGGATTTTTAGATACCTTAAAGGCAGCCTACATCTTGGCCTTTGGTACCCTAAGAACAATGACTTTGAATTGACTGGATTTTCAGATGCAGATTTTGCAGGCTGCAAAGAAGACAGGAAAAGCACAAGTTGCACTTGTCAATTCCTAGGAAGGAGGCTGATATCTTGGAGGAGCAAAAAGCAGACAAGTGTAGCAATTTCCACTGCTGAGTCTGAATACATTGTTGCAGGAAGTTGTTGTGCACAACTATTATAGATTCAACATCAGTTAGAGGACTACAACCTCAAGGTAAGTGAGTCTCCTTTTTATTGTGACTCATCCAGTGCTATCTCTATTGCTAAGAATCCTGTCTCGCATAGCAGGACTAAGCATATAGAGATAAGATATCATTTTATAAGAGAACATGTTGAATGTAAAGACATCTGCCTTGAATTTGTCCCCACTGACAATCAAGTTGCTGATATTTTTACAAAAGTCATTGGATGAGGCCAAATTTAATACTTTCAAGATTGAACTAGGAATGTTAAATGTTGAATAATGTCACATCTTTGTTTTCAATCATCTATGATGTTATGCAGTCAAAGTATTGTCACATTATACATTTAAAATGTTGTGTTATGATTCACAATGTTACTAGTAGTCATCATATTATCACATCAACAATCCTAGTGACATGGTTAAGGCA
Source organism: Dactylorhiza incarnata (assembly GCA_033032865.1). Classification (NCBI taxonomy): domain Eukaryota; kingdom Viridiplantae; phylum Streptophyta; class Magnoliopsida; order Asparagales; family Orchidaceae; genus Dactylorhiza; species Dactylorhiza incarnata. The sequence continues at coordinate 3,418,539 of JAWHQI010000076.1, read as the reverse complement.
TAACTCAATCAAAACCCCAAGGACTAATGGTTAGATTGTAAGGTCAGCTAAAACAGAAAAGCTTGTTTCAGCTGAGCCACTGAGACAGCTGGGAAAAGTCTCAGCTAAACCGCTGAGACTGCTAAAACTATTCTAGCAGATGACAGTGCTCTGTCCCAGCAGGTAGGACGTCGTCTTAGTGGTTTTGCTGAGATGGGTTGGTCTCATTACAGTTTGTCTAAATGCAACCCAATTGACCCACATTCTACTCACAACTATAAGTTCAATTAACTCTAATTATTAGGGTTTATCATAACGCAGATAAAGCCATATAAATAGACAATCATTAATTAGTGTAAGGTACACAACCCTTCCTTCCTAGCCGCCGAGACAAATCTCTTCCATCCCAGCGCATTCTTCTACAGCAACAATGGCACCCAAGAGCTCAAAGAACCTTCTGGATGGGTATGAGATTGTCAGAAATGGCTTTGCCCATGCACAAGAAGACATAAAAGGAGTGATTCTACTCCTGGAAGCACAAGGCCCGGAATACCTTCTGTCAGAACCCACGGTCATTCTTAGAACTAAAGTTCTGGAATGGTTTAGCAATGCCAAATTATCTTCTTCCAAGACCTCTCTAAAGTCAAAAATAGGAGGATAGAAAGTGAAAATCTCCTCAGCAAAGATAGATAAAGCCTTCCAAATTCCCTCATGCACTCAGGATGAGGAGGAAGATATTTTTGGCAAAGACAAGAAGAATGCTCTGAAGTGGGCAGAGTACAGTGATGCCAAGACTGGGTCATTAAAGAGAAAATTCTTCAATCAAATGGGCAAACTCCTATCTGATATAGTAGGCAAAGCTATCCTATGCAAGCCTGGGTCATATGATACTATATCCCAATCTATGTTTGACATCATAACAAGAATCATTCTCACCAAGAAAACTTCATGGGGAGAAGTCATATTTTAGAGACTGAAGGAATGTCTGCAAGCACCAAACATGGGTAGATTTCTATCCCTATATCAGATACAAACCTATCCTGAAAGGTATAAAGTGAAAGGATCCAATATCCATTATCTGAAGAGAATGGATATAAAAACTCTAGACATGTTCACCAGGGTGCTCCCTATGAGCCAGCCATATGAGGCAAAGGAGAAAGAACCAAAGAAAGCCAAAGCAGTGAAGACGCCAAGAATGGTTTTATCAAGTTATGAGTCTGATCACTCAGATAAAAATGAAGATGCTGGTGCTGATCTTGTATAACACAGTATCCCTAATAAGGATGACTTACCTCCTGACAGTGTCCATCCACAGGACTTGGACGTAGATAGTACCCCTGGTAATTAATCCTTAAACTCCACATTACTCATAATATTATTTTACCATAGCTAACCAACTAAGTTGTCACTAATGACACTTAAATTATGTGGACCTCAGCTCCCCAAGGCCAGCCGAATGCTCCATCTAAGGGGGAGCATCAACAAGAGCCGTCCCCCATGGATGGTATCAATGATCAAAATGGAAGTGAAGGAGACAAATCTGACAAGGAAAAGTTCCTTCTCCGAAGGACTTACAAAGTAAGCTTGATACAATAATACTAGATCTTGAAAGAAGAATATCAAATAACATTGATGACTCCCCAGATCTCTGGGTCTTACCCCAACAAGAACTATCTGATGCCCCATATGAGGGGGAGAAGCCAAAAGAGCCATCAGCTGATAAAATTGATGTTCTTGGTAATCCCTAAAACCCTGCCTTAGTATTGCTAAATCATTAAATCTAACTCCATAATTCTTGTCCTAGAATTCCTGGACTCATCAGATCAAGGTGATCTATCTGAGGGGGAGGAGCCAACTTACTCTAATGATGATAATGGTGATGGAAACAATAACATTGATGATCTAGCATCAGTTGCTGATCTAGAGGCTGATCAAGGCAAAAATAATGCTCCTGTTCAAAATTTAGAACAGGTGCTACCTACAGCATAACAACAATCCATACCTCCACAAGAATCAGTCCCTCCTCTCAGTCCTCAACATAGAAACACAGAACAAATGATTGATGATCAGCAAACCTCCACTTCCTCACAGGCAAATGAAAGCATTATAAATGCTATTCAACTTATGTTAGAGACTCATCTAACATTTATGAAGGAATATGTTGATCAGTCAGCTTCCACTGTTAAAGCTTACATTGATCAGTCCATTTTGAATGTAAAATCTGAAGTAATGGCTGAGGTCAAGGAAATTATGGAAGAAACTGCCATTCTAAACAAACTAATGACCAAGTGCTTTGATCTGGCAGAGAAATTAATGGTCTCTCAAAATACCATTCTCAGATCAATGGACAAACACCTTCAACTCTTTGAACAGGATATGACTTATGTCAAGAATTATGTCAGCAAGACAGATGAGGTGATTGAAAACTCCTCAAATTAGATCCAAGAAAATATATACTCCACTGCTCTGCAGTTGAATGGTGAGGCTGACAGAAACAAAGATGAGCTCAAGGCTGACATTGAGAGGAACAAGGATGAGATGAAAGATCATATGGAAAACATTTTCCAAACAATCTCTGGCACATTAACTGCGGCTTAGCAGGAGATAAGTCAAAGAATATTTGAAGAAGCCAGAAAGGGGGAGGAGAACAATGTTGTAACAAATTCTGAGCTAGCCCTCAAGGTTCTGCAAGGAACTAGGCTTGCATTAAACCTTCCCCTCCTGGATAGGCAAAGAGCAGAGGATTGGGACTTCTCAAAACAGGAAGAAATTGCCTAGAATACAAGACTGGCAAAGAGAAGAGAAAGAGAACAAACAATGCTTGCTGAAGAATTCATGTCCAAGCAAAGGGATGAACAATCTAAGGATCCAGATTTTGAGTATTGGAGTGAAGAATCCAAAAGTATAATATTAAATGCATGGCTAAGCCATGGTCAAATCTGCAAAGATATTGATAAGGTGTATCCATCTGAAGAATGGATAAAGCACCTAGAAAGGAACACTAAAAGAGATAGGGTATTCAAAGATAATCTGGTAAGATAGGACAACCCAAGGAGGATGCCTTCAAAGTATATTCCTAAGCCATTCTTATATTTTACAAGACAAGAAAATAGGAGGAAAATAGCTGAAATTGAAGCAGCAAATGCAAAGAAAGACACTGTCACCACTGCTGCAAGGAACAAAGATGTTGCTGCTGAAGTCAATGCTAATAAAGGAAAAGAAGTTGTTGCTGACACTGAGTGCTCATCTTCTTCTAAGAAAAGAAAATTTTAAATAAATGTATTTAAGAATTATGAATTTCTAAATGTATAATGAACAATATCTCATTACTTAGTCTGAAATGCAAATGAATGAACTGTTGAATTGATTACTGTGTATTGCAAGCTAATATGAGCTATAGCTTCACTTTACTCTATGTTATTGTTCATGTTAGTCTGTGATGCATTGTCATGATTTTCTAATCATATTAGTGGATTGATAAACTATGTGATACTATGCCTCTCTTAAATATTATCTGTTATGATGCTATCTGTAGAAACCGATTTCTCGGTCTCTTGTGGAGCTCGGGGCCCTCAACAAATTGAGGGGCGACTAGCCCTTACCGGTCCCTCGGAAGAGGTAGGCAGATAACTCAGACAAGGAACAAAGACCCTGGTCTCAGCAAGGAGGTCCCTCCACTAACCCGGAAGATCGTTGAGCGCTTCCACTCCCAAGCCAAAGCTAAGACTCGGGCACCTTGGAGAGCTAGAGAGCCCAAACCAAAGCGACCTATGGAGAGAAGAAGGCTCAAAGATTCTGAAACCGGTCCTCTTCCAAGGTGCCCTTTAAGGTCTATTTATAGATTTTGGTTTTGTGGTCTGTCAATAGCCAACTCTCGCTGTCCATTCTTACTATCCGCACCCCAAATTGGTCTGCTAACAGCCAAACTTCGTTGTTTGGAGGGGCTAGCCGCAGACCACCAGGAGTTTTCTGGTAAAAGACCACCCCAGGTACCGGCGAACTAGAGACCCTTGACCTGTTCTAGCGAACACGGGGCTCGCCAAAATGGCTGGCTGGCTCGCCTGCCTAGCGAACTCCTTCGACTGACTGGCTCGCCTGCCTCTAGGGCTCGCCTGCCGAACCGCTCTTTAGCGAGTCGGGCTCGCCAAAATTTCTAACTGTACCCCAGAAACGGCTATTTGCACCCCAAGGTCCCGGGCCTTCCTAGCGAACTCCTTCGACCGGCTAGCTCGCCTGCCTCTAGGGCCTCTCGCTCTTCTTTGGCTCGCCCCGCCTGGCTCGCCCATCCCTGGCTCGCTCCCTTGGGTATGCGAACCAGGGACCCTTCCCGGCGAACATCGGGGTTGTACACAATCCCCGCTCTTCGCGAGGTTGTCTTGAGCTCGCGAAGAAACATCCAACCCCTGGTGTTCGCCGATTCGGCTGATGTGGCAGGAATCTCTCGGTGGGTCCCATGCCCAAAACTATAAATACCGTCCACTGCGGCTAGTGATCGAGCTTTTCCTTCCCCTTCTTCCTCGCAGGAAACAACCTCTCCTGAATGTCTTCTAAGCCGAGCGCGTTGGATCGGCTGAAGGCTTCCAGGGAGATGGCGAAGGCCCAGGCCGCCGGACGCAACGCCTGGATGTTCAACCTTGCCACCTCCCTTTCTCCCCGGACCAAAAAAGCCAAGACGGTTAGGAGGTCGCTGGGGGAGGACACGACCTTACCTCCTGATTTGCCCCTACCGCCGAATACCGGGCTCGCGCAACAGGTATTCTTCGTCTAAATTCTCTACATCGACTCTCTACTTACTCCTTTTCTTCTCGCAGAATCCTCCACCTGAGGAACGCATGGCGGGCCTTACGCTGACCTCTTCTCGCCCCCGTCCCCAGCGAGGTTGGGATTGCTAATTGCTGGGGTTAGGACCTCAACCCAACAGGCACCTCTCTCGCAACCCCGTACGTCACAAGTATATTCCTTTATCTCCGCTTAAGTCTCTGTGTGATATCCATGCGCTTATGACCTGTGCAGATACCCCACCGTCGAGCCCCGGGAAGAAAGGCTCCACACCGGCGCACTCGCCGATTCCGCCTAAGGTTAACGTGGAGACCCCGGGCTTCGATATGGTGGGCAGGAAAAGTCCAGGCGGCTCGCTTCTCGACGGCGCCCAGGTCGCGGAGAGGGTGGTGTATCCCCCTAGTCTAGGGAAACCCCACATCCCAGGGTTCCGCGAAAACTTCCAGGGTCGATCGGAATCCTCTCGCAAGCAACGTCGCGAGTCCCCCTTCTCCCAAGGTTAGTACATTTGTCTGGGCTCGCTTTCCCGCTCGCCCCCTGATCCTACTAGTTCTTCCTTCGCAGACATTTCGGAAGCCACGCCTGAGTCAGAGCATGGGAGGGTGGAGATGTCACCGCCGCCCTCGCCGAGCCAGATGGAAGACTTCTTGGGAGACCTAGGCGACTCCGAGCGAATGAAGAGACGGGTGTCAGAGGTGCTTCAGAAGCATGGTATGATGTTGCGCGAGCTGGAGGAGCGATATGACGTGGACCGAGCTTCCTTCAACGAGAGATTTGTCGTGATGGAGGACGCGAATGCGCGCTTGCTCGCCGAGGCGGGGCCGGTGACTCGCGCAGACTTTACCTCGCCCGGCGTGCACATCTCGCGGGGCGAGGATCAAGCACACTTAATCCTGCGCGAGTTCAAAGCACTTCGCGAATACCACTATCCGAGAGTGCTGCCGCGCGCGGGGAAGCGAGGTCGGGGTCGCTGGAAATGGCTTCCTTACCCCTGAGCCTGCCGCGGGTTTATTTTTACTATCCCCTTGCTTTTATTTCTTTCATGACGCTTCTGTTTGAACAATATCTGTGGTGTGGTAATACTTGCGAGTCTATCGTGACTCGCCTTTTATCATTTTTTGTTCTGCCCTTTATTTTTGTGGTGCGCCTATGGCTTATTCCGTTCGCTTGCCGTGTTCGATACGATTTCCCTCGTGGAGCGCCCGCGAACTTCTGGGCGACGTTGTGCCCAAACTTTCCTTCCCTCACGGGCCGGCCTCAGGCGGGGCTTAATTACCGCGCGGTGGCGAGCTTGGGCTCGCAAGACTGTAGTTTAATCGAGTAGAAATCTACTTTATTTTCTCTATCTGCACCCCCGACGCTTCGATTCCCGTGCCCATCTTAGTTTCCTATAAATAGTTCGGATTCATTTTTCCATCCGTAGCATTTATTTCTCTAATCCTCTCGCGTCTACGCTAGTTTCTGTTCTCGCAAGCTCGTGCTCGCATTCGCCGCTTGCAGGCCGCCTCTTCCACACTCGATGCGAACAAATCAGTCAGTGGGAGCGGATGGCGAGAGTGAGGGGCGGTCAAGATGCGCCTCAGCGTTTCAAGCCCTTGAATTCTACTGCATGAACATCACGGCAGAGGAGTACAAACATGTCGTGGATCGTTATCTCCCGGAGGGTTATTCGGCTCGCTGTCCAAGCGAGAGATCTACATTGAACGAGACCGAGGCTGACGAACTCGCGATCCCCATTGCTCACTTCGAGAATGGGTTGCGACTCCCTTTATGGCCTAAAATTCGTCAGGTACTTCGCTTAGCCTTCTCGCCATTCCCTGTTCGCCATCGCGACTTTTTCACGGTTCTTTGCAGGTGCTGCGGTATTATGGGGTGCTGCCGAGCCAGCTGACCCCGAATGCGATCGCGGGCATTGTCGCATTCGCCAGTTACATGCGGGAGGAGAGGATCGAGTTCAGCCTCCTCGTCTTCCGCAAAGTGTTTTCCTTTCGCGCCTTCCGGGATGGGACCACCTACTTCGCGAGTCAGCACGTCACCGTCTGCGAGACGGTGAACAAGAGTCACTACTGGACTCAGAAGTTCATCCTGGTGAAGGGACCCTTCGGTAACCTCCACTTCACCCCTCTTCAACGGGATGACGCCACCTACCGCCCTCCGAGCTCGTTGGGCGGTGCCGACGCCAAACTCCTCCAATACCTCTCCGGAAAAAACTTCGAAGTCGCCCATCTGCGGCGCAACGTCGACTCGCTACTCGTAGTTCCTCAAGGGGAAGGTATGGCTCGCTCTCGCCCCACTCTCCTTTCCTTTTTCTTTGTTGTGTAACGCTTTTACTCTTCAGGCGAGCGCGAGATCCCCGTTAATCCTCCGCACGCGCAAGGCACCACTCTTACGGCGGACACTCTCGCGACCGCGGCGGCAGAGGCTTGCCGCGATCTTCCTACCACCGGGTCCGGCAAGAAGCGGCCTCCATCTGCGAGTCAGCCTGGTTCGCAACCCTCCTCCAAGAAGTCGAAGGGGAAAACCCTCGCCGTCAAAGACAAGAGAGCGGTCGTCGATCTGAGCGAGACCGACGGCTCGCCCCCTTCTATTGCGAAACAGCCGGACCCGTTGGCGAGCCAGGGCGCTGGGAGCTCTTCCACAACCCCCCAACCCAAGGGCCACAAGAACTTTGGTCTGGGTGAGAAGGTTTCTGATATCCTCGGCGAGCCCCTGCTCGCTTGGGATCCTGACGCCAACCGGATTTCTTGCTCCACCCTTCACCCCTCCTGGGTGGAGCTCGGTAAGGCCGGGGAGGAGGCGTTCTCTATCTCCTTCGGCTCATACGGCTGCGAGGACGCCGCCGCCTATAAAGAGATGGGGCCAAGGCAACTGGTCTATGAAGAAATGCGAGCCCAGTTCCGCTCGAGGGAGCTCGCACATATGGCGGGGCGTCATTATCTGCAGGCGGATAGGGATATCCGCGCGTACAGGGAGGAGCTTAAGAGGGCTCGCGAGGAGATCAAAGGCCTTAAGGAGAGAGAGGAGGCGTCGGAAAGCCTCCTCGCCGGGATGCAGGGCAAGATGGTAAGTTGGAGAATACCATGCTGAAGGCTCGGGTGGCCGAGCTGGTTCGCAGCGTGCTGCCTCCTTCTCCTGGGCGAGCCAGGTCTCAACAGAAGGTGGCCGAAAGTGAGGAACAGAGGCGGCGAGATGCACAGGAGGTCGCCAACCTCGTCTTCACGACCCTTAAGAATGCGAGTCTACTAGCGGAGGACGCGATGGAGTTTACAGCCGAAGACGTCTGCCCGGACTTCTTCGACTTGGCGCCATGGTTGGGGGCTCGCAAGAATGGCGAGGGCCCCCCAGAATGAACCCCCTTAGCCTCTCTTCTCCTTCTCTCTTTCGAATGTATATTATTCTTTTTGGGCTGGCGAGATCGCCGCCGAACATAGAAAAATCTTGGGGAATGATAGTTATGATTTTTTCGTTAGTATTTATGCGCGTGCTCGCGTTTCTTTTTTTCTCTCGCATTTGATCTCTTTCTCCTGAACTCTCATGACTGGTTATGCGGCAGTGCTTCCGGGGGGCTTGCGAATGCATGTGTCTGGGCTCGCCTCGCCAGGGTTCTCCTCTTGTGGATCTCGCGAACCCGGGCTGTCGCTGCCCGCGGATACTGCCCGGCGAACCCGACCTTGGCGAGCTTGAGCCTCGGTATCCTGCGAATCAAAACTCCCCGACTTTAGTATCTCAACCCGCTACCTCGGGCCCTACCAGCCTCAACCCTTTCAATTTTTCGAACCAAACCCTTCTGGCTCTAACACCTCAACCTGCTATCTTAGGTCCTGATCCCTATTGCCAGCCTCTCCAGAGATCAAGCTGAACCCCCCATCTAGGTGAGAGCCTGGGAGCGGAATCGATCTGCGGCATTCCAGCACCAACATATCCGACCTTGCCAGCCTCTCCAGAGATCAACCTGAACCCCCCGTCTAGGTGAGAGCCCAGGAGCGGAATCGATCTAGGGCATTCCAGCACCAACATATCCAACCTTGTCAGCCTCTCCATAGATCAACCTAAACCCCCCGTCTAGGTGAGAGCCTGGGAGCGGAATCGATCTGGGGCATTCCAGCACCAACATATCCAACCTTGCCAGCCTCTCCAGAGATCAACCTGAACCCCCCGTCTAGGTGAGAGCCCGGGAGCGAAATCGATCTGGGGCATTTCAGCACCAACATATCCAACCTTGCCAGCCTCTCCAGAGATCAACCTGAACCCCCCGTCTAGGTGAGAGCCCGGGAGCGGAATCGATCTGGGGCATTCCAGCACCAACATATCCAACCTTGCCAGCCTCTCCAGAGATCAACCTGAACCCCCCATCTAGGTGAGAGCCCGGGAGCGGAATCGATCTGGGGCATTCCAGCACGAACATTTCCAACCATGCCAGCCTCTCCAGAGATCAACCTGAACCCCCCGTCTAGGTGAGAGCCTGGGAGCGGAATCGATCTGGGGCATTCCAGCATCAACATATCCAAACTTTGTCATGTCGGCACGGTAGTAGTTATAAGCATTATAAAAAAGGAGTAAGACATTCAGTAAACAATATAATAAAGCTTTTAAGGGTAAAATCATTTCAAATCATCCCCACTCCTGGCTCGGTCGAGGGGCACCCCCTCAACATCCTGGAGGTGATATCCTCCTGACTTGAGCACCCCGCTTACAATATATGGACCCTCCCAGTTGGGGTTAAGCTTACCCATCGCGGCCCCTCTGCCGGCCGCATCGACCTTCTTCAGGACCAGGTCCCCTTTCTGAAAGTGCTTTATCCGGATATGTTTGTCAAAATATCGAGCCATCCGCCGCTTGACCTCTTCCTTCCTGATGGTGGCCAAGTCCCGGAGTTCTTCCACCAGGTCCAAAGACAGCCTCTGCTCTGCATTGTTATCTTCTAGCCACTCTTCATCCCCCTCGCTCACAGAGATCACCCGGGGGGTCTTTACCTCCAACTCTATGGGGAGAATGGCCTTGGACCCGTGAGAGAGCTTGAATGGAGTCTCCCCGGTGGCGGTATTTGGAGTAGTCCTCATGGCCCAGAGGACGGAGGGTAGCTGTTCCACCCAGTTTCCCCGAAGGTTTTCCACTTTCTTTTTTAATAGGTTAACGATTATTTTGTTCGCCGCCTCCACCTGCCCATTGCTCCTCAGGTGGTGGACCGATGCGAACCTGAGGTCAATGCCGAGCTGAGTGCAGAAGCCAACAAACTCTTCACTGGCAAACTGCGGCCCATTGTCCGTCACTATAGTTAGAGGGAGCCCGTGCCGGCAAATTATCTCCCCCCACACAAAATTCCTTACAACCTGAGAGGTTACCTTAGCGAGTTCTTTCACTTCTACCCACTTGGAGAAGTAGTCGATCATGACCAGCAGGAACTTCCTCTGGCCGCTGGCTTGGAGGAAGGGACCGACCAGGTCCAGCCCCCATATGGCGAAGGGCCAGGGAGCCGTGATGGTTCGGAGCCTTTGAGCTGGGAGGAGTTGGAGCAGAGCATAGAGCTGGCACTTCGGACACTTTCTCGCGAACTCTGCCGCATCCTTGCTGAGAGTGGGCCAGAAGTAGCCTTGCCTCAACACCCTCCCTTCCAGGGTCCGACTCCCGGAGTGGCTGCCGCACTCCCCGGAGTGGATTTCTTCCAAGACTCTCGGAACCTCCGCCTCGGAAACACAACGGGCCAGGAGTCCCGAGAGAGTTTTCCTATATAGCCCTCCTGCATGCAAGGAGTAATAAGCGGACTTATACCTGAAGCGCCTCTTGTCCACGTCCTCTCCAGGGAACTGCCCGGAGGATAGGAAGGTGATGAATGAATCCATCCATGAGGCTTGTTGATCCACCTCCATCAATTCTCCTTCCTCGATGGAGGGCCGGAAGAGTTCCGAAGTCGTCCCTCCCGCTCGGGGACCGAACTTGGCTAAGAGGTCCGCCTGGGTGCTCTCCTCCCTCGGCACGTGCTTGATGGAGAAGGTGCGGAACTGCCCGATGACCCCCTTAACCTTCTCCAGGTATAGCAGGAGGGTCGGGTCCTTTGCTTCAAACTCTCCCTTGATCTGGCATGCTACCACCATGGAGTCCGTGGAGACCTCCACGTCCTGCACTCCCAGTTCACGGGCCAGCCGAAGGCCCGCTATCACCGCTTCGTACTCAGCCTGGTTGTTGGTAATTGGGAAACGAATGTTTAAGGCTTGCTCAATCCGAGTCCCCTGAGGGCTTACTAGGACCATTCCCCCTCCGTAGGAGTATTTTCCCGACGCTTCGTCCACCAACATCTTCCATGCCTCTGGGGGAGGTTGCTCGTGCTCCCCCACTTCGACCGCATAGTCGGCCATGAAGTCTGCCACCGCCTGAGCCCTGATGGACGTCCTGGGCACGAACGTGATATTGAATTCACTTAACTCCACTGACCACTTTGCCAACCTCCCTGAGTGCTCCACCCCTTCCATGATTTTACGGAGTGGGTGGTCCGTCACTACCTTGATTGAATGGGCTTGAAAGTAAGGCCGGAGCCTCCGGGCTGACACCACCAATGCGAAGGCCAACTTTTCTAAGATCGGGTGCCGGAGCTCTGCCTTCTTCAGCACTCGGCTGACATAGTAGATAGGGAACTATTTCTTCCCCTCCTCCCAGATTAATACGGAACTTACTGCTTCGGACCCTACCCCCAGGTACAGGGATAGGTCTTCTCCGGGCCTCGGTCCCTGGAGCAGAGGGGTTTGGGTGAGCTGTTCTTTCAGATCCTGGAAGGCTTCCTCGCACTCCCGGGTGCATTCAAACTTCTTGTTGCCCCGCAACACCTTGAAAAATGGTGCACACTTTTCTCACGCCTTGGAGAGGAACCTGCTGAGCCCAGCCAACTTCCATGTAAGGCTCTGAACCTCCTTCGGATTCCTTGGCGACCCCAACTCCATCACCGCCCTAACCTTGTCCGGGTTAGGCTCCACTCCCGCGGGGGTGAGCAAGTGGCCTAGGAACTTTCCTCGGCTCGCTCTGAAGACGCACTTCAAGGGATTGAGTTTCATCTTGTACCGCCGTAGGGTCCCGAACGTCTCCTCAAGGTCTTGGAGGTGAGACCCAAGGTCTCAGCTCTTCACCATGAGGTCATCAACATAAACCTCCAAGTTTCTTCCCTTCTGCTCACGGAAGACTCTGTCCATCATCCTTTGGTATGTGGCCCCTGCATTCTTGAGCCCGAACGGCATCATCTTATAACAGTAGCATCCATCCCCCGTGATGAAGGAGACATCTTTGATGTCTGGGGGGTGCATGCGGATTTGATGGTAACCTGAAAAAGCATCTAAAAAGACATCACAGGAAAACCGACGGCTGAGTCAACCAGCGCGTCGATTCTAGGCAGGGATAACAATCCTTAGGGCATTATTTATTAAGTAAAGAAAAGTCGATACACATCCTCCATTTACCTCCTCCCTTTTTCACCATAACGACGTTGGAGACCCAGCCTGGATACTGGATCTCCGATACAAAGCCTGCCTGTAGGAGCTTGCCCACCTCCTCGCGGATGGGTCCTTCCAGCTTGTCGGTGATGGCCCTCCTCTTCTAGCGGATGGGGCGGGTGCCGAGGTCGAGGTTGAGGCGATGGCAAGCCACATCCGCGTCGATCCCGGGCATTTCCGCAGTGCTCCAAGCGAAGACGTCTACGTTCTTTTGTACGCAAGCCAGAATCTCCGCTTGATCTTCCGGGTTGAGACCTCCGCTGACCCGGACCTTCTCCACCACCCCCAGCCGGGTGGTGACCTCGAGCTCCACGACCTCGTCCACAGCCTCCAACCGGGACTGCTCTCCCCAAGCCCTCTCCTCCTCGGCACAAGTGAGAGCCTGGGTTCCTTCCTCGACCTCCTTCTCTACCAACATCAGCTCCTCCGCCCCCCCCCCCCCCCCCCTCCTAGGCCTTCTCTCCTTCTTCCTCTCCTTCCGCCCGGGGTCCCTCAGCTACCCCTTCTTGGGCATGGACTTCATCTCCCGCCAACCTCTCCTCGGCTACCTCTTTACCACCTGCTTCGGCCGCTTCCTCCATCATCTTATACCATTCCTCCGCTTCTCCCATCCAGGAGATGGTGTTGACAGCCATCACGTAGCACTGCCTCGCCACCTTGGGATCCCCCCTGATCCGCACCTGAACCCCTCCGTCGTTGAACTTAAGGCATTGATGAAAGGTGGAGGGGACACAGCGGAACGCGCTGATGAGCGGCCGTCCGAAGATGACACTGTAGCTGCTTGGGGCGTCCACTATGACAAAACGGCAGTTTCTGGACTGCCCACCCAGGGTTACATGAAGTCCTACTCCCCCTTCTACTTCTTTCCTCTCCCCCGAGAATCCAAACAGAGGGCCATCCGAGGCCAACACCCTTCTGGGTTCCACCTCCATCTTGTCAAACGCCTTCTTGAAGATGACGTTGACTGAACTCCCGTTGTCCACCAGGATTCAGGAGACGGTGAAGTTCTCGATCGCCGTCTGAATGACCAGCGCATCGCAGAACAGGTCCTCATAGCCTGGCATGTCTTTCTGGGTGAAAATGGTTTTTTCGGCCGGGGGTGGAGCGGTGGATGTCGAAGCTACGCTCCGGCGGTAGATGGTATGGAGGCTAGCCTTGCAAGTTGCCTCCACCCCCACCCCCCCCCCCCCCCCCCATGGATTACCCCGATCCCTCCTCTACTTCCCATATCGGCTCTATCCTCACACCTTTCCTCATCCTCCTCTTGAGGTTCGACCTCCACGATCCTTACTGGCTGCTGTTGCGGTGGCGCGGGCGCTCTGCCCCTCTTTACTTCTAGGAACTCCGGACAAGTGTCCATCGAGTGACCTTCCCCATCATGGAAGATACAATATGGCAACGTCACTTCCCCTGCATCGGCCTCTGCCACCCTACTCCTTCTCCTCCTAGCGGCTGCCGTTTCTACCTCTCCTCTCCTTCCTCTCCTCTCCTTCCTCTCCTCTTCCTCTTTCACGTCCAATTGCCATGGCCTGTTGGGGAGGGGGAGGCATTTGCATCGGACCTTACCTCCACCCTAACTAGGGGGGCCTCCATTGACCTCCGACATGGTTACCCCTTCCTGGGCCGTAACCCCTTCCCTGCCCTTGCATTCCTCCACCTTGCGGCCTCCATTTCCCCTCTGGGGCCCGGGGCTCTTCCCTTCTCCTGACCTCCTGCTGCCTCACCTCCGGTTCACTGAGCTTTGCTAGCCTCTTGGTGAGCTCCGGATTGGCTTCCTCACTCGCGACTTCCTCCGACACCCTCTCCATCAGCTCTTCATCGGAGACGGGGGATTTTCTCTTCAACGCCATCTTGAAGAAACTCTCTTTCAACCCGACCATGAAGGCAAGTTGGAGTGCAAACCCAGGCATCTCCTGAGTGAGCTGCACTTCCTCCTAGAACCGATCGGCGTACTGATCCAGCGACTCCCTGGGTCCCTGCTTCACTGCGAAGAGGGAATCAGCGTCCTTCTTCCTCTTTTTTGAGGTCGAGAACCTCAGCAAAAAACTTCGGCGCAAATCCTCGAACGAGTAGATTGACCCTGCAGGGAGCTGATGGAACCAGTCCCTGGCCTTCTCCTTGAGGGTGACGGCAAAGAGCCGACACTTGAAGGCATCTGACATCAGCCTGATGGAGACCGAGTCTTCGAAACTCTGCAGGTGCTGGACAGGGTCATCTCTACCATTGTAGTACACCCGGTCCGATTCTCCAAATCCCCCAGGGACGGGTGCGGAAAGCACCAGCTCGCAAAAGGGGCTTCCCCCTCCTTTCACTCTTCCTGGCTCCACTCGCCCCCCGAGCTCGCTCGCCAAACTTGAGCTCACCGGGACTGTGCTCGCGAGGGCGGTGCTCGCCTGAACCACCCCGACTGTCGCCGCTTCCTCTTGGCGCGCACTCGCCTGCGTCGCGCTCACTGGGACGGAGCTCGCCAGCACTGAGCTCGCCGGACTGGCGAACAACACTCGCCCTTCCTTGCCCTGACCTAGACCAACGGCAACTTCCTTTCCAGCCCTCCCCCCTGGTGCCTCCTCGCCGACTGTTGTAGGGGGAGGGGGCGCCCGAGGGGCTGGGCTCGCAAACTCGCTTTGCAGAGCTGTGACCGTGAACCCCAAGGTGTCGAGCACCTCCTTTCTGAAATCTGCGAGCATTCTGGCCATCGCCTCCTGAGGTGTCTCGCCGAACTCCTCGCCTTGCTCTTCATCGCCCGCCATGTCCCTTCTCCGGAACTTTCTTGAAACAGCCACACTCCACGCTAACCGCACCAAAATGTTGAAACCGATTTCTCAGTCTCTTGTGGAGCTCGGGGCCCTTAATGAATTGAGGGGCGACTAGCCCTTACCGGTCCCTCGGAAGAGGTAGGCAGATAACTCGGACAAGGAACAAAGACCCTGGTCTCAGCAAGGAGGTCCCTCCACTAACCCGGAAGATCATTGAGCTCTTCCCCTCCCAAGCCAAAGCTAAGACTCGGGCACCTTGGAGAGCTAGAGAGCCCAAACCAAGGCGACCTATGGAGAGAAGAAGGCTCAAAGATTCTGAAACCGGTCCTCTTCCAAGGTGCCCTTTAAGGTCTATTTATAGATTTTGGTTTTGTGGTCTGTCAATAGCCAACTCCCGCTGTCCATTCTTACTATCCGCACCCCAAATTGGTCTGCTAACAGCCAAACTCCGTTGTTTGGAGGGGCTAGCCGCAGACCACCAGGATTTTTCTCGTAAAAGACCACCCCAGGTACCGGCGAACCAGAGACCCTTGACCTGTTCTAGCGAGCACGGGGCTCGCCAAAATGGCTGGTTGGCTCGCCTACCTAGCGAACTCCTTCGACTGACTGGCTCGCCTGCCTCTAGGGCTCGCCTGCCGAACCGCTCTTTAGCGAGTCGGGCTCGCCAAAATGGCTAACTGTACCCCAGAAACGGCTATTTGCACCCCAAGGTCCCGGGCCTTCGAAGCGAACTCCTTCGACCGGCTGGCTCGCCTGCCTCTAGGGCCTCTCGCTCTTCTTGGGCTCGCCCCGCCTGGCTCGCCCATCCCTGGCTCGCTCCCTTGGGTATGCGAACCAGGGACCCTTCCCGGCAAACATCGGGGTTGTACACTATCTATGATGCCATAATGTGCATGTTATGATGAATGCCATGTAGTGGAGATACATGATAAATAATTATTTTAATATGTACCTTAGCATTGAGGGTGTTCTGCCTTCTTCAAATAGGGGGAGATTGTTGGGAATATTACCCTCAATGTTCCCTTGATTTGAAGAAGCATCACACACAATGCTAAGTACAAGTTGTATTTGATAAACCCTATTTCATCACATGACTATGCAGGGTTAGCTTATTCCAAGATGGAAAGATAGTTCAGTGGGTTACTGCCAAAACCGCTGAGACATGATCTCTGTCTCAGCTGAACCGCTGAGACAAGGCCAGGAGCCGCTGAGAAGGTGTTTGGGCCAGCTGAGCTGCAGATAGAAGAAAATCGCTGAGACAACTGTCTGTCTCATCAGATTTGCTGGGATGGGACTGAAGAAGCTGCTGAGACTAGAAGTTGTCTCAGCCCAACCGCTGAGACAGATTCAAGAGGACTGGGGGGTTTTGCTTTTGACGTAAGCTGCAGAAAAGCAAGATATGGTATTCCAATCTCATCCATGTTGTGTCAGAGTACATCTGATAGCCGTTGAAGATCAGTGGAGTATAAAAGAATAAATTAGGGCTTTGCAAAAGCACCCTCTCTCACTCTCACTCACAAAAGAAGAACATACTACTATTCCATTGACGACAGCCAAGAAAGCTTTCATTACCTGCTTCCTGAAGCTGCAAGGAGAAAGAAGATTGCTCCTCTTGATCAACTCAAGATAGAGCAAGTTGATCCTCATCCAACATCTGAATGAAAGGATCGGAAGAATCAGTGTTGAGGTCATTTCACTCCTCCCTGCTTCAAGACTACAACAGTTGTTGTTCAGCATCAGAAGACCAAGGCTTGACCTCTGTTATCTTCTGGTTGTAATCATCTATTATAAATTCTGTAGGAACTTAACAGTTCTGAGATTGTAGGGCATCTTTGCCTGAGAGTGTAGGGCTGTTTGGCCTAAGTAGTAGAGCTGAGAGGTCAGGTTGAGTGTAGGATCATTAGGAGATCTGAGGTAGGGCTGTTGAGCCTGAGGTAGGGTTGTTGAGCCTGAGGTAGGGTTTGGGGAAAACTTGAGAGATCCTGAGGGATCTGTGTTGTATGCTCTTGGAGCTGAGTTTGGAGGTGTTGGCCTTACCTAACTCATTGTTAGGGAGGTGAAGGGGGAAAGAGGACTACTCAAGTCACCCTGTCTTGAGGAACCTCTATAAACCATTGTGTGTTTTCTGTGTGCTTGATATATAACTAACATGAAATCAGAAAACAACTAGGTTAAAGCCTAAAACCAAAAGAGACCTATTCATCCCCCCCCCCCCCCCCCCCCCCCTCTAGGTAACTAAGACTACATCCTAACAAACTATCAGAAATGTCATCCTCGTCATCCCACTTCGGTGCATCTTGGAGGTCCAGAACATCACCATGTAAGCAAACTTCGACAGGATCATCAAAAATATGTGTAGAAATTTTTTACAAAGAAGCAGAAGGAACGAAATCAAATTCATCAGAAAATTAAAGATCATGTTCCTCCGCAATAGGATCCACGGACACCTCCCCAATGGAGAGAATACTCTCCTCCCCCCACTCTGGTGCATCCAGGAGCTCCCAATCCTCTCCATGTTGGCCATCAAATAAGTGATCATCATCACTAGGGGTGGAGCCATACACAGGGAGTGAGGATTCCATGCACAAAATAAGCTCGGGGGTAGAGGGCACGATTGCCTCCATGGGTAAAGAATGAGCGATAGGGATAATGTTGTCATGAGTGAAGGAGCAGCGGTCAGGATTGAAAAGACTAGGACAGTCCTTCAATTCATGACCCTCTCCTCGACACAACAAGCAAACAAAGTTCCTATACTGCCTAGCATTTAACTCCTTCATTTGGTCTATATAATAGACCATCTTGTCGTAAGTGCTAGGAGAGATATCCCATGAAGACATTTTCAACAATTAAAGCAGATATAACAAAACTGAAATCCCTTGCAAGGAAATTTACACAAACTATTAAAATCTCCTTGGAGTAAACTTGCCTAAGACTTTAAAACAGGAGAGGATGAAATAATAACAATAAAAAGTATGTTAAATAAAACAAACAAACAAGAAAAAAATGACTATACACGACGGAAGGGCTTCTTTCTCTCCCCTTTCTCTCCAAAAAACTCACATGACAGTGTTCCCTGGCAACGGCACCCAAAACTTGATGCGCGAATCTAGCACACCGCTATAGGAGGTAGCAAGACTACGACACGAAACGGCAGTGTACCGATAATTTAAGTAATATAAAATGGGCGAGTAATTCCCAAGTATCGAAGCACGAAGGAACACAGTAAGGTGGAGTTTACTATCGACGAAGGACTTGAGATTGAATTCCTTTAGGTCGGATGGATTGCGGAAAAGGGGTGATTTGGATTATGGAAAATAAAAGAAAAGAACTAAACTACTCCTATGCAGGCCGCTATGCGCTACTTCACCGGGCGGATGGAAACTATGCAGACTGTTATGCACTGCTTCGCAAGGCGGATGGATGAGAATGCAAGCGAATGAGGTGAGTGTAACTGCGGAAAGGTTTGAGGGTCGTTAGCACCTCTTGGCTAGGTGGATGGATTACACGGGCCATTAGCACCGCTTCGCAGCGTGGATGGACGAGAAGGATTGCGGATGAAGTGGGTCGCACTAGCGGAATGAGGGTCGCAAGCACCTCGTCACAAAGCTCACACCTAGCAATTGCTAGTGTAGCAAACCCAAACACTCACACCACAATTATCATAAGAGCTCACCCCAAGCACTCATACAAGAATAATTACATTGCATAACAATGATATGAAGATTAAATCAAATGTAGAGTACAAACATCATCAAATAAAGAAGATTGCATTAACAATAATAGTCCAAGAGGAGAAAAATGCAAGAGATACAACCGAATACAGAGGCTTATTGTAGATTCATGGTAGGAATCGTCATGGCATCAATCTGCGTCCTAGCTCAGTCACAACTATCGTCCAGGGTAGAGGAGGGTTGTCACTTCCTCCCAATGGACCCGTCTTCTCCGGTAAACTACAATCCGGCCACAGCCGATGCGAAGAACTCCTAGCTTGGCGATGAAGATTTGTGTAGAATCCTCTCCTTGAAGCCCTTGGATGATGCGAGGTGGCCTCAGGCAAAAGGGGGAGGAAGAGTGGAAGAAAACTGAGCTAGAGCTCCTCTCCAAGCTCCATCCATCCATCCTCTTCCTTGGGAAAGCTTCATCCATCGATCCTAAGCTCCATCAAGGGTCCTAGAAGCATTCTTCGCCATCTACAGCAAGCATTTGAAGGTGAGACATCTCCATTGAGCTAAGTGGAAGAGACCCAGCTCTGAGAAGAAGACGGATGATGTTTAGAGGTAGTTACATTCTCTGAACCCCGGAAGCAACCAAGGACTGAGCTCGGAGGAGGCATGACGACCCCCCATTCTGACCAAGATCTACGACGAGGCTTCTCATCTCGTGGCTTCCTCTACCCTCTCTCTCTTTTTGGAAATGTACTTTTGATAGTTGTAATGAACTGGATTTCTTTCTATTTGTCTATGAATAGAAGCTTTTTCTTATTTCGTTCTTCATTTGATGCTTTGTTGTGATGCGCTCCACCTCGACTCCACTTCCACACACGCATTCTAGCTAGCTCACTCTAGCAAAAGCTAGAAGTTAGAGTGAAGAGGTGCCTTCGGCCCTCACAAAACCCCGCACTGTGGCCATTTCACCCACATACCGAAGCACGACATCGCGGCCGCTGCACTCACTCCCACTTTGCGAAGAGGTGTGTGCGACCCTCAATCGTCACAGTTACTTTCTGTCCATGCGCCTTCCAAAGCACGACATCGCGGCCGTTGCATCCATCCCGCCTTGCGAAGCGGAGTTTTGACCCGCATTTCTTATTTCTGCAATAGGTTTGGACACTATCACAACGCCCTTGTTCTATTCGCTCGTGTAACAATCGACTCACTCTATTTTCTTATCACCACATCTTGCATTCCTTTGAGAATGATATTCGGGGAATTCCTCCTTACTTTTATTACTTGACAACGACCAGTGCACTGCCGTCGTACCGCATTTCGCGCTTGCTAATTAGCGGTGCTGAAATAGCGCGTCAAGTTTTTGGCGTCATTGCCCAGGAATGCACACGTGATGAGATTTTGGTTGTGATTTGATTATTTTCGATCGAGTCTTTTATCCTTTTTAATTTATTCTTTTTCTTGCTATTTTCTTCTTCTATATCCTGTGGGCACATTTGAATGTCCGATGTCATTGGTGTGGGGACACATCCCATGCTAGTGATAGGTGTCCCAAAGAGTATGGTGTTGTTCAGAAACCGTACGGGTCCCATAGATCTTTTGGCTCCTCTACTGCGCCTCTGATGCCGCACTATTACGCGGCTACCGCACCTTGGGTGTCGGCAAAGCCGGTAAAGTAGTGTTTATTTTGCAAAAGTAGAGAGCACACCTTGAAGGACTGTGTGGATTATCTTCGCCAATTGGCGGATGACGATGAGCCGGATATCCGGATCGTCCCATCCTCGAATTCTGCGAACACAACTCCTTCCTCTGATTACGTGTCACTTCCACCCTCACTTTTTGAAGTCTTTGGAATTGACACGTGTATCAGTGTCCCTCATGACTCCGTTTTTGATGCGACCACCTATACCTCTTCGGTTCATGTACCACTTTGCGTGGATTTGTGCCCTTGTGTGGAGAATGAGCCCGAACTCTTAAGAAGCACGTCTTCTCCCACTACACATGAAACTACATCTATTTTTGATGCTATCATTGAGGTCAACTTGCAGGATGTTGCAGACCTGCGCAGTGTCGTGCCCACTCTCATGGAGGAGGATAGTCTCGATTGTGCTGAAGCAACCGTTTCGGTCCAGTGCGAGGAAGTCCAAGTTATAGAGGAGGTCATTGCGTGCGCTGTTCAGTCTAGTGAAATCTTCGTTGATATCATCAGTTTGTCTTTGTCGCACCCTATGGGGGATGAAGTCGGGATTATCCCCACAGATGAGATTTATTTTAGTTTTTCTTCCAATTTATTTCCTGACCCCCTTTCTTTATGTACAAGGATGCAGGATGCCCCTCCTCCGGTTGATCAGACATTATGCATGGAAGGGCCGAAATCCTGGCGGGATGAGGAAGGTAGAGTGAAGGAAAATCTTGTTTCCTCATCATCGTTGGTGCTTCCCTTTGAGGATTGGTTACAAGGGGGCAAGCGGTTTTTTTTTTTTGAAGACGTAATACTGGAGAAGAAGAGAGCGAAAAAGGAGGAGATTTGGGGTTGGAGGCTGAGCATCCTACTTAATTTCCACCCCTACTACTAGGTCACCGGACCTTTTTCTTTCATTAGTTGTTACTACTTCAAATCAGCTTATAGCTGATTTGTTTTGAGCCTGTAATAATAATTAGGATTCATTGACTTTTGCTTATTCCTAGACATTATAAACTGCTTTAATACAGGTATTTGGTCCACCTTTAAGGACGTTAAACAAAAGGGCTTCTTGGGAGACAACCCATGGGAACCAACCGGTTCCGTTTGCCTTTTAATTTCTTTTATGTTATGTTATTTCCTTGTTGCTAACATCATAGGTTGAAGCTCTCGCATGGTGGATGAGGAAGGAGAAAAAGTTAAAGAAGGAATTACCGCACTTCTGGCATGCTCATTTATGAGCATAGGTCCTCTTTACCCCTATTTTTCGTATTCCTGAATTCTCTATTTTCTTTAGTTTTGATCAAGTCTGGGGGAGAGTTCGAGCTGTGCACGTGCACCCACTTTGCATAGCATGTTAGAATGTGCTGAGTTAGGATAATTTTTTGCACACATTGCATCCGTTTGCACCTAGTTCACGCGCACTTGATCACGCGCGCTTTTTGGATATTGCTGCGAGGTTCCCCGCTCGTAAGAATTGGATTGTTAGTGTATGAGTGAGGAGTAGAGAAAAATGTCGACTCGAGTAGTGCTCTAGTCGAGTGCTCCCGTCACGCCTAGAAATTCAATTAGAGGATAATAAAATTCAAAGTTATAATTTAATTATTTCTATTATAGTAGCTGCAATTTATTTTACTTTAGTGGTGAATCCGGCGAATCCAACGGTAGCATAAGGTCGAGAGTAGCTGGACTAGTAGTAGCTTATTACTAGGGTCGTAAGGAAGGACAACCTTTCTCGATGGCTAGAACTTGCACTAGGCGACTCTTGAAACGATTGCGTTGAAGTACTCGTTATAAAGTGTGATATAGGCCATTTCTTGATCCGTTTATGCTTTTGAAATCCTTACCAACGTAATCACCTTTGCAAGCCCACTTGAGCCTAACTTTCCTCCTTGTTTAGCTCCACTAAAATTTCACCAAAGCCATACAGCCAAACCTATGTTCGCACCAACAAATGAGCTGAAAGAAATTTATTTATCGATCACATTTGGTGTTATCTCTGTGGTGTATGGTAACCTTGGAATAGCTGAAGGAGAAGTTTTTATTGTGACTACAAAAGAAATTCTGTCGAGAAGAGAAAAGAAAAGAAAAAAGAAAAATTTTGTTCAAAAAGAACTTTCAATTACTTTCTCTCGACAAAAGCAAATTATGTTTGGCTTAGCACGCACTTAGTGTTCAGTTGAAGTATGGGGGTGTTGTGTAGTTCTTGAAAATATTGTATTGGTGATTGTAATTCTCTTGAGTGCTCGGGTTATGTTGAGTGCGATTCCCATCGTCTTTCTACTCATCTAGCCTAAACTCAACCTAAGCCAAATCTTAACCTATAAGTCCTGTTGACTTTATATATGAGTCATCTCATGCAGTGGAGAGAGTGTGAACTTGCAAGCCTATGGACACCGACTTTGATGGATTTCTTAGGAGATTGTCCCGAGCTCTGATTCAAGTAATACTCTACTCATTAGTCACGCTATTTTCCCTTATGCGCGATCGAAAGATTCACCGGGATTCACCATCCAAGTAAAATAGATTTCAAATTACTGTTTTAGAAATAGTTAAATATAATCTTGAGTTAAATTCTATTCTAATGTATTTCTACGCACGTGAGCATGCGACTTCGCATGAGTCTCCGCCGCTCAATCACACTCTAACATCCAATTGTTCCGACATGAGAGCTAAGTAGTTTGCCCGAGACGGGCAAATGGTTAAGTCTGGAGGTGTGAAGAGTCTCCATTATATACATGTTTTAGGACTCATTTGGGCTTATTATCAAGCATAGGTACTGAATATTAGGATGATTATCGATCATATTGGTCTAGTTGTTCATTTGCGTAGATAGTACCTTCCATAGCCTAGTTCTGTGTGTTATCTTGGATGGTTCCCTTTTATTCTTTTTAGTGCAAATTTTATGCCGCTGGGGAGCTTTGTTTCTATACCCCAGTGGGTATGTTTGAGTTTGCTGCAGGTGCAATGATCATGTGAACGCTCGGAATGGTTTGGGGCGAATTTTAGCCTAAAACGCCACTGATCGTGCGTTTTCCTTCGCGCACGATCAGGCGCACGACTACTGACCATGCGTTAATTCCCCTTACCAGAAAGAGCGGTTCGCACGATCAGGCGCACGACCACTAGTCGTGCACCACTGCCCATGCGTTAATTCCCTATCTTTCCCTCTGCTGCAGGATGGCCGCGCACGATCACAAGCATTCCTTCGCGCACGACCAGTACGCCCCTGATCGTGCGATGTATGTTCTCTGCTCCGTATTTCAGGACCGGTCCGCGATTTTAGGGCAAGCTAGCACAGTTTGGGCGCGAATTCTTCCGCAAGCTTCCGCCATTTTCCCTCTCCAAGCTCCATCCATCCTCTTCCTTGGGAAAGCTTCATCCATCGATCCTAAGCTCCATCAAGGGTCCTAGAAGCATTCTCCGCCATCTACAGCAAGCATTTGAAGGTGAGACATCTCCATTGAGCTAAGTGGAAGAGACCCAGCTCTGAGAAGAAGACGGATGATGTTTAGAGGTAGTGACAGCCTCTAAACCCCGGAAGCAACCAAGGACTGAGCTCGGAGGAGGCGTGACGACCCCCCATTCCGACCAAGATCTACGGCGAGGCTTCTCATCTCGTGGTTTCCTCTACCCTCTCTCTCTCTTTTTGGAAATGTACTTTTGATTGTTGTAATGAACTGGATTGCTTTCTATTTGTCTATGAATAGAAGCTTTTTCTTGTTTCGTTCTTCATTTGATGCTTTGTTGTGATGCGCTCCGCCTCCACTCCACTTCCACACACGCGTTCTAGCTAGCTTACTCTAGCAAAAGCTAGAAGTGAGAGTGAAGAGGTGCCTTCGACCCTCACAAAACCCTGCACTGTGGCCATTTCACCCACATACCGAAGCACGACATCGCGGCCGCTGCACTCACCCCCACTTTATGAAGAGGTGTGTGCGACCCTCAATCGTCACAGTTACTTTCCATCCACGCGCCTTCCGAAGCACGGCCTCGCGGCCGTTGCATCCATCCCGCCTTGCGAAGCGGAGTTTTGACCCACATTTCTTATTTCTACAATAGCTTAGGACACCATCACAACGCCCTTGTTCTATTTGCTCGTGTAACAATCGACTCACTCTATTTTCTTATCACCATATCCTGCATTCCTTTGAGAACGATATTCAGGGAATTCCTCCCTACTTTTATTACTTGACAACGATCAGTGCACTGTCGTCGTACCGCATTTCGCGCTTGCTAATTAGCGGTGCTGAAATCGTGCATCATGGACCAAGGCCCCAACCTATGCCTAACCAGCAAGACACAAGACTATTGGCACACCTAACACTTGAATTTGAAGAGAGGAGGTGAGCATGGGTGCAAAGATGTTATTTTCCCCAAAAAGCTTATGGGAAGAATGTCACTTTTGAGGCATGGAGGCCCCATGGCCCTTCCACTCCTCTGGCCTGGCTAGTAGCCAACTCTCTCAGGCGTGAACAGTCTCCATCAGAGGATGGCAGCCACTCAGTAGGCAAAGGGAAGGCAAGGTACCCATGGCCGACCTCTTATGCATTCCATTCTCTCTATACAAACATCACACTCCTCAATTGACACCTCCATCATCTTCAGAAGGCCCTAAGGAGTCGAGCCAGCCAATGAGAGGAGGGCCATTGGTGGTGTTAAATTTTTTAGAGGTCAAGGAATGAAGTAATAAAGCGGAACACTTCAACACAATACACAAGTATGACAATCAATGACAATGGGAAGACAGAATAGTGCTCTTGTATTAACTATCTCTTTATAGCTCGAGAAATACATGGCGAGACA
The DNA here is from genome assembly GCA_033032865.1 of Dactylorhiza incarnata. Taxonomy (NCBI): domain Eukaryota; kingdom Viridiplantae; phylum Streptophyta; class Magnoliopsida; order Asparagales; family Orchidaceae; genus Dactylorhiza; species Dactylorhiza incarnata. The sequence goes on along the minus strand of JAWHQI010000076.1, from coordinate 3,393,398 downwards.
TGATTTATAAGAATCACAAAGGAGAGAAACACAAGACAGAAAAACAACCTGCCAGCGAACTGCCAAAGCAGTGACCGCCAGACCGCTCGAACAGCCAAGTTGCACGGCTATCCCTGTGACCGCGTGAACAAAGCAAGCTTGATGACCTGTGAACTGTCAGACCACAGTTACAGACCGCACAACCCGCTGCCTTATTCAACTGCTGAAAGCAACAATTGTCCGCACTTCTAGATCACCTGACCATGAGGTTGCCTGATCACAGAAGCTTCAGCGAACACACAAGAACTGAACTGCACTGTTGCCAGACCGCAGCTCCTGATCGCCTAACCGCTAGGTCGCTTGATCCTTGAGTTCACTGCAACAAAACAAGAACCTCCAAACACAGTTTGTCCAGACAGACCGCTGGCGAGCTGGTTTATTCAAAGCTTGAAAGAAGGAAGAATGCTGACGGTAGACTGCTGGCCGCTAACCTACGAACACAACAAACCGGACAACAAACCAAACCGCGCGACCTCAATCTAAGACCAACACAATCAATCCACACTAGGTTCTTACAGTTCTGAATTGCTTATGAATGGCTAGCCCTGCCCCTCTATTTATAGGCAGACGAACAGATGTCGTCACCGCCTTAGAGAGATACGGTCACCTTCCTTATTGAAGCACGCGGTCTCCGGAACCAGACCGCGCGGTATCTATAATACCATTATTTTTACTTTAGCAAAACAGACAACCCAAAATAGTTCGCCAGAACAACACTTGCAGACCACCCGGCTTCACCATCAGACCACTCGGACACTGCGAGTACTTGAACAACCAGGCAACTGAAGCTGTCCGCCAAAACCGAGCTCCCGCAGTCCGAGCGAGCTCGCGGTCTCTAAAAGGTAGACCGCCCGGACTCTCCACTTATACTTCAAAATTCAACACTCCCCCTTGAAGTGGGAAGTGGAAGTCAGCCTAAGTAAACCCTTTAACCGATCAAACGGTCCCTTCGACAATGTCTTCGTAAAGATGTTTGTTATATTATCCTTGCTCTGCACATGCTCAACCAATAGATATCCCTCCAAGACCTTCTCTAGAATGAAATGATGTTGAATCTCTAAGTTCTTGGTTCGCGCATGAAAAACTGGATTGTTCACCAGTTTGAGGGCACTCTCATTCTCACCCCGAAGCAGAGTAGGACCTCACACCTCCCTATGAATGTCCTCCATAAGCCTCCTAAACCAGATGGCTGTAACAGCCCTGGCCCGACCACTACAGGGCTTCACTGGGACCCATCAGGAACTGTTAGACGCCTGGCCCCATTGTCCAGGACACCCGGGATGCAGCCCTCTTAGCACACCCCAACCAATCCCTGAGCCAGTTTCTCAGCTACAGTAGGGTGTTGATGGCGGGTCTCGATCCCCCGCCACCCTTGATGAGAAACCTTCAGGACACCCGGGATGCAGCCCTCTTAGCACATCCCAACCAATCCCTGAGCCTGTTTCTCAGCTACAGTAGAGTGTTGATGGCGGGTCTCGATCCCCCGCCACCCTTGATGAGAAACCTTCAACAGTTCTCATCACCAACTGAGCTGCAGTTGGTGATGAGAACTGTTGAAGGTTTCTCATCAAGGGTGGCGGGGATCGAGACCCGCCATCAACACCCTACTTGAAAGTGCACAGTTAACCTTACTAGAATTCTCTAGAGGGGGGTGAATAGAGATTTAAAAATACTTTGTGCTATTATATATATATATATATATATGTGTAATAATCACAGATTTAGGCTTCCTACACACCAACAAGAATTAAGCAACTATAGAAGAAAAATGACAACAAGAAAATCACAGCACAACACAAGGAAATATAGTGGTTCCCCAAACTTTGGGTAGTCCACTCTTCTACCCCCTTGGTAGGAATTCACTAACTTGCACTGAGTCTTTTGATAAGGAGACTCTTAGAACCATACTGAGTCTTTTGATAAGGAGACTCTTAGAACCAAACTGAGTCTTTTGGTAAGGAGACTCTTAGAACCACTACAACTGAATTTTTTGAAGAGAGATTCTAAAAACTCTTTTACACAGTTTAAAAGTGAAATAAGAAAGAGAAGTAGAAGTAGAACAAGTAGAAGAATAGAAGATAATATATATAAGAAGGAATCTTCTTCCTAGCAAGAAGATTAGAAGCATAAGTATAGTGAATATGATCTCTCTTCTATAGTGAGAAGGAGATTTGTAAGCCTTTCTCTCTTTTGTGAGAGCTTTCAGAATTTGCAGCAGAATGGCTTCAGAAGAAGGAGAAGATGAAGGCTTTTTCTTTTGCTGCAGCACACTATCTCTTTTCTCAACTTTCTCACTCTTCACTTGGGAGCTCTTCCTCTTTTTCAAATGTATATGGTGGATCACTTCTTATTATTATCTGCCAACCTCCTTCTTATTTATAGCTCTGTTTAAAATATATTGCTAAGAGGGAATAATCAATTAGCAGACACAGAAATAGAAAGAGATAAGAGTTTCCATAATTAATATTTCTGTAGAAGGAAATGAATTCATTCTGATTTCAAATAATATCCATAATAGTCTTAATCAAATTAGCCAAGAATCAAATAGAAGGAAAGGCTGATTCAGAACGGCTATAAAAGAATAATATCATTCCATAAAAAATCAGATCTACAGAAAGAAGGGAAGAGATCTGTCGTGTTTTTGATTTACTTATAGATATCGACGTGTGTCGATTACTATTCGACGTAAACGTCGATTTCATCCTGGCTGGACGTCGAGAGGAGAATAAGGAAGGTGCGTCGACAAATGTGCGTCGACTTTATCAAATGCGTCGACTAGAAGTCAGAGGTACGTCGACTATGATTACGTCGAATTCTTCTAAGAGTTTCTTTGAATCATTCTGAGAGAAACATCGACTATATTTCGACGTTGCGTCGAATACTATTCGACGCATATTTACTTAGCCTAATTTTTCATACTTAGAATTTATATTCTTCTTAATTCTAGGGGTTAAGATAAATCATTTCCCCAACAATCTCCCCCTATTTGTCTTAACCCTATTTAGAGAGAAATTGTATCAGTATTTAATCATCTTAATAAAGCATTTATATAGAGAAGAATTATGCTAAACAATCAGAAGAAATCATATAACAAGTAATTGTCTTTCACAAGATTTAAACTAGAAACTTCTTGTTGTACATGAAATTGACAAAGGCAGAATAAAGTTTTCTAGATAAGTTTTCAATAGCATCAAAAATATAGCCCCTGGCTCTATCTGGATGCTCTTGGACATTTCTGATGATTGTGTGCAATTTCTCCAGGACTTTGTCAGCATCAGGGAGAGTGTCATTTAGAGAATAGCCCTTGCTGATGATGATTGCTGCCTTTTCATCAATCTTCTCAATTGTAATATTTTGAGGTTTCTTTTGAGTAGGCTTGGGCTCAGGTGGTCCTTTGTTGTCAACCTTTGGCCTATATTTTCTCTTTTCTGATTGCTGTTTCTTAGGGATCTCAGTCATCTTTCCTTTCCCTTTCCAGGGTGAGTTATGCCATTTGTCTAATCTTGCAGGTCTTTTGGGCTTCTTATAGGGAATGTAAATATCTTCTGCACACCCTGCACCCCTCTTGTATTTTTGTCCTTTTTCTAGGATGAGCCCTGCCTGAGGATTTTTCTTTTGATAAGCTTCAACATCAAATAATTTCTTTGGAAGTTTGATGGAAGATTCTGCAAGAATCTGTTCTTTAGTCATCCCCTTCTTGATCTTTTCCAACCAGACATTCCTCTTATCTTCTACTTCTTTCATAGCTGCTTCATATTCATACAGCTCTCTTTCTCTTATTTCTTCATGCAACTTTTCCATGTCAGGATCATGGTACTCCTTTATAGGACTGTTAGGAGTGATATTAGGTATTTTTTCAAACCTCTTTATCTCCTCAACAACCTTTCTATATTTCTTTTCCTTTGCATACTCTTTTCTTTCTTCTTTGGAAAATTTTTGCCAATGAGGGATGGCTTCACTTCTTCTTTTCATTTTTTCTCTTGGTTTTTCCTTAGATAGTTTTTGTGGAGGTAGAGGTAGAGATGGAGGTTGAAGTGGTGGAAGAGGCAGAGGTGGAGATGTAGTTTTCTCTTTAGAAGGTGAAGGTGGAGAAGGGACTTTTGTAGGAGAGGGAACAACAGGCAAAATGTCCTCTGGAGGAATATCCTCAAGTAAGGGTGTCTTGAGTTTGATGTAGCTGGGAGAGAAGCCAGAAGAATGATGTTGATATTCTTCCTCACACAGAGGTGCCTCAATCAAGACTAGCCCTTTTAGGTCATCAGAACAAGCTGTTTCTTCCTCCCCCTAGACTTCTATATTCTGTACTGCAACAGTCTCCCCCTGAACATATGGGGCATCTATTCTGAATGCTGAATCCACAGCATGATCTCCTTCTGTATGATAGGAGGAAGATTCACCAAGGTGTTTGTTGAAGGTGTAATCAGAATGATTGGAGAAGATTGGAGCCTATGGTAAAAAAAATGAAGTTGATTTAATACTTAAGGATAGTATTTAGAGATTGGAGAAGAGTTAGCCCTGAGCTTTAAGAAAAACCTGGATAGGGGGGTTTCTGGAGCAACTCTCCCCCTGGTTTATATCCTTCAGAAAGGATGTAAACCCTTTTGGCGACAGAGGTTGTTCTTGAAGAAGAACATGAAGCTCAGGAAGAGAGGCAGAGAGGTTGGCCAATTTGGCTTCACAGGTGGTGAGCATGTCGGCGCACTCATTGGAGAAGGTGGTCAGACGTGTCTGGAAGTCATTCAGAAGTTGTTCCAGAGCATCGTTTATTGTTTTGAGGAGAGCAGATTGAGCAGGGGTTGGCGCCATTGATGCAGAGAGAGAGGTGGAAGACGAAGATTTTGGCGATTTGGGAGAGTATGAGTTATGAAATAAGAAGTGTTATTTAAAGGAGGTGAAACGTCAAAAAGGAAACAGAAATCAAGGTATATTAGTTAACCAATCGTCAAAAGAAGAAGGGAATATTTGTTTCCTGTTTTATTATGAAGTCGACGGTACGTCGAGTTGGAGTCGACGCATGGTCGATATGTCGAAGCAACTGTGACGTTGGTCATTGATGTCGACGTATGCGTCAATATGGAGTCGACGCTCCGTCGAAACATTGTCAGCCTAATGTCCTGTCGACGTGGTCGCAGACTTGCGTCGAGATTAGATCGACGGTGCGTCGATAAGGGATCGGCGTAACTTTGTCTTTAATAAATCAATGCTAGCGTCGAGTTCCTCTCGACGGTGCGTCGATAGGTAATCGACGTGTCTGTAAGTATTTGCTTAGTTGTTCTGATCTCTTTTAGATTTCTCCAACAATGATGTTTACAAGCTTCCATCAAGCATTCCCAAGGTGTTGAGAAAGTAAGTATGCTTAGTTTCATCTAAGGGCTTGGTAAAAATGTCTGCTCTTTGACTATCTGTAGGAATATATTCTAAGGTTATCTTACCTCTTTCTACATTGTCTCTAAGAAAGTGATGTCTGATCTCTATATGTTTGGTTCTACTATGAAGGACTGGGTTGGATGCTATGGATATGGCACTAGAGCTATCACAATAAATTTTAGAGTTATTGACTTCCAATTTATAGTCAAGAAGTTGATTTTGCATCCAGAGAATTTGTGAACAACAGCTCCCAGCAGTTATATATTCAGCTTCAGCTGTTGAGGTTGAGACTGAAGTTTGTTTCTTACTGAACCATGATATTAATCTGTCACCTAGGAATTGGCAAGTACCAGATGTGCTTTTTCTATCAACCCTACATCCAGCATAGTCTGCATCTGAGAATCCTATTAATTCAAAATTTGTTTCTGCTGAGTACCACAGACCTAGTTCAGGTGTTCCCTTTAGGTATCTAAGAATCCTTTTTACAGAGGTGAGATGGGATTCTTTTGGATCAACCTGAAATCTAGCACATATACAGGTTGCAAACATAATGTCAGGTCTGCTAGTTGTTAGATAGAGAAGGGATCCTATGATTGCCCTATATGTCTTTTGATCTGCAGATTTTCCCTTATCATCCTTTTCTATAATGGCATTAGTTGCCATAGGTGTTTTCATGGTAGAGGATGATTCCATACCAAACTTTTTGATTAATTCTTTAGTGTATTTAGATTGTGAGATAAAGATTCCCTCACTGCTTTGTTTCACTTATAGCCCTAAGAAATAAGAGAGTTCTCCCATACTACTCATTTCAAATTTTGATTGCATTAGATTAGCAAATCTTTGACAAAGTTTGGGATGAGTTGAGCTAAAGATGATGTCATCTACATAGATTTGAACAAGAAGGAGTTGATTTTTATGGGTTCTAGTAAAGAGTGTTTTATCTACTTTTCCTCTTTCAAAAGAATTTTCTAAAAGGAAGTTGGAGAGAGTTTCATATCAGGCTCTAGGTGCTTGCTTAAGACCATAAAGTGCTTTGTTAAGTCTATAAACAAAGTTAGGTGAGGAGGGATTGACAAAACCTGGTGGTTGCTATACATACACCTCTTCTTGAAGGTCACCATTCAGAAAAGCACTCTTGACATCCATCTGGTAGACTTTCATCTTCATGAAGGCTGCATAGGCAAGAAAGAGTCTGATTGCTTCCAATCTAGCTACTGGAGCAAAGGTTTGATTGTAGTCTATTCCTTCTTCTTGTCTGTATCTTTGTGCTACAAGTCTTGCCTTGTTCCTGACAATTACTCTAGTGGAATCTAGTTTGTTTCTGTATACCCATTTTGTACCAATAACTGGGTAGTTTCTTGGTCTCTCAACTAAGTTCCACACTTTGTTTCTCTCAAATTGGCTTAGTTCTTCTTGCATGGCTATAATCCAGTGAGGATCACAATTTGCTTCCTCAAACTTCTTTGGTTCAACTTGAGATAAGAAGCATTGGAGTATCATCCCATTGGAGACTTGGTGTCTTGTTCTTACCCCAGTATTGGGGTCTCCAATTACTTGGGATTGTGGATGATTTTTCATATTGATCCCTGTCCTGCTTGGATTTGTCAGATGCTCTTCTTCCTCATTAACAATGGGATCATTGTCCACCTATTCTTCCTGAACCATGTTCTCTTGTGGGATTTGGTTTTAATTGCTCTTCTCTGATCCTTCTTCATGCTCTTGTTCAGACTCCTCACTTGGTTCCTGTAGCAGGTTTTCTTTCCCAGTGTCTTTGTTCTCTAAAGTCAGTTGTTCAAGCTGAGTCTCTATGCTGCTATTTTCCTATGGAAAAGGATTGGTGGAAGTTTCCTCCCCCTTAAACAGCATGTTAGTTTCATCAAATAAAATGTGCATGGATTCTTCAATTCTGAGAGTTCTGCTGTTATAGCATCTATAAGCTTTGCTAGATGATGAGTACCCAAGAAATATTCCATCATCAGACTTCTTGTCAAACTTGGCAAGATGATCTTTCCCATTATTTAAGATAAAGCAGGCACATCCAAATATTTTAAAGTATTTAACAATGGGTGTTTTTCCCTTCAGGAGCTCATATGGAGTTTTTGACTTAGTTTTGTATATGAGGCTTCTATTTAGAACATAGTTTGCAGTGTTGACTGCTTCAGCCCAAAAGGTTTTTGGTAATCCTGATTCTGCAAGTAAGGTCCTTCCTGATTCAATTAAAGTTCTATTCTTCCTTTCAGCAACTCCATTTTGTTGAGGAGTTCTAGGGGCTGAAAAACTTTGTTTAATACCTATATCCTCACAGAAACTACTAATTGACTGATTTTCAAATTCAGTCCCATGATCACTCCTGATAATTGAAACATGAGTATTGAACTCAGATTGAATCTGTCTTATGAATTTTGAGAGAATCTTATGGGTTTCAGACTTAGCCCTTAGAAAGAATACCCAGCTGAACCTAGAATAGTCATCTACAATGACTAAGGTATAAGACTTTCCACCTAAGCTTTGAGTGGATATGGGACCAAAGAGATCCATGTGCAGTAAGTAGAGGATCCTGGGGGAGTCATCCTTACCAATTGGTTTACAGGATGACTTGGTCTGTTTTGCTAGTTGGCAAGGTCTGCATGGAGAGTCCTTAGAGAATCTACCCTTTGGTAGGCCTCTGACTAGGTTATTCTTTGATAATTTATTAATGGTTTTGTGGTTTAGATGACCTAGTCTCCTATGCCATAGTTCACTTTTATTAATAATATTGTTGAACAAACAGACTTCTGTGGGTGAGGAGCTAAAGTCTACTATATATACCTTCCCTTTTCTAATTCCATTGAGTACTATGGCACTAGTCTTGATATCAATAATATGGCAAAATAGTGTGGTGAATTTTACCTCATACTTACCACTGTCACATATCTGACTTATACTTATCAGATTGTGCTTTAGTCCTTTGACTACTGCCACATTCTTGAAGGTGACTTTCCCTTCTTTGAAATCTCCAAAGCCCCTGGTTTGGCCACAGCTGGAATCTCCAAAAGTCACTGGTGGTCCAAGTCTATCCTCAAAGTTGATTAATAGGTTTTTGTATCCTGTCATGTGCATGGAGCATCCACTGTCCAAGTACCACACCAGCCTGGAGATGTGATGCATCTGCACATAAAATTTTAAACATTAGTTTGGACCCTCCTAAGCTGGGGTCCCTTCCTCCCATCAGTGGCAGGTTTGATGAAAGAATAAGAGGGTTTTTCAGAATATCCTTCCTCCTTTAGGGGTATTGGCTTATCGTACCAATTGTCTTTGGTAATGTTGCAGAAGCAGTGTTCATAATAAAAGGAAATGGATTGAGAAGACTTTTTGGAAGAGGAGACATTTCTGTTAGATTGGTTGCGTCGATTTGAATTCGACGTATGTTTAAAGTTGCATCGAGTGGAAGTCGACGCTTCCTTCATTCTGTGGTTACTTCTAGTCGAAGCATAGGAGAGATTGCGTCGATTGGGAGTCGACGTATTTTGGTGTCTGCGTTGATTAGAAATCGATGCATTATTTGAGTTGCGTTGAGTAGAATTCGACGCACGTCGATAATAATTCGACGCAAGTTTGTTTCTTTTCTGAGGATATTTTCCTAGGATTCCTTCATACATAGTGGGACTATTTTTGTTAAACAAGTGGTTGTTTCTGAATTTTCTTGTGATCTTTCTCCTGTCAAATGATTTTCCCTAGTGAAGTGAATAGGATGTCTCCAGACAGATTTGCTGGGAGATTGAGGTTTGGGTTCAGTGTTATATTCAAGTTGTCTAAATCTATCAGTGAGATTGTTATAGATATTCTTGAGCTTCTGACTTCTACCATTTAGAGAGTCTTCAAAAGCTTTTGCCTTTGCTAGCTCATTTCTTAGTGCTTGATTTTCAGTATTGATTTTATTTAGTTGTTCCTCTGAGAGTCCTAGACTGAGCTCATAGCTTTTATGTTGTGTATTTGTTTGTTTGAGATTGTTTAGTTCATTTCTTAGTTCTTTTACTTCTTTCTCAGATTTGACTAGATCTAAACAGAGTTCTTTGAAACTATTTTTGAAATCAGTGGAAGAGAAATCTATATCATCAAATATATTTACCAGAGATGTATCTTCAGGCTTTTCAGTAGCCATCAAGCAGGTTTCCTCTTGCTTAGCCTTTTCCCGATCATCTTCAGATGAGGTACTCACTTCAGATTCTGAATCACTCCATGATTGAGCAATGAATCCTTTCTCTTTCTTCTTCTTCTTTAGATCTGTTCTTTTCAGATCTTTCTTATTGCTGATCTCTTTAGGACATTCAGGTGTAATGTGTCCAGGTTCCCTGCAAGAGTAACATATAATCTCTTTATTAGGAGTTTTGTCATACCTGGTTCTTGAGTCTCTCCTTCTGTTTTGATCCACTTCTTGAATCTTCTGGCCAGTAAACTGATCAGCTCTTCATCATTTGTAGAGGGTTCTCCTTCAGTAGCCTTCAAAGCAGTGCTCTTTTCTTTTGAGAGTGGAGGAGCCTTTTCTTTCTCTTCTTTCTCAGCTCTTGTTTTCAGCAGCTGTTCATAAGATCTTAATTTACCCAACAGGACATCTATTGAGATTTCTTTTTGACTTTTGGAGTCTTTAATTGGCCAGATTCTTGAATCCCAAGAGCTAGGGAAGCAAGTCAGCAATTTGTCATTTATCTTAGTGAGAGATATGTCTTTCTCAAGTGGTTTTAGCTCATTTATTATGAGGCTGAATCTGGCATACATGTCAGCAACACTTTCATTTTCTTTCTTCTGGAAGTTTTCATATTAGGAGATAAGTAATGCCTTTTTATCCTTCCTCTCATCAGCACTCCCTTCTACCATTTTGTTGAGAGCTTCTCATATTTCCTTAGTTGACTCATATTCAGCAATCTTTTGGAAGATTTCATCTGAGAGAGTTGAGACTAAGATATTCATAGCCTTGGCATCACATGCTTGAGCTTTCTTTTCTTCATCTGTCCATTCAGCCTTTAGAGCAAGTGTTTGTGTGTCCTTTCCACTTGAGTCCTTCTTGAATGGCTTGGGAGGACCTGTCATGATAACATCAAATAATTCTCCATCAATAGAGTTTAGATAAATTTTAATTCTTGTTTTCCAAAGTGCAAACTTTTCAAGGTTGCAAATTGGTGGTCTGGTGGAAGCATAATCTTTGATTTGTGCCATGTGAAAAGATATAGTTTTTTAAAATATATATATATATATGAGGTAGGATCTTTTTGATCAAGGAGTTAACCTTTTTAGATCAACCTGGCTCTGATACCAATTGAAAGTGCACAGTTAACCTTACTAGAATTCTCTAGAGGGGTGAATAGAGATTTAAAAATACTTTGTGCTATTATATATATATATATATATATGTGTAATAATCACAGATTTAGGCTTCCCACACACCAACAAGAATTAAGCAAGTAAAGAAGAAAAATGACAACAAGAAAATCACAGCACAACACAAGGAAATATAGTGGATCCCCAAACTTTAGGTAGTCCACTCTTCTACCCCCTTGGTAGGAATTCACTAACTTGCACTGAGTCTTTTGATAAGGAGACTCTTAGAACCAGACTGAGTCTTTTGATAAGGAGACTCTTAGAACCAAACTGAGTCTTTTGGTAAGGAGACTCTTAGAAGCACTACAACTGAATTTTTTGAAGAGAGATTCTAAAAACTCTTTTACACAGTTTAAAAGTGAAATAAGAAAGAGAAGAAGAAGTAGAACAAGTAGAAGAATAGAAGACAATATATATAAGAAGGAATCTTCTTCCTAGCAAGAAGATTAGAAGCACAAGTATAGTGAATATGATCTCTCTTCTATTGTGAGAAGGAGATTTGTAAGCCTTTCTCTCTTTTGTGAGAGCTTTCAGAATTTGCAGCAGAATGGCTTCAGAAGAAGGAGAAGATGAAGGCTTTTTCTTTTGCTGCAGCACACTATCTCTTTTCTCAACTTTCTCACTCTTCACTTGGGAGCTCTTCCTCTTTTTCAAATGTATATGGTGGATCACTTCTTATTATTCTCTGCCGACCTCCTTCTTATTTATAGCTCTGTTTAAAATATATTGCTAAGAGGGAATAATCAATTAGCAGACACAAAAATAGAAAGAGATAAGAGTTTCCATAATTAATATTTCTGTAGAAGGAAATGAATTCATTCTGATTTAAAATAATATCCATAATAGTCTTAATCAAATTAGCCAAGAATCAAATAGAAGGAAAGGCTGATTCAAAACGGCTATAAAAGAATAATATCATTCCATAAAAAATCAGATCTACAGAAAGAAGGAAAGAGATCTGGCATGTTTTTTATTTACTTATAGATATCGACGTGCATTGATTACTATTCGACGTAAATGCCGATTTCATCCTGGCTGGACGTCGAGAGGAGAATAAGGAAGGCACATCGACAAATGTGCGTCGACTTTATCAAATGCATCGACTAGAAGTCAGAGGTACGTCGACTATGATTACGTCGAATTCTTCTAAGAGTTTCTTCGACTCATTCTGAGAGAAACGTCGACTATATTTCGACGTTGCGTCGAATACTATTCGACGCATATTTACTTAGCCTAATTTTTCATACTTAGAATTTATATTCTTCTTAATTCTAGGGGTTAAGATAAATCATTTCCCCAACACTACTGTAGCTGAGAAACAGGCTTAGGGATTGGTTGGGGTATGCTAAGCGGGCTGCAGCCCGGGCGTCCTGGACAATGGGGCCAGACGTCTAACAGTTCCTGATGGGTCCCAGTGAAGCCCTGTAGTGGTCGGGCTAGGGCTGTTACAATGGCTTCCTGAGCTGCCAAAGCCGAAGCTTTGTACTCTGCTTCGGTGGTAGATACAGACACAGAATACTGCTTCTTGCTGCACCATGATATAACTGTAGAGCCTGTCATAAAGACATATCCAAAAGTCGATCTGTGATCATCTGAATCTCCTCCATAATCAACATCCATGTATCCATGCAAGCAAAAGCCCGAGTCCTTCCCATAGAAGAGACCCAAATCAGAGGTGGACTTTACGTACTTTAGAATGCTCCTAGCCGACATAAGATGAGGTTTTTTGAGGCTCTGACATAAACTGACTCACTCGACCAACTGCATAAGAGATATCTGGCTTTGTAATCGTCAAGTATATCAAACTTCCGACCAAAGCCCGAAACACCAAAGGATCAGAAAGAACCTTCCCATCATCACGTCGAAGATGAACACCAACCTCTAGTGGAGTAGAGCTGGTCTTCCCCCCTTCCATACTGAATCGCTTCACAATTCGTTCTGCATATCCTTTATGGGATACAAGCATACCTCCCTCTTTCCTCTCCACTTCGAGTCCAAGGAAATGGTGGAGCTCACTCATGTCCTTCATCTCAAATCTGATAGCTAACTCAGCAAGAAGTCTAGCTACCTCCACTTTAGAATTTCCTGTGACAATCATGTCATCAACATATAGCAACACCAAGACCTGAAGCTCCCCCATCTTCTTTACGAATAAGCATGAATCTGAATCAGAAGCAAAGTAACCACAGAACTGGAGGTATTATACAATCTTATCGTACCACGCCCGAGGCGCTTGCTTCAAGATATAAAGAGCCTTCTTGAGCTTACACATATATCTTGGATGCTCTTCAGAAACATAACCAGGTGGTTGATCCATGAAGATATCCTTGTCAATCTCGTCATATAAGAAAGCATTCTTTACATCTAGTTGTCAAATCTTCCACCCTTGGCAAGCTTCCAGCGCGATCACCACCCGAACCGAAGTCATCATGGAAACAGGGCTGAAGGTTTCTTCATAATCCTCCCCATAATTCTGAGAGAATCCTCGAGCTACAAGGCGAGACTTATACCGCTCAATGCTTTCATCAGCCTTCTTCTTCAGCTTAAAAACCCATTTGCAAGTCACAGGAGTAACTCCCTCAACCTTAGGCACCAAGTTCCAAGTCTCATTCTTCCTGAGGGCAGCCATCTTTTCATCCATGGACTCTTCCCACTCCTTGACTCCAATAGCATTTTCAAAGCAAGATGGCTCCTCTCATCCAGGGGACCTGCGAAGAAACATGAGACGAAGCTCACCAAATTTCCCCCTGTATACCGATCTGGTGGAATGATAGTCCTCTTGGACCTTCTCAGAGCTTTACTCTGAACCACCTCTTCACCTACCTATTCTGAACTAGCTCTCCTTCTAGGCATACTTGGAGCATCGCTCCCCCAGCTTCTAGAACCCGAAGAACATGACCTAGAGCTAGAAACACCTGGAGAACCTGGAGAAATAGGCAACTCCACCAGAACCTCCTTTGTAGCTTCTTCAAGTCCACCATCTAACTTGCTTCCTTGTAACTCAACAGAAGAGCTACCTTGGTATGATGTCAACTCATCAAATATCACATCTCTTGAGACCACAGCTCTCCATGTCTCTGGATCCATGCATCTCCAGCCCTTCTTCCGGTCCTCATAACCGACAAAGATTAGCATCCTTTCTTTCGTATCTAGCTTCGTTCTAAGAGCATCTGGGACATGCACGTAGCAGGTAGATCTGAACACTCGAAGGTGTTCCACCGAAGGCTTTTCCTTGAACATCAACTCATGAGGGGTCTTCATGTTGATAGGACTTAGAGGCATCCGATTAATGACATAAGTTGCACAAGACATTCCCTCTGCCCAGAAAGACTTTGGGATACTCTTGGCATGAAGCCAACATTTGCAAGTTTCCGTCAGATGACGGATTTTTCGCTCTGCAACTCCGTTCTGTTGTGGAGTATGAGCACAAGAGAGCTCTCTCTGGATGCCATACTTTCTGCAGAAGTTAAAGGGCGCATTTGAGGTGAACTCTCCTTCATTGTCGGTTCTGAACTTCTTGATTCGCAGGTTAAGCCGACCTTCTACTAGCTCCTTGAACTCCACAAACTTTTCAAAGGCTTTTGACTTCTCCTTCAGAAAATATACCCAAGTATATCTAGTGAAGTCATCAATCAAGACTAGCATATATCTCCTACCTCCAAGACTGACAGTTGCGGTAGGTCCAAACAGATCACCATGAATACACTCCAATGGTGCTTTGCATCTACTTTGTGATTTGTCGAATGGAAGACGTTGAGCCTTACCATATTGACAACCTGCACAAACATGACCTTCTCCGAAAGATGACAAACTAGGCAAGCCTCTCGCAAGGCCTCTTCCCACCACAACCTTCAGCTTATCCATCCCAACATGTCCAAGTCTTTCATGCCAGATTGCATCGCTATCATTAGCTCTCATCTTATCAAAATAGGAACTTGTTGATAACACAAATAAGTCCTTCACCCACTTTCCTACATGAGTGATTTCAGCCTTCAGTGCTGACACATTTCGAAGAAATTTCACTTATGTTGGACCAAACAGAACGTGATAGCCAGCATCAACCGCATTGGTCACCGAGAAGAGGTTTTTCTTCATCCCCAGAACATGATAGACACTCTTCAACGTGAGTGGACCTCTATCTCCGTTCAAATAAACTGCATCCTCCTTCTCAACAACATGTATAGTATCATCAGCAGTAATGATAGCATCATTACCTGAGTATGCTTGCAGCAAGGAGAACTTCGACTCATCTCCGGTTAGGTGATGACCACAACCCGAGTCCACAATCCAATCATCTTGATAGTTGATAGAAGCCAATGCCCGAACACAAGTGCCCGTCATGAAAGCACCTCCACCACCCCAACTACCTTCAGCATTGGAACCAGCCTCCTCCTTACCTGCAGCATGCCCTGGCTGAAGATTGGCTTTACAGTCTCTCTTGAAATGACCAAGCTTGTTGCACCTGTAATATCTCAGCCCTTCCTTCTTCTTCCCATCAGACTTAGGATCATAACTTCTCTCCTGCTGATATGAAGTAGATGGACCATCACTAACAGATGAATTCTTCTTCTAGTCCCATCTCTTCTTCTTGCCCGAATATAGAACCTCGCTTTCTCCCCCAGAGACTGACATCCCTGTCATTTGCTTGGCCAAACTCCTTTGTGAAGCAAGTAAGTTCTCCAGCTCCAACAACGATGGTTGATTGACCCAGCCTTGCATAGAAGTAACAAATGCCACATACTCCCTCTGCAAGCCGCGGATTATGTGCCTCTTCAACTTTGCTTCTGAGATAGGCTCATCCGGGTCCAATGTCGATATCTCTGCACATAGGTTCTTCATCTTCAAGAAGAACATTGAAATGGACAAGTCACCTTGAGTTGTCTTAGCCAACTCATTTTCCAAGAACTGTAGACGAGCTACATTCTTCTCATTGAACAAGCAATCCAAGGTTGTCCAAATCTCACCAACTGACCTACATCTGATGATGTGATCAAACAACTCTGGAATGATAGCTCACTTGAGAGTGAACTTAGCCTTTGCATTTGTTCTATTCCAAGCCTTCACAAGCTCAACATTCCCCTCAGCAGGAACTACAGCTTGTCTAGCTTCTCCTCCGACTACCTCCCATAAGTCCTCGCCAAGAAAATATCTCTCCATGCACGACTTCCACTTTTTAAAGTTAGTCTGTGTAAGGAGCTCAATACCAAGTCCTCTAGCATATCCTCTTTCCATTGCTATCTCACTGATTGACAAACGACTTGCAAAAACCCAAGCAGAAGACAAAGCTGATTACTGCTCAGAAACCTCCCTCTGATACCATGTTAAATTTTTTAGAGGTCAAGGAATGAAGTAATAAAGCGGAACACTTCAAAACAATACACAAGTATGACAATCAATGACAATGGGAAGATAAAATAGTGCTCTTGTATTAACTATCTCTTTACAGCTCGAGACATAAATGGCGAGGCATGATTTACAAGAATCACAAAGGAGAGAAGCACAAGACAAAAAATAAGCCGCCAGCGAACTGCCAAAGCAGTGACCGCCAAACCGATCGAACAGCCAAGCCGCACGGCTATCCCTGAGACCGCTCGAACAAAGCATGCTTGATGACCTGCGAACTGTCAGACCGCATTTACAGACCACACAACCTGCTGCCTTATTCAACTGCTGAAAGCAACAACTGTCCGCACTTCTAGATCACCTGACCACGAGGTCGCCTGAGCACAGAAGCTTCAGCGAACACACAAGAATCGAGCTGCACTGTTGCCAGACCGCAACTCCTGATCGCCTAACCGCTAGGTCTCTTGATCCCTGAGTTCGCTGCAACAGAACAAGAACCTCCAAACACAGTTCGCCCAGACAGGCCGCTGGCGAGCTGGTTTATTCAAAGATGGAAAGAAGAAAGAATGCTGACAGTAGACCGCTGGCTGCTAACCTGTGAACACAACAAACCGGTCAACAAACCAAACCGCGCGACTTCAATCTGAGACTGGCACAATCAATCCACGCTAGGTTCTTACAGTTATGGGTTTCTTATGAATGGCTAGCCCTGCCCCTCTATTTATAGGCAGACAAACGGATGTCGTCACCGCCCGAGAGAGATATGATCACCTTCCTTATTGAAGCACGCAGTCTCCGGAACCAGACAGCGCGATCTCTATAATACCATTATTTTTACTTAAGCAAAACAGACAACCCAAAACAGTTCGCCAGAACAACACTTGCAGACCGCCCGGCTTCACCATCAAACCGCTCGGACAATGTGAGTACCTGAACAACCTAGCAACTGAAGCTGTCTGCCAAAACTGAGCTCCCGCAGTCCGCGCAAGCTCGCGGTCTCCAAAAGGCAGACCGCCAAGACTCTCCACTTACACTTCAAAATTCAACAGGTGGAGAATCGACAGATTGAGCAACCTCATCGGAGAAGGAGAGAACCATGGCCAGCCGCCGGAACACCCGTCACCGAGCTCCAATAGAGGTCCATTTCTCCTCCTTTCCCTCTATGCTAGCTGTATAGCTCCTTAGGTTGAGAAATTGGGCTCAATTGAGTCGCGATCCATGTGAGTAAGGAGAGATTTTTCCAATCTTTTCACCCAGCTCGTGCTCGCTGGAGAGGCGATCTCCGACCGACATCTCGCCGCCAATCGATAGCCCCCACCTCAACGAAGGTGGTGGTGGTGGTCGGCTGTGGAGGTGGTCGGAGAGCCGGGAATTTGGCTTGGAAAGCGTCCCAGGATGGGACAATCTGGTCCCGTGGTTGGAGGAAGGAGACGCAATCACAACCTTTCATTTCCACGACTGATGGCTACCCGCAACCCATATTGTATTAGATAAATTTATTTTTCACACATTTAACAGATATTTATTCCCCAAAATTAGACCACTTAGAAGCCCTTTTAGGCAAATGTTCCTGAGACAACTTTCGTAGCCCTTGAGGTCTACTATCCATAGGGCTTTGAATCACCAGGTGTGGTGGGCTACAACTCCTTGTAGAGCCATTCTCCTGAGGTGTTTCCTGTTAAAATTTTTAATTTGAATCGTTTAGGAGTAAGCAGGAGTTGCATCAACTGAGTTAAAGTCAAACAACCACAATGCCACGCAGCAACACAAGAAACTTTATTGAAACCCAATCTTCATTTACATTGCGAGGCATACATGGCGAGACATGATTCATCAGAATCACGGAGATGAGAAGAACAAAACACACCAAAACAAATCTGGCGGCTAGACAAGCTGAGACCGCACAGACCGCTCGACTCCAGAAGTCGCCCGGCTTGACCTGAGATCGCACGAACAAAAACCGGACAGATTTCCAGCACTGCAAGACCGCACCTCATACCGCACAAATTGAAGCTTTATTGGAACGAAGAACTGAAGCTGTCGCCAGACCGCAACTCAGATCGCCTAACCACTGAAGGTCGTCTCGCTGAGCTCGCTGCGAACAGCACAAGAACGAACATAAACCAGTTCGCAGACAGACCGCTGCCGAACTGTTTATTCAAGCAGCTGGGAATCACCAAGGAAGAAGACCGCAACCTGCTGATCGCAAACCTGCGAACACAACAAATAGTCAGCTCGCTTCCGAGACCGCTCGACCTCAAAGTGAGACCGCACGAATTAACCCAGGCTCATTTCTTACAGTTCTAGTTAGGAATGACGGGCCCTGCACCTCTATTTATAGGCGGGTAGACGGATGTCGTCACCGCACAGGAGAGATACAATCACCACCCGTCAGATCGCCGGCGGTCCCATAAGGCAGACCGCGCGATCAGACCTCTTGGACAATCATCCGACCAAGACGCAGATCAGCAGACAAGATCGTGCACAGGTCGCGCGAACATGAGACCGCGCACAAGCCGCGCGGTCACAAAAGGTACTCCTTCCTTAGACCACCAGGAGCAAACCAGGAACCATCTGGCCGACTTCAGACAAGTCGCCAGATCGCCAGGACAGACCGCCCGGATAGACGGTCATATAAGAACAACCTGCCCGGTCTTCCAACAAGGAAGGCAGGCCAACCAGCAGAACAACTCAAGAACAGACCACAGCTACAAGGAATAGACCGGCAGAACCAGCAGACCGCCAGAACAAACCGGCAGAACCAGACCGACAGATAACATACACAAGCCGCGCGGTCTCCGCGGTCTCCCAAACCAGACCGCCCGGTCTCCTCCACTTCACTTCAAAATTTCAACATTTCCTAAAGGGGGACCAATCACTATTTTATAGATCTAGTTCGCATAGATGCTTGGATAGAACTATTACTTTGGACATAAGGGTATATACCATAAACACACCCCTGCCCAAAAATCAGCATTTTTGGGTAACATTTTTTTAAGGTTTTGTGGGAAATATGATTTTTCATATTATTAAAATATGTGGTTAAATAAATCCAAAATGACCCAAATCTTGAGTGACATGTTTGTTAAGTCATAAACAGCCACATGTAAAAATGTGAGGTCATTTGGAGCTATAGAACAATATATTCCACATACATATGAATGAGATGTTTGGAAGGGTGGTGTGCATACAATACTTTTGGTATTTTGCGAATTTATCACAAATGGCTTGTTGTATGCCCATGATGTTTGGGAAATATACATATTATGATGAATGGTATCATCCCTAGAAAAGTTAGGATGTTTGTGATGAATAATCATTGGTATTTAGTTAATAATATTAATGTCACATAAGTGTATTAATCAAATATAAGTGACCAAATGACTTAGGATAATGCTGATTTTCTGCCACAAGATGATTTGGAGTAACCAACATCTCTGGAAATTTTATTGGAATTTTTGAAGTTGATATTCCTAGCTATTTGATTATAATTGATTATGTCACATAAATGTATAAAAGAAATAAACATAACCTGATGCCTTGAGAAAAATTCAATTTTATGTCACAAGGTACTTTATGTTGAAATGTAACTCTGGAAATTTTAGTAGGATTTTTGGAAATCGCACCCACTGTAAATTACCAAAATGTCTTTGTCACACTTATGTATTAATAAAATTTTCATGTCTAATACTACTTGGAAAATTCTGAAAGTGTGGCCATTCTATTTATAGATCATTATAAGCATATGGTAATTTTTCCAAAATTGTTGAATTAATATTCTTGGTACTTACGGTGTAATGTGACATATTGACCTAAATATTGAATTAATGATCATAAACAATGTGGAAATTAGGAAATTCAGTTGTTCATATTATTTTACCATTATAATCCACTGATAAAATATTTGGAGCACTTTGAATTCTGGAATTGGTACTTCATGTGTAAAGTGATGTGTGCCTTATCTTTAAAGAATTCTATTTCATGACCAAATTAATTAGAAAAATTATGAATTTCTGATCATCCCTTAATTTGGTCATAATGAACCTATGGTATAAATTTTAGGGAATTTGACCAAGTTATAGTGAAGTTCACACCATAGAGATCCATCTAGTTCAATTCTTGTGCTGGTCTGCAAATAACAAAATTTTGAGGTAATGTTTAGACTAGCCAAAACACATAGAAATTGAATGAAATTTTGATCACATAGGTAGGGCATCCATAATAGCAGCCCCTATAAGTTGTAACCTTATCGAAGGAATCCAACCCTATAGTGATTAGTAAACTAGAATCGCGTCGCATAGTGAACATTTGAAATCATTTGGGGTCTTTCCATCTTAGGTAATTATGGTGATATTTAGAATGATAATATGATCATGGTATATTTTAAGATAAGTGTTGGACACATTTATAAATACATAAGGGTTTACACCACGCATCGCATATAGGTAGTCGTGTTGCCTAAAAGAGTTCTAAGTCATCTTTAAGTAATTTTAGAGCAACCATGAGAATAACCTTGGTAATGGGTAGATACCAATAAAAGTAAATATTCTGAGAAAGGAAGGTCTGGGATGTCACAACAGAATATCTTCTAATATCGATGCGAGCCCTTCACCGGGTAGACCTCGGGAAGTCCAGGATTCACCTTAAATCGCTATGATCGACTAAATAACCATTAAGAGTAACTTTAATTAAGAGTATTTGAGAAAGGAAATCGTCGTCCCAATGTATGGGACAGAATGGTTCAGGAGTAGTTTGTCCTGCGAGCTGGAGGATCGGGTGGTGTGATAACCTTGCATGTGCAAAAACTAGTGGCGGGTCTTCGGTACTGGTCCAGTTGTCACACCGATGCCAGTACGTTGACTTTGGCAGGGTGTAGAGAGTTAGAGGGCCAGTAGGTTACTTTACTGCGGTCAGGAAGACAATCCCTAGTAACCCACCCCCGGCCATAAAAGACTGGAGGGTTGTCAGCAAGAGTACGCAAGGGCTCACGGAAGTGCACCTAGGACGTGTACATCAGCTTATGTAAGGTCTAAGTCTGGTAGTGTGTATACCCACCTAGAAGTGGAGTGCCCTATCCACTGTTTCCGTAGCCACGGTGGAAGTACCAGAGAGGTTTGCTACCTCCGAAAAGTGGGAACTAAAGGTCTGTGCGCGCAAAGTCGTGTGAGTGAGTAGCACTGTATGAACATAGTATAACATAACATAACATAAATACATACTATAGACATATGCATTGTCAGATCCTCAGCATATAAATTAGTATGAGCTCTTTTATATGATAAGTTATAATTCCGGAAAAATTAACTTATAAGTATGTATGTGCAATCATATAAGTTATGGTACTATAGAGGATAATGTAGTAGTTTACTTATTACCTTTAATTGCACTGCATTTACTTATTTACTGCTTATTTATTACCTCATACTGTTATACATACTATTACTTGTTCATATATGTTGCTAGTATAATTTATGTCACCTGCTCTTATTTTTACTCATTGATGTCCTTCGCTTCGTCCTCCCGCTCGGTATCTAGGAGTCGTGGGGGGGAGGCGAGGACGAAATTGGCTTAGTCTTTTTCACTAACGGTCAGATGTGGTCGTAACACTGGGAGATCGAGGAGCGTGAGACGCAGTACATCAGGAAGAACGTGACGGCAGGCCCTGAGGAACAGATGTCGCGCACCACTACTACCACGCGGCGACAGGTTGGAAATTATTTTGAATAGCTTCCGCATAGTGTGTGAGAGAGAGTGTATTTCCTTTTGGATTTGTACCGGGCTTAAGCCCTTACACTATTTTAGATTTATTCTCATTATAGACTATCTGTATTTTCATATATATATATATATGGGGTTGTGGACTTGTCATATTTGATAGCATTTCTTTCTTCCCTAAAATTGGCTTGTATTATGATCGAACTAGCTGGCAGGATCGACATTGAGCGGTGACGGCTAACCTGTGAGTTGGAGTCACCGTAAGACGGCGGTTCTGGGCATAAGGTCCGGGAACTCTCTGATAAGGAGGAGGGGGATCTTACATGATTTATCAAAACATCAGATGGAGAAGAAACAGAAAACAAACAATGAGCTGACGGACCGAAGAATTGTGACTGTCAGAGACCGCTCGAACAGGCAGACCGCACAGCAACACCTGAGACCGCGCGAACATCACAGTTTGTCAATCTGCTATCTGCCAGACCGCCACCTCAGACCGCACGAACTGCTGACTTATTTCTCTGCTGAGAAAACAACCTGCCCGCACTTCTTGATCGCCTGACCGCAAGGTCGCATAACCACAGAAGCTGCCCGCGAACAGAAAAGAGAAACTGCACAAGCTGTCACCTAACAGCAACTCTGATCGCCTGACCGCAAAGGTCGCCTGACCTCTGAGTTTGTCGCGAACAACAGAAGAACTACAACTCAGTTCGCCGGAGACAAACTAGTTATTCAAAAATGGGAAAATGCCAAGGAAGAAGACCGATGTGAGACCGCACCACCTGCGAACACAACAAATGATTAACCAACTTCCAGACCGCGCGGTCACAAATCCTGAGACCAGCAAAGGCAAAACCCGAGCTTAGTTCTTACAGTTCTCTTATTTGCTTCTTAGAAATTTCGGACCATGCACATCTATTTATAAGCAGACAGACGGATGTCGTCACTGCCCCAGAGAGGTACTAACCACCCATCGAGATTGCGAATCAGACCGTGACAACCAGACTGCGAACACCACAACGAGTGAGCTCGCGTGAACACGGCGGTGACAACAATCAGACCGCGATAATGCAGATCTCGCGGTCACCAACAAAAATGCTCCTTGAGCCCAACAAGTTGGTCGCCAGAGAGAGCCCGCGCAGACCGCGCGGTATCTGCGATCTGACTTCCTCAGACCGCTCAGCCCACTTTTACTTCCACTTCAAAAAATTCAACAGTTATAATCTGTCTTGTAGAGCAAATAAGCCGCGTCAAACGAAGCCTTAGTTGTCTTTGCTAAAAAGGTTTATTTTAAAAAAAATGAAATGATGGATCTGAATCTATGCTGCTTGCCTGCCGGAATCGGGAGGGAGGGCGCCGTCTTATATTTTTTGTGACGGGGGCTGCAGGTTCGGCGAGGGAGGGTTGTTTTGGGTGTGGGATACGAGATAGTACGTTTAGATATTTTTGAGTGATAAACAAAGATTTTAAATTTTAAATTTTAAATTTTAAATTTGAGATATAAATAGTAAAATTAGGTCTACGAATATCAACACCCTAAGTTTATATTCTATAAATTATAAAGTTTATTTCGGTAGTGTGCAACTAAGCAAACAGGCGGGATTATCTATATATATTAGCCAATATCACAGCTGCCTCTTTGGCTTGGTGGTTCTCATCCAACTTTCTTATTTTAATTTAAAAAAAAAGGTAATTTTAAAGCTTGTATTAAAATCGGGGGAGCTTCCAAAACCCCCACCGTTTGCGGTTAGCCCACCCGATTAAACGGTTTCCTGGTGGTTCTAACGTAAGCCGGTTCGGACTGGATACCTAACCGGTTCATAGTTCAACCAGTCGAACTAGGCGATCGGATTTGATTTTTAGAACGCTTACTTTCCGAACAAAAAAGATGACGGGAGAGAGACAAATATAGCCGGAAACACCGAGTAGAGCCAAAGGGTCTGTTTGAGACAGCTCTGGCGGCTGGAAAAGCTCTATTCCAGCCGCCAGAGCTGATAAGGCGCTGTTTGTTTGCAGCGTTTCTCTAGGAGCACTTTTCTAATAGCCGCGTTTTTGGTACTTTTGGGAGAGCACGCGGTGGCCTGTGGCTGCGAAATCGCTCTCTTATTAATTGCGTTTTCTCTTTTCTGCAAGCACACACGCGCCCCTTCCCGATCTCAGCCTTCCTCCGCAGACTCCTCTCGATTCCGAGCCTTCTTCCTCCGCTAGACTCTCTGCACGCCCTCGACGCTCATATTCTCGGGCGATTCCAAGCCTTCCACCGGCAAACTCGGCGCACGCCCTTGACGATTCCGTCCTCCGGCGATTCCAAGCGTTCCACTTCCAGATCTGCTCTCACAAATTCGGCCCTGCACCCTTACCCCTACGTGAGTCATCTCCTTCTATTTGGAGCCCCCTGGGTTCTCCATTTTCAGATCTGAAATCAACTCTTCCTCCAGCGATTCACGGTGGCCAGCTCTGCACCTCCGGCGATCAGAGACAGATTCTCCTCTTCCACGGTCAGATCTGCTTCCAGATTCGCCCTATTTCCTTGATTTCAGATCTTCACTTCCAGCGATTTCTCATTCTCCTTGATTTAAGGTATATACCACTAGTTTCTGAACTTGATTTTAGATCTTAACATTTTTTTCTGAACTTGAACATTTTTTCTGAACTTTGAATTTTTCTGAACTTAGAATTTTTTTCTGAACTTAGAATTTTTTTTTATGTGTGGTTTGTGTGTATGTGGATTTGTTTGTGTGTGTGTGGATGCGTGTTTTGTGTGTATGTGTTTGGGTGTGGATGTATGTTTGGGTGTGGATGTATGTTTGTGTGTTGGGTTTGTGTGTGTGTGTGTTGTGTGTGGATGTGTATGTGTGTGTGTGTTTTTGGATGAGTGTGTGTGATGAATGTGTGTGTGTGTTTGTTGTGTATGTGTGTGTGTGCATGATTTGTGTATGTGTGCATGTGTGTGTGTGAATGTGTGTGTGTATGTTTGTGTGTTTGGTTTGAGTGTGTATGTTGAGTGTGTATGTTGAGTGTGTATGTTTGAGTGTGTTGTGTTCTTGGATTTTTGTATGTTGTGTTTGTGTGTGTGTGTGTATGTTGGACGGAGGGAGAAAACTAGATTGGGGGGTTGATGTATGTGTATTTATTTTAGTAGAAATATCTTCTAAATTTCATTACTTATTAATAGTGTAATGGGTAAACTAAAAGAAGGAGGAATCGTAGCGAGTTGGGAGTCTAGCGAGGTCATGTTATTTTGTGATCTCTGCATAAAAGAAATTGGTTTGGGGAATCGGCCTACCACCCACATTAGCAAAAAAGGGTGGAAAAATTTGATTGCGGGGTTTAAAGAACGAACCGGGAAAAGCTACGATCGAATGCAAATGAAAAATAAATGGGATCATTTGAAGAAGGATTGGAAGTTATGGAAGGAGCTGAAACATGGCGAGACTGGTTTAGGTTGGGATCCAGAGAAGAGAACTATTGCTGCATCAGAAGAATGGTGGGCAGAAAAGATTAAGGTGAAAACAAATACATTTTTCATTTCATGTTACTAGTTCTTATTTTGACAGATTTTAATATTGATGTATTGATTATAACAGGTTGTTCCAGCAGCGAAAAAATTTCAATACGGAGGTATTGCACCTGAGTTGGAGGAGAAACTGAACACCATATTCAGTCAGGTTGTCGCTGTTGGATCGGTAGGCACCCTTAGAGGGAGGGTGAATAAGGGTTCTCAATAAGTTTAGATTATATTTAGAAAACTTTGAAATAATGCAATATTAAAACAATAAAAAGTTTTGTTAAAACAAAAGAAGAGACATGATTTATTAATATCAAATAATGTTTTACAAAACTTGACTTCTATGACGCTAGAAATCTAAGGCGACTAGTAAAACTCTTTTTCGTTTTCTATACCGACTCGTATCCCCACAAACCGGTTGGCTTTAGCCGATCTCTCCCCAGATACGGCCTCAAGCCGCTCTAGCCAATCTATCCCCAGAAAGGCCTCGAGCACCCCCTAGATCTACTCCCTAGACCTAGTCGCCAACACGAGGCGAATTACCCCCTAAGTCTAACCCAGACCGAGTCGCCAACACGAGGCGAATTAATGAACCGTTTACAAGAATAAGAAATGAAATGAAAAGACAAACAATAATATAAAACTCCCTATGTGGATCTCCTGGAGAAGTGGATGAAGGCCCGCAGAGTATGATCGTAGTTGATGCGGTCTTTCGTCAAGATGATGACGCGTGTTGAAATCTTCTCCACGGATCTCCTTCAGCTTTTCAGATTTGTGGGAGTATCTCTCTACAACTTCCTCTCTCTGCTGTGGCACGAAGCTCTGGAGTTTGAGATTGGAGGAGGATGAAGAATTCGGAGCCAAGGCATCCATTTTATAGCCTTAGCGCTACAGCCGGCGCTAGCGCTACCGCCGGCGCTAGCCCGGATTAAGAAACAATTTGCGCGGCAGAATCTCCCATCCGTGGCAACATGCTGCACTATGCCTTATATGCGTCACGCTACCGCCGGCGCTAGTAGCTACCGCCGGCGCTATCCCCGATTATGAAACTTCTTGCGCGGCAGGATCTTCAATCCGCGGCAACGAGGCTTTCATTCCTTCTGTGTTCACCGATACCGCCGGCGTTATTCGCTACCGCCTGGCGTTAGCGCCTTCCATAACAGCTCCCGGAAACGCGCTCTTCATCGCTAGCGCCCGGCGCTAGTTGCTACCGCCGGCGCTAGTGAGCCTCTTCGAATTTTGGCCTCAATTTTGGGGGCAGTCATCATGTGTACTCCTTGAGTCATGTGGACCTAGTAAAACTGCACACTTGAACACAAAAGATCAAATACACATAAGATTTGTTATTCTCAAACCTAGGAGATGCGGAAGACCATGTTCCAACAGTCGCAACTGGAGAAGACTCATGGGGTCCTTCAATTGGGAGTTTGCCACCGGATGTGGGGAGGATCCAGTTCGAAGATAATGATGTAGAAGATATCATGGAGAACAATCAACGTGGCCCTGAAGAGATAGGAGGTCATTCAACAAACATTGGGAATGCGTCCACCTCGACGAGTAAAAGAAGAAAGATCGGGAAGATCAAAGGAATGACATTTTCTTTGATGTCAAACTTACATCAATCCACCCTAGCTGTGAAGCCTCCACCAGTTATCACAGTCAAAGAGGTGGTGGAGTTGATTTCCAGTAGCCCAGAGATACGGGCAAACCTGGATCTATATTACTTTGCTCTCGACCACATCAGGGACAAGACCAGTAGGGAGATCTTCATGAGTATTCCAGAAGATATGCGGGTTTTGTTGGATTATGAAGGCGTACGAGAAAGGACTCAGTGATCAGTTATTTTTAATTTAGGGTCCACGTTAAAAAATTTATGTATTTTAAGTTTAAAAAAAAACATCTTCCAAAATGTTATGTGGTATTTTCTACCTTTCTGATCTGTACCTCATGCTGATTAACATTGGACCTTGAATTTATATTAGTTGTTGTGGTATTTTCTTTACATAGATTATGATAAATGTTATGTGATATTAAATGCAGTTACTACAATGGAAGAGCATGACTCCTCCCCTGAGGATTCCAGGGATTCAACAAGTCTTTCGCCGGAGCGGATGCAATATATAGAGTACTGTCGTGCAGTTATGTCAACGATTGAGAGGATGAATTATCATGTTCGTGACAACACGACCATGCATGACATCTACCCAAACAGGTGAGAAATGGATTAAAGAGTTACTAGAAGGACATCCAGATAGGATTCATGATGCATTTAGGATGTCGAAACGCATTTTCATAGATTTACTTCATAAACTAGAGGTAGATCATGAACTTCAAGGGTCACAACGGACGTCGTCAAGAGAAGTCATATGGATGACATTGTATATCTTAGCACAAGGAGGTTCCATTAGATTGGCGAAAGAGCGATTCCAGCACTCGACCGAAACAATTAGTAGATATTTTTTGAAATGTCTTAGATCTCTTTTGTTACTCTCAATTGATGTTATAAAGCCTATAGACCGTCAGTTCAGAGATATTCCTGCTGAGATAAGGTATGATGCTCGTTACATGCCATTCTTCAAGGATTGTGTTGGTGCAATTGACGGTACACATGTAGATGCGAGGATACCCGTAGAAGATCAAGTCAGATACATAGGACGTCACGGCACTACGACGCAAAATGTAATGGCAGTCTGTGATTTTAACATGTGTTTTATATTTGCCCTGGCTGGATGGGAGGGATCTGCTCATGATAGTCGCATCTTCGCACGCGCATTGGCAGACGATAGATTGCATTTTCCGCATCTCCCACAAGGTATACTAATCAATATTTTTACATTCATTCAAATCCTTCAAATATCCCCTAATGTTTGCTTGTTTAACATACAAAATAAATGCAGGTAAATATTATTTAGTAGATGCTGGATACCCGTTAAAGATGGGTTATTTGAAGCCGTATCCGGATACAAGATATCACTTGGCAGACTTTGCCCGTGGGAGTCGGCCTGTTTAAGGAAGGCAAGAACATTTCAATAGGGCGCATTCATCTCTTCGCAGTGTTATTGAGCGAACGTTTGGAGTGTGGAAGAAGAAGTGGCACATTCTGAGCAAAATGCCACAGTATAGCTTCAAGAAACAGAGATCCATACTGTTGGCCACAATGGCCTTACATAACTTCATTCATAGACATCCTTCTCGATGAGACCCTGAGTTTAATGTTTGTGATGCTGATGAGTCTTCTTTCGCTCCCTCAGAGGATGAAGATCCTGTGGCGGAGGATGATATTGGAAGCGATATGGGTGATGCTGCTGGAGCTGAACAGATGTCTACAGTACGAGATAGCATTGCCGAAGAAATATACGGGGCGTGTTGATAGCATTACCAAAGAATTATGTAAAAGACTATTGTTATCGGTTATTTTTTATTATTCTCCACGTTTAAAACTTTATGTATTTTAAGTTCTAAAAAACAGCTTCCAAAAGTTGTTTCTCCAAACAACTAAATTAGAAAATCGCTTTTCAAAGCGCACTTCTGCACAGAACACCCAAACACTTTGCAGCTTTTCAAAACTGCTTCCCAGAGCGCTCTTTTAAAACAGCTCTATCCGGACAGCAGCTTTTCAATCCGCCAGAGCTGTCCCAAACAGACTCAAAGTCTGATAGCTTCCATTATATAATTATTAAAATGAAGAGAAAAAATAGACTATAATAGAGGAGATATTAATGAATCAAGACGATTGCAAATCTATAATAAATGGAAAGAGCAAAAACTCTAGGGAGGCTTGTGAGAAGCAGAGAAGAAGAAAAAACAGCTCATCGGGTCTTGCACCATAGATACGCTGTCGCTCCAAATATGACTTCAATTAAGCTGAAAAATAAAATTTAGAGCGATGTTAAATGCACGCCGGTTTTGGCTATATGCAGGCCGCGGATATATGCAGGCCAAAAAATTATTCATGCAGGACAAATTTCATATTTACATACCATATTCAAAAATCAAATTAATATTTTCCTAAATAAATCAGCAAGCAAAATAACATTCATAAAATAAGTAAAATATCATGCGTGCGAGGTTACGTTGAATGTCACTGTTTCATCAGTAAATCTGGGAGAGCTATTGATGGAGTATCTCTAAAGGCGCTAATCGCACCACATCCATGGGGGTGCGATTATTCAAAGAACCCCCACTAGCGAGGTAACTACCCGAAGTATAACCATCGCCGCCATCGTCGCCATCGCCGCCAACGCCGCCATCGCTGACATGATCGCCATCGCCGCCATCGCCGCCATCGCCGCCATCGCCGCCAATGCCGCCAATGCCGCCATCGCCGGCATGACCGCCATCGCCGCCATCGCCGTCAATGCCGCCATGGCCGCCATGCCCGCCATCGCAGCCATGGCCGCCATCGCCGCCATGACCGTCATCGCCGCCATCGCCGACGACATCGCGATCGTCGTCATCGCCATCGCCGTAGCAAATACCCATGAATAGTTTTAGACCTGTTGTAATTTAAAAACACATCGCACTCGGACAAACGAGTAAACTCCTTGGGACACGGTTGCATGGAAGGAAAAAACACATAATACATGAAGTATTAAACTACTCGAATCATTTTTTTCTGAAATTTTAAAAGAAAAAATGATATCTTTTTTAAAAAATTGTGGCCTGCATAGAGCTAAAAGCGGTCTGCGTTTAACATCGCTTTTTTTTTAAAACTGTGATCTACATATAGCCAAAACTGGCTTGCGTTTAACATCACTCTAAAATTTAAGGCAATGTTATAAGCACATATATTATGACTAGTATCAGGCCTAAGAAAACTTAAAATAACTTTAAAATTACTCCTATAACAAAAAGAGTTTGGATCGGGTCATGAACATTGAATCAAGAAGCTAATCAAAAATACTAGGCATAAATTACCTTAGTGGAGTTGGATCGAATCCAACCTAGGTGCTCCAAGAAGAAGAGTCATGTCGTCGGCTGTGCGAGAGTCCTTACGTAGAATAATGTCTACGTCTTTGCGGCAGACCACACGAGCCGGGAGAAATACGACTGCACCTTGCACTTCCACGAACTGCTAGGTTCGCTCCAGAAAGAACAATCACGGCGACGATCGCCGGCGATGCGATCTGCGTAGGCAAGCGAAGCGGAACTTCTTCCGTCGACTAGGGTTCGGGAGGCGGAACACTTCCGTCGGGCGAACTTCCTGTTTGCGTAACCGTCCCTTGAACCCTTAAAACAAGTTCTATTTATACCCAAGCATAAACAGACCTAAAAGAATCGCTATCCGCAGACCACATAAAAATAGGGTTTCTGGAACAATTCGTCGGGTATCAACATTCGTCTAATGATACTCGACGAATCAAATCCGACGAATCATATCCGACGAATTCTCTTAGTCAACGAATCCCTCGGCAACATTTGTCGGACCCCATTCTGTATGGTGATTGGTAACCTTTACCAACACAGTCAATCTTTCAACTTCCCCACATGCTCTTATGTGCGACCCTGCAGGCTCATATCACTTTGGCAGTGAGACAACATGTTTGACCACTTCTAGATCATAATGGTAACTCCAACAGTCTCCCACTTGATCTTGAAAGTATCAAACAAAAACCTCACAAACAATGAGCAGCATCTAGCAATGCATCATTGTTACCCAAGCAATAAGAGTTCATAACTCATAAGCCTTTATGACCAATGTTCCAGCGTTGTCTTGGTCCCTTTGTTCCTTACATCCGGAAAGAACTAGAGGCATGGACCGTGTCACCCTCATGATAGCTCAATCCAAGTTTCTTGATCTAGAACGGACTTCCAGAGAATAGTGAGCCCAATATCACATATTGGCTCAACCAAGCATGGCCATGCATTTCTCAGTCCAATTCCATCAAGGGGCCCATGGATGCAACTCCTGTTATATAGGAGGACAAATCCCATATCTGCTCACACCCAAACACCCAAATGATTCGTTACGTACCCAACAACCACCCTTATCATCAACCTTCTTCAAGGAATACTTTAGATGACATCAAAGCACGCTCTTCCTCACTCGATGAATGCTGTGACTTCAGGTCAAAGGACCACAACACCATTGTCAAATGAGACTTACTTGTGACACGTTCAAGTAACAATCCACAAAGCAGTCTCAGGTTGGGTCTGTTCAGTACAACTTGTTCACTAACAAGTACCCACGTGATGACTTGATATCACAATATCATGACCTGTGAGAACCAGTCATCAGTCAACACACATGCTAGTCTTAATGTATCATCATCACCCTCAGCTTTTACGATGATACCTCGACCAGGGACCTTTTAAGAATGAAGCTTCGAAATCATAGGCTCTCACATTCAAGTCACGTACTTGATGTCCTATGGAAGCGAACATTCTAAGGGTATTTATCACGAATTTTATTCTATCATATAAAAACAGTATATCATAATAAAAGAACTTGCCATTAATTGTAAAAAGAAATAATTGGTACACAATTCATCATATGAATAAATAATAAACAGCCAACAGAATATATATTTTACATGCAACCCACAAGACTCCCACTAGAGTTGATCACTCAGGTATCGTATACCCATTGATCTAGTATGACCATCATGCTTTCTCTGCGCGAGAGGCTTTGTCAGTGGATCTGCAATATTCTCCTCAGTCGGCACTCTGCAAATGTTCACATCTCCTCGTTCGACAATCTCACGAATAAGATGGAACCGCCGAAGTATGTGCTTGGAGCGCTGATGGGATCTAGGTTCCTTAGATTGTGCAATTGCACCATTGTTATCATAGTAGAGAACTACGAGACCAACAATGCTAGGAACTACATCTAGCTCGCCGATGAATTTCCTAATCCATACAGCCTCCTTCGCTGCATTTGCCGCAGTGATATACTCGGCCTCAGTTGTAGAATCAGCAACTGTCTCTTGCTTGGAACTCTTCCAGCTCACAGCTCCTCCATTCAGACAAAACACAAACCCTGACTGAGACTTCGAATCATCCCTATCAGTTTGGAAGCTGGCATCCGTGTAACCACTTACAACGAGCTCTTCCTCTCCACCATACACCAAGAATACATCCTTAGTCCTTCTCAAGTACTTCAGGATATTCTTTACGGCTATCCAGTGACATTCACCAGGATCAGACTGATACCTGCTAGTTATGCTCAAAGCAAAAGAGACATCGGGTCGAGTACATTACATTGCATACATGATTGACCCAATTGCCGAAGCATATGGAATCAACTTCATGCGGTCCTTATCTTCACAAGATTTTGGACACTGGTCCTTAGAGAGATTCACATCATGAGACATGGGCAAAAATCCTATCTTGGACTCAAGCATGTTGAACCGCTTCAACACCTTCTCAATGTACGTACTCTGGGTCAATCCCAGCAACTTCTTCGATCTATCTCTATAGATCTTAAGACCGAGTATGTAAGTCGCTTCACCCAAGTCCTTTATAGAAAAGCAGTTCCCTAGGTTGTTCTTAACAACTTTCAGGGTAGGTATGTCATTCCCGATCAGCAGTATGTCATCTACATACAATATCAGGAAGACAACAATGCTCCCACTGATTCGCTTGTAAACACACGGTTCATCTTCATTCTTGACAAAACCAAACTCTTTGATCTTCTCATCAAAACGAAGATTCCAACTTCTAGAGGCCTGTTTCAATCCATAGATGGACCTATTCAGCTTGCATATTTTAGTGGCTTCATTTGGGCATACAAAACCCTCGGGTTGTGTCATGTACACTTCCTCAAGGAGGTTTCCATTTAGGAAAGCTGTTTGACATTCATCTGCCAGATCTCGTAGTCGTAATACGCAACAATAGCAAGCAATATCCTACTGGACTTTACCATGGCAACAGGGGAAAAGGTCTCATCATAGTCAACACCATGAATTTGCTTGAAACCCTTAGCCACCAGTCGCACTTTGAATGTCTGTACATTCCCATCCATGTCGGTCTTCTTCTTGAAGACCCACTTGCACCCTATGGGTCGTACCCCTTCAGGTGGTTCCACCAAGTTCCAAACTTAGTTTGTATACATGGAGTCCATTTCGGATTTCATAGCCTCAAGCCATTTGTCAGAGTCCGGTCCATTCATAGCCTCTTGGTAGGTCGCTGGTTCATCATCATGATCCATAAGCAACACATTACCTATTTGAGACACGAGAAATCCATATCTCTCAGGCTCAAATCTTGGTCTACCAGATCTACGTAGGACTTGTGTCTCTTGAGCAGGTTCTCTAGCTACAACATCTTGTAGTCCTGGCTCAGAATCCAATTCTGGTTCATTCACTACTTGTGGTTCTTGAGCTTCTTCAAGTTCTACCTTTTGCGTCTTTCTTGACAAGAACTCTTTCTCCAAGAAGACACCCGTCCTTGCGACAATCACTTTGCCCTCAGACGGTAGGTAAAAGTAATATCCTTTTGTTTCCTTAGGATATCCCACCAGATAATACTTATCTGATTAGGGTTCCATCTTGTGAGGCATTTGACGTCGTACGTATGCCTCACAGCCCCAAATTTTAATGAATGACATACTAGGACACTTCCCAGTCCATATCTCATATGGTGTCTTTAGAACCATTTTCATCGGAGCGCGATTCAGTGTCATTGCAGCAGTCTCTAAAGCAAAACCCCAAAAGGAAACAGGCAAGTCTGCATGACTCATCATCGACCGTACCATGTCTAACATAGTACGATTTCTCCTCTCAGACACACCATTATGCTGTGGTGTCCTAGGTGGAGTGAGCTGTGATACAATACCACACTCTTTCAGATGATCACGGAACTCATGACTCAGGTATTCGCCACCTCGATCAGATCGGAGTGCTTTAACCTTTTTACCCAATTGGTTCTCCACTTCATTCTTAAACTTTTTGAACTTTTGAAAAGTTTCGGATTTGCACTTCATAAGATACACGTATCCATATCTACTGAAATCATCAGTAAATGTAACGAAGTAGAAATACCCACCTCTAGCCATAGAACTCATGGGCCCGCATACATCACTATGTACAACACCCAAGAGATCCTCAGCCCTCTCAGTATAACCAGTGAAAGGGGCTTTAGTCATCTTGCCTAACAAACGAGACTCGCATCGCTCAAATGATTCATAATCAAATGAGTCCAATAGTCCATCTTTATGGAGCTTGGATATGCGCTTCTCGTTTATATGCCCCAAACGACAATGCCAGAGATATGTAGGATTTGAGTCATTTGTTCTTAGTCTTTTATTATTATCTACATTATAGATCGGATGGTCCAGGTTCAAAACATAAAGACCATTAAACAATTGAGCTACAGCATAACAAACATCATTCTTAAATATAGAACAACAATTATTCTTAATTATAAAAGAAAATTAATCATGTCTAAGCATGAAATGGATATAATGTTTCTAGTTATGGCCGGAACAAAATAACAATTATTAAGTTCTATTACAAGCCCACTTGGCAAAGAAAGACGGTAAACCCCTACGGCTACAGCAATAACTATTGCTCCATTGCCGACGCGCAGGTCCACCTCTCCTTTACTCAGCAATCTTCTCCTTCTCAGTTCCTGCACATTTGTACAAATGTGAGAACCACATCCGGTATCCAATACCCAAGATGAAGGAGCAGAAAGGTTTATCTCTATAACGTAAATATTCGAAGCGGAAGTCATACCTCCCTTCATTTTCTGCAGACCCTCAATGTATGAAGGACAATTCCTCCTCCAATGACCAGCCTTGCCACAGTGGTGGCATTTTCCTTCCTTCACGGTGCTCTTCTTTTTCAGCGCAGAAGATTTGGGCTCAAGATGCGACTTAGGTCCCACCTTCATCTTCTTGAAGCCCTTGGCCTTACCCTTGCCTTTATGTATCATCAATATGGGACTAGCAGGCTTGGCCTTCTTCATGTTTATCTCGGCAGTTCGCAACATGCCTAGGAGCTCGGGCAGCGTCTTGTCTATTTCATTCATGTTGTAGTTCAAGACGAACTGCTCATAACTATCCGGCAACGATTGCAGGATAAGATCTGTGGCCAACTCTTGACCCAGAGGAAAACCCAGTCTCTCCAGGTTCTCTATATACCCAATCATCTTGAGTACGTGAGTACCAACCGAGTCTCGAGCTCCAATTTTGCACTGAAATAAAGCCTTCGTGACATCGAACCTCTCTTGACGAGCTTGCCCTTGAAACATTTTCTTTAGGTGCTCGTCAATCTCCTTGCACCCCATGTTCTCGTGTTGCTTCTGAAGCTTAGAGTTCATGGTGGCAAGCATAAGGCACTCGACGTCTAAGGCGTCATCGGTATACTTCTTATAAGCATCCTTATCAACACGGGACGAGTTCCCGGTCGGCACCTCAGGGGCTTCTTCTTCCAAGACGTAAAGCTTTCGCTCTTGCCTGAGAACAATTCTCAGGTTCCTATACCAGTCCATATAGTTCGTCCCACTAAGCTTGTCCTTCTCAAGGATAGCTCTCAGGGACAAGGTGGAATGTACAAGAATTCATGCAGAATTTAATCAGTGCCTTAATTTCAAAATACAATTTATTTTAATTTGGACTTCAATTAAATACTCCCACTATTTTATTCAAATTGATAGCCCTCACTATCAATTCGGAGAGTCCATGTGAGCTACTCTCTTAGTGGACAAGATCCGTATTTCACCAACACCACGAGTCCGCTTTGGCGTTCCTCTCATAATGCGGTTATTTAGGTAGGCAACGCTTGCCAATTGCATCCTCATGCAACTCTTGTATGGTTGGTGAATAACTCCTTATTCGCATCCATCATATGGTGCATGTCAACCCTATGCCTCTAGGCACTCAACCTTTGAGGTCACCTAGTTAAGTTAGACCCGATGTCGACAGTGGGATATCACAATTATCCGCTCGCACCCTTACCAAGATAGATTGATGCACCTTGCTTTGGCAAGCCCACACTTCATCGATCGAGGCAGGAAGAGTGTCATCCATCGGAAGGCATCCGAACACTTAATATTTGATGAAGGGATTTTAATTTTTTTAATAATAGGTTAACACTTAACCATGATCAACATTTGATCAAAGTATACATCCACAGAAAAGCAAACTTTCTAAAATCCACAGCATCCCTTATGTGCACAACATAAGACTATCAACCTTTGATAGACGAAAGGGCTAAATCTGGACATTTAGAACTCTTCCAAATTTTCAGATTTACATGCATTGAACAAAGGCAAAGACAACTCGACTTAAAGCAGTGGACAAGCTCGTCTCTTATTGTTGGATTCAAAATCCAAAACAATATAAGGGTTCATTAACCACTTGAGGGACGGTTACTGCTAAGGAGACAACAATTTCTAACAATTAGAAATTACCACGAAATCCCAGACGTTCCTGGCGGGGTTCCAAATTTTTTTTTTTTTTAAATCACCACCGTTTTCCCATGGAAAAATCATCAACTTTTGATGTTCCAGGAAGAAATCTTGACATTTAGAACGCTTCTAAATACCTAGATTTGCACGTACTGGAATAACCAAACTTCTGAAACAACATTCATGACCGGAACCTAGCTCTGATACCACTGTTGGGTTTTTCTAGAACCATACATCACATGTAGGCGCAGCGGAAATAAAGAGAAACAACCCAAAAGACTTTGATCGGGCCATGAATATTGAATCAAGATGTGACTTAGGTCCCACCTTCGTCTTCTTGAAGCCCTTGGCCTTACCCTTGCCTTTATGTACCATCAATATGGGACTATCAGGCTTGGCCTTCTTCATG
This sequence comes from Dactylorhiza incarnata, assembly GCA_033032865.1. NCBI lineage: Eukaryota > Viridiplantae > Streptophyta > Magnoliopsida > Asparagales > Orchidaceae > Dactylorhiza > Dactylorhiza incarnata. The sequence goes on along the minus strand of JAWHQI010000076.1, from coordinate 3,356,310 downwards.
TTTATCTCGGCAGTTCGCAACATGCCTAGGAGCTCGGGCAGTGTCTTGTCTATTTCATTCATGTTGTAGTTCAAGAAGAACTGCTCATAACTATCCGGCAACGATTGCAGGATAAGATCTGTGGCCAACTCTTGACCCAGAGGAAAACCCAGTCTCTCCAGGTTCTCTATATACCCAATCATCTTGAGTACGTGAGTACCAACCGAGCCTCGAGCTCCCATTTTGCACTGAAATAATGCCTTTGTGACATCGAACCTCTCTTGACGAGCTTGACCTTGAAACATTTTCTTTAGGTGCTCGTCAATCTCCTTGCACCCCATGTTCTCGTGTTGCTTCTGAAGCTCATAGTTCATGGTGGCAAGCATAAGGCACTCGACGTCTAAGGCGTCATCGGTATACTTCTTATAAGCATCCTTATCAACACGGGACGAGTTCCCGGTCGGCACCTCGGGGGCTTCTTCTTCCAAGACGTAGAGCTTTCGCTCTTTCCTGAGAACAATTCTCAGGTTCCTGTACCAGTCCATGTAGTTCATCCCACTTAGCTTATCCTTCTCAAGGATAGCTCTCAGGGACAAGGTGGAATGTAAACCGTTTGCCATGGAATTCTACAAGAATTCATGCAGAATTTAATCAGTACCAAAATTTCAAAATACAATTTATTTTAATTTGGACTTCAATTAAATACTCCCACTATTTTATTCAAATTGATAGCCCTCACTATAAATTCGGAGAGTCCATGCGAGCTACTCTCTTAGTGGACAAGACCCGTATTTCACCAACACAATGAGTCAGCTTTGGCTTTTCTCTCACTATGCAGTTATTTAGGTAGGCAACGCTTGCCAATTGCATCCTCATGCAACTCTTGTATGGTTGGTGAATAACTCCTTATTCGCATCCATCATATGGTGCATGCCAACCCTATGCCTCTAGGCACTCAACCTTTGAGGTCACCTAGTTAAGTTAGACCCGATGTCGACAGTGGGATATCACAATTATGCGCTCGCACCCTTACCAAGATAGATTAATGCACCTTGCTTTGGCAAGCTCACACTTCATCAATCGAGGCAGGAAGAGTGTCATCCATCAGAAGGCATCCGAACACTTAATATTTGATGAAGGGATTTTTAATAATAGGTTAACACTTAACCATGATCAACATTTGATCAAAGTGCACATCCACAGAAAAACAAGCTTTCTAAAAATCCACATGCATCCCTTATGTGCACAACATAAGACTATCAACCTTTGATAGACGAAATGGCTAAATCTGGACATTTAGAACTCTTCCAAATCTTCAGATTTACATGCATTGGACAAAGGCAAAGACAACTCGACTTAAAGCAGTAGACAAGCTCGTCTCTCATTGTTGGATTCAAAATCCAAAACAATACAAGGGTTCATTAACCACTTGAGGGACGGTTACTGCTAAGGAGACAACAATTTCTAACAATTAGAAATTACCACAAAATCCTAGATGTTCCTGGCGAGGTTCCAAGGGGCCGCGCCCCTGGCGGGGTCTTAGGGGCAGAGCCCCTAACAGGGTCCAAGGGGCAGCGCCCCTGGCGGTGGATCAGCGGGCGGGGTCAAGGAGCAGAGCCCCTGCGGGGTGCGGGGCAGAGCCTACATATGATGTATGGTTGTAGAAAACCCATAGTGGTATCAGAGCCATGAACATTGAATCAAGAAGCTAATCAAAAATACTAGGCATAAATTACCTTAGTGGAGTTGGATCGAATCCAACCTAGGTGCTCCAAGAAGAAGAGTCCTGTCGTCGGCTGTGCGAGAGTCCTTACGTAGAATAATGTCTACGTCTCTGCGGCAGTCTACACGAGCCGGGAGAAATACGACTGCACCTTGCACTTCCACGAACTGTTAGGTTCGCTCCAGGAAGAACAATCACGGCGACGATCGCCGGCGATGCGATCTGCGTAGGCGAGTGAAGCGGAACTTCTTCCGTCGACTAGGGTTCGGGAGGCGGAAGACTTCCGTCGGGTGAACTTCCTGTTTGCGTAACCGTCCCTTGAACCCTTAAAACAAGTTCTATTTATACCCAAGCATAAACAGGCCTAAAAGAATCGCTATCCGCAGACCACATAAAAATAGGGTTTCTGGAACAATTCGTCGGGTATCAGCATTCGTCGACTAATGATACTCGACAAATCATATCCGACGAATCATATCCGACGAATCATATCCGACGAATCATATCCGACGAATCATATCCGACGAATCATATCCGACGAATCATATTCGACGAATTCCCTTAGTCAACGAATCCCTCGGCAACATTTGCCTGACCCCATTCTGTATGGTGATTGGTAACCTTTACCAACACAGTCAATCTTTCAACTTCCTCACATGCTCTTATGTGCGACCCTGCAGGCTCATATCACGTTGGCAGTGAGACTACATGTTTGACCACTTCTAGATCATAATGGTAACTCCAACAAAAATATCATAGAAAAAATATCAAATTTTTACTTTCATGTGCCAATAACATGTCGGTCTGAAAATAACATGTTTTGATGTATCAAACTTTAGCGATTAATAGTCATAATTGGTGTGCTTATAACATTGCCCAAATTTAAAATATCATATATCTATTATTATTTTTAAGTTTCTTAATTAAAAAAACATAGAAATGTGTTATTTAAGCACAAATATATTTCTTATAGGCCCACAACATAGGCTGTGTTTCTTAATAGTTAATTGTGAAGACAATATTTGCATAACTATTATCCTAATTATTGATCATGTGGCACTAAAGAAAAAGAGAATGATAGTTAATTGTACACATCTTAAAATTTAAGGAGATTGGTATTCGCAGCTCACATACGTCAGTTCAAAGATTTTTACTATTTGTAGCTCTAAAAAATAGTCAATTTGTTATTCGCAGACCAATACAATAAATAGAAACCAAATGACATGAACTCTTGAAATGAATATATCTTCCCTTTTTTTCTTTGGATGTTTTCCTGCCTTCTCCCCAAATACTTATTAATTAACAAATACTCAATCGAAAGAATAACAGATATAATTCACTTTTCACGCAGTCTATTGAGTTGAGAGGAAACTAAATACCCTTGTTGTACAACCCTCATTCTCCGAAGGTGGGCCCATTCAAAGCCACCTAGGCAGAGGTCAAAGTCAAAGAGTCAACACAGAAGTCAACAGTTCGAGATACCAAGATAAAGTCGGCCAGCAGGCATAGTAGAAGAGTTCGACGAAATGCAGCCCTCCAGAGTTCGCCAAAGCGTAGGAGCAGAAGAAAGCCTAGGCGAGTAGGGGTGCACTCGTGCGAGTAGCCCGGATACTCGCCAAAAGGTGGGCGACCATAGGTGATACTCGCCCATTTGCCCGGGGAGATCGCCTCAATGTCGCTAGTCGCCGGGCAGGGGCTGGGCTATAAATACCCCCTACCCCTTGGTTTTCCTATAAATAGGACCCCAGGGGTACTTGGATTGGCACCTGGACTTGAGCTCTTGAAACCCTGCTCTTGCTTTCTGGAACCCGTCGCACTTGGCCGCTACTACCGGTACTAGCCAAGTCGGTGCCTCCCTTGTACCCTGCTCGGCCATTTTTGGTCTTGGAGGGGAAGTCTCTTCGGAGCTTCTGGTTACGTGGTGGGACCTCCCTGCCGCAGCACCCGGGGTTCTGTTTGTTGCTCTTCTAGCTTCCTCATAGTTGCCTGCCAAGCCATCTCTTCGAGCCGCTTGGCAAGTATCCTCCGGCTGCATCGGTCCGAATCCTGGCGTCAACACTTTGGTGCGGTGAGCGTGGACAGTAGCCAGAGAAAGAAAGCTTAGTGGGAAGAAAAGATGGTTCTAGTAGGCGACCATGAGGAAGTTATCGGCAACTCGGCCAGTGGTGGCGAGTTTGTGACGTTGGCAGTTTCTGAGGCCTTCGCGCGGCGGATAGAAGAGTCCTTGCGAGTAGCTCTTCAACCTCGCACGGAAGGAACGGCGACCTCGCCTCATCGCCCGATTCTGACCGAAGAAGGTGCTCACCCTCGGCGAGCAGGGAAGGAGCATGGAGAGGAGCTGGAGCGACCAAGGAGGTCGCAGTTCTACTCGCGAGTCTCGTAGGGAGCTGGCAGAACCCGATTCCGCGAAGAGAAGGAGCAGGCGAGGTACTTCGGTACTCCCCAGGTTAGCGAGTATGGGAGCAATACTCGCCAAGAAGAGGGTCGTCGCCAGTTTGGTAGGAGGAGCCCATTCTGGGAGGAGACCGTCGTCGCGCCAGTGCCAGAAGGATTCAGAGATCCCGTGATAAATTGCTACTCGGGGAGAGACGACCCTATCCGACACCCCCATTGGTTTGAGGATGCAGTCCCCATCCGGACCATGTCGGACGTCTACAAGGATGCCTCGAATCATGGCTTCCTGGCCAAGTCCACCCAGCTGACCAGAGAGGAGGAAGAGGAAGAAGAGATGATCCCCGTAAGAAGAAAGGAGGAGCCCCAAAGATTGGATAGGAGGAGGCCGGAAGAGCGTAGACCGACAAAGCGCAGAGGAGAGGAGCCAGGGAGACAGGAAGTGGGAAGACCCTTTGAAACTCTGGAACGGCTAGAGGAGGGAGGAAAATACCAGGTGCCGGAGGGGGGGAATCGTGGTAGGCAAGAAGGTCGTCAGGAGGAAGGATGCACGGAGTCGATGGTTGTTGCCCGTTAGGGGAACATGCGTAACCGGAGGAATAGGGATCGGGTCAGCCAAGAATGTCAAGGAAGGATCAAGGCCGGAGAGGTAGGAGTGAGTTCTGGAGAAGCGGAGCTCGGATCTTTCCGCAAAACGAATTTCCACCAGCCTACCGCCAGAATGTCGCTCCAACCTCTCAAGCGCCACCCCCGCTAGAGGAGATCACGTTCTCGGAAGAGGGCATGTTAGGGAATGAGAATCCCTTCCGTGAGGCCCGTGTGATGCAAGCAATCGTCGAAGACTCCACCGTCAACTGAATCCTGGTGTGCAACGGAGGTTCAGTCCGTGTCATCTTTACGTCGTTCTCACGAACACATTTGACAACCTGGAGATCAAGGGGAGCTGTTGGAAAACACCTGGAATGGCGACAACCTGAAAAGGTTTGACTCCTAAGCGGGAGTATGTACACATCCCACTCCTGTAAATTTATTGTCCATAAATAAAACCATCACCTCCCTGAAACATGGGAAATGGTGAGTCTTTTGTCACTTTCAGCTATGTGTTTTCAAGTAAAAGAAGAGAAGCAGGCAAAGCCGATCTCCGCGTTAGGTTGGGAAACTGGCCTCCGACTTGATTCTCGTAAAAACTCAGAACGGGTGATGGGACAATGCCTCGGTTATACGTCCCCTTAAGTCCAAGCCTCTGCAATGAATGTCGAGATCAGTGTTGAATTTGTTGAAGTGGAAGTTTGGAGGCTTTTGGACCTGGGCGGTCTGGGAGGAGGTCGGGCGGTCTGGCGAGATCGCGCGACTTGGCGGTCTGTCTCTGCGGTTTGGCTTGTCTTAGCCTAGCTGCGGTCTCCTGGCTTGATCGCTGGTGTAGGTCCAAGTCGGCTGGAGGTGAGGCCGCGCGGTCTGTCTCTGACCGCGTGGCGGGTTGATCATCTCCAGGTTTCTCCAGAATGCGGTCTGGTGGCTGACCAGGCTTTCTGGTGGTGTTCGCGGACTAAGGTTCTTAGTCGCGCGGTCTCAGTTCGCGGTCTCAGGAGGAGACTTGTATGCGAGCTGGTTGCTGTTCGCGGTCTCAGGAGGAGATCGGCATGCGGACAGGAGTTTGCGGTCTGATGGCGAACTGACTGTGTTCGCGGTCTCGTGCGAACACAGGTGGTGATTAGCTTCGGGCGGTCTGGCGAGTTCCTTGTGGAGTCGCGGTCTGCTGTGAGAGTGGCAGTCTCTCATGGCGACATTGAAGCTGGCGGGTTCACCAAAATGAAGCAGAAGTAATATTGCTGATCGCGCAGTGTGACCGGTCAGGTTGCGCGGTCTGGGGGGTGGTGATCCTATCTCATAGGGTGGTGACTGGATCAAGTCCCGCACCTATAAATAGGAGGCCACTGTAGCAGCAAACTGACACACCAAGTGTAAGCTGAGTTCGCTCTTGTTCTTGCGGTCTGTTTATTTCTAACCGGCGGTCTCTGATTGAACTCTTATTGTGCAGCTTCTACGGATAGTGTGGGCAGCAGCGATCACCTCTTCCTCTGAAAGTGTTCGGGCGGTCTGCGGCTTGGAGTTGTGGTGCTGGAGTTTGGGAGAATCAGGAGGTCGGAAGGAGGGAGCGGTCTGTACAGCGGTCTGGTGGTGTTCTGTGGTCGGCAGAGAGTTGCGGTCTAGCAACTGGCAGAGATCGCAGGGGAGGTCGCGCGGTTTGAGCGGTCTCCAGTTATCCTCAGTTTTTTGTCTTTCTCTTTGGAGTTTTGTGCTGACGAAATCATGTCTCGTCAAGCATGCCTTGCCTTGTATTGTTGAAGATTGTTATCAATAAAGATCAGTTGTTTGCTTCCATTTGTTTCTGGTTGTTTGGCTTTTATCTCTAAGTTGTCTAGCTCCTGCTCGCTCCATAAAGATTCGGAAAAAATTTCACATGGTATGAAAAAATTTCACATGGTATCAGAGGCAGGTTGGAGTGGTTGAGCAGTGAGTAACTTAGAGTAGCCATCGCCTTTGTGAAGAAGGAACCAGTGGAAGAACAATGGAAGGTGGATTTGCAAAGGGTCTTGGGATTGAGGTGCTTACATCGACTAACTTCAAGAAGTGGAAGTCGTGTATGCAAAGCTATCTTGTAGGTGAGGACCTCTGGGAAGCTGTTGGAGGAGATCAGACGCAGGAAGTCGTCCCGGAAGGGGATAATGGGGCTGAGGTAAGAACTTGGAGGAGGACGAATGCGAAGGCAGAGTTCACTCTGAAGAGGGCAATCTCACCTGACCTATTTGATCACATCTTGGGGTGTGGATCAGCTGCGGAGATCTGGAGAGCCCTGGATGGACTGTTTAACAAGAAGAATGTAGCGAGGCTGCAGTTCTTGGAGAATGAGCTGGCAAGGTCGGCTCAGGGCAATCTTTCTATTTCCACTTTCTTTCTGAAGCTGAAGAACTTGTGCGCTGAAATCTCAGCATTGGACCCTGATGAGCCTATCTCTGAGGCGAAGCTGAAGAGGCACATCATCCGCAGCCTGCGGAAGGAATATGTTGCCTTTGTGACGTCAGTGTAGGGATGGGCAAATCAGCCGTCTCTGTTGGAGCTGGAGAACTTGCTTGCATCGCAAGAAAGTTTGGCAAGGCAGATGGCGGGGGTGTCAGTGGCTGGGGGAGATGGCGAAGTGCTCTTCTCGGGAAAGAAGAAGAAGTGGGATAAGAAGAAGAAGACCGTTGGAGGAGGCTATGGGCCTTCAACTTCTGGGCAGCAGGAAAGGGGGTATGCTCCCAAGGCTGACGGGAAAAAGAAGGGTGAAGGTCCGAAGTGCTTCAAGTGTGGCAAGTATGGCCACATCAGGAAGGATTGCAAGGTGGTCACCCAAGCTGGGCATGCTGCGGAGAAGGAGGAAGCCGAGGCCAGGAACATTCAAGGAGGTTGGGGAGGAGCCTTCTCGGCTTCTGTTGGAGCTTCTGCTCCTATCAACTATCTGGAGGACTGGATTGTGGACTCGGGGTGTGGTCATCACCTCACCGGAGACGAGACCAAGCTTTCTTCTGCACAGCCCTATACAGGTAACAATGCAATCATTACTGCTGATAATACTGTGCATCCAGTAGAGAAGGTGGGGGTTGTTTCCTTAGGCAGTGATAGAGGACCGCTTACCTTGAAGAGTGTCTATCACGTGCCTGGTATGAGGAAAAACCTGTTCTCCGTGACCAACGCTGTAGACGCTGGGTATCACGTTCTGTTCGGTCCAACAGAAGTAAAGTTTCTACGCAATTTTGAGGCTGTAAAGGCCGAGGTCGTCCATATCGGGAGACGGGCAAAGGACTTGTTTGTTTTATCAACAAGTTCCTACGTCGACAAGATGAAGACGAATGATGGTGCCGTTATATGGTATGAGAGGTTGGGGCACGTAGGGATGGACAAGCTGAAAGCAATGGCGGTGAGAGGTCTAGTCAAGGGCCTACCAAGTCTATCCTCCTATGGAGAAGGTCATGTTTGCGAGGGATGTCAGTTCGGCAAGTCTCATCGGCTACCGTTTGACAAGTCGCAGACGAGGAGTAGTGTGCCGTTGGAGTGCATCCACGGTGACTTGATGGGACCTACTGCTACCCCAAGCCTCGGAGGGAGCAGATATATGCTGGTGTTGATCGATGATTACACCAGATATGTCTGGGTATATTTCCTGAAGGAGAAGGCGGAGGCGTTTGCCAAATTTGTGGAGTTCAAGGAGCTTGTGGAGGGCCGGTTTGGCCTGCGGGTGAAGAAGCTGAGAACTGATAATGGAGGGGAGTTCACATCTGGTGAGTTCTCTAGTTTTTGCAGGAAGGCAGGTATCCGGAGGGAGCTCACTTGTGCACATACTCCACAACAGAACGGAGTTGCAGAGCGGAAGATCCGTCATCTGACGGAGACCTGCAAGTGTTGGCTGCATGCCAAGAGTATCCCAAAGTCCTTCTGGGCGGAGGGAATGTCTTGTGCTACCTATGTCATCAACTGGATGCCTTTGAGTCCCATCAACATGTTGACTCCGCATGAGATGATGTTCAAAGAGAAGCCAAGCGTGGCACACCTTAGGGTGTTTGGTTCCACCTGCTACGTGCATGTTCCAGATGCTCTTCGGATGAAGCTAGATGCGAAAGCAAGGAAGCTAGTCTTCGTGGGATACGATGAGCGGAAGAAAGGATGGAAGTGCATGGATCCGGAGACGCGGAGATTTGTGGTATCTCGCGACGTCGTGTTCGATGAGGTGACATCTTACAAGGGGTCCTCTGATGTGGAGCTACCAGAGAGCAGGGTGGAGGTGCCTGATAAAGTAGTTTTTATATAAGTTTTTAATAGAAATTTTTGTAATTATTTAATATGATTTTTCCTTTTTATGTCAATTTTAGGTTATAAGTAGTTCTTTTTGTAATTTTGATTCTAACTTGGCCTAATTTTAATATTTGCAGATTTTTGGACAAATTGGGAAAATATTGCATTACACGCCCTCGGTCACGCCCGTGACCAAGGGCGTGTAACTTGAAGACCAGTCCAGGTCGATGTCGTGCTGTTGAGCTAGTCCACACCCAGTCACGCCCCAGGTCACGCCCGTGACCATGGGCGTGTAATATTAGAATCTGCCACGTGGAGCTGCCATCGAGACGAGAAGTTGCCGTTGAGAAGTCAACCAAAGTCACGCCCGTGACCCTAAGTCACGCCCGTGACCTTCCCGCGTGATCCAAGCACGCCGCCGCGCGGTCTGCCTAGCCCATGCCGCATTAAATGAAGCCGTCCTGAGTCACGCCCGTGACCCATATGTCACGCCCGTGACATGTCCGATTTTCTCCCGCCGTCACGCCAAGCCCACGCCGCTGCCGGATCCAATGTTACAGTGATTACACGCCCTTGGTCACGCCCGTGACCGAGGGCGTGTAACTTGAAAATTTCGCCTATAAATACAGAGGCTCTCCTTGAGTCCAGGGTTCAGAAATTGGGAGATGGGGAGGTGCTGTTAGAGCTGAGAGTGAGTTTTTCAAGTTAATGTTCATGTTTCTTAAGGCTTTCATGTTCTCCTCCTTCCCTTTTTCATGCAATGTTGTAGTGTAACTTTCGTGTACTAGTTTTCTTAAGCTTGCAACTTTCATTTTCCTTAGCCTTGCACTCTTAATTTAAGGCTTGTAATAGTTCTTTGATTTTCAATAAAATTAGTTTTCTCTTTCATGTTCTTTTTCTCCTTAAGCAATTTCTTCCTTTTCATGCAAGGTTAAATTTTTCTCTCCTTAGTAATGTTCTCTTTTTTTATGCAATGTCAATTTCTCTTTCTTTTCATGCAATGTTCAAGCTTTTCATTTAGTTTGAATTTAGTTTTAAATTTTAGTTAAGCGAAAACAAACCACCTCAAATTTTCATCGATAAAATAATAGTGATTCTCCTCGAAGTAGAAGTAATCAACGCGCCTCGTGGAATACGACATTGATATTCCTAAATATCCTATACTATAGACGATAAGGTACACTTGCCTTTATCGGATATAGTTTTGGAGAAAATCTTAACCCTTCACTAAATTTCAAAACCTACCAAATTAAATATCAAGTTTTTGGCGCCGTTGCCGGGGACTTTGCGTAGATATTTTGAAAAGAGGATGGCTATTAATTTTATCATGCTTCTTTCTATTTTAATTTGCTTTTTCTAACTTTCAAAAAGAAAAAAAAAATATTTTTAGTTTTTCTTCTTCCTTTCTTCTCTTTCTAGTGTATGACCCGAGGTAGCACTTCGATTCTTCCTTTTGATCCGGAGATCGAGCGAACCCTTTTGAGGCACCGTCGTTCTCGTGATCAGGGAAATCAAATAGAATCCGAAGAGTCGATCGAGGACACTAACGCAGCAAATATGGATCATAATCTTAATCCTCCTAATCTTAACGAGCCAAATCCTAATGAGGACGCGCAACGGACCATGTCCTATTATGCGCGGCCGAATTTGGAAGTCACACAATCGAGTATTGTTCGCCCCACGGTGGCGAACAATAATTTTGAGATCAAGTCCAGCATCATACAAATGGTGCAACAATCGGTGACCTTTGATGGTCAACCGGACGAGGATCCAAATTCACATATCTCTTACTTTCTTGAAATTTGCGACACTTTTAAGATCAATGGCTTCACCGATGACGCCATTCGATTACGTCTTTTTCCTTTTTCTTTGCGGTCTAAGGCCAAGCAGTGGCTGGGCTCCCTACCTAGGGGATCCATCACTACATGGGCCGAAATGGCGGAAAAATTTCTTAATAAATATTTCCCGCCTTCAAAGACCGCTAAATTGCGCACGGATATTGCATCGTTCATGCAAATCGACTCGGAGACTCTCTATGACATATGGGAGCGCTTCAAGGAGCTTTTGCGTCGATAACCTCACCATGCACTTGCCACTTGGCAACAAGTGCAAGTTTTTTATAATGGCTTAAATCTCCAAACGAGGCAAATGATTGATGCGGCCGCCGGGGGGACATTAAATAATAAAACCCCGATCGCCGCTCAAGAGCTTTTCGAAGAGATGGCCACAAATGCGTATCAATGGAACATGCCCCGAGCACGGCCTAATAAGCCGGCCGGAATTTTTGAAATAGACGCAAACGCAAATTTGGCTTTACAAGTTGAGCGCTTAACAAAGCAAGTGGCGGAGATGTCTGCTTCCTCCGCCACTCCTCCTTGGGCCAATAACGTTTTAATTGAAGAACATGTTGACTACATGGGAAATCCACCTCGGCCTTCCTATAACCCGAACACCGCTCCGTATAATAACACCTACAATGCGGGCTATAGGAATCATCCGAATTTCTCATGGAGCAACCAAGGAAATGCTCAGCGTCCTATGAATTTAAATCAACCTCCCCCTAATCAACTTCTTAACTTAACTCCGCCTCAAAATTTGATTTCTCAAAATTATAATCCACCCGGTTTTCCACCGCAACAGCAAAAACTCTCTCCGATTGAAGAGGTTTTTGCAAAATATGTTGCTACAAATGAAACGACCATCCGGAACCTTACCGGATCAATCAAAAATTTAGAGAATCAAGTGGGCCAACTCGCAAAGATGATTTCTGAGCGTCAACAAGGAGCACTATCGGGGAACACCGAGCAAAATCCAAAGGAGAGCGCGCACGCGATTACACTCCGAAGCGGGAAGGAGGTGGTTCAAAAACAGGACGAACCCAAGGTAATTTCCTCTCCTCTTCCTCCTACTTTTAATTCATCTTCGAATTTGCCCGCTACGATAGCTCCGCACTCTTCTATTTTAAATCCGCGTGCTCCTACTTCTAATATTCCGTATCCATCGAAATTTAAAAATGAAAGCGCCGAAAAAAATTATAAAAAGTTTTTAGATGTTTTAAAACAAATCCATATTAATGTTCCTTTCTGCGAGGCTATCTCACAAATGCCTAAATATGCGAAATATCTTAAGGAGTTGCTCTCTAATAAAAAAAAGTTAGAAGATATTTCGCATATTTCTTTAAACGCAGAATGCTCCGCGGTTGTACTCAACAAATTGCCGAAAAAAGCAAATGACCCGGGACGGTTTTCCATCCCATGTCTTTTTGGCAATTCGTTAGTAAAACACGCCTTAGCGGATCTTGGAGCAAGCATCAACCTTATGCCGTTTTCTTTGTTCAAAAAGTTAGGTCTAGGAAATCCAAGGCCCACTCGAATGAGTATCCAATTAGCGGATCGTTCTTTAAAATATCCGATAGGAATAGTGGAGGACGTGCTCGTCAAGGTTGACAAATTCATCTTCCCGGTGGATTTTGTCATTCTTGACATCGAAGAGGATGCCGAAGTACCCCTCATACTCGGCCGCCCCTTCTTTGCCACCTCCCGCGCTATTATCGACGTAAGTAACGGAAAGCTCCTCCTACGGGTTGGAGACGATGAAGTTACTTTCGGCATAAATTCCTCGATGCGGAACACGCTAGAAAATGACGATTCATGTTTTTACTTAGAAGAGTGTTGTGAGTTCGATTCATCCCTCGAGTTAGTTTCATCGGCGAATAGTGATTCCGAGCCCGTAGAGCTCTTTTGCGATGAAGAAGAAGTCTCTCACCCCACACCACCCGAACCATTATTTTTAGAAAAATTAAAAATCAAGACTTCTTATGAAGAACCACCTGAATTAGAGTTGAAACAACTCCCCCCTCACCTTAAATACTTGTTTTTGGAAAAAGAGTCTAAGCTACCCGTCATCATTTCATCCGATCTTAGCAACTCAGAAATTTCTGAGTTGACTATAGTCTTAAGAAAGCACCGCCACGCAATTGCGTGGCAATTATCGGACATTAAGGGTATAAACCCATCTTTCTGCACTCATAAAATATTTCTCGAAGATAATTCCCGAAATTCAGTCCAGCCTCAACGACGGCTAAACCCTAACATGAAAGAAGTCGTTAAGGCCGAAGTTATAAAACTTCTGGACGCGGGAATCATCTACCCGATATCGGACAGTACTTGGGTTAGCCCAGTACAAGTCGTGCCAAAGAAAGGTGGTGTTACGGTAGTTGCGAACGAAAATAACGAATTGATCCCAACCCGTACTGTTACGGGTTGGCGGATGTGCATCGACTATCGGAAATTAAATGATGCCACCCGTAAGGATCATTTCCCTCTACCATTTATCGACCAAATTTTAGAACGCCTTTCGGGTCACTCCTACTACTGTTTTCTCGATGGTTTGTCGGGATACTTCCAAATTCCGATTTCGCCCGACGACCAAGAGAAAACCACTTTCACTTGTCCCTTTGGCACCTTCGCTTATCGAAGGATGCCATTCGGTCTTTGTAACGCGCCAGCTACATTCCAAAGATGTATGCTGGCAATTTTTGACGAGTTAGTGGAGGAGGTGATGGAAGTATTTATGGACGATTTTTCCGTATACGGGAGTTCTTTTGAAAATTGTTTAAAAAATCTCGAGCGCGTGTTGCAGCGATGTGAGGAAACAAATTTAGCGCTTAATTGGGAAAAATGCCATTTTATGGTCAAGGAAGGACTAGTCCTTGGCCATAAAATTTCGGGCAAGGGGATCGAGGTCGACAGGGCCAAGATTGAAGTAATTGAAAACCCCCCCCCCCCCTCCCACAAACGTAAAAGCTATTAGGAGTTTCCTAGGCCACGCGGGGTTCTATCGGCGCTTTATACAAAATTTTTCCAAAATCACAAAGCCATTAACCCATCTTCTTGAAAAGGAATCCTCATTTATTTTTAGCAATGAATGTCATTCGGCTTTTAAACTTATTAAAGAAAAACTTATAAACTCCCCGATTCTAGTCGCGCCGGATTGGTCGCTCCCTTTTGAAATCATGTGCGACGCGAGTGACATTGCGGTTGGTGTCGTTTTAGGCCAACGGGTGAGTAAATATTTCCACCCTATTTATTATGCGAGCAAAACACTCACGTCGGCACAAGCGAATTACACCACTACCGAAAAAGAGCTTCTAGCGATCGTTTTTGCCTTCGATAAGTTTAGGTCATATATCACCCTCTCGAAAGTTATCGTCTTCACGGATCACTCCGCACTTAGGTATCTTTTAAGCAAATCGGACGCCAAGCCTCGTCTTTTGCGATGGATCCTCCTCTTGCAGGAGTTTGACTTAGAGATCCGGGACAAAAGAGGAGCCGAAAACTTGGCGGCCGATCACCTTTCTCGTTTAGAAAATCCCTCCTCGGAAGTATTGATAGAATCTGACATCGATGATAAATTTCCCGAAGAGCGCCTCCTCGCTCTCGAAAATATCAATTCATCGTCTACCCCCTGGTTTGCAGATCTGGCTAACTATTTAGTAGCCCGGGTCCTGCCGAAAGAATTCTCGAGTCAGCAAAAGAAGAAATTCTTTTCTGATTTAAAGAATTACTTTTGGGAGGACCCATTTTTATTCCGTGTATGCGCAGACCAAGTGGTGAGACGATGCGTCTCGAGTGAGGAGGGTCTTAAAATTTTACGACATTGTCACGAGGGACCATCCGGTGGCCATTATCATTCAAACCGAACCGCGAGGAAGGCGCTGGAGGCGGGCTTTTATTGGCCCTCGCTCTTCAAAGATGCTCACACCCTTGTGAGTACTTGCGACAGCTGCCAGCGGTCGGGCAACATCTCTCGCCGGGATGAGATGCCCTAAAATATTTTCTTAGAATGCGAAATTTTCGATCTTTGGGGCATTGATTTCGTTGGTCCTCTCCCTCCTTCGTTTTCAAATAAGTATATTCTAGTAGCGGTCGACTACGTGTCGAGGTGGGCGGAAGCGCAAGCTCTCCCCACCAACGATGCGCGAGTCGTCGTTAACTTTTTAAAAAAATTATTCTCTCGATTTGGCACTCCGCGCGCTATTGTGAGTGATCGGGGCACCCATTTTTGCAATACTCAATTCACAAAAATCTTAGCAAAATATGGTGTCACGCACAAATTATCCACTGCATATCACCCACAAACGAGCGGCCAAGTTGAAGTTGTTAATCGAGAATTAAAACGGATCTTAGAAAAAACGGTTTCTATTAATCGGAAGGATTGGGCAATAAAGCTCGATGACGCGATATGGGCCTATCGAACGGCGTACAAGACCGCTATCGGTTGTACACCGTATCGAATGGTTTATGGCAAGGCTTGCCACCTTCCGGTCGAATTAGAACATCGCGCATTTTGGGCGCTTAAATTTTTAAACCTCGATTCCACTCTAGCGGGAGAACAAAGAAAATTTCAAATGAACGAATTAGATGAGTGGAGAGCGAATGCGTATGAGAGTAACAAATTATATAAGGAGCGAACAAAGTTTTATCACGATAAGCATATAAAATTTCCAAAAACTTTTTCGCCGGGCGATCTCGTCCTCCTTTATAATTCCCGCCTTCGCCTTTTTCCGGGAAAACTAAAATCCCGATGGACCGGACCCTTTATTGTTAAAGAGGTTTGGTCCTATGGGACAATTTTAATTTCCCACCCGAAAAAAGGTACCTTCAAAGTTAACCGGCACCGCCTTAAATTATATCTTCCGGGAGAGTTACCAAATGAAAAGAGTGATTCAATTGTTTTTCAACCTTTAATATGACCGGCAAAGTGGATCAAGCTACGCGACCTTAAACAAAGCGCTTTTGGGAGGCACCCCAAAGTTATCTTTTTATTGTCTTCTCTTGTTCTTTAATATTTTTTGTAGGTAATCGTCGCTTCCCCGCGCAAACTTCAAAAATCAGGGAAGCCCCTTCTCTTTCTTCCTTCTCTTTTATCATGCATTTCCTTTTTATTTTGTTTTGCACTCCTTTTTTTTTCCTTTACTTCATACTTAGTTTTAAACATTGGGGACAATGTTTAACTTTAAGTATGGGGGTGTAAATAGCTTTTTTGTAAATAGTTGTTAAATCAGAAAATTTTCAAAACAAAAAAATATATATATTTTCTTATGTTTTCTTCTATTTTAGCACTTGTAAAACCCAAAAACTCAAAAAAAAAAATATAGAAAACAGAAAAATTTAAATCTTGGAAAGGGACGTTTGGGATTTTATCCCATCACACCTCCTAGTACCTTGCGAACCCTTCACCGGGTAGCCCTTGGGAAGTCCAAGACTTGCAAAAAAATTGTTTTTAAGTTTTAAAGCTAGTTCCCTTTCTTTGTAAATAGTTTTTAATGAGAAAAATTCAAAAAAAAGATAATATCAAAAATTCCAAAAAATTCTTATTTCCCTCCTTGTTGTTTTTGTGATTTCTTAGAAATCTAGTTGAGAATGTTTATAAGCATGTTTAAGTTTTTAATTGGCTGAAATTTTGCTTATCATAGTTTGTTAATTTTAAATTTGAGGTAATTTTGATTTAAGAATCATCTTATGATTTTAAATTGATTAGAGAATTTTGTTAGCATGACTTCTCTTTTTATTTTTAAATGGCTTCATTTTGTAGTAAATTTCCTAAACCTCTTTAGATTTTAATTATATTTTCTTTTAACTTCTTAGATCTTAGGAATTTTTAATTTTACTAGAATTTGCTCTCAATATGATTTAAAGCTAGCTAGATTTTTTTGCCATACCCTACCCCTTTGATGGCATAAAAAAAATGTATTAAAAGATCATATGTCATGGGAATAAGAGGATAAAATTCATTATTCCCTAAAACATATGCACCCAAAATATTTGAAAAGAATATATGGCATGGAGTAAGAGGATAAAATTCATTACTCCTAAACCATATACATTTTGGGTTTTTATTAGAAGAGAAAAAAAAAGAGTAAGAAAAAAAAAAGAGAAGGAAATTTCATGATAAATTCCATTTCCTCCATTCAAAAATTTCTCTTCTTATGCCAAATTTTATGAAATCCCCCTTAGCCAATTATCATTGTTCTAGTTTTAGTTGAAAATTATGGAGAGAGCAATATTTAGTAATTTACTTTTCCTTAAGATTCTTTTAAGATAGAGTTCTTATAATTTTAATTTAATTTAGTTTTATAATTTCTACAATTTTGTCAAACTACTTAATTTTCTTGAGAAGTTATTGCCTAAACATTTTTCCCTCTTTTCAAATTATCATCATAATTTAGGACTTAACTCCCCCTTGAATTTACTCTTAACTTAACTTTTGGTTAAATGAAATTTTAGTTTTAAATTAAAATTTTTTTAAGGATGTCTTATAAATAATGTCTCACACTTTTGCTCTGGAATAGCAAAACCTCAAGTATGGGGGTATTTGATAAAGTAGTTTTTATATAAGTTTTTAATAGAAATTTTTGTAATTATTTAATATGATTTTTCCTTTTTATGTCAATTTTAGGTTATAAGTAGTTCTTTTTGTAATTTTGATTCTAACTTAGCCTAATTTTAATATTTGCAGATTTTTGGACAAATTGGGAAAATATTGCATTACACGCCCTCGGTCACGCCCGTGACCAAGGGCGTGTAACTTGAAGACCAGTCCAGGTCGATGCCGTGCTGTTGAGCTAGTCCACACCCAGTCACGCCCCAGGTCACGCCTGTGACCCAAAGTCACGCCCGTGACCATGGGCGTGTAATATTAGAATCTGCCACGTGGAGCTGCCATCGAGACGAGAAGTTGTCGTTGAGAAGTCAACCAAAGTCATGCCCGTGACCCAAAGTCACGCCCGTGACCTTCCCGCGTGATCCAAGCACGCCGCCGCGCGGTCTGCCTAGCCCATGCCGCATTAAATGAAGCCGTCCTGAGTCACGCCCGTGACCCATATGTCACGCCCGTGACATGTCCGATTTTCTCCCGCCGTCACGCCAAGCCCACGCCGCTGCCGGATCCAATGTTACAGTGATTACACGCCCTTGGTCACGCCCGTGACCGAGGGCGTGTAACTTGAAAATTTCGCCTATAAATACAGAGGCTCTCCTTGAGTCCAGGGTTCAGAAATTGGGAGATGGGGAGGTGCTGTTAGAGCTGAGAGTGAGTTTTTCAAGTTAATGTTCATGTTTCTTAAGGCTTTCATGTTCTCCTCCTTCCCTTTTTCATGCAATGTTGTAGTGTAACTTTCGTGTACTAGTTTTCTTAAGCTTGCAACTTTCATTTTCCTTAGCCTTGCACTCTTAATTTAAGGCTTGTAATAGTTCTTTGATTTTCAATAAAATTAGTTTTCTCTTTCATGTTCTTTTTCTCCTTAAGTAATTTCTTCCTTTTCATGCAAGGTTAAATTTTTCTCTCCTTAGTAATGTTCTCTTTTTTTATGCAATGTCAATTTCTCTTTCTTTTCATGCAATGTTCAAGCTTTTCATTTAGTTTGAATTTAGTTTTAAATTTTAGTTAAGCGAAAACAAACCACCTCAAATTTTCATCGATAAAATAATAGTGATTCTCCTCGAAGTAGAAGTAATCAACGCGCCTCGTGGAATACGACCTTGATATTCCTAAATATCCTATACTATAGACGATAAGGTACACTTGCCTTTTATCGGATATAGTTTTGGAGAAAATCTTAACCCTTCACTAAATTTCAAAACCTACCAAATTAAATATCAGTGCCGGAAAAAGCTGTGGAGGATCTTCAGGTGGAGCTACCTGTGACACCAGGTGGACCATCTCCTTCTAGTTCTGAGACAGAGGCTTCTGGTTCAGGGAGCAGGGGGAGCAATGCTCCTAGCACGTCTGGAAGAGGAGCTAGGGAAGAAGCAGCTGGAGATAATGCGGTTCAGGGGAAGGAGCTGAGGAGGTCGAAGCGAGCGATCGTTGCCCCTGATCGCTATACAGAAGGAAACGCAGTGAGCTTCGTCTCATGTTTCTTCGCTGGTCCCTTGGATGAGAGGGAGCCGTCGAGCTTTGAAAAGGCCAGAGGCATGAAGGAGTGGGACATTGCTATGCAAGAAGAGATGGCAGCTCTCGAGAAGAATGAGACCTGGTCTCTTGTGCCCAAGCCCGAGAGCATCACTCCTGTGGCATGCAAGTGGGTCTACAAGCTCAAGAAGAAAGCTGACGGCAGTATCGAGCGATACAAGGCTCGCCTTGTGGCTCGGGGGTTCTCGTAGCAGTACGGTGAAGACTACGAGGAGACTTTCAGTCCGGTGGCAAAAATGACTTCAGTTCGGTTCATCATTGCCTTGGCGGCGTTTAGTGGATGGGAGATTTGGCAGCTCAACGTCAAGAACACCTTCTTGTACGGTGAGATTGACAAGGACATCTTCATGGTCCAGCCACCTGGCTTTGTGTCTGAAGATTTTCCGGAGCATGTATGCAAGCTGAAGAAGGCCCTGTATGGGTTGAAGCAAGCGCCGAGGGCGTGGTACGGGAAGATCGCAGAATATCTCCTATTATGTGGGTTTTGTGCTTCAGACTCAGACTCAAGCTTGTTCGTCAAGAAGAGCGGGGTGCTTTAAGTCATCGTGCTGCTATACGTCGACGATATGATCGTGAGGGGGAACTCGAAGGAGGAAGTAGCACAGCTACGGGCCGAGCTGTCTATCAGGTTTGAGATGAAGGACTTAGGTGAGCTTCACCATTTCCTTGGACTCGAGGTGCAGAGGAAGGAAGATGGAGTGCTGGTGACCCAAGCCGGATATGCGGAGCGGATCGTGGGGCGGTTCGGCATGAAGGAAGGGAAGTGCACTTCCACACCTCTGGAGAAGGCTATGAAGCTTCGGAAAGATGAGGGGAGGATTATGCAAGATCCGTTGGTGTTCCGGACGATCACGAGGCCGGATATTGCATATGCAGTTGGCAGAGTGAGTCGGTATATGGCGGAGCCACGGGTACCTCATCTGCTAGCAGCCAAGAATATTCTGAAGTATGTCAAGGCGACCTCGGACATGGGTCTCCTATATAGGAGAGATGCGGGCTTCAAGGTGCACGGGTACATGGATGCTGACTACGGGGGAGATTCGGATGATCGGAAGTCGACGTCTGGATTCGTCTTCATGGCGGGCCCTACAGCTATATCATGGTGCAGCAAGAAGCAGGATTCCGTGTCGGTCTCCACTACGGAAGCGGAATACAAGGCTTCGGCCTTGGCAGCTCAGGGAGCCATCTGGCTTAGGAGGTTGGTGGGAGACATCCACAAGGAGGTTCAGGAGCCGACTCTGCTACGCGGTGACAATGAGAGTGCTCTCAAACTGGTAACCAATCCAGTTTGTCACGCGAGGACCAAGCATATCGAGATCGAGCATCACTTCATACGGGAGAAGGTGCTGGAGGGGTCTCTTTCGGTCGAGCATGTGCGGAGTGCGGACAATGTCGCAGACATCTTCACAAAGGCGCTGGCAAAGGGGCCGTTCACATGGCTAAGGAGCCTATTGGGGATGGTTTCAACTTCCCACTTCAAGGGGGAGTGTTGAATTTGTTGAAGTGGAAGTTTGGAGGCTTTTGGACCTGGGCGGTCTGGGAGGAGGTCGGGCGGTCTGGCGAGATCGCGCGACTTGGCGGTCTGTCTCTGCGGTTTGGCTTGTCTTAGCCTAGTTGCGGTCTCCTGGCTTTATCGCTGGTGTAGGTCCAAGTCGGTTGGAGGTGAGGCCGCGCGATCTGTCTCTGACCGCGTGGCGGGTTGATCATCTCCAGGTTTCTCCAGAATGCGGTCTGGTGGCTGACCAGGCTTTCTGGTGGTGTTCGCGGACTAAGGTTCTTAGTCGCGCGGTCTCAGTTCGCGGTCTCAGGAGGAGACTGGTATGCGAGCTGGTTGCTGTTCGCGGTCTCAGGAGGAGATCGGCATGCGGACAGGAGTTCGCGGTCTGATGGCGAACTGACTGTGTTCGCGGTCTCGTGCGAACACAGGTGGTGATTAGCTTCGGGCGGTCTGGCGAGTTCCTTGTGGAGTCACGGTCTGCTGTGAGAGTGGCGGTCTCTCATGGCGACATTGAAGCTGGCGGGTTCACCAAAATGAAGCAGAAGTAATGTTGCTGATCTCGCAGTGTGACCGGTCAGGTCGCGCGGTCTGGGGGGTGGTGATCCTATCTCATAGGGTGGTGACTGGATCAGGTCCCGCACCTATAAATAGGAGGCCACTGTAGCAGCAAACTGACACACCAAGCGTAAGCTGAGTTCGCTCTTGTTCTTGCGGTCTGTTTATTTCTGACCGGGCGGTCTCTGATTGAACTCTTATTGTGCAGCTTCTGCGGATAGTGTGGGCAGCAGCGATCACCTCTTCCTCTGAAAGTGTTCGGGCGGTCTGCGGCTTGGAGTTGTGGTGCTGGAGTTCGGGAGAATCAGGAGGTCGGAAGGAGGGAGCGGTCTGTACAGCGGTCTGGTGGTGTTCTGTGGTCGGCAGAGAGTTGCGCTCTAGCAACTGGCAAAGATCGCAGGGGAGGCCGCGCGGTTTGAGCGGTCTCCAGTTATGACGGCCGAGATCAGCTCCCCCCTTGCATGTTGGTCGCGGTTCCCACCGACTGCATTTCTCATCCGACTGGTGAGATTATCAGGAAGAAGTCTGGACGCTGACCTCCCAATCCAACGAAGAGGTGATCAACTTACCTGATCAGGGGACAGTGCCCCTGTTGTTCATTTCCGAGTTTTTCCTCCTATCGTGTGAGTTAATGTGCTTAAGTGTGCTTAACTCACCGTTTAATTATTGAGCAGCAGGAAACAGGTTGGATCGGCATTCAGCAACCCAGTAGGATGGAGAACTTGGGATGGTGTGTTCCCTTGGAAGGTGCTCCATCGGAACCTCCCCAACGTGCATTCCCTACTGTGTCGATCTCTTCAACAGCATCAACAAAAGCAGTAGGATGGGGAACTTGGGATGGTGTGTTCTCTTGGAAGGTGCTCCATTGGAACCTCCCCAACAATCATTCCCTACTGTGTCGATCTCTTCAACAACATCAACAAGAGCAGTAGGATGGGGAACTTGGGATGGTGTGTTCCCTTGGAAGGTGCTCCATTGGAACCTCCCCGACAGTCATTCCCTACTGTGTCGACCTCTTCAACAGCATCAACATGGAGGTACAAGATGAAGTCTTAGCAGTGCATATCTCAAAGATCCTTCTTCATATGCAGGTGCGAGTATGCAGGTGCGGGTATAAAGGTGCGAGTATACATGGCCGAGCATCCAACAAGCGAGTATCCAACAAGCGAGCAAGGTATGATCGTCGTCCACAGTATCCTATCTCGCCTATGCTTAGTCGCCTAGCGAGCATTCAACCTAGCCCCGGAACTAAGAGCCTACTCGGCTTGATCACAAAAAGAAGAAAAGCAAAAAGCGACTACAAAAGGTGAGCAAAAAATTGTATTCATTTACTTTCATAAGTACATATACAAAAATTATTGTACAGATTTGCAAAAGGGTGCCAGGCGACTATGCACCATCATCGCCACCATCCTCGCCATCAGCGTCGACATCTTCGCCATCATCGCCCCCGTCCTCAGAATCGTCATCTTCGGAATCGGTGGGTGAGGATGGAAGATCTCGCATAGGGGAGTTGGACTCTTCGGCGAGTAGTGCAGGGATGATGTCCATGATAGTCAGGTTCATTGACTCCGGCTTCAAGAGGCCATCGGCCTTCAGACTGCTTAGAACCACCTTCCCGGTTGCTCGCGCGATCTCCCGACGAATATACGCCATATCGTCGCCGAGTATCCGAATCTGCTTGCAAACGCTGGAGGGGCCCGCCGACGAAGGCTGTTGCTCGGCAGGCCGAGTTTCCATCTCGGCGATGCGAACTTGGGCGGCCTCCAAGGTTTGCCGAGTATCCTCCAGCTCCTTCTCCAGCTGGGACACCTTCTTCGCCATCTCCACCTCGACGGCATGTACAGGTAAAAAAGCAGCGGTTAAGCAAAAATCCATTGGCAAAAAAGGCGACTATTTCAGAAGATCAGAAAGGCGACGTACGAGTACCTCATGATCTTTCCACTTGGCGGCCTTCAGCCCCATGGTGATGAGATTCTTTCTCTGCACCTTGATCACCTGCTCGTATTCAAGCAGTTTCCTCGCCGTCGCGTGACCGAGCTCGGCAGCTCGAAGTAAGCTCGCGAGCTCTGATGGGCGAGATACTCGGCCAAAACGTCTTGCAGGGATTCGGCGTCCGCGCGACCATAGAGGGCGAACATCACGTCAAAAGCCTCGCCGGTGTCCTCCCAATCCTCCTACCAGGCGAGGAGGTTGGTGCTCAAAGTCACTTCATGGGCCCGCTCAACCCAGGATACCAGAGGGCGACCATAGGCGTCCTCGCTGCCCACACCTTCGCCGAAGTTTGGATGGCCGCTGGGCTCGCCGGTCTCCGAAGGGTTCGCCTTTGCCTTCACGTCCCTCTTGGCGACCTCTTTCTTTCTCGCAGGCTCGGCGGACTTTGCCTTAGCCTTCCGCTTCTTTGAAAGCCCAGCATCATCGCCAGCGACCTCCTGCTTCTCGCTACCAGGCAACAAATCAATCGGAGCAGAAGCCACCGCCTTGGGCGCCAAAGGAAGAAGCTCGCTCGGTAGGGAGCGAGTACCTGCATCAAGACATAAAGAGAAGATCATTAGACACCGACTGAAGACGAATTGGAGAGTATGACCAAATACTCGCTCAGAAGGCTACCTTCACCCGGGAACACTTCGGCGAGCTCATCTACTCGCCTCCTCTAGAGGACGACATCCAGGCGGCGACCTCGGAAGCTGTCGAGTAGCTTCTCCCGGCTCTCCTCCAAATAAGGGGCAGCGAAGGCACTCTCTTCCGGCTGGAAGGATGAGGTCGGCACGACTCCAAAGTCGCCCTTGATGACGACTAATCGCTCGGTCCAGCGATGGTTCTTATTCGTCGTGTCGACCAGCGTGCAGACATGACTGCACAAAAAGACGATGCCCTCGCCAGTGGCGCCGAAGTGGAATACTCGCCGGAAGACGGAGAGATCAAAGGCGATCTT
The DNA here is from genome assembly GCA_033032865.1 of Dactylorhiza incarnata. Taxonomy (NCBI): domain Eukaryota; kingdom Viridiplantae; phylum Streptophyta; class Magnoliopsida; order Asparagales; family Orchidaceae; genus Dactylorhiza; species Dactylorhiza incarnata. Next base: position 3,332,424 of record JAWHQI010000076.1, on the reverse strand, counting down.
CTGTTCTCGCAAGAAGCAGAGAAAGCCCATGATCATCGCCACTCCATTTGGATTGATTTGGGCAGGGACTATCCCGTGATAGCGGAGTATCTGACAGACCTCCGACCACAAGGGTAGGCGTAGGCCGACTTCGAAGTGGCGGATGGGGAAGATCAGCTCGGTCGCCGAAAAGGAGTTCAGGCGTTCATCCTCGCGAGGAAGCCTGGCGACATACCCCGGCGACAAGTACTTAGCAGAGAACTCCTTCAGATCGCTCGACCGAGTAATCGGCTTCTTGAAAGAAGTCGCTCTGAAGTTCTTCGCATGACTTGCACGATGAATAGCCGCCTCGTCAGCCATTCAGGAAAAAAGGGATTGAAGAAGCGAGTATCAAAGATGCGAGGAGAGGAACAATCGGCAGATACTCGCTGGAAAGAAAGGAAAGATCGCCAAAAGCGTAATAAATACGTACCCACCCACCCTATTTATAGTACTCGACGAAACTTGGCTTGCCGCGTACGCCGCCGAAGCACGAGTCAGGGGTGGCGAGTATCGAGGAAAGTCGCCAAAACCAAGGGTACACGTCAAATCACCAGTGCCCAACGAGCGAGTACCAGCATCAGATCACTAGGAGGCTCGCCAAATCAACGACAAAAAACAAAAAAGTGAATCCAGACATCACAGCAAACAGGAAAGGTGGCAAGGGAGATATTTATTTTCGCCAATTAACAAATTACTTAAAGAAATCAAAGTATCCAGAATTACAAAGCATTCTCCAAAAGACGACTAGCAACTACAAAGAGAAAAAAGGCAAGATCCTAGGGGTTCGCGTGAGGATCCGGAGGCTGAGGATGTCGCCCAACCCAGCCCAAGCAGCGAGCTCGCTTGAAGTGCTCAGAGGCTACGGACATCGCATCCTCGCCTTGTCGCAGCTGCTCCTCCATCCTCGCCCGACGACCAACGGAGCCCGTGTTCGCGCGCATCCCCACCAGCTCGTCATGATGCAACTGCTGGCGATGTTCCATCCTACCAACCCGGCGCTCCAGATTGTCGACAGCCTGAAGGTGAGATTCTGCCCCCACCAGCCGAGCATCGAACTCTTCTAGCCGGGATACTCGCACCTCCAGCTCGGTCAGACGACGCTGAGAGTCAGCAGCCGCCAAGAGCTCCACTCGCGCTTCCACCGCAGTCAGACGCCGATGAGACTCGCTGATCGCCAGACGCTCCAACTTCGCCTCCAAGTCCAGGATGGCGCGAGTAGCCCTCTCCTGGTACTCGCGGGAGGGAAGCCCGACCCCGTCAATCAGAGCCCCGATAGGGGTGTGAGCGCGAGCTGCAGAAAAAGACATAAAAGCAAAGCCTTAATGGCGAGTAGCGACAAGATCCCTCTTTAAAGATATTTGGCAAAACAGCGACTCCATTTACCAGGCCGATGAGCATCATTCCGCGAGTCGCGGCGAGGACTTCGAGATGGTCGGCGAGGAGAGCCCCTTCCCCGATGCAGGGACAGACTGCGATGGGAGCCATCTCGCTGGTTAGAGTGTGATCCGCCGATGTGCTGCCTGCTGGAATGCACATCACCCCGACCGCGACCATCCACTGGTCGCCCACCCCCTCTGGGAGCAAAGAAGCCAGAAGACCCCGCCACCCCTCCTTGGCGCGAGGACTCAGCCGGATGGGTGGTAGGAGCCGAGGAAGACAGAAGGCGACGATCATCTTGCCTGTCGGCAGGAGGTGGAAAAGGAGGAGGTGGAAGAAGTTCGTTCGCGGGCAGTTGCACGCTACTCGCCCCCTCTGGTTGCTGCAAAGGCGGTGGCGGCGGAGGAAGGTTACTCGCTGAAGGAGCCCTCTGCTCGCTCATCGGCCTCTTATCCACCGAAGAGCTGTGAAGGATCCGCACCGATCCACCCCGACGAGTTCCTCCCCCAGTACTAGGCGAGATCATAGGTGATGATCTCAGAGGAATGGCGCTCAAAAGCTCCTCCCGAGCATCGGCAAGTAGCGGATCTGCGAGATAGTGTAGAAAACGTCAGAGACCAACCAGCACTTGGGCGATTAAGCCTTAAAAAGTGGCGAGTAGGTAGCTCTCACTTTGCGCAGGGAGAACTTCAGTTTGATCTTGAACCGAGATTCCAGCAGTACTCGTCTCAGGAGCTACATTCGACGAAGGAGGATTAGGAGCAGGCGAGCCGCCCGACTGACCGAGACCCAAGTCGGCGAGTACCTGCTGGGTAGTGCCGACCTGAGAATCAGCGATATTCTCAGGGGCGTCGGCATTCTTCTTCTTCTTGCTCTTCTTCTCCTTCTTCTTTTCAAGCCTCTTCCTCTTCCTAGAGGCGAGGAAGTCCTCAAGCTTGGCGTCGCGAGCAGGCTTTCGCGACGGTGGAAGCAGACTAACAAGCTCGGCCAAATCAGCGGCAGCTTCCTCGGCAATACTGCGCGACATCTTGAGCGAGATCAGAAAAGTTGTGCCCTCAGAGACCCCTCCCCCTCTATATATAGAGCCAGAGCGTTAACCAGCAGGATGCCGACTATCAATCAATACTCGCCAGAAGGCCTGATCGTCGAATGACGGTTGGATGATTCTTTCCGAGCAACTACGTTACTCGCAAAGAGCGGGGATTGTGTACAACCCTCATTCTCCGAAGGTGGGCCCATTCAAAGCCACCTAGGCAGAGGTCAAAGTCAAAGAGTCAACACAGAAGTCAACAGTTCGAGATACCAAGATAAAGTCGGCCAGCAGGCATAGTATAAGAGTTCGACGAAATGCAGCCCTCCAGAGTTCGCCAAAGCGTAGGAGCAGAAGAAAGCCTAGGCGAGTAGGGGTGCACTCGTGCGAGTAGCACGGATACTCGCCAAAAGGTGGGCGACCATAGGTGATACTCGCTCATTTGCCCGGGGAGATCGCCTCAATGTCGCTAGTCGCCGGGCAGGGGCTGGGCTATAAAAACCCTCATACCCCTTGGTTTTCCTATAAATAGGACCCCAGGGGTACTTGGATTGGCACCTGGACTTGAGCTCTTGAAACCCTGCTCTTGCTTTCTGGAACCCGTCGCACTTGGCCGCTACTACCGGTACTAGCCAAGTCGGTGCCTCCCTTGTACCCTGCTCGGCCATTTTTGGTCTTGGAGGGGAAGTCTCTTCGGAGCTTTTGGGTACGTGGTGGGACCTCCCTGCCGCAGCACCTAAGGTCCTGTTTGTTGCTCTTCTAGCTTCCTCATAGTTGCCCGCCAAGCCATCTCTTCGAGCCGCTTGACGAGTATCCTCCTGCTGCATCGGTCCAAATCTTGAGGTCAGGATTTTCCTGGCGTCAACACTTGTTTTTTCTATTATATCATAATCAAAACTAGTAGATAATACATTTTCTAATATTAGTTGCAAGTCATAGTGACAATTTGTTCAACTAGAATCTCATGTGTGAAAGGACAAACCTTAAGATTTTTTGGTATTTCTTTTTTTAGGTTCTTTCAGATTTTACAAAGAAGAAGAGTTATGACGAGCAATTGAGAAAAGAAGAATCTCGTGGAGTGGCCCAACAATCTTATAGCACCTATTATTAAATATATTTTCTGTATTTGATATTTATTGAATGAAAAAGAATCCCCAAATTTGAACTGAGTTCCAGTTATCATTCTCTCCCACAAACCTCTCTCTGATTAGCTTTCATAAGCTTCTCTTAAGAACTGAGTTTTTGATATCAATTTGCATGACAAAAAGTGCTAAACATTTAGAGTTTATTACCACACAATCTACTTCATGACATACAAAATCAAAATGTCAAAAGCTCAATAATCTGTATAAAACTAAAATCAAAATCTGTTTGAAAAGCTATCGGCGAAATGATCGGGAAACAATAGCTACCAGCAAAAACAATACGGCCTCGACTAAGAAGGTAGTTGAAGAAGTGCCGTCGTCGCCTAAACATAGGATGGACAGGAGAAATGTCATCGTCAAACTAGTAGGGGTGACCTTCTTCATCGGCGAGTTGGTAGGGATCGCCTCCTTAGCCGACGAGCTGGTAGACATCTCTTTCTTAGCCGGCTAATGGGAGGTGTGCTACCAAGCGTAAGAGGGTCGGGATATGCGGCTGGAAGCCGAAGAAAAAAAAATAAGGGTTTTGATTTAGGGATAGAGGTTTTAAAAACCTCAAATGAACTATAAACTAAAAAAATAGGGAATGGTTGGTTTGCGGATAGCAATCCCCAAACTTAACGTTATATTATTTTTAGAGCGATGTTAAACGCAGGCCAGTTTTGGCTATATGCATGGCAAAATTTTTTAAAAAGAGCGATGTTAAACGTAGGCCGGTTTTGGCTATATGCAGGTCATATTTTTTTTTTTTAAAAAGTATCATTTTTTCTTTTTAACCTGCATGCCATAGAACTAGACTTATACGTACCGCCATCAACCACGACCTGTGCAGCCGCCGGACAAGATCGAGCTTCTTCTCTGATCTCCTCTCCCTCCTCCGGCGACTCCGGCCGGTGATCTCCACTTCAACCAACAACTTGTGTATATAAATAAAAAAAATAAAAAAAATGAAAGCTAAGATCGAATTAACCATTTGGGTAGATTTGAGAGACAGGTCAAAAAAAAATTTAAGGTATATTGCAATTGAATTGGCCCCGCCACTAGATCAACTATAACACCTCATTATTTATTATTAATTAGTTTCATGCTTACAACTTATTCAGATAAGAAAATGTTGTCTCTCTTTAATGTGTATTTTAAATTATGGAAATACTTATTATACATATATGACCGGAATTTCCTTCAATTCATATACATGTGTTAACGCATGTGCTCATTGTTCGTACACATTACACATTAGGCCAAGTGAATGCGCGTATACACATTATGTGCTTCGACGATTACTTGGAGGATGAGGTTGGATAAGGAGGCGTCAGAGGCGGGGCGGTGGTTGAGGAAGGTGGTGGCGGGGCGAGTTCATGTGCAAAGTTGGAGAGAAAACTCATCAGTCTAATCCTGCTTTTAAAATTTTTTAATGGTGCCAAAAAAAATTGGAATATATATATAAAATTTGGCCTACATGAATAATTTTTTGACCTGCATATATCCACGGCCTGCATAAAATCAAAACAGATCTGCATATAACATTGATCTATTTTTATTTTATTTTAACAGGCTCTGCTGTCCTTAACAATTTACAGGTTATTACCAATTACAAGTAATTTCCGGTTATTTTTCCCGACCATGTACCGTAGAAAATGAAAATCACGCCCCCAATCCTTTCAAAATGGCATAATGTGTATCGTCTTGGAGTGATATCCAGCGGCGGCGATGGAACTCTTAGCATTAGCAGGAAAAACCCTTAGAAGATCGCCAGCCATCATTCTTGCCGACGGCGAGCAACCCCCCTGCATCACCACCAGTATCTTCGCCATTGCTCCCTTTGCCGACGCTAACGCCTCTCTAGCCCTTCGGTCACCGCCGCCGGCGCAGCAAACTCTCCAAAGCACGGCCACAGCTGCCTCCCTGCCTTCATTCCCGACATTCATTATCCTCCCGACCAGTGCCTCCACGCATCTTTCTGCTTCCGCGTATATCGCCGCCCTCCCCTCGACGCAAGCTGCTGCCGCCTTCATAACCCTCATCGCCTTTTCCGCCACCGCTGACGGTATCTCAGTCACATTTCTCATCATTACCTTGGTAAGTGCAGTTACCGCACCCCTCTTTACGATCTCCTCCCTCACCCTCCTCCCCAACGGCGACGCCGACGACGAAATGGACAAATCCACACCAGTTAATCCCATCAAGCATCGCAATCCCGCATCTACCGCCTCCGCATTGCTTTCCCCGATTAATTTCATTAGCTCCGTCATCAGTTCCGGCTTCTCGACAATCATCACCCTCCGCTCGGCGATCAACGTTTCCAAAACCATAGAGGCGGCGGCCCGTGAGGACGAATGGCTCGTACACTTTAAGACGGCGATAAGGCCGGAGACTGCGGCGTCGATATGAGAAGATAGGGCGGCGACCAACCCGCGTTTGCGCTCCGCGTCAACGAGATGGAGCGAGAAGAGGTGGGAGAAGAGTGTGGCGGCTAGCTCGAGGGTGTCGTCTGCGAGGAAGAGGGATGCGAGGGCGGAGGGATGTAGGGAGTCAGAGGAAAGGACGTGAAGCTTGTAGACATCGTCGACGTGTGGATCCGAGAGGACGCCGGAGAGGTAGGAGAGAGAGGGTATATCCTCGGAGGAAGAAGGGGACCAAAGGTGGATGAGGCGGCGGAGAGTGAGATTGGGGACGAGGTCGGTGGAGGAAAGGGGCAGCATGGTGGCTGGGCAAGTGGTGTTACCGCAGTCGAGCCATTTCTGGATGGATGAGCGGTCGTAAGTCACGCCGGTGCAGAGGCTCACCGGAGATCGCATCACTTCGAGGGAGATGGGACAGCGGAAGAAGATGGGCGGCGCCGCCGCCTTACTAATATCAAGGCGGAGAAGTTGAGGGCCTCCTTCCGCTTGCTTGATGCTGCTGTTAGCTGGTCGATTCCTCATTGTGGAGTAGGTAAGCTTCTTTCCTTCTCCGTCCGCTCTCCTCTTCTCCGCTTGCTGTTATGAAGCTGTGATGGGGGAAGTCTTTTTGTTTTTGAAGTGTTTGGGAAGGGAGCGAGGTGTCATAGTCAACGGTCAAAGTTCCGGAGGTTGTTTTTATGCCGTATCAAATTATTGAACTGTAGAAAAGTTGGGGATGAATAGGTGTGGACTAAAAGGCTCTTTTGGGGGGCAGCGGTGCAACTGCAGCTCATAGCTATTTTTAGAAAAGCCACCCAAACTTCAATTTAAAAATGAGTGGTGGCAAAATAAATTTTGAGAAAAAACCCGTTTTCATCCTATTTTCTCATTGTGGGTCACGAACTACGATCGCGACGCAGAAATCACGGCATGCGCTCTTTAAAAGTTGAATTTGTGGAGCCTTTTAAAGTTCATATTGTTCAGGAAACGAAGATGTATCAGTAAAATTTATTTATAAATAAATTATAAATGCTATGCTGGGGGCGGTTTTCTGTGTGTATTGTATTATCACACCTGAATAGATAGTGTACAACCAATAATTTAGCGGTTAGGCCGAGTATTTGTCTAGACCCTCGGGAATAGGCCCAGACCTCCTAGTTGTACTCGCCTATCCCCTCAGGCGGTAAAAAATGAGTCCTGGCGGCTAGATCGTACTCGCCCCCTCGGAATAATGCGAGGCGAGTTCCGGCTGGCCCGACTCGCGAGTTCTTCCTTTTTGAATTTAATGACCCAGCAAGGGAAGTGGCTATTTGCAGCCCCCGAGGGCTGCAAATAGTGTTTTCGAAAAGGCACGAGGGGCTGTTTGCATTCCATTCATGGTCAGCGGATAGGAATTTGGTTAAGGCGGAGGTAGCTACCCGCATACCAAAAAGACCATTTTACCCTCAAACTAGTTTGCCTATAAATAGAACCCATAATACCTCAAAGCAGTACAGAGACCCCCCCCCCCCCCCCCCCCCCCCCCCCCCCCCCCCCCCCCCCAAGAGCATGAGCACTTGCTCGTCCTTCTTCTGTGCTGTCTGAGGTGTGAGCTCAGCTCATAGTTTTGGGAGGGGAAGTGACAGAACTTCCTGGTTAGTGGCGTGACCTCCTCGCTGCAGGCTGTGGGTCTTTCTACTGATATTCATCCACCATTCCGTGAGGGCAAGTTCTAGGCTCGAAAATACTCATTCCTTGGGATTCGACGGCGAGAGAAGTAACTTAAGCTACCCCCTTGGTCCGAAATAAGTTGAACTGGTATCCATGTTTCAACTGATAGCACATAGTATATCTACGACATATTCAGCGATATGAACTGCCAGTCACATTCGTAAACATACACGCTACTAATGTAATGAATATGACAATGCGGCTAACAATTGTGTTGGATTTAGCTTTTCTCATGGGAGGGGTTCACATCTAACTCTTCTCGATGCCCGGTCATTGGCAACATCTTCTAACTCGTTAAGCGCAAATAGCCTATATAAGAGAACTCTGATCGACTCCCACTTCTCATTCAAGTTATTTCCCCCCTCCTGTCGCAATGTTGTTGGGTGTCAGAGGTTGTTGCTTGGGACGGTTGTTGTTGCAGGAAAAGCAGTAGTTCGAACCAATAGTGAGATTAGAGTTGTCAGAAAAGTACAGTAGAAAAAATAGTTGGGGGAAAAATGAGATGTGAACTTACGAGAACAAAAACATAAAAACACGAAAAGCTCATTTTAGTTTTTCTAGAAGTGGGAGGCTTCAATGCTTTCTAAAAAGACCCAAAAATAATATTTTAACAGAAGAACTTATCCCATGCCGAGAAATCAAATGCCTCAAAAATAGCGGTGGAGGATGAAAAAAACTTTTTTCCACCGTCAACACCATCCCAAATTGAGCCCAAGTCCATAAATAGAGAGTTCAATCAATGCAGATTGAAAGTGAGATTAGATATTAGATTTACTCTAGAGGTGGGGGGGGGGGGAGGGGGTGAATAGAGTATTAAAAAGTTTTTGCTTAATTTTATTGCGGAATTAAAATAGTGATATATATATGTGTATAATAGAGTGATTTATTAAAACTAAATAAAGAAAACAGAGCACACAGCACAGCACACAGAAAATCACAACACAGATGACACAAGGATTTTTATAGTAGTTCCCCAATAAACCTGGGTACGTTTACTCTTCTACCACACTTGGTAGGATCCACTAGGTTTTTGAACAGGTGCCCTATCACCAAGGGGTTTTTGATCAGGTGTCAACACACCAAGGAGCTTTTGATCAGGTGCTCTAACCAAACCACAGGTTTTTGTTCAGGTGCCCTGCCACCAATGAGTTAACTTTTGAAGGGAGTTATAACCATGTAAAAGATGAGATAAGAAGGGTTAGATGTTATTCTCTATCAATATTCTGAGAGAAGACTCTAGTGGAATGATGTTGTAAAGCTCCTCTGTCTGATTGAAATTTATTGACAACTTGAGGATGAAGCTTTCTCTTGAATGTACTGATCTTCCTGTAGCTGATGAATCTGAAAGAATAAGTTCCTCAAATTATTGTTGCCCTTTGAAGATCTGATCTCGCAGCAGAAATACTAAGAGAAGGTGTTGATGTTCTCAGTGAATGAAATTGCTGCTTGAAGAAGATGAAGACTGAAAAGCTTTTTCTGTATATCTCTTTCTTCTTCCTCTCAACTGTATTATCCTTCTTCTTTCTTTTTCCTGTACTGCTATTCTGTAATATCTTGCTATTCTATAATGTATATTCTGATACTGTATATCTTCTTCCTTTTCTTTTACAATATCTATTATTTGAAATTCGAATCAACAAAAAAAGGAAGAAGATAATCTGCATTTAATATTTCCTTGGAACTGCAAGCAAGACTTTAATTTCTTTTCCTTTTTAATTAAAGATATCCTTGTCCGTCAAACGACTATTTTCTCGGGAAGAGAATGGAAAGGAATAATATAAAAAGGAAGGATATAATCTTTGACATATCTAGAAGAATAGAGCCGTTGCTGAAAGATCTGAGTTCAGATAATGGAATAAAATGATCTGTATAAAATTTTGAACTGAAATAACAAATTTCGTCGAGCACAGAGTTGAGTTCGTCGAACGCAGAATGAAGTTCGTCGAACAGAAGAGAATAATATAACAGATCTTCTGAAATAAATCTGCTGAAGAGAATTTTCGTCGATCTCAACAAATTTTGTCGAACACAATGTTGAGTTCGTCGACCTCAACTGAATCTGGATGGAAGAATTGAATTAGTTGAGCTGTGAAGAACTTTCATCGATCTGAACATCTGATGTAAGACCCCCCTCCCGGAACACAAGACACGACCGAGGGGAGTCTTATGCCCAGGACAGTCGCCTTGCGGAAGCGCCAGCACACGAGCTAGCCTCCCCCACAAGACGCCTATCCTGCCGGCCAAACCAACTGAACAATGTCAACCCATCAATAATCTAAAAACAAGAAGCCATAAATTCACATAAGTACAGTGTCCAAAAAAGCACAAAAGAGAAGAAACTCTGAGAGCTCCTGCAAACGTATCAGAGTATCAAGCTAAATGCCCCAAGGGCTACATCTCAAACTGCGCTCATATCGGTCAATGACGGTAGTGAGGGTATCGTGGTCTCCGGCCCTGTCGTCCTGACCTGACTATCCTCCTCCAGCACCGTGCGCTGTTGCCCCAGGGTGCGCACCTAAAAATGTTAAAATTTTTGATTGAACCGTTTAGGAGTAAGCAGGGGTTGTATCAACAAGAGTTATAGCCAAACAACCACAATGCCAAAACAGCAACACAAGAAATCTTTATTGAAATAGAACTGCTTTACAATGCGAGGCATACATGGCGAGACATGATTCATAAGAATCACGGAGATGAGAAGAACAAACACACCAAAAACAGAAACCAGCGGTCTGCCAGAAAGAGACCGCTCGGACTGCAACAAAGGCTCAGGTCGCCCGGCTTGTTCTGCTGTACTCCCAGACCGCTTGCACAGTCAGACCGCAGAAACACCTTGAGACCGCGCGAACAGAAGCAGACAAACTGCACTGCCAGACCGCAATCCCAGACCGTACGAACTGAAGTTTATTGGAACAAAGAACTGAAGCTGTTGCCAGACCGCAACTCAGACCGCCTAACCGCTAAAGGTCGCCTGATCACTGAGTCCGCTGCAAACAGCACAAGAACACAATAACCCAGTTCGCTGACAGACCGCAGACGAACTGTTTATTCAAGCCACCGGAAATCACCAAGGAAGGAGACCGCACCCTGCTGACCGCAAACCTGCGAACACAACAAAGGTTAACTCGCATCCAAGTCGCGCGAACTCAAACTTGAGACCGCAAGAAACAATCCGGGCTCTGGTTCTTACAATTCTTGTTAGGAATGACGGGCCATGCACCCCTATTTATAGGCGGGTGGACGGATGTCGTCACCGCACAAACCGGGATACAGACACCACCCATCAGATCGCGAACGGTCTCAAAAGATAGACCGCGCGAACACAGCACTTGAACAAAATTCAGTCCAAGACCGAAGACAGCAGCAAGCCGCGCACAAGCCGTGCGAACACAACGATCACCCTTCCTGAGATCGCCAACACAGAGAAGCAACTGGCCGACTTGAACCAAGTTGCCAGAACAACACAACCAAGCCGCCCGGTCACAACAGTTAGCCAGGAACAGACTGACTAGAACAAGACCGGAAACAACCCGCATCAGGTCGCCAGAACCAGCGACCAAACCCAAGAAACAAGCTGGCCGATCACACCAGATCGCCAGAACCAAACCGCCAGAGTACCAGCGCAGACCGCGCGGTCTCTGCGGTCTCCAGCCTTCAGACCGGCCGGACTCCTTTCCACTCCACTTCAACAAATTTCAACACTCCCCCTTAAAGTGGGAAGTGGAAACTAGCCCGAGCAACTCCCTTAACCGAGTAAACGGTCCCTTCGCCAGCGACTTTGTGAAGATGTCTGCGACATTGTCCGCACTCCGAACATGCTCGACCATAAGAGATCCTCCCAACACCTTTTCACGAATGAAATGGTGCTCAATCTCTATATGTTTGGTCCTCGCGTGACAGACTGGATTGTTAACCAGTTTGAGAGCACTCTCATTGTCTCCGCGTAGCATAGTGGGACCTCGAACCTCCTGATGAACGTCCTCTACCAACCTCCTGAGCCAAATAGCTTCCTGAGCTGCTAAGGCCGAAGCCTTGTACTCCGCTTCTGTGGTAGATACAGACACCGAGTCTTGCTTCTTGCTGCACCAAGAAATAGCTGTGGGACCTGTCATAAAGACAAAACCAGACGTTGATCTCCGATCATCCACGTCTCCCCCATAATCAGCATCCATGAAACCATGCAACTCCAAGCTTGACCCTCTCCTATATAGGAGACCCGAATCAGAGGTCGACTTCACATACTTCAAGATGCCTTTAGCCGCTAGAAGATGAGGTTTCTGTGGTTCCGCCATGTACCGACTCACCTTGCCAACTGCATAAGCAATATCCGGTCTTGTGATCGTCAAGTAGATCAAGCTCCCAACCAGAGCTCGGAACACCAACGGATCAGATAAGACTCTCCCCTCATCCTTTCGAAGCTTATGATGTTGCTCCAAAGGTATAGAGCTGCTCTTTCCTTCCTCCATGCCAAATCGTTTCACGATTCGCCCCGCATATCCTTCCTGAGAAATGAGCACTCCGCTCTCCCGCCTCTGGACCTCGAGTCCAAGGAAATGGTGAAGCTCCCCTAGATCCTTCATCTCGAATCTGATAGCAAGCTCAGCCCTGAGTCTTGCAACAGCTTCCTTCGAATTCCCGGTGACAATCATGTCATCCACGTACAGCAGCACAATCACCCGAAGCACCCCCTCCTTCTTGATGAACAAGCTTGAATCAGAGTCTGAAGCAACGAATCCGCAGAATAAGAGATATTCTGCAATCTTCCCGTACCACGCCCGAGGCGCTTGCTTCAACCCGTACAGGGCCTTCTTCAATTTACAAACATAGTCCGGATACTCCTTCGAGATGAAACCTTGCGGTTGAGTCATGAAGATATCTTTGTCAATCTCTCCGTATAAGAAGGCATTCTTCACGTTGAGTTGCCAAATCTCCCAACCACTCGAAGCCGCCAAGGCAATAACAAATCGAACCGAAGTCAACTTTGCCACTGGACTAAACGTTTCATCATAATCTTCTCCGTACTGCTGTGAGAACCCGCGAGCTACAAGACGAGCCTTGTAGCGCTCGATACTACCGTCAGCTTTCTTCTTCAGCTTGAAGACCCACTTACAAGTGACAGGAATAGTGCCCTTGGGCTTGGGCACAAGAGACCAGGTCTCATTCTTCTCGAGAGCTGTCATCTCTTCTTGCATAGCAATGTCCCACTCCTTCACTCCTCTGGCCTTTTCAAAGCTCGACGGCTCCCTTTCATCTAAGGGACCAGCAAAGAAACATGAGACGAAGTTCACCATATTTCCTCCTGTGTATCGATCTGGTGGTTGAATAGTCCTCTTCGACCTCCTAAGAGGTTGCACCTGACTAACCACCTCCTAAGCCGCTTCTTCTGTGCAAGCTTCTTTTCCAGATGAACTTGGAGCATCGCTCCCCCTGCTACCAGAACCTGAAGCCCCCATCTCAGAGCTTGACACAACTGGAGCTCCTGGTGAAACAGGCAACTCCACTTGAGGACTTTCCGCAGCTTTTCCTCCTTCATCAATCCTGCTCTCTGGTAGTTCAACTCCTGAACTCCCCTTGTAGGAAGTCACTTCATCGAACACCACATCCCGAGAAACAATTGACCTCCGTGTCTCAGGATCCATGCATCTCCATCCCTTCTTCCGCTCATCATACCCAACAAAGACTAGCTTCCTTGCTTTCGCATCTAGCTTTGTTCGAAGAGCATCAGGAATATGCACATAGCAGGTTGACCCGAACACCCGAAGGTGAGCAACACTCGGCTTCTCCTTGAACATTAGTTCGTGAGGGGTCTTCATGTTGATAGGACTTAAAGGCAATCTGTTGATGACATAAGATGCACAAGACATTCCCTCCGCCCAGAAGGACTTTGGGATATTCTTGGCATGAAGCCAACATTTGCAAGTTTCCGTCAGATGACGGATCTTCCTTTCGGCAACGCCATTCTGCTGTGGAGTATGGGCACAAGTGAGCTCTCTCCGAACGCCGTGTTTCCTGCAAAAACTTGAGAACTCACCAGAAGTGAACTCCCCACCATTGTCAGTTCTCAATTTTTTCACCCGCAGGCCTAAACGACCTTCCACCAGCTCCTTGAACTCCACAAACCTTGCAAAGGCTTCTGACTTTTCTTTCAAGAAATACACCCAGACATATCTGGTGTAATCGTCAATCAACACCAACATATATCTATTGCCTCCAAGGCTTGGGGTGGCAGTTGGTCCCATCAAATCACCGTGGATGCATTCCAATGGTGCTTTGCACCTTGTTTGCGATTTGTCAAATGGAAGTCGATGAGACTTACCAAACTGACATCCTTCGCAGACATGACCGTCTCCATAGGAGGACAAGCTAGGCAAGCCATTGACAAGGCCCCTTACCGCCATAGCCTTCAATTTGTCCATGCCTACATGCCCCAACCTTTCATGCCAGATGGCAGCACCATCATTTGTCCTCATCTTATCAACATAGGTACTTGTCGATAAAACGAACAAGTCCTTCACCCGCTTGCCGACATGAATAACTTCTCCCTTTATTTCCGGTTGAGTTTTGAGAAACTTCACTTCTGTTGGGCCAAACAGAACGTGATAACCGGCATCGACCGCATTGGTCACAGAGAAGAGATTCTTCTTCATACCAGGCACGTGATAAACACTCCTCAACGTGAGTGGACCCTTATCACTGCTCAGAGAGACGACTCCTTCGTGCTCTACTAGATGAATAGAATTATCAGCCGTTATGATAGCATTGTTACCTGAGTAAGGTGCCAAAGAAGAGAACTTTGATCCATCCCCAGTGAGATGATGTCCACACCCTGAATCAACAATCCAGTCTTCTTCATAGTTGATGGAAGCCAAGGCCTTAACGGGCATCGTCGTTATATTAGACACAAAGGCTCCTCCCCATCCAATTTCACCAGACTTTGGCATCTCCTTCTCCACTGCATGTCCTGGCTGAAGATTCACCCGACAATCTTTCTTGAAGTGCCCGGTCTTGTTGCATCTAAAGCACCTCGGTCCCTCTCCTTTCTTCTTCCCATCAGACTTAGGAGCATAGCCCCTATCTTGCTGACCTGAAGTAGAGGGTCCATCATGACCCGGCTTCTTCTTTTCCCACTTCTTTTTTCTCTTTCCAGAGAACATCACATCACTCTCTCCCCCGGAGATAGAAACCCCCGCCATCTGTCTTGCTAAACTTTCTTGCGAAGCAAGAAGGTTCTCCAGCTCCAACAACGACGGCTGATTTGCCCAACCCTGAACTGAAGTTACAAAAGCAAGATACTCCTTCCGCAATCCGCGGATGATATGCCTCTTCAGCTTTGCCTCAGAGATTGGCTCATCAGGGTCCAAAGCAGAAATCTCTGCCGTGAGGTTCTTCATCTTAAGGAAGAAGGTAGAAATAGAAAGATCGCCTTGAGAGGCTCTCGCCAACTCATTTTCAAGAAATTGTAGCCTCGCTACATTCTTCTTATTGAACAATCCATCCAAGGATGTCCAAATCTCAGCAGCAAACTTACATCCGATAATATGATCAAACAGCTCCGGTGAGATAGCCCTTTTGAGAGTGAACTCTGCCTTAGCATTCAACCTCCTCCAAAGTCTCACCTCTGCCATATTATCTCCTGCTAGAAACACCTCTTGTGTGTCTTCTCCGCCAACTACCTCCCATAGATCCTCGCCAAGCAAGTAACTCTCCATACATGACTTCCACTTTTTAAAGTTAGTCGATGTGAGGAGTTCAATACCAAGACCTCTTGCGAATCCGCCTTCCATGGCAACCAATGTGGTCTCTTCTTCACAAAGACGATGGCAACTCTAGTTGATCACTGCTTATCCACTCCAGGAACCTACCTCTAATACCATGTTAAAATTTTTGATTGAACCGTTTAGGAGTAAGCAGGAGTTGTATCAACAAGAGTTATAGCCAAACAACCACAATGCCAAAACAGCAACACAAGAAATCTTTATTGAAATAGAACTGCTTTACAATGCGAGGCATACATGGCGAGTCATGATTCATAAGAATCACGGAGATGAGAAGAACAAACACACCAAAAACAGAAACCAGCGGTCTGCCAGAAAGAGACCGCTCGAACTGCAACAAAGGCTCAGGTCGCCCGGCTTGTTCTGCTGTACTCCCAGACCGCTTGCACAGTCAGACCGCAGAAACACCTTGAGACCGCGCGAACAGAAGCAGACAAACTGCACTGCCAGACCGCAATCCCAGACCGTACGAACTGAAGTTTATTGGAACAAAGAACTGAAGCTGTTGCCAGACCGCAACTCAGACCGCCTAACCGCTGAAGGTCGCCTGATCACTGAGTCCGCTGCAAACAGCACAAGAACACAATAACCCAGTTCGCTGACAGACCGCAGACGAACTGTTTATTCAAGCCACCGGAAATCACCAAGGAAGGAGACCGCACCCTGTTGACCGCAAACCTGCGAACACAACAAAGGTTAACTCGCATCCAAGTCGCGCGAACTCAAACTTGAGACCGCAAGAAACAATCCGGGCTCTGGTTCTTACAATTCTTGTTAGGAATGACGGGCCATGCACCCCTATTTATAGGCGGGTGGACGGATGTTGTCACCGCACAAACCGGGATACAGACACCACCCATCAGATCGCGAACGGTCTCAAAAGATAGACCGCGCGAACACAGCACTTGAACAAAATTCAGTCCAAGACCGAAGACAGCAGCAAGCCGCGCACAAGCCGTGCGAACACAGCGATCACCCTTCCTGAGATCGCCAACACAGAGAAGCAACTGGCCGACTTGAACCAAGTCGCCAGAACAACACAACCAAGCCGCCCGGTCACAACAGTTAGCCAGGAACAGACTGACTAGAACAAGACCGGAAACAACCCGCATCAGGTCGCCAGAACCAGCGACCAAACCCAAGAAACAAGCTGGCCGATCACACCAGATCGCCAGAACCAAACCGCTAGAGTACCAGCGCAGACCGCGCGGTCTCTGCGGTCTCCAGCCTTCAGACCGGCCGGACTCCTTTCCACTCCACTTCAACAAATTTCAACAAAAAAGGGGTGCAACAACCGTTAGTCATAAATACTAAGTGGCTTCACATCCGCTCCCCCGGCGACTCCAAGGCACCGGGTGGTAGGAAAGGAAGAAAAGCTGCAATATAAGCAATAATATACAAAGCAGGTGACAGGATTGGATGTTCATATATGTCGGTTGTATAAGTACCCGAGTACTTGCAAAGGTTTCATAAGCATGTTCATAAGTAAAGAGCATATAAAAGCAAGTACTAACATCAGGTATAAGAAGCACTACTAACAAGTAATATAGCAATGACAGAGTATCAATAAACCGAATTGAACTTAACTTATAAGGATGCCCATACAAGCTTACAAGTTAAGGATCTGAACATGAAGGTAACTCATCATATAAAGGTGACCATACAAGTTTATATGATGAGGATCCAATGCGGTGCAATGCAATGATTATGAAGGATGAATGCAAAGATGAAGGATGAATGCAAAGATGAAGGATGAATGCAATGCAATGATTATGATATGATGACTCACCCATGCAAAGTTGCTATGTCGACATAGACCTTTAGTTCTCGCTTTTTGAGGGGTAGCTAACTGCTCAGGCATCTCCCGTCGTGGCCAGATGGAGACAGTGGAACGAGCTCCTCCACCACTATGAGGGTATGAACACTACCAGTCCTAGGCCTCTATACGCCTCGACGCTAAGAACACACAACGGAGACCCTGCGTACTGCTCGTTGCTAAGAACACACAGCGGAGCCTTCAAGGACACAAAAGGAGACTTGGGTAGGTGAGCACCAAGAGTCCAACCCAACTGGTCTAGAGTCTAACTGCCGGCTTCTGTCGGTGTCACGACTAGCAATCCCGTAGACTCGCCACAAGTAATCCTCCATCCAAGATCCATACATCACCATGCACACCCGTGCTCATAAGCACCCGAGGACCCCCAAGCGGAGTCTTATTACATTTCACATCTTGCACGTTTAGCCGATCTACCCATCCCGAGTTGTCACAACTCTCGTGCGGTGGTGTGCAAATATTATGACAAACATTCTATACGACGTTCATGAACTAGAGAATTCACACCCATGACCCCACCAGACTACTTGCGTTTCCAACTTACTTTTTGATATCACCCTTCCATTTCAAGACAACACTTTGTTCTCCCAAGCCCAACTTGGTTATTCATTTTCAGTCTCTAACTAGGTTCAGCAGCATAATATTTTACGACAATATATTTAATTAAGAACCCATAACAAACCGAGCCTTGCTAAAACTTCTACCGTAGTTCCGCTAGCTTGTTATGGCCATTCTCACCAAATATTAGCCTCATCGGCATTCCGAATTATTATTTACGGAGCAATGCGGGAAAGAACTATGATTGGCAAAATGACAACAAGTATCCTCCCATAACTCATGAAATTCAGCAGAGGTCAGCACAATATCATCAATTTGATTTCTACCAATTGTTAAGAGCATCAGACAAGTATTATAAAAGATATCCCAAAAATTATCGCAATTCAAACTACGACGACGCTGATTAACAAAACTGAATTTCTGGGAGTTCAACTCCACCCCAAATTATGTGCCACCCCATTTTGGAAAGCTCTCACCAAGGGCTACAACATTCATGTTGAGTCCTAAACCCAGATCCAAGTGGCTCCTACCTAAAATCTGCTCTGAAGTCAACTACAATAATCTGGACAGCAAAACAGCACACACTTAACCACATTCCGACTTTCTGGATAGTCCACTCGATTGGACCTTTAGGGAGCTACAGGGTACTTCAGAAAACGGGTGACCTATCGTAGGAAAGCTCTTTCCGAGGGCTACAACTTTCATGTTGAGTCCTAAACCCAGATCCAAGTGGCTCCTACCTAAAATCTGCTCTGAAGTCAACTACAATAATCTGGACAGCAAAACATCACACACTTAACCACATTCCAGCTTTCTGGACAGTCCACTCGACTGGACCTTTAGGGAGCTACATGGCACTTCAGAAAACAGGTGACCTATCGTCGGAAAGCTCTTTCCGAGGGCTACAACTTTCATGTTGAGTCCTAAACCCAGATCCAAGTGGTTCCTACCTAAAATCTGCTCTGTGGTCAACTGCAATAATCTGGACAGCAAAACAACACACACTTAACCACATTCCAGCTTTCTGGACAGTCCACTCGACTGGACCTTTAGGGAGCTACAGGGCACTTCAGAAAATGGGTGACCTATCGTCGGAAAGCTCTTTCCGAGGGCTACAACTTTCATGTTGAGCCCGAAGCCTAGTTCTAGCGGGATCAAACCTAAGAATTGGCTTGAACCCAGCTGCACACCAATTCATCCCTGAATAACCAAGTGAAATGTTATAAATTGAAACTTCTTTAGCAAGGGGGCTATCATCACCTTTATCGCATAATATATAGTTAAAAACATAATTAACATGGGGTTATACATCATTTTTATGACAAAAGATATAAATTAAACACTACTTAACAGGTGACTATTCATCATCTTCTCAAACAAATGCTAGGCCATTTCAACTTCTCCCATCCAATACTCGCTCCATAGACCATGGATTTCAACAAAATCAAATCCTATCTCTTCCTTTTGAAGAGAAGAAGTGATTGAAGGAACTTTCGCGGCAATCGGTGCCCTAAATTGAAAGATCCGGTTTGGTCTTTTCCTAAGAATCTCCATTAGCTCACAAGCCAAGCTCTTTTGAGCTCAACACCTCTCCTAATTTTTCTCTACGATCTAGCACCAAGGGAGAGGGGTCGGAAGTCACCTTATTTTTTCGGTCATGGTTGGAGCTCATCTTTGTGGAAGCCGGGTGGTGGTCGACCAAGCTCCAAATCCTTCTCCAAGCTTGCTCCTTCAAGAAGCCTAAGTTAAAAACTTGAGGTGTGAGGGAGAAGATGAAGAAAAGAAGAAGGAGAAGAAGAAGAAGAGGAAGAATCAGAGAAGTGAGCAGCCCTTTTTGGCTTAAGAGAGAAGAGAGTTTGCATTAATAAGCCTTGGAACTCCAAAGTTAGGTGTCAGCTCCTTATTGAACATTAATTCCACTGTTAGCCTAAAATAAACATAAAATAAGCATTCAAGCTTTATCGGGCGACGGGAAGAAAAATGCCCAGATTCGTCGAACAGGAACAGTAAATTCGTCGAACGAACGGCGCGTTCGTCGAACGCAGAACAATTCGTCGGGTGCTGAACGGCTACAGCTTCGTCGACCGCTGGGACGGGATGAATCGTCGACCGCTGGGAGATTGCAAATTCGTCGAACGCAGAATGCCTCTAATTCGTCGAACGCAGAATGCCTCTAATTCGTCGAACCCAGAATGCCTCTAATTCGTCGAACGCAGAACTTAGTCGAACGCTGCCTATTCAATTTCGTTGAGCGCTGCCTATTCAATTTCGTCGAGCGCTGCACCTTAGTTAAACGCTGCCTATTTCAATTTCGTCAAATGCTGGATGCCTCTAATTCGTCGAACGCAGAACTTAGTCGAACGCTGCCTATTCAATTTCGTCGAGCGCTGCCTATTCAATTTCGTCGAACGCTGGACCTTAGCCGATCGCCGATCGACTGCCTCTTCGACGATCGTTGAACGACGATACCTGCCCCTTCGACGTTCGTCGAACGGAAGTACTTAAATCAGCTAGTTCAGATTTCCTACAGCAATACTGTCATTCCATTCCCCCAATTAATCCAAACCAACTGGTCACATAAAGAAGTAATGATAAAAGCTTGGGCTGGAGAAAATATAAGAAATAAAAGCCAATTTGTTACACACTCATGGGGGGGGGGGGGGTGTTGGGTTTTCTATATACCATACATCATATGTAGGCGCAGCGGAAATAAGGAGAACAACCCAAAAGAGTTTGGATCGGGCCATGAAAATGAATCAAGAAGTAATCAAAACTACTAGGCATAAATTACCTTAGTGGAGTTGGATCGAATCCAACCAAGGTGCTCCAAGAGAAATCCGAAATCTGCTTTGAGTTCTTCAAGGATCGAAATAGATCGATCCCTCTACAGAAGTCCACACAAGCGATGAAGAACCCTAGCTTCTTGTCGTACAAGAACTAGGTCGGAGAAGCAAGCTCCCAACATCCTCACGGACTGCTAGGTCCGATCCAGAGGAGGCGGCGACAGGCGGCGACGTCTAGCGACGGCGGAACGACGATCGGCGGACGGAACGAGAACAGCCGGAACACTTCCGTCGTTTCTCTCTCGCAAAAAGGCTTGATCTGAAAAACCGTCTTTATCGAAGCCCTAATCACGTTCCTTTTATAAGCAAGGCATAAAATCGGCTATCCGCAGACCAGAGGAAAAACTGTCCAAATTGAATTCGCCGAATTCGACTAATCACATTAACCGAATTCGACTAATCACAATAACCGAATCCAGCGAAACCATTTCGACGAATTCGACTATATAAATTTGGCTGTATAAATTCGGCGAAACCCTTTCGTCGAATTTGCCATTAGCCAAATTCGTCTAAACCCTTTAGGCGAATTCGGTTAATCCCATTAGCCGAATTCGTCTAAACCATTTAGTCGAATTCGGTTAATGCCTTTAGCCGAATTACCTAGTGTAAATCCGTTCGTTTAAACACTTTAAACGATTTCCCTTTTGAGACATTCTCAACTTGATTCCAAGCAGTCACGGGATTGGTCCTCCACTCATATCCAATATGAGTAAGGCCAACACAATCCTTTCTCCAATTTCTCCAAACGCTTTTACGTGCGACCCTATAGGCTCATATTGCGTTGGCAGCAAGACTAACTATTGATTGCTTTGAGATCACCTCAGAAACTCCAACAGTCTCCCACTTGATCACAAAGTATCAACAAAAGTCTCACAAACAATGAGCGGCATCTAGCAATACATCATTGCTACCCAAGCAATAAGAGTTCATAACTCAAATAAGCCTGTCATGACCAATGTATCAGTGTTGTCATGTCCCTTTGTCCCTTACATCCGGAAAGAACAAGAGGCATGGACGGTGTCACCCTCATGATAGCTCAATCCAAGTTTCTTGATCTAGAACGGACTTCCAGAGATTGGTGAGCCCAATATCACATATTGGCTCAACCAAGCATGGCCATGCATTTCTCAGTCCAATTCCATCAAGGGGCCCATGGATGCAACTCCTGTTATATAGGAGGACAAATCCCTTATCTGCTCACACCCAAACACCCAAATGATTCGTAACATACCCAACGACCACCCTTATCATCAACCTTCTTCAAGGAAGACTTTAGATGACATCAAAGCACGCTCTTCCTCACTCGATGAATGCTATGACTTCAGGTCAAAGGACCACAACACCATAGTCAAATGAGACCTACTTGTGATACATTTAAGTAACAATCCACAAAGTAGTCTCAGGTTGGGTCTGTCCAGTACAACTTGTTCACTAGCAAGTACCCACGTGATGACTTGATATCACAATATCATGACCTGTGAGAACCGGTCATCAGTCAACACACATGCTAGTCTTAATGTATCATCATCACCCTTAGTTTCTACGATGATACCTCGACCAGGGACCTTTTAAGAATGAAGCTTCGAAATCATAGGCTCTCACATTCAAGTCACGTACTTGATGTCCTATGGAAGCGAACATTCTAAGGGTATTTATCACGAATTTTATTCTATCATATAGAAACAGTATATCATAATAAAAGAACTTGCCATTAATTGTAAAAAGAAATAATTGGTACACAATTCATCATATGAATAAATAATAAACAGCCAACAGAATATATATTTTACATGCAACCCACAAGACTCTCACTAGAGTTGATCACTCAGGTATCGTATACCCATTGATCTAGTATGACCATCATGCTTTCTCTGCGCGAGAGGCTTTGTCAGTGGATCTGCAATATTCTCCTCAGTCTGCACTCTGCAAATGTTCACATCTCCTCGTTCGACAATCTCACAAATAAGATGGAACCGCCGAAGTATGTGCTTGGAGCGCTGATGGGATCTAGGTTCCTTAGATTGTGCAATTGCACCATTGTTATCACAGTAGAGAACTACGGGACCAACAATGCTAGGAACTACATCTAGCTCGCCGATGAATTTCCTAATCCATACAGCCTCCTTCGCTGCATTTGCCGCAGCGATATACTCGGCCTCAGTTGTAGAATCAGCAACTGTCTCTTGCTTGGAACTCTTCCAGCTCACAGCTCCTCCATTCAGGCAAAACACAAACCCTGACTGAGACTTCGAATCATCCCTATCAGTTTGGAAGCTGGCATCCGTGTAACCACTTACAACGAGCTCTTCCTCTCCACCATACACCAAGAATATATCCTTAGTCCTTCTCAAGTACTTCAAGATATTCTTCACGGCTATCCAGTGACATTCACCGGGATCAGACTGATACCTGCTAGTCATGCACAAAGCAAAAGAGACATCGGGTCGAGTACATAACATTGCATACATGATTGACCCAATTGCCGAAGCATATGAAATCAACTTCATGCGGTCCTTATCTTCACAAGATTTTGGACACTGGTCCTTAGAGAGATTCACACCATGAGACATGGGCAAAAATCATTTCTTGGACTCAAGCATGTTGAACCGCTTCAACACCTTCTCAATGTACGTACTCTGGGTCAAACCCAGCAACTTCTTCGATCTATCTCTATAGATCTTAATACCGAGTATGTAAGTCGCTTCACCCAAGTCCTTCATAGAAAAGCAGTTCCCTAGGTTGTTCTTAACAACTTTCAGGGTAGGTACGTCATTCCCGATCAGCAGTATGTCATCTACATACAATATCAGGAAGACAACAATGCTCCCACTGATTCGATTGTAAACACACGGTTCATCTTCATTCTTGACAAAACCAAACTCTTTGATCTTCTCATCAAAACGAAGATTCCAACTTCTAGAGGCCTATTTCAATCCATAGATGGACCTATTCAGCTTGCATATTTTAGTGGCTTCATTTGGGGATACAAAACCCTCGGGTTGTGTCATGTACACTTCCTCAAGGAGGTTTCCATTTAGGAAAGTCGTTTTGACATCCATCTGCCAGATCTCGTAGTCATAATACGCAGCAATAGCAAGCAATATCCTAATGGACTTTACCATGGCAACAGGGGAAAAGGTCTCATCATAGTCAACACCATGAATTTGCTTGAAACCCTTAGCCACCAGTCGCCCTTTGAATGTTTGTACATTCTCCCATCCATGTCGGTCTTCTTCTTGAAGACCCACTTGCACCCTATGGGTCGTACCCCTTCAGGTGGTTCCACCAAGTTCCAAACTTGGTTTCTATACATGGAGTCCATTTCGGATTTCATAGCCTCACGCCATTTGTCGGAGTCTGGTCCATTCATAGCCTCTTGGTAGGTCGCTGGTTCATCATCATGATCCATAAGCAACACATTACCTATTTGAGACACGAGAAATCCATATCTCTCAGGCTCAAATCTTGGTCTACCAGATCTACGTAGGACTTGTGTCTCTTGAGCAGGTTCTCTAGCTACAACATCTTGTAGTCCTAGCTCAGAATCCAATTCTGGTTCATTCACTACTTGTGGTTCTTGAACTTCTTCAAGTTCTACCTTTTGCGTCTTTCTTGACAAGAACTCTTTCTCCAAGAAGACACCCGTCCTTGCGACAAACACTTTGCCCTCAGACGGTAGGTAAAAGTAATATCCTTTCATTTCCTTAGGATATCCCACCAGATAACACTTATCTGATTTGAGTTCCAGCTTGTCAGGCATTTGACGTCGTACGTATGCCTCACAGCCCCAAATTTTAATGAATGACATACTAGGACGCTTCCCAGTCCATATCTCATATGGTGTCTTTAGAACCGTTTTCATCGAGCGCGATTCAGTGTCATTGCAGCAGTCTCTAAAGCAAAACCCCAACAGGAAACAGGCAAGTCTGCATGACTCATCATCGACCGTACCATGTCTAACAGAGTACGATTTCTTCTCCCAGACACACAATTATGCTGCGGTGTCCTAGGTGGAGTGAGCTGTGATACAATACCACACTCTTTCAGATGATCACGGAACTCATGACTCAGGTATTCGCCACCTCGATCAGATCGGAGTGCTTTAACCTTTTTACCCAATTGGTTCTCCACTTCATTCTTAAACTCTTTGAACTTTTCAAAAGTTTCGGATTTGCACTTCATAAGATACACGTATCTGTATCTACTGAAATCATCAGTAAATGTAACGAAGTAGAAATACCCACCTCTAGCCATAGAACTCATGGGTCCGCATACATCACTATGTACTATACCCAAAAGATCCTCAGCCCTCTCAGTATAACCAGTGAAAGGGGCTTTAGTCATTTTGCCTAATAAACAAGACTCGCATCGCTCAAATGATTCATAATCAAATGAGTCCAATAGTCCATCTTTATAGAGCTTGGATATGCGCTTCTCGTTTATATGACCCAAACGACAATGCCAGAGATATGTAGGATTTGAGTCATTTGTTCTTAGTCTTTTATTATTATCTACATTATAGATCGGATGGTCCAGGTTCAAAACATAAAGACCATTAAACAATTGAGCTACATCATAACAAACATCATTTTTAAATATAGAACAACAATTGTTCTTAATCATAAAAGAAAATCCAATAATGTCTAAGCATGAAATGGATATAATGTTTCTAGTTATGGACGGAACAAAATAACAATTATTAAGTTCTATTACAAGCCCACTGGGTAAAGAAAGATGGTAAACCCCTACGGCTACAGCAGCAACTCTTGCTCCATTGCCGACGCGCAGGTCCACCTCTCCTTTACTCAGCAATCTCCTCCTTCCCAGTTCCTGCACATTTGTACAAATGTGAGAACCACATCCGGTATCCAATACCCAAGATGAAGGAGCAGAAAGGTTTATCTCTATAACGTAAATATTCGAAGCGGAAGTCATACCTCCCTTTATTTTCTGCAGACCCTCAATGTATGAAGGACAATTCCTCCTCCAATGACCAGCCTTGCCACAGTGGTGGCATTTCCCTTCTTTCACGGTGCTCTTCCTTTTCAGCGCAGAAGATTTGGGCTCAAGATGTGACTTAGGTCCTACCTTCGTCTTCTTGAAGCCCTTGGCCTTACCCTTGCCTTTATGTACCATCAATATGGGACTAGCAGGCTTGGCCTTCTTCATGTTTATCTCGGCAGTTCACAACATGCCTAGGAGCTCAGCCAGTGTCTTGTCTATTTCATTCATGTTGTAGTTCAAGACGAACTGCTCATAACTATCCGGCAACGATTGCAGGATAAGATCTGTGGCCAACTCTTGACCCAGAGGAAAACTCAGTCTCTCCAGGTTCTCTATATACCCAATCATCTTGAGTACGTGAGTACCAACCGAGTCTCGAGCTCCCATTTTGCACTGAAATAATGCCTTCGTGACATCGAACCTCTCTTGACGAGCTTGCCCTTGAAACATTTTCTTTAGGTGCTCGTCAATCTCCTTGCACCCCATGTTCTCGTGTTGCATCTGAAGCTCAGAGTTCATGGTGGCAAGCATAAGGCACTCGACGTCTAAGGCGTCATCGGTATACTTCTTATAAGCATCCTTATCAACACGGGACGAGTTCCCGGTCGGCACCTCGGGGGATTCTTCTTCCAAGACGTAGAGCTTTCGCTCTTGCCTGAGAACAATTCTCAGGTTCCTGTACCAGTCCATGTAGTTCGTCCCACTTAGCTTGTCCTTCTCAATGATATCTCGCAGGGACAAGGTGGAATGTGAACCACTTGCCATGGAATTCTACAAGAATTCATGCAGAATTTAATCAGTACCAAAATTTCAAAATACAATTTATTTTAATTTGGACTTCAATTAAATACTCCCACTATTTTATTCAAATTGATAGCCCTCACTATCAATTCGGAGAATCCATGCGAGCTACTCTCTTAGTGGACAAGACTCGTATTTCACCAACACAATGAGTCAGCTTTGGCTTTTCTCTCATTATGCAGTTATTTAGGTAGGCTACGCTTGCCAATTGCATCCTCATGCAACTCTTGTATGATTGGTGAATAACTCCTTTTCGCATCCATCATATGGTGCATTCCAACCCTATGCCTCTAGGCACTCAACCTTTGAGGTCACCTAGTTAAGTTAGACCCGATGTCGACAGTGGGATATCACAATTATCCGCTCGCACCCTTACCAAGATAGATTAATGCACCTTGCTTTGGCAAGCCCACATTTCATCGATCGAGGCAGGAAGAGTGTCATCCATCAGAAGACATCCGAATACTTAATATTTGATGAAGGGATTTTTAATAATAGGTTAACACTTAACCATGATCAACATTTGATCAGTGTGCACATCCATTGAAAAACAAGCTTTCTAAAATCCACATGCATCCCTTATGTGCACAACATAAGACTATCAACCTTTGATAAACGAAAGGGCTAAATCTGGACATTTAGAACTCTTCCAAATCTTCAGATTTACATGCATTGGACAAAGGCAAAGACAACTCGACTTAAAGCAGTAGACAAGCTCGTCTCTCATTGTTGGATTCAAAATCCAAAACAATACAAGGGTTCATTAACCACTTGAGGGATGGTTACTGCTAAGAAGACAACAAATTATAACAATTAGAAATTACCACGAAATCCCAAACGTTCCTGGCGGGGTTCTAAGGGGCCGCGCCCCTGGCGGGGTCTTAGGGGCAGAGCCCCTAACGGGGTTCAAGGGGCAGCGCCCCTGGCTATTCAATTTCGTCGAATGCTGGACCTTAGCCGATCACCGATCGACTGCCTCTTCGACGATCGTCGAACGACGATACCTGCCCCTTCGACTTTCGTCGAACGGAAGTACTTAAATCAGCTAGTTCAGATTTCCTACAGCAATACTGTCATTCCATTCCCCCAATTAATCCAAACCAACTGGTCACATAAAGAAGTAATGATAAAAGCTTGGGCTGGAGAAAATATAAGAAATAAAAGCCAATTGTTACACACTCATGGGGGGGGGGGGGGGGGGGGGGTGTTGGGTTTTCTATATACCATACATCATATGTAGGCGCAGCGGAAATAAGGAGAACAACCCAAAAGAGTTTGGATCGGCCATGAAAATGAATCAAGAAGTAATCAAAACTACTAGGCATAAATTACCTTAGTGGAGTTGGATCGAGTCCAACCAAGGTGCTCCAAGAGAAATCCGAAATCTGCTTTGAGTTCTTCAAGGATCGAAATAGATCGATCCCTCTACAGAAGTCCACACAAGCGATGAAGAACCTTAGCTTCTTGTCGTACAAGAACTAGGTCAGAGAAGGAAGCTCTCAACGTCCTCACGGACTGCTAGGTCCGATCCAGAGGAGGCGGCGACCGGCGGCGACGTCTAGCGGCGGCGGAACGACGATCGGCGGACGGAACGAGAACAACCGGAACACTTCCGTCGTTTCTCTCTCGCGAAAAGGCTTGATCTGAAAACCGTCTTTATCGAAGCCCTAATCACGTTCCTTTTATAAGCAAGGCATAAAATCGGCTATCCGCAGACCAGAGGAAAAACTGTCCAGATTGAATTCGCCGAATTCGACTAATCACATTAACTGAATTCGACTAATCACAATAACCGAATCCGGCGAAACCATTTCGACGAATTCGACTATATAAATTCGGCTGTATAAATTCGGCGAAACCCTTTCGTCGAATTTGCCATTAGCCGAATTCGTCTAAACCCTTTAGGCGAATTCGGTTAATCCCATTAGCCGAATTCGTCTAAACCATTTAGTCGAATTCGGTTAATGCCTTTAGCCGAATTACCTAGTGTAAATCCGTTCGTTTAAACACTTTAAACGATTTCCCTTTTGAGACATTCTCAACTTGATTCCAAGCAGTCACAGGATTGGTCCTCCACTCATATCCAATATGAGTAAGGCCAACACAATCCCTTCTCCAATTTCTCCAAATACTTTTACGTGCGACCCTATAGGCTCATATTGCGTTGACAGCAAGACTAACTATTGATTGCTTTGAGATCACCTCAGAAACTCCAACAGGGGGGGGGGGGGGGGGCTAGCGCGCACTGGGATGTTACAAATCCAATAAACGAAGAAACAATTTCGTCCCCGAAATTTAAGTTGAGGTTAGGGGGTGGGGGGGGGGGGGGGGGGGGGGGTCTTCCGGATGGGATTGAAACATACTCACCGTATGCAGTTACGGATGATTCAAATAAAAACCCTAACATAAACCAAGCGGCCACCATCCCCTCATTTCCCAAAAGAAAGAACAAAGCAAGCAGCCCTCATAACCCAACATGACGAGATTTTAATGAAAGAAATTTCCTGGAGCTAAACCCAAACAACCAATAATGAAATTGCTAATATACGAAGTTTTCTGGAGCTTTAAACCAACCAGCCACTAGTAGGAGAAAGAAAAATTAATAAATTTCCTGGATAACAAATTCCTGGAGCAACAGCACCAATCCACAACTACACCACAAGGAGGAAGGGAATAAAGGAGAAAGAGGGGGGAAAAAGAGAAGAGTTTTCTTGCACCAATTCCATTCCCGCCTTCCATGAGTCTTCAACACACTTTCTCGGTACTCTTACTTGGCTTACTATATCCATAAATTATAAACGCCGTCCAGTGCATCGACACAGCTACTCTGAATTCCTGAGAATCAGAGGTCAAGTTGAGGGTAATCACATTTGTCTCCCAGACAATACGTCGAACGAGGTGGATAAGCCAACAAGGCTTCTACATGGGTTTAGATTGTATGAGCGCTCTTGTCTTGTACAGTCATACGAATTAATCGTGACTCACACTATTTCAACAATAGCTAATAGAAACTACACATAGCAATTTCAAATAAAATAATTCAACCTGGAACGACATATAGCAACCTCTAAATCGAGATTATACAAACCAACCCCAAAGTAATATAAATCCAAGCATGGCAGCATTAAATTTAGCAGATAACTCCCAAGAGATTTGTTTTAGGAACTAGCTAAAGTGAACCAAGCATAAAACCAAGATAAACCCAAAATAAAATGATAATAGGAACTAGGAATACTGCTAGCACACCCCAAAATAAATGTTAACAGAAACTTGGAGAAACTACTAGCACCAACAATTTCCAAATACTAAAACATGTAGGCAATTAATCATACAACACGCATCTTTTTCACTTAGCACGGCATCCACTTGATATTAAGTTTCAACAATCGCTAAGATCACCTTATAATTATTCATGTGCAAGGGCATTTATGCAAAAGCCACCAACCAATTCCAGTATCAAGTTATGGCAAGATAACTGCAATGGTCAAACATCATGGATGTTTACCGCTTGACTTGAAATGATATTATGCCCTTCAATCCATCAACTACCAAAAAAAATGATGTTACTAGCTCAAGGGTTTAAGCTCAGGAAGCTTTTATGTTTCCAAATCCCGCACGTGATCATCCGATAATGCTTATCAATTGGTTCTGGATATTATGAATCGTTATCGAGACTCAAAGTAAGGTGAATCCATGACTCTACACCTCGCATGGGTTATAATCACATCATTCCCTTCTAATAACACATGACCTCTTAGTCAAGTGTTACTTTTGTCTACTCCAGGTTCTACTTAGATTTGCACCGGATTCAAAAAAAATTGGTGCTACTTTTATCTCGGGATTTACATCATTTCATTTAAGGGATCCTAAACTGTGAACATAAACCTCATCCAATGGTTGGGTTTCGGTACAGAGCCTTTAGAGGACTGCCTTGTCGAGGCAATATAAACATACGTACACCTACCTGTACGTAGAGACATATTCATATTTTACTAAATAAGTAAATGCAACTTATCATCAATATTCAATTCATGGCGTGTTTCAACACCCTTGACGCTATCACCCGTATTGAGAGGTTATCACGAATCTAATCATCATCGTTCACGTACTATTTAAATAAACAGGATCTAAGGGAAAACAAAATCGGTACGTAAATAGGCCAATAAATGAAGGGACAAGCCCCCACGCATTTTTGGACTAAATTTCTTCCACCGCCCATATGGTATATTCATCTCACGTACGAGCACAAACCTTAGGGGCATATATTCCTCGACTTAGAGTTCTTACCCTATAGATCCCCGCACCGACGCACTTATATATCAGCCGTGATGTAGAAATTTAAATTTCATGGCGACGACCAAGCTGCATCTCATTGGAATGAGAGCATGCACAAAGGTTCATTAACTTCCCAGCTATACTGTTATTACAACATAGCTCCATAACCCCAAAGTGTTAATTTACTACTCTCCTCGATACTTATCCACATAATCTTAGAACAATATAAAGAAAATTATCATCTTCAAAATGCTTTCCTCTCTTATTCTGCTAATAAAATTCCTATCAACCCAAATATGGACTTAGCAATCTGCCTTGCTTAAGGTGAATTAACTCTTCAAGGGTCTGCACTTCCAATGTCAAAAATTACAATGATTTTAACCCTCAAGGAACCCAAGACGGTACAAATCTAGCCCAATAAACGAAGAGATAAGCCCCGTATCTCTTCGACCGAGTTTCTTCTACCACCAACATCACACATTTACCCCAAAATGAGCCTTCTCTGGATCCGAATTCTTATCATATTTCCTCCATATGAAACCTTCTAGATAAACAGAAGTGGGAGGTATCCACATACAGTATAAAAGACATGCTTGGTGGTCTCTTACTAAGCTGATAATATACTACAAGCACCAATCTCATTGAGATTGCCCTAATACTTTGGGTAAGGTGATAATATTACTCCATATCTGGGATAGAAATCTCAGGGTGTGAGTCTCTAGCATTTACACTCACGTTAAACTCTTCCTTTAGTCACTCAAGGTCACTTATTGCTTGGCCCAATCATCCCCAAGATCAGTATAAGGTTAGGATATGTCACGACATATCCTGCTAAGTCGACCAAAATGGTATCCTAGTTAGGTTGACATCAATCCTATTCCAAACCAACTCTAAATGTTGGAATGGGAATACCAATTTCTGTCTCAGAGTGAGCCAATATTTATACGTAAGGGTATGAGTTTGGCTTAGGTTGGCACTTTCTATAGGAACAAGCGGACATACTTATTGTGAATTACACCTGGGCACACCACCGCTTCCGCTGCATCAGTTTGTCCTCAAACTGATCGAGCTAGCAGGGGTAGCCTAGTGGTCTAATGGACTTCTTTATCTCAGGATCGTTGCAAGCTGATACCATTTGTAAAACCCCCCTCCCGGAACAGAAGACACGGCCGAGGGGAGTCTTATACCCAGGACAGCCGCCTTGCGGAAGCGCCAGCACACGAGCTAGCCTCCCCCACAAGACGCCTATCCTGCCGGCCAAACCAACTGAACAGAGCCAACCCATCAATAATCTAAAAATAAGAAGCCATAAATTCACATAAGTACAGTGTCCAAAAAAGCACAAAAGAGAAGAAGCTCTGAGAGCTCCTGCAAACGTATCAGAGTATCAAGCTAAATGCTCCAAGGGCTACATCTCAAACTGCGCTCACATCGGTCAACGACGATAGTGAGGGTATCGTGGTCTCCGGCCCTGTCGTCCTGACCTGACTATCCTCCTCCAGCACCGTGCGCTGCTGCCCCAGGGTGCGCACCTAAAAAGAGGGGTGCAACAACCGTTAGTCATAAAGACTAAGTGGCTTCACATCCGCTCGCCCGACGACTCCAAGGCACCGGGTGGTAGGAAAGGAAGAAAAGCTGCAATATAAGAAATAATATACAAAGCAGGTGACAGGATTGGATGTTCATATATGTCGGTTGTATAAGTACCCGAGTACATGCAAAGGTTTCATAAGCATGTTCATAAGTAAAGAGCATATAAAAGCAAGTACTAACATCAGGTATAAGAAGCACTACTAACAAGTAATATAACAATGACAGAGTATCAATAAACCAAATTGAACTTAACTTATAAGGATGTCCATACAAGCTTATAAGTTAAGGATCTGAACATGAAGGTAACTCATCATATAAAGGTGACCATACAAGTTTATATGATGAGGATCCAATGCAGTCCAATGCAATGATTATGAAGGATGAATGCAAAGATGAAGGATGAATGCAATGCAATGATTATGATATGATGACTCACCCATGCAAAGTTGTTATGTCGACATAGACCTTTAGTTCTCGCTTTTTGAGGGGTAGCTAACCGCTCAGGCATCTCCCGTTGTGGCCAGACGGAGACAGTGGAACGAGCTTCTCCACTACTAGGAGGGTATGAACACTACCAGTCCTAGGCCTCTGTACGCTTCGACGCTAAGAATACACAGTGGAGACCCTGCGTACTGCTCGACGCTAAGAACACACAGCGGAGCCTTCAAGGACACAGAAGGGGACTTGGGTAGGTGAGCACCAAGAGTCCAACAGAGTCTAACTGCCGGCTTCTGTCGGTGTCACGACTAGCAATCCCGTAGACTCGCCACAAGTAATCCTCCATCCAAGATCTATGAATCACCATGCACACCCGAGCTCATAAGCACCCGAGGACCCCCAAGTGGAGTCTTATTACATTTCACATCTTGCACGTTTAGCCGATGCTACCCATCCCGAGTTGTCACAACTCTCATGCGGTGGTGTGCAAATATTATGACAAACATTGTATACGACGTTCATGAACTAGAGAATTCACACCCTTGACCCCACCGGACTACTTGCGTTTCCAACTTACTTTATAATATCACCCTTCCATTTCAAGACAACACTTTGTTCTTCCAAGCCCAACTTGGTTATCCATTTTCAGTCTCTAACTAGGTTCAGCAGCATAATATTTTACGACAATATATTTAATTAAGAACCCATAACAAACCGAGCCTTGCTAAAAATTCTACCGTAGTTCCGCTAGCTTGTTATGGCCATTTTCACCAAATATTAGCCCCGTCGGCATTTCGAATTATTATTTACAGAGCAATGCGGGAAAGAACTATGATTGGCAAAATGACAACAAGTATCCTCCCAAAACTCATGAAATTCAGCAGAGGTCAGCACAATATCATCAATTTGATTTCTACCAATTGTTAAGAGCATCAGACAAGTATTACAAAAGATATCCCAAAAATTATCGCAATTCAAACTACAACGACGCTGATTAACAAAACTGAATTTCTGGGAGTTCTACTCCACCCCAAATTATGTACCACCCCATTTTGGAAAGATCTCACCAAGGGCTACAACATTCATGTTGAGTCCTAAACCCAGATCCAAGTGGATCCTACCTAAAATCTGCTCTGAAGTCAACTACAATAATCTGGACAGCAAAACAGCACACACTTAACCACATTTCGACTTTCTGGACAGTCAACTCGACTGGACCTTTAGGGAGTTACAGGGCACTTCAGAAAACATTTGACCTATCGTCGGAAAGCTCTTTCCGAGGGCTACAACTTTCATGTTGAGTCCTAAACCCAGATCCAAGTGGCTCCTACCTAAAATCTGCTCTGAAGTCAACTACAATAATCTGGACAGCAAAACAGCACACACTTAACCACATTCTGGCTTTCTGGACAGTCCACTCGACTGGACCTTTAGGGAGCTATATGGCACTTCAGAAAACAGGTGACCTATCATCGGAAAGCTCTTTCCGAGGGATACAACTTTCATGTTGAGTCCTAAACCCAGATCCAAGTGGCTCCTACCTAAAATCTGCTCTGTGGTCAACTACAATAATCTGGACAGCAAAACAGCACACACTTAACCACATTCCAGCTTTCTGGACAGTCCACTCGACTGGACCTTTAGGGAGCTGTAGGGCACTTCAGAAAACAGGTGACCTATCGTCGGAAAGCTCTTTCCAAGGGCTACAACTTTCATGTTGAGCCCGAAAGCTAGTTCTAGCGGGATCAAACATAAGAATTGGCTTAAACCCAGCTGCGCACCAATTCATCCCTGAATAACCAAGTGAAATGTCATAAATTGAAACTTCTTTAGCAAGGGGGCTATCATCACCTTTATCGCATAATATATAGTTAAAAACATAATTAACATGGGGTTATACATCATTTTTATGACAAAAGATATAAATTAAACACTACTTAACAGGGGACTATTCATCATCTTCTCAAACAAATGCTAGGTCATTTCAACTTCTCCCATCCAATACTCCATCCATAGACCATGGATTTCAACAAAATCAAATCCTATCTCTTCCTTTTGAAGAGAAGAAGTGATTGAAGGAACTTTCGCGGCAATCGGTGCCCTAAATTGAAAGATCCGGTTTGGTCTTTTCCTAAGAATCTCCATTAGCTTACAAGCCTAGCTCTTTTGAGCTCAACACCTCTCCTAATTTTTCTCTACGATCTAGCACCAAGGGAGAGGGGTCGGAAGTCACCTTATTTTTTCGGTCATGGTTGGAGCTCATCTTTATGGCAGCCGGGTGGTGGTCGGCCAAGCTCCAAATCCTTATCCAAGCTTGCTCCTTCAAGAACCCTAAGTTAAAAACTTGAGGTGTGAGGGAGAAGATGAAGAAAAGAAGAAGGAGAAGAAGAAGAGGAAGAATCGGAGAAGTGAGCAGCCCTTTTTGGCTTAAGAGAGAAGAGAGTTTGCATTAATGAGCCTTGGAACTCCAAAGTTAGGTGTCAGCTCATTATTGGACATTAATTCCACTGTTAGCCTAAAATAAACATAAAATAAGCATTCAAGCTTTCGGGCGACGGGAAGAAAAATGCCCAGATTCGTCGAACGGGAACAGTAAATTCGTCGAACGAACGACGCGTTTGTCGAACGCAGAACAATTCGTCGGGCGCTGAACGGCTACAACTTCGTCGACCGCTGGGACGGGATGAATCGTCGACCGCTGGGACATTGCAAATTTGTCGAACGCAGAATGCCTCTAATTCGTCTAACGCAGAATGCCTCTAATTCGTCGAACCCAGAATGCCTCTAAGTCATCGAATGCAGAACTTAGTCGAACGCTGCCTATTCAATTTCGTCGAGCGCTGCCTATTCAATTTCGTCGAGCGCTGCACCTTAGTCGAATGCTGCCTATTTCAATTTCGTCGAACGCTGGATGCCGCTAATTCGTCGAACGCAGAACTTAGTCGAACGCTGCCTATTCAATTTCATCGAGCGTTGCCTATTCAATTTCGTCGAACGCTGGACCTTAGCCGATCGTCGATCGGCTGCCTCTTCGACGATCGTCGAATGAAGATACCTGCCCCTTCGACATTCGTCGAATGGAAGTACTTAAAGCAGCTAGTTCAGATTTCCTACAACAATGCTGTCATTCCATTCCCCCAATTAATCCAAAGCAGCTGGTCACATAAAGAAGTAATGATAAAGCTTGGGCTGGAGAAAATATAAGAAATAAAAGCCAATTTGTTACACACTCATGGGGGGGGGGGGGGGGGGCTAGCGCGCACTGGGATGTTACATCTGATACTTTTTCTTCGAACGCAGAGCTGAGTTCGTCGAACGCTGAGAGGAGTTCGTCGAACGCAGAATGAGTCAGCAAATTCATCGACCGCTGAACTGAGCAAATTCGTCGACCGCTGAGACTAAATAAAATCGTCGACCGTTGAGAGGAGTTCGTCGAACGCATAATGAGTTCGTCGAACTAAATATTTTGTCGTCCGCTGAGCCGTTGTGAATTGAAGATCGTCGACCGCTAAGACTGAGGCGAGACGTTCGTCAAACGCAGAGTGTAAGCCGTTCGTCGAACGCAAAGAGCAATTCGTCGAACACAGTATTGAGTTCGTCAACCACAGAACCTTGCCAAGTTCGTCGAACGTAGGAGCATGCCGTTCGTCGAACGCAGGATGGAGTTCGTCGAACGCAGTATGGAGTTCGTCGAACACAGAAAACTTGTCCTCTCCTTAGTTCTATCAGCCTAAAACCTTGACCCTTTGGACTATACATTGGGGTCAACTTAGTTCTAATCAACAGATAGTGATCCTAGCCCAAATCAGTAATTGGGTTGTTCCAACAATCTCCCCCTATTTTGGTTAGGACACTATTTGACAAAATTTGAATTATAAAACAAATAACAAAACAACAGAGCATATATATCTGATAGATTTTTAATATTTCAGCAGATATATAAAATATGATACTTTTGTAACATCCCCAATCCTTCTAGACCCATTGGAAATGTTAGGGCATAGGGGTGAGGTGAGTGGCCACAAGGGCCTTAGGCTAGGGTAGAAATTGCTAAGTGCACACCAAAGCTCAAAAACTAACCTAACCCTAAGCCCCTCAACTAGGTCAATTGACCCTTAATTGCCCAAATTGACCTCACTTATGATGCCCTAACCACAAAGGGAGACCTATAAGATGGGAATTGCACTTGGGTGGGACCCAATTTCATGAAATTGACCAAAGTCAACATTAGGTCAACATCAACCAAACTAGGTCAATTAGGGTGCAATTGACTCTACATGTTCAAATTGACCTTACCCCCACACTCTAAACACTTTAAGGAACTCATTGGACCTAATAGCCCCATCCCTTGGTTAACCAATTGACCAATTTGACCAAAGTCAACTTTAGCTTAATTTGGGTCAAAATCACACCTTAAGGCTAAATTAGCCCAATTGGGGCCCCACCATGGACCAACCAATATTGGGTGGTGGCAAGGAACCCAAGACCACCAAGTGGGGTCAACCCACTCACCTTGGTTGAACAAAGTCAACCATGGTCAACCTAGCCCTTTAAGGTGAATTCCAAACCTAAATTTGAATGGGACCCAACCCCCATCATCTAACCAATTATTTATGGACCAAGGGCATGCCACCATCAGCCCTAGGACTGAACCCAAGCATGGCTTTATTAATCAAATGAAGGGGGGGGGGGGGGACCAAAAAGTTGATTAAAAAGCATAAAGCAAAAGCAAAAGCAAACACCCCCTCCACACTCCACCTCCAATTAGTTTGGGGCACTCCACCTTGATTACAAAGCAGCTGGAGGAGATCAGAGTGCCAGCAGGGGCAGGAGTTCATGAGGGTGGCAGCAAGGGGCATAACCGATGGAGCTTGATTTCAAATCAGCCTATAGAGGCCCCCCCCATACCAATCCAACCTCACCATCGCCTTCAGGAGGTAGAGAGCAGTCGAGAACGACATCTGGAGCAAAGCTTTTGCTGGAGAAACGAGTTCGGGAGCAGGGTCGCCAGAGCAAGGCAAATCCATGGCCAACCGTCGCCGGAGCCGCCGCCATGCACTAATAACGGTTCCTTTCTCCTCCTCTCCCTCTATGCTAGCTTCCTATCTCTTTTATTTGAAGGTTCAGGCTCAAATGGGTCGGAATCGAAATCTCAAAATCATGGATTTTTGGTGATTTTAGGCCATGCTAGTTCGCCGGGAAACGCCTCCTCCGGCCGCCATGTCGCCGGGTATTTGTAGCCCCGACCACCACGAAGGTGGTGGAGGTGGTGGCCGGCCGTGGTGGCAACCAGGTGGCCGGGAAGTGGAGGAGAAAGTTCACCCAGCACGGTTGAATCGTAGCCATTGGCTGGAGGAGGAAGATGAGCCGCTGCCGCCTGATCTGCTTCAAGATCTATGCAAATCCCTATTTTCCTCTATTTATTTATTTCCTTATATAAGATTTCTGCCTATAAAGATCAGTCCACTTCTATAAATAATTAGGGCCTCCTAATGACTGAATTAGGAAAAGTGCCAACATGAAAGTTGTAGGCCTTGGTCTTGACTTTCATTAGGGCTTGAGTTCAAGCCATTTGGAGACCCACAGCTCCATAGGGAGCTGTTTTACTAGGACTGGTCCTACACTAGGTCAGTCCATTAAAATAACTACCAAGGCCAAACGCTTCAAGCTTTGGAGCTGTGCTTTTAACCATGGGTTGCTATACCCTAGTGGCACCCCCTGCCCAAAGGACAGCCCTTGGTGGACAATTTTACCTAGGGTTTTTGTGGTAATTATGATATTTAAATTAGGTTGATTTTTGGAGCATATGATGTCCAAATAACACCAAATTTGGGTGGCATGCTCTTTAGTACATGAGTAGTGCCTGCCTAAATTTTCACTCCATTTGGAGTTGATTTGTTATGGAAAATGGGAAACCCTAATGAGGGCATTCAAGGGTCAAATTGGGGTTTAAGCCATATGAGGAGTTGAGTGTGTTAGCCTCCTCCCACCATGTTGGTTATGTAGGTATGGAAATACAAATGCTTGTGACACACCCTAATGGGCCATTTGGATCCATTAGGGTGGAGTGACCTAAAACCCTAAGGGTAAACCCTTAAGGATGCAAGTAGGGATTTGTGAAGGACATATGACCAAATGTCCTTGCCTTGGCTCAGAACTTTGTAGACATGTTTGTAAGGGGATAAAATATCTTAGATAATTTAATGGGAATTGTTAGAGGCATTTAAGTATTTTTCTCCTAAATAATGAGATTGCCACTCTTTTTTCCTTAAATAAATAAAATACATGGTCATATGACCTTGTATGGCTTTGAAACTTCATCAGTGGTTGAATAGGGATGAGAATGAACTATAATAATTTTGCTATGATTTATTGAAGTATTATACCTTGTGTAGGAATTTTAAAGTTCATACTAGGTTAGAGGAATTTAATTATGAAAAATGTCAAATAATTGGGTAAAATTATGATACTTGGATATCTGTCATTTTATGTTGTTATATGCCCATGATAATTGTTTGGAAGCTTGTAGATTTGTAATTCATGTACTTCATGTAGAAATTGGAATTTACAACACTTGAGTATTAAATCATTTTAAAATGTCAAATCATGGGGCAATGTCATGATACTTGGTGATCTGTAATTTTAGGTTAATATATGCCCATGACAATTGTTTGGAAGCTTGTAGAATTGTTTTTCATGTACTTCATGTAGAAATTGGAATTTACATCACTTGGGTATTAAATCATTTTAAAATGACATATCACATGGTAATGACACAATCCTTTGGTAGAGGACTCTAAGTCCTTATTTGGACAATTGGTAATTTTTGGAGAATTTTGAGAAGTGAATTACTATTTTTCCCTAATTATGGTGACATTTTGGTACTTATACAACAATGATGATTTAGTAGGCCAAATCATGCCTAGGGTCATGGAACTCAGTGAACCACCTTGATATGGGATATTACCTTACTGATAATTTTCATGTAGCATGAAGAATCATTTTGAGGGTAGTTCATGTGCAATTTGACTTAAGGCCTTAACTACTTTAAATTATATTAAATACCAAATTAATATGGAAAATTATGGAAATTGGAGCATACCTTGTTAAGGTCAGTGGGAGCCTAGGATAATTATACCAGACCCTGGTGATGAGTTTTTAGAAGGATTCCCTTATGGGGTTGATGGATAGTTCAACTTAGTGGTCCGCGTTTAGTAAAAACAGAATTTTGAGTTTTAGACAAATCAGACTCCTAAGTAGTGATTAGAAGTTATATCCAATCAGTAATTGAGTTATAGAACACCATGATTCAAGGAGGGTCCATCCTAGGGTTAGTTGTGAGGTTGTGTTAGGGTTAGTATATGAGGTGTGGAGGCACGTCCAACCCGATTGGGTGGGACGAGAGATGAGCTAAGTCACATTAACTATATGAAATGATGAGGGGTGAACCAAACGTTAATCACCAACTAAAGTAATTGTCTTGAGGAGGATAATGAGGTTGAGCCCATTGATCTGTAGTACCGTTAGGGGCCCCTTACAGAGTACACCGCGGGAAGTCCAAGATTCACCCTAAATATAACACTAACTAAATTGTAGGCAAGAGTAGCCTAAGTAGGTCTGCAAACTGGTATGGATCTCCTCCGAGAAGGAGATGGGTTGGATCAGCTTGTGTGTTAGTCCCTGAGCCGGAAGCTCGGGTGGATATGTTAAACATCTGTTTCTTATGCAAATAGTGGAGAGTCTTCGGTACTATGCCAGTCGTGTCACCGACGGTAGTACGTTGACTCAGGTGAAGGTGAGGTTTAGAGGGCCGGTAAGTTTGAGTACCGAGGTCTGGAGGACAATACCTAATAACCCACCCCGACCTTAAAGTCTGGTGGATTCCAGCAAGAGTACGCAGGAGCTCCGCTGTTGTGTTCTTATCGTTGAGGCGCACATGAGGTCTAGGCTTGGTAGTGACCATACCCCCTAGGATGTGGAGTGCCCGATCCACTGCCACCGTGAGGCACGATGGTCGGTACCCGAAAGGTTGGCTTCCTTTCAAACAAATTGGGAACTATAAAGGTCTGTGCACATAGAGTCGTGTGGGTGAGTCACATTGCATAAACACATTAAAACATCATAAACATAGCATAGCATAACATTCACATTAGCATACCCCCATCATATAAATTAGTATGGGCTCTTTTATATGATGGGTTACCTGGACATCTTAACTTATATGTCGTATGGGCGTTCATATAAGTTAAGGTACGATCTGTGATGGTAGTTTAGATTTACTTACTGCACCGCATTTTCTTTCTATTTACTGCTTACTTAATTGCTCTACTTTACTGCCTTATACTTGCACTATACTGCTAGCTAGTTTTTACTGCTTTACTTATACCTGCTAATTTAGTGCCATGTCACCACCTTTTTGATTACCCCTGGTTGTCCTCCGCTTCTTTCTCCCGCTCGGTACCTAGGAGTCGTGGAGGGAGGCGAGGACAAAACGACTTAGTTTTTATGACTAACGGTCGGTGTGACCGCAGGAGTCCGAGGAGACGGAGTTGTCCCACGTGCAGCAGGACGAGATGGCAGGACTTGAGCAGCGGATGCAGCGTACTACCACGACGCCACAGGTTGATGACGAGATAGTTAGACTTCCGCATTTTGAGAGTTTTGTTGTAGTTTCCGCATGTTGTAGAGAGAGAGAGTACATTATTTTGGATAGGTATCGTGCTTAAGCCCTTTTTGCTTGTACTTCTCTTTGGACTTTCTGTTTTTCATTATATATATATGATGCTGTGATATTGTTGACATGCCTTCATTCTGTACTTCCTTTTTATGGCATATTTTATTTATGATCGTATAGCCGGCAGAGTTGGTGCTGAGCGGTGTTAGCCAACCCAAGTGTTGGTGACACCGTAAGGCAGCGATTCTGGGCGAAGATCCACCTCAACCGTGCGATACAGGAGAGGTTCGAGTTTTCAAGTACCCGAACGGGTTTTGGAAAAAGAGTTCTTACAAATGGTATCACTGAACGAACGATCATAAGAGAACCGTCCACAACGTACTGGGTCACCCCGCTCGAGCTTAGTTTGCGGACAAACTAGGTAGCGGAAGCTATGGTGTGCCCATGTATGGAATCACATAAAACAGTCCAATAATCAATAAGTAAGGCCAAATTTTTTTTAGCTAAATCCCTATCTTTTGTAGGCCCCAGTGATCACGGAGCCTCAGGTCAGCATCCCTCCCCCTCTGACTACCACTACTTTTCAGCAGTCGGAGTTGGGACAGACGTTAGCAGCCATTTTAGAGACCTTCAGGGCCCAGTCCATCCGGGCACCACTGCCAAACCCGGGAGCGAACTGGTTGAGCACCTTTAGAGGTCTTTCTCCACCGACCTACCGAGGGACAGAGGATGCAGTGAAGACTGAGGAGTGGTTGGACACCATTCGGAGATGCTGGCCGGCATCGGTTGCCGGGTCGGCAAGGCAGTATTTTTGGCAGTATCAACTCTGGATGCACATGCCAAGAGGTGGTGGAAGTCGCTGCTGGAGACCACTTACAGAGATAGGGAGTACTCAGATATTTCTTGGGACGAGTTTAGTGCCACCTTCCTTGAGCACTTCATATCCAGCACGGACAGAGATGAGCTGGAAGAGAGGTTTCTGCACCTCACTCAGGGGCACGCTTAGTGATTGAGTACCAGAGGGAGTTCTCCCATCTAGCCAGATTTGCGAGGTCCCATGCCGCAGATGATCGCACTCTTGCGAAGAGATTCTACAAGGGGCTTCGAGACCCATTGAGGCAGGCACTCTTGTTTATTTCTGAGGGCAGCCTAACGCAGATTATGGAGACAGCAAAGAAGCTGGAGGCAGATCAGAACAAAGTGCAGGGCGGAAAGAAGAGGCCAGCTGAGGCCGGGTACCAGGGGGAGAGCAGAAGAGGCTCGCAGCGGGGCAGACTTATGAGGCACCGGAGAGGTGGGGGACGTCCTCGTCCTCAGATTGCACCAGTACAGCAGTCCCAGCCCTTACTAGCCCCACAGCCCCTACGTACCTGGGGCCCCCAGAGATTTGATGACCGGGGACGCGCTCCAGTGGTGTGCTTTGAGTGCAACCAGCCAGGTCACGTCAGGGCCCATTGCCCTCGTCGATTCCCTCCACCACCTCCTCCACCACCAGCAGCACCTCCGGCAGCCCCTCCAGCACAGCGGGGTCGAGGCCGAGGACGGGATAGAGGCAGAGGAAATCACGACAGAGGTAGACATCAGGAGCAGGATTATGCCTTGGATCTTGCACAGCCGAGGAACCCGGAGGAGGTTATAGCAGGTAATTTAATGCTTCCAGTACTTTAATTTATTACTGCTTAAATTTACCTGCATTTTCAACCTTCTAGATTAGAAAAATAAAACAATCAATTCCCTTTCACCAGGCATTATAGTGGTGTGTGGCAAGCCCGCCCACACCCTATTCGATACTGGTGCCTCGCATAACTTTGTCTTCGAAGACCTTGTTAAGGGCTTGGAGCAAATCCATTATTACACGGGACCCACTAGGAGGGTACGCCTCCCTAATGGATCAGAGATCGAGATGACGGCCAAGTGCACCTTGAAGGTGACCATCGACGGCCTAACGCTCGATGCTCCAGCTTCGGTGCTGAAGCTCGCCGACTTCGACCTTATCTTGGGCATGACGTGGCTCGCTTGGAACCACGCCCAGATAGACTGCCAAGCAAAGAGAGTGGTGTTGCGACACGATACCACCTCCGCGACGTTCGAAGGTATTGAGCCGATCTCCCGCTCTTCTTTATCTTCTGCCTAGGTAGTCAAAGCCCACGAGCAGGGCGACGAGGTACATCTTATTTGCTTCGAGATGGCGGAGGTGGAGGCCTCCTTATCAGACATTCCTATAGTA
This sequence comes from Dactylorhiza incarnata, assembly GCA_033032865.1. Lineage (NCBI taxonomy): Eukaryota > Viridiplantae > Streptophyta > Magnoliopsida > Asparagales > Orchidaceae > Dactylorhiza > Dactylorhiza incarnata. The sequence goes on along the minus strand of JAWHQI010000076.1, from coordinate 3,288,741 downwards.
CGGGACTTCTCCGACGTATTCCCAGAGAAGTTGCCCGGACTGCCACCACATCGAGAGGTAGATTTTCTGATTCAGCTGGTGCCGGGAGCGAGGCCCGTGTCTCGGGCACCGTACCGCATGGCACCCATGGAACTGGCAGAGTTTAGGGTGCAGTTGAAAGAGCTGGTAGATGCGGGTTTCGTCAGGCCGAGCTCTTCACATTGGGGAGCACCGGTGTTATTTGTGAAGAAGAAGGATGGAACGCTCAGACTATGTATAGATTATCGGGAGCTCAATAGACTGACGGTACGGAACACCTATCCGTTACCGAGGATTGATGAGCTCTTCGATCAGTTGCAGGGAGCTCACTGGTTCTCCAAGCTTGACTTAAGATCAGGGTACTATCAGCTACGGATTCGAGAGGAGGACATACCTAAGACAATTTCAGTTCCCGGTATGGATTGTTTGAGTTCACGGTGATGCCCTTCGGGCTCACTAATGCCCCCTCAGCTTTCATGAGCATGATGAACAGGGTGTTCGAGGCCTTTCTCGACATCTTCGTTATCGTGTTCATCGATGACATTCTAGTATATTCCAGGACGGAGGAGGAGCATGCTGGGCATCTGGCCCTAGTATTGGGGAAGTTGAGAGAACCAGATGTATGCGAAGTTCTCCAAGTGTCAGTTTTGGCTTCGGGAGGTGGCTTTTCTGGGGCACATCATCAGTGGGGCAGGTCTGGCAGTGGATCCGGCCAAGGTGCGGGCCGTTCAGGAGTAGCCTCGACTGCAGTCAGCTTCAGATGTGCAGAGCTTTCTAGGATTGGCGGGCTATTACCGGAAGTTTGTGGAAGGGTTCTCCAGGATTGCCCTTCCGCTCACTTCTTTGACCAAGAAGGATGCCCCATTCGTCTGGTCTCAGCAGTGTGAGGCGGCCTACTTGGAGCTGAAGGGCTGACTCACCTCTTCCCCCATCCTTGCACTTCCATCTGGGATGGAAGGATTTTAGGTTTACACGGACGCATCATTTTAGGGGTTGGGATCGGTGTTGATGCAGCATGGTCACGTGATCGCGTACGCTTCCCGTCAGTTGAAGGTACACGAGAGGAATTACCAGTGCATGACCTCGAGCTCGGAGCGGTCATCTTCGCCTTGAAGACCTGGAGGCATTATCTTTATAGGGTTCATTGTGAGATCTTCTCAGACCACAAGAACCTCAAGTATATTGATATGCAGAAGGACTTGAACCTACGTCAGCGAAGGTGGTTAGAGTTCTTGTGTGACTACACGTACACATTGCATTATCATCCAGGCAAGGCCAACACCGTAGCGGATGCTTTGAGCAGGAGAGAAGGTGCACCAGGAGCAGAGAGCCGTGTGATGGCTATGGAGTTGATTCAGGCATTGGAGGACATGCACATCACAGTTGTTTCCAGGGCCGACCCTGAGACGTACATGGAGTATCTAGCGTCCTTGAATATTGTCTGCGATATTCGGGACCGCATTTGGGAGGCTCAGTTGCAGGACCCTGCCTTGGAGCCAGTATTCAGGTTGTTGGTGGACGACGTGGCAGGGGACTATTCATTGAGGGAGGATCTTATTCACCATCGAGACCGAGTCTACATCCCAGTTGGAGGAGGTATTAGAGAGGAGGTGCTCAGGGAGGCTCATTGCTCTCAGTATTCAGTGCATCCAGGGATCACGAAGATGGCAGCAGACCTCCGAAAGGTTGTGTTTTGGCCAGGAACGAAGAGAGATATTATCCAGTATGTGACGCACTGCGAGAGCTGCCAGCGCGTGAAGGTGGAGTGCATGAGCCCATGAGGATTGTTACAGCCGTTACCAGTACCTGAGTGGAAGTTTGAGGATATATCGATGGATTTTGTGCATGGTCTACCCCGCTCCCTCTCTGGGAATGACTCGATATGGGTGATAGTGGACAGGCTGACGAAGGTAGCTCAGTTTATTCCGGTACAGAAGGAGGGGCCAGTCGGTGACCTTGTTAGGGTGTTTGTGGAGCAGGTGGTCAGATATCACGGGGTGCCCAAGACGATAGTTTCAGATAGAGACGGACGCTTCACCTCGAGGGAGTGGAAGGCGGTTCAAGCTTACTTGGGATCCCGATTGACATTCAGCACGGCGTTCCATCCACAGACTGACGGTCAGACTGAGTGCACCAACCGGACTATGGAGGATCTGCTACGCTTGTGCATCCTAGATACAGGCAAGCCCTGGGAGAGACTGCTGCCCTTGATAGAGTTTTCCTATAACAACAGTCACCAGGCTAGCATTGGGATGGCACCTTATGCCGCATTGTATGGGAGGTAGTGCCGCACACCACTTTCCTGGATCCAGAACGAGGACCCGAGGTCGTTAGGTTCAGACTTTATTGAGGAGACGGATGCGCAGGTGAGGCTGATCAGGGAACGGATGCTGGAGGCCCAGAGCAGACAGGCAAAGTACTATGATGCGAGGCATCGTATGGTGGAGTTCCAAGTTGGAGAGCGTGTGTTCTTGAAGATTCGTCCTATACACGGGGTTTCTCGATTGCGGGGGCACAAGAAGCTCAGTCCTCGGTACGTGGGGCCTTATTTGATCCTGGAGCGGATCGGTCGTTTGGCGTACAGGCTGGAGTTACCGCCAGAATTGGAGAACCTGCATGACTTCTTCCACGTCTCTTCGCTTAGGAGAGCCCTGCTTCGTCCTGAGCAGCATGTTACATCTACATCAGGCCCGGTGGCACCCGATCGGTCAGTCCTACTAGAGCCCATCCGGATCGACGATTCGGAGGTCCGAGTCCTGCGGCGGAAGAGTGTACCATTGGTAAAGGTGTTGTGGTCCAACCACGAGCGAGAGGAGCACACCTGGGAGCCCATGGACCTCATGCAACAATGCAACCCGGAACTCTTCACTTCCGGTACAACCTAAACCTCCTTGCAAATTTCTTTTTTACTTTATATTGCGTAGAACCCGTAGAACCGATCTTAAATTTCGGGGACGAAATATTTTTTTTGTTTATTAGGATTTGTAACATCCCCAATCCTTCTAGACCCATTGGAAATGTTAGGGTATAGGGGTGAGGTGAGTGGCCACAAGGGCCTTAGGCTAGGGTAGAAATTGCTAAGTGCACACCAAAGCTCAAAAACTAACCTAACCCTAAGCCCCTCAACTAGGTCAATTGACCCTCAATTGTCCAAATTGACCTCACTTATGATGCCCTAACCACTAAGGGAGACATATAGGATGGGAATTGCACTTGGGTGGGACCCAATTTCATGAAATTGACCAAAGTCAACATTAGGTCAACATCAACCAAACTAGGTCAATTAGGGTGCAATTGACTCTAGATGTTCAAATTGACCTTACCCCCACACTCTAAACACTTTAAGGAACTCATTGGACCTAAAAGCCCCATCCCATGGTCAACCAATTGACCAATTTGACCAAAGTCAACTTTAGCTTAATTTGGGTCAAAATCACACCTTAAGGCTAAATTAGCCCAATTGGGGCCCCACCATGGACCAACCAATATTGGGTGGTGGCAAGGGACCCAAGACCACCAAGTGGGGTCAACCCACTCACCTTGGTTGACCAAAGTCAACCATGGTCAACCTAGCCCTTTAAGGTGAATTCCAAACCTAAATTTGAATGGGACCCAACCCCCACCATCTAACCAATTATTTATGGACCAAGGGCATGCCACCATCAGACCTAGGACTGAACCCAAGAATGGCTTGATTAATCAAATGAAGGGGGGGGGGGGGGACCAAAAAGTTGATTAAAAAGCATAAAGCAAAAGCAAAAGCAAACACCCCCTTCTACACTCCACCTCCAATCAGTTTGGGGCACTCCACCTTGATTACAAAGCAGCTGGAAGAGATCAGAGTGCCAGCAGGGGCAGGAGTGCAGGAGGGTGGCAGCAAGGGGCATAACCGATGGAGCTTGATTTCAAATCAGCCTATAGAGGCCTCCCCATCCCAATCCAACCTCACCATCGCCTTCAGGAGGTAGCGAGCAGTCGAGAACGACATCTGGAGCAAAGCTTTTGCTGGAGAAACGAGTTCAGGAGCAGGGTCGCCGGAGCAAGGCAAATCCATGGCCAACCGTCGCCGGAGCCGCCGCCACGCACCAATAACGGTTCGTTTCTCCTCCTCTCCCTCAATGCTAGCTTCCTATCTCTTTTATTTGAAGGTTCAGGCTCAATTGGGTCGGAATCGAAATCTCAAAATCATGGATTTTTGGTGATTTTCAGCCATGCTAGTTCGCCGGGAAATGCCTCCTCCAGCCGCCATGTCGCCGGGAAGTTGTAGCCCCGACCACCACGAAGGTGGTGGCCGGCCGTGGTGGCCACCAGGTGGCCTGGAAGTGGAGGAGAAATTTCACCCAGCACGGTTGAATCGCAGCCGTTGGCTAGAGGAGGAAGATGAGCCGCTGCCGCCAGATCTGTTTCAAGATCTGCGCAAATCCCTATTTTCCTCTATTTATTTATTTCCTTATATAAGATTTCTGCCTATAAAGATCAGTCCACTTCTATAAATAATTAGGGCCTCCTAATGACTGACTTAGGAAAAGTGCCAACATGAAAGTTGTAGGCCTTGGTCTTGACTTTCATTAGGGCTTGAGTTCAAGTCATTTGGAGACCCACAGCTCCATAGGGAGCTGTTTTACTAGGACTGGTCCTACACTAGGTCAGTCCATTAAAATAACTACCAAGGCCAAACGCTTCAAGCTTTGGAGCTGTGCTTCTAACCATGGGTTGGTATACCCTAGGGGCACCCCCTACCCAAAGGACAACCCTTGGGGGACACTTTTATCTAGGGTTTTTGTGGTAATTAGGATATTTAAATTAGGTTGATTTTTGGAGCATATGATGTCTAAATGACACCAAATTTTGGTGGCATGCTCTTTAGTACATGAGTAGTGCCTGCCTAAATTTTCACTCCATTTGGAGTTGATTTGTTATGGAAAATGGGAAACCTTAATGAGGGCCTTCAAGGGTCAAATTAGGGTTTAAGCCATATGAGGAGTTGAGTGTGTTAGCCTCCTCCCACCATGTTGGTTATGTAGGTATGGAAATACAAATGCTTGTGACACACCCTAATGGGCCATTTGGAGCCATTAGGGTGGAGTGACCTAAAACCCTAAGGGTAAACCCTTAAGGATGCAAGTAGGGATTTGTGAAGGACATATGACCAAATGTCCTTGCCTTGGCTCAGAACTTTGTAGACATGTTTGTAAGGGGATAAAATGTCTTAGATAATTTAATGGGAAATTTTAGAGGCATTTAAGTATTTTTCTCCTAAATAATGAGATTGCCACCCTTTTTCCTTAAATAAATAAAATACATGGTCATATGACCTTGTATGGCTTTGAAACTTTAACAGTGGCTGAATAGGGATGAGAATGAACTATAGTAATTTTGCTATGATTTATTGAAGTATAATACCTTGTGTAGGAATTTTAAAGTGCATACTAGCTTAGAGTAATTTAATTATGAAAAATGTCAAATCATTGGGTAAAATTATGATACTTGGATATCTGTCATTTTATGTTGTTATATGCCCATGATAATCGTTTGAAAGCTTGTAGATTTGTAATTCATGTACTTCATGTAGAAATTGGAATTTACAACACTTGAGTATTAAATCATTTTAAAATGTCAAATAATGGGGCAATGTCATGATACTTGGTGATCTGTAATTTTAGGTTAATATATGCCCATGACAATTGTTTGGAAGCTTGTAGAATTGTTTTTCATGTACTTCATGTAGAAATTGAAATTTACATTACTTGGGTATTAAATCATTTTAAAATGTCAAATCACATGGTAATGACACAATCCTTTGGCAGAAGACTCTAGGTCCTTATTTGGACATTTGGTAATTTTTGGAGAATTTTCTGAAGTGAATTACTATTTTTCCCTAATTATTGTGGCATTTTGGTAATTATACAACTATGATGATTTAGTAGGCCAAATCACACCCTAGGGTCATGGAACTCAGTTAACCACCTTGATATGGGACATTACCTTACTGATAATTTTCATGTAGCATGAAGAATCATTTTGAGGGTAGTTCATGTGCAATTTGATTTAAGGCCTTAACTACTTTAAATTATATTAAATGCCAAATTAATATGGAAAATTATGGAAATTAGAGCATACCTTGTTAAGGTCAGTGGGAGCCTAGGATAATTATACCAGACCCTGGTGATGAGTTTTAAGAAGGATTCCCTTATGGGGTTGATGGATAGTTCAACTTAGTGGTATGCGTTTAGTAAAAACAGAATTTTGAGTTTTAGACAAATCAGACCCCTAAGTAGTGATTAGAAGTTATATCCAATCAGTAATTGAGTTATAGCACACCATGATTCAAGGAGGGTCCATCCTAGGGTTAGTTGTAAGGTTGTGTTAGGGTTAGTATATTAGGTGTGGAGGCACGTCCAACCCGATTGGGTGGGACGGGAGATGAGCTAAGTCACATTAACTATATGAAATGATGAGGGGTGAACCAAACGTTAATCACCAACTAAAGTAATTGTCTTGAGGAGGATAATGAGGTTGAGCCCATTGATCTGTAGTACCGTTAGGGCCCCTTACGGAGTACACCGCGGGAAGTCCAAGATTCACCCTAAATATAACACTAACTAAATTGTAGGCAAGAGTAGCCTATGTAGGTCTGCAAACTGGTATGGATCTCCTCCGGGAAGGAGATGGGTTGGATTAGCTTGTGTGTTAGTCTCTGAGCCGGAAGCTCGGGTGGACATGTTAAGCATCTGTTTCTTATGCAAATAGTGGCGAGTCTTCGGTACTAGGCCAGTCGTGTCACCGACGGTAGTACGTTGACTCAGGTGAGGGTGAGGTTTAGAGGGCCGGTAAGTTTGAGTACCGCGGTCTGGAGGACAATCCCTAATAACCCACCCCGACCTTAAAGTCTGGTGGATTCCAGCAAGAGTACGCAGGAGCTCCGCTGTTGTGTTCTTATCGTTGAGGCGTACATGAGGTATAGGCTTGGTAGTGACCATACCCGCCTAGGATGTGGAGTGCCCGATCCACTACCACCGTAAGCCACGACGGTCAGTACCCGAAAGGTTGGCTTCCTTTCAAACAAATTGGAAACTATAAAGGTATGTGCGCATAGAGTCATGTGGGTGAGTCACATTGCATAAATACATTAAAACATCATAAACATAGCATAGCTTAACATTCACATTAGCATACCCCCATCATATAAATTAGTGTGGGCTCTTTTATATGATGGGTTACCTGGACATCTTAACTTATATGTCGTATGGGCGTTCATATAAGTTAAGGTACGATCTATGATGGTAGTTTAGATTTACTTACTGCACCGCATTTTCTTTCTATTTACTGCTTACTTCATTGCTCTACTTTACTGCCTTATACTTGCACTATACTGCTAGCTAGTTTTGACTGCTTTACTTATACCTGCTAGTTTAGTGCCATGTCACCACCTTTTTGATTACCCCTGGTTGTCCTCCGCTTCTTCCTCCCGCTCGGTACCTAGGAGTCGTGGAGGGAGGCGAGGACAAAACGACTTAGTCTTTATGACTAACGGTCGGTGTGACCGCATGAGTCAGAGGAGACGGAGTTGTGCCGCGCGCAGTTGGACGAGATGGCAGGACCTGAGCAGCGGATGCAGCGTACTACCAAGACGCCACATGTTGATGACTAGATAGTTAGACTTCCGTAGTTTGAGAGTTTTGTTGTAGTTTCCGCATGTTGTAGAGAGAGAGAGAGTACATTATTTTGGATATGTATCGGGCTTAAGCCCTTTTTGCTTTACTTCTCTTTGGACTTTCTATTTTTCATTATATATATATATATATATGATGCTGTGATATTGTGGACATGCCTTCATTCTGTACTTCCTTTTTATGGCATATTTTATTTATGATCGTATAGCCGGCAGAGTTGGTGCTGAGTGGTGTTAGCCAACCCGAGTGTTGGTGACACCGCAAGGCAACGATTTTGGGCGAAGATCCACCTCAACCGTGCGATACGGGAGAGGTTCGAGTTTTCAAGTACCCGAACGGGTTTTGGAAAAAGAGATCTTACAACTTTGAGTTTTGAAATTTTTATATTGAAAATAAAACTAATAAAAAGAACCTTTTACTTTCTATGAATTCTGACATTGTCTTTCTCTGAGTTTTTCTTTCTGACTTTCTGAATTCTGATATTGCCTTTAGCTTTCTGAATTTGATTATCTGAAAAGCTTTATCTGCTATATTTCAGCTTTCTGAGTTTGTTGATCTGAACTGTAGCTTTATAATCTAAATTTGATATCTGCTCTAACAGAAATTATTTCTTAATCTGCTTTGCTACCAATCAGAATTTGAATCTGTCATAACATCTTTCCCTAAATTTGTTATAATCTGAATTTGTATCTGTTGCTTCTTCTATATCAAAAGCTATATCTGAATCTGCATTAAGCTAGAGCAAAAACTACATCTGAAATTGCAACATATATAGCTTCTTCATGCATCATTTCCCTCTTTCATAAAACATGTTAGCCTGATAGCATCTCCCCCTGAGACTGGAGCTTCTTCAGCTTTCTCCCCTTGCCTAGTTCATAGAACATCTCTCCCTGAGCAAAACTGCATCATATGGAGCTTCTTCATAGATCTGAAAACATGCTTCTTCATTAGCATTTCCTCTTGAAGCTTGAGCATCTTCAGAAAATAACTCCCCCTGTCAAAAAGGAAAGTATCTCCCCCTGACAAAAAGGAGCTTCTTCAATACATCTCCCTCTGCCTAGTTTCAGGAAGACCTGGAGCTAGGCCTCTAGAAGAAGGGACTTTTGAGGAGGTAGGGAAGGATGAAATCTTTATATTGCTACTGTTCCTGCAAAATAAAATAGAGATCAAGTGCAAAGGAACTGGAAAGAGAAGCAGTTTATGTAGGCATTCAGTTAAAATAAAAGATTTGATTATGATGACATGTTAGAAATAAAAGCTTCATCATAAATGGGTTCGACGAAAAATGAATTTTCATCGATCTCGGTTCGACGAACTTGATGACTTCGTCGATCTCCGTTCGACGAAAAACTAGGTTTTGTCGATCTCAGTTCGATGAAGAGATGAGATAAGTAGAAAACTTATTTTTTATCAGATTGAATCTCCATCTATCATTCCTTGCTGATTTATAAAGAAGATATGCTTCTTTTCATCCAATGGCTTGGTGAAAATATCAGCTCTTTGTAAGTCAGTAGGAATAAAATGTAGGCAAATTTTATTTTTATCCACATTATCTCTGATAAAGTGGTGCCTAATTTCTATGTGTTTAGTCCTACTATGGAGAACTGGATTTTGTGCTATAGATATTGCACTAGTATTATCACAAAATATAATTGAATAATTTAGATTGACACCATAGTCTAGGAGCTGATTTTGTATCCATAATATCTGTGAGCAGCAACTGCCTGCAGCTATGTATTCAGCTTCAGATGTTGGTGTAGACACAGATGTTTGTTTCTTACAAAACCAGGACACAAGCCTATCACCAAGAAACTGGCAAGTTCCTGATGTGCTTTTCCTGTCCACTCTACATCCAGCATAATTAGAATCTGAGAATCCAGTTAATTCAAATTCTGATGCTGTTGGATACCAGAGTCCCAGATTAGGACAACCCTTTATATATCTCAAAATTCTTTTTAGTAAAACGAGTGACAGGCACGGGACTCCGGCCCTTTACAAGGCGAGGGGCGACATTCGTCGTGGGGGCGACATTCGTCGTGGGGGCGTCATTCGTCGTGGGGGCGACATTCGTCGTTGGGGCGACATTCGTCGTTGGGGCGACATTCGTCGTGGGGGCTTCATTTGTCGTGGGGGCGACATTCGTCGTGGGGGCGACATTTGTCGTGGCGGCGACAATTGTCGTGTGGGTGACATTTTTCATGGTTGGCGACATTTGTCATGGGTGACGACATTTGTTGTGGTGGGCGACATTTGTCTTGGGGGGCGTCATTTGTCTTGGGGGGCGTCATTTGTCTTGGGGGGCGTCATTAACTGGTTGATTAAATAATGAATATTATGGTCAGTAAATGAGTATTTCACAGTTGTATAGAAGTATAGATGTAAGAATGGGCACTAAGAGAAAACATGAAATATTATTATGTATAATTTAAAATTGAAAGAACCTAAATAACACAACCAAACTTATATTCAAGTCCTTACTTTTCAAAAGTAATGCATATGATAACAAAGTTCCATTCTTCAAAATTTTCAAGAGAATACATTCTATGAAAATAAGCATGCAAGTAGAACAATTTTTAAACATTACTAATTGCTCCGACGCCATTGTCGGCTTTCTATCACTTGACTTCCTTTTTTTGTGCGCATCTACAAATATTTAAATATTTTTATATTTAGCATTAAGCGTCAACAAAATATTAAGAAAGATGTTTTTAAATGAAAAAATTGTTTACCTTCTAATCATATCGATAACAAAGTTCCATTCTGCTTGCACATCCAAGTGTTTTGGCACCGCTGGTATAATACTTCGAAATCCTTTAACTACATTAAGCGGAAGATCAGTGTACCTGATAGTCTCTATATTTTCAAGAGTTACACTTTTCATGCCTGAAAAATCATTGATATAGGTTAGGATATAAATAATTTATGTCAAATTATTGTATAAATATTAAGAATGAACTAAAAATGTTCCTCGATTTTACGTGATGTCATACCGTGCTTATTGTCGTCGTCGATTCGACCCGATCAAAAATCTCTTTGAACACAACATTCTTTGTGTACACACCATCATGACCCTCGATAGCGTAGTTTTTGACTACAACTTTTGTGGTCTGGGCTGAAACTCCTCGTGATAAAGCAACATACAGTTGTCCATGACTAAAGACGTGATTCGGAAGATAGATTCCGACATTTCCAATTGTCTGGCCCTGGGACTTGTTAATAGTTAATGCGAAACCCAATCTGACAGGAAATTGTTTCCTCGTCAGTTCGAACGGCATTTTGTAATCTTCTGCGCTTTTAAGTGGTATGCGTGGAATAAAAACTCTAAGACCCTTGAAATGCCCTACTAATATAGTTTCTTCAATGATATTTCTTCCAAACCTACGACATATTAGCCTCGTGCCGTTGCATAATCCAATTTTTGGATCTATATTTCGGAGAAGCATAATCGGACAACCACGCTTCAATGTTAGTTTGTGTGTTGGTAGATTACCAGGATTAATAGAGTTTAAAAATTCCGGGAGATATAAGTTATGATTATCATCTGAGACAGAGTCGAAAGAGTAGTACGTTGTGCTATCCCCTAGGAACATGTCCATGCATTTTTCGTTCAACTTGTTAACGTTTTCATTTAATGGAGTTATTAGGGCCCTTGTCTCCATATACTCCATATCGGTGCCGCTGACATCATAAGTTTGCATATTTGGAAAAACAAAATTTATTAAATCATCGATTGATTGATCTCCTTCCCAAGGCATAATAATTGAGTCAAGAAGCTGAATCATGTCATTTTCTAGTGTTGGCTCCTCACCATCTCCGACCCTGAGAAAAATTCAGCAAATTCCACATCATTGCGTGCCCTCATATTTTCCTTGAGTTTAAGCAACTTCACACCTGGCCATAAATAAGAATCAACTATGCTTGACCGAATTATTTCCAATCTTGTCCCATTCACAACAACTGGTGTGACCTGTCTGAAATCGCCTCCCATGATAAGAACCTTCCCACCAAAAGGCTTGTCTTTTTGTAGCACGTCTCGCAATGTACGATCAAGAATTTCAAAAGTTTTTTTATTAGCCATGGGTGCTTTATCCCAAATAATTGCGGATGCCATTTCAACCAATTTGCGCATATCGGACTGCTTACTGAAACCGCAGTTTTGTACATTCTCAAGTTTAATTGGTATCTTGAACCGGGAGTGAGCAGTGCAGCCGCCTGGTAGTAAATTTGCTGCTATCCCGGAAGTTGCAGTTGCAATCACAATGCGACCCTTGCTACGAAAAGTTGCCAGTATAGACCGATAAAGAAACATTTTACCAGTCCCACCAGGGCCGTCAACGAAAAAAATACCTTCATTTCCTTCTCTTATGCAACTGCATATAATGTTGCACGCTGTTTGTTGTCCATGATTCAGTAGCGACATTGAATTTAAATCAACAGCCGATATTGGAATTCATAGTTCATTGTCAATCAAGCCCGATAAGTCTACTAAGTATTGTATGCCCTCGCTTATCATTGGTAAGTCAAAATCTTTCGTGCTTTTGTTGTACTGCTCAAAGATATTATTTAACTCACAAAGTAATCTGTTTATTAAGAAATTACTGTTCGTAGTGCTGCTGCTACCGTAATCTTCAATCATTGCTGCGTGGTTCTCATCCCATAGTGTTCTTACCCCAGTTGGTTGGCAGTACAACAATATGGTAGCAAACAATCTACGAAGTGCCGCCGACATTCTAAAATTTCTAGCTTCCGCTAAGCATTCTCTGATGCTATTATCTTCTTCAAGCAGACCTTGTTTCTCAGCAACTTCCTTAAATGTTGTGTAACGAATACAATTGACGCTATATAGGTAATTAAATGATGTTGGTGCTGGAATATGATTAAGCAAAAGACGTAAATAGAAGCGCTCCCCCTCGGTTGGTGAAACAACGTACATACGTCCGACCACCATTCGATTTCGAACTCTTTTTTTCCATTTTCGTGAAGGTGTTAGCCATCTGTAGTGTTTTGCAAAGTCGACATATAAGTAACGAACATTTTCTAGTCTGTTGTTGTATGTTTTGAAGAACTCTGTTAGCATTGTTCGTGAATTCCGTTCGTTAGCCAGAACATCGGTAATAGATTGGTTGTTTCGAAATTGAACCTGATGTTGATTTGGTAGATGTATTTGCAACCGAACAACAGAAGGATAAGTCTGATACATATGAAACTTGAAAAGTTTCCATGAAGCCTCAGGCGCACAAATCCAACGACCGTCTACATACTTACTAACTTCGTCATAATTCGGACCAGGCCGCACCTCGAATGCAACCCAGTCAGGACCCTTATACACATACTTGTACAAATATTTGATGCTTTTAATGCCCCTACTTATTTCCACATTGATATGACAATCGTATTTAAGTAGGAGCCATGGGTTGTATGGAACTACCCATCCATTGTCGACCACAAAATCTCCATCTCGTTCAATAGGATTAGGTCTGTTAACATCACGACGACGGTAAAGTGGATAAGAATCCAAACCATGTGTAGTGGCTTCTATGAAAGGTTTTGGAAACCCTTTTTTGCATACATTATTTTTCATGCACTGCGCATTTGGTCTTAACCGTCCGCATGGTCCGTGTATCATATGTCTAAGTACTGCGTTGTATAGCTCTGGCTCCTCTGTTTGTATTGGTATTTCGGCTCTTACGACGCAATCATAATCGTCCGGACTACTTAGCTTATCGTGTTCATTGAAAATAAATAGCATATGTGCGTGGGGAAGGCACCTCTTTTGAAATTCTACCATGTGGACATGTGCAACAACTCTACCAAGGACGCCCTTATGGAAGATGTCAGACTTTAAACACTCCAACTTTGCATGAAATATTCTTGTGATTAAATCAGGGCGATCTTGTGCCGTTTATCCCGGACGAAGCTCATTTGTTATCTCCGGCCATGAAGGATTGCAAGTCATTGTTAAGAAAATATCTGGTCTGCCGAAATTACGTACAACAACCATAACATCTTGGTATCGCTGGAACATATCTCTTGGACTTCCAATAAAAGAA